>CM026395.1:53232816-53483591 GCA_014843695.1 Archivesica marissinica | reverse complement strand
ATGGGATAATGCCATGAGTTATATATCTATGTATGTATGGGATAATGCCATGAGTTATATATATATCTATGTATGGGATAATGCCATGAGTTATATATCTATGTATGTATGGGATAATGCCATGAGTTATATATATATCTATGTATGGGATAATGCCATGAGTTATATATATATATATGTATGGGATAATGCCATGAGTTATATATCTATGTATGGGATAATGCCATGAGTTATATATCTATGTATGGGATAATGCCATGAGTATATATATATCTATGTATGGGATAATGCCATGAGTTATATATAATATGTATGGGATAATGCCATGAGTTATATATATATATATGTATGGGATAATGCCATGAGTTATATATATATGTATGTATGGGATAATGCCATGAGTTATATATATTCTATGTATGGGATAATGCCATGAGTTATATATCTATGTATGGGATAATGCCATGAGTTATATATCTATGTATGGGATAATGCCATGAGTTATATATCTATGTAAGGGATAATGCCATGAGTTATATATCTATGTATGGATAATGCCATGAGTTATATATCTATGTATGGGATAACGCCATGAGTTATATATCTATGTATGTATGGGATAATGCCATGAGTTATATATCTATGTATGGATAATGCCATGAGGTATATATCTATGTATGGGATAACGTCATGAGTTATATATATATCTATGTATGGGATAATGCCATGAGTTATATATATATCTATGTATGGGATAATGCCATGAGTTATATATCTATGTATGTATGGGATAATGCCATGAGTTATATATATATCTATGTATGGGATAATGCCATGAGTTATATATATATCTATGTATGGGATAACGTCATGAGTTATATATCTATGTATGTATGGGATAATGCCATGAGTTATATATCTATGTATGTATGTATGTATGGGATAACGCCATGAGTTATATATATATCTATGTATGGGATAATGCCATGAGTTATATATCTATGTATGGGATAATGCCATGAGTTATATATATCTATGTATGGGATAATGCCATGAGTTATATATCTATGTATGTATGGGATAATGCCATGAGTTATATATATATCTATGTATGGGATAATGCCATGAGTTATATATCTATGTATGGGATAATGCCATGAGATATATATCTATGTATGGGATAATGCCATGAGTTATATATCTATGTATGGGATAATGCCATGAGTTATATATCTATGTATGGGATAATGCCATGAGTTATATATCTATGTATGGGATAATGCCATGAGTTATATATATATCTATGTATGGGATAATGCCATGAGTTATATATCTATGTATGGGATAATGCCATGAGTTTATATATATCTATGTATGGGATAATGCCATGAGTTATATATATATCTATGTATGGGATAATGCCATGAGTTATATATATATCTATGTATGGGATAATGCCATGAGTTATATATCTATGTATGGGATAATGCCATGAGTTATATATATGTATGTATGGGATAATGCCATGAGTTATATATCTATGTATGGGATAATGCCATGAGTTTATATATATCTATGTATGGGATAATGCCATGAGTTATATATCTATGTATGGGATAATGCCATGAGTTATATATCTATGTATGGGATAATGCCATGAGTTATATATATATCTATGTATGGGATAATGCCATGAGTTATATATCTATGTATGGGATAATGCCATGAGTTATATATATATCTATGTATGGGATAATGCCATGAGTTATATATCTATGTATGGGATAATGCCATGAGTTATATATATATCTATGTATGGGATAATGCCATGAGTTATATATATATCTATGTATGGGATAATGCCATGAGTTATATATATATCTATGTATGGGATAATGCCATGAGTTATATATCTATGTATGGGATAATGCCATGAGTATATATATCTATGTATGGGATAATGCCATGAGTTATATTATCTATGTATGGGATAATGCCATGAGTTAATATATCTATGTATGGGATAATGCCATGAGTTTATATATATCTATGTATGGGATAATGCCATGAGTTATATATATATCTATGTATGGGATAATGCCATGAGTTATATATATATCTATGTATGGGATAATGCCATGAGTTATATATATATCTATGTATTGGATAATGCCATGAGTTATATATATATCTATGTATGGGATAATGCCATGAGTTATATATCTATGTATGGGATAATGCCATGAGTTATATATATATCTATGTATGTATGGGATAATGCCATGAGTTATATATCTATGTATGGATAATGCCATGAGTTATATATATATCTATGTATGGGATAATGCCATGAGTTATATATCTATGTATGGGATAATGCCATGAGTTATATATATATCTATGTATGGGATAATGCCATGAGTTATATATCTATGTATGATTATATGATGTTGTAGACAAGATGACGTCGTTTTAGGAGGAACTCGCCAAAAGGACCAATATGATACATCGAACGAGGGTCCATGGTTTGAGGACATTAAACAACGGTGCGAACAGCTCTTTCCTGGATTAAAGGTATGTTGATCATTATTTTCTATGCGACAGTAAGAATAAAGGTATGATTAAATCAAGTCAAAATTGACTTACATGTAGGTCTGGAATATACGTAAAGAATTTGACTAATGGACATCAAATTAGCTTGTTTGTTTTTGGGGTATAAAGTCGCACAGGTCAAATGGCGACTCTCCAACTGTTGTACTTAGGATGCATAACATAAAACAATAATTGTGTACGACTGATCCAACAACCTTCGTTCCAACAACCTTCGTTCCAACAACCTTCGTTCCAACAACCTTCATTCCAACAACCTTCATCCCGACAAACTTCAAGAGTTATAAACAAATTCACTCTACGATAGAAGGATTTACCAAATGTCTACCCTACTTGAAGAGTGAAATGGTGAAAAACAAACCCCTAATTTAGACTGATGTGAAGAAAACCCTCCTCCTACTCTAGCCTGTAATGGTGAAAAGCAGATTGCATGGGGCCGCACATCCACAGTAACAACTACTTGAGATGAAGCTCCTCAGGCCGCGGATCCCCCGGAATGGACATATGATTGTGTATAATACTGTTGTTATGATGCTATTGTAATGGTACTATTGCAATGTTATTAAGAAATCAAAACTCAAGACTAAGACGTAAAATAAAATGGGAAAACAGCACGCAGAGAGAGGCAAACCCCCGTGCTTGTATTAAACACAAGAACAAATGTTTACAATGCTATATAATTCATGTGAGTGGACACTTCGCAGACCGCCTTGACCACAGGCCAAAATCAAATCACTTCCTCCTAAACCAACCCTCTATATATCCACAAAGTTTCATGAAAATGCATCCAGCAACTCTCCGAGTTAACCTCTACAGTTGCACAGCAGACGCAGCCAGACGACGTGGTCGATGAAGCAGCACATGGAACAGTTAATGTTGAGTACAAACTAAAACAAACTAAGATCATTAATCATATACTAAACTCAGACGTGACAGCACTCAGGGAATAGCACTCGGATGCAAGCCACCACTCTGGGTTCACCGACATAACCATATGCCTTGCCCAATTTCTCCCTTATCACTTCCTCATAGATCAAACCTCTATATGAACACAAAGTTTCATCAAAATTCATCCATAACTTTTCGAGTTATCCTGCCAAAACACAGACAGACACATATATACACGCAGCAATATACACGCAATATTAAACCCCATTTCTAACAGCAGGGGTTAATTACAATAATATAATCACATGGAAACGATCATCTTAACTTTTACTGTCTTCATTTTTGTTTCATTTTTACCCATTTTCATTTGTCCTTTTATACTACGGTATGTTTTTCTGTCAATGTAAATTGTACCTGGATCTTTTGATTGTCTATCTAGGTTCCTGATTATACTCGCCCAAAATTTGTTTCATACAATATATGTATATCAAAATCAAATAACTGATGATACATGTTTGAAATAATGGGATACATATTTTGGCATATATTTACGGCATGCTATTATTACAAGCATTCCGTTACATAACAATTGTGCAAAAAATGGGAAAAGCATGAAAATTGGCTTGAATACTCCTTGGACATATACAATATTCAAACAAAAGAGAACTACTCAATATCTAAAAAAATGGCCGCCATTTTCATATTTTACGTCTTATTTGTTACATTATATCTTCTTTTAATATTACAAGTTTTGTACTTAAAAATATTTAAGGAGGGGTCCAAAATACTTAATGATATAGCACAAGTTGACATTTACACCAATTGCACAATAGATTGATATTATAAAATGTGTTGATTTGCATCATTAGAACTGCAATTAGCCAATTATGAGTCAAGGAGCTGCTAGTGTGAATAAATATAGGAACTTACATTTATGGTGATTTCATACCATAGTTTATGAACATTTTGGCGAGGCTAATAGCAAAATTCCAAAACTTGTTTTATAAACTATAGCATGAAATGACCACGAGATACCGTATACTCCCGGCCATAATTTGATCTCGGCCATAAGTCGAGGTTCAAATATTTACTTGAAAATGCTGATTTTATGCTGAATCCGTCCATAAGTCGAGGGTACTTTGTGAACTATAACATTCATTACGACAATGATTTCTCTCTCTCATTTTTGAATGAAACTGAGGTAAATTGGAGATATCTGGAGATATCTGGACGACTTTATTCCATAACAAATCGTTTAAAATGTAAATAAATAATTGTCTTAAGCAAATTGTTATAATAAATCAAATAAAACAAACAGATATTAATAATTAATAAAGTTGCCCAAAAAAAAATGTTCAACTTTTTTTTTTCAACATTTTTTTTATTTGGTTGTTTTCTCGTCCATAAGTCGACCTAGTACTTTCATCACATTTGTGCATGAGAAAACGGTCGACTTATGGCCGGGTATATACGGTAGATGCTTTTTATTACATTACCACAGTAACAACAACCATCTAGTGGACTGGATGCGCGTTCGCTTCAGGTGCGAAAGGTTCAGAGTTTGAGCCCCGCTGGAGCCGTTACGATTGTGCCCTTAGGCAAGGCATTTAAATGCCACGTTGCCTCTTCTCTCTCCCTCGTGGCGATGGATTCCATCAGGAATGAGGTCTCGAGAGTGATTAACATAAGTTGTAAGAACTTGTTTCGCAATCGAGCTAAAATAAATTTGTATAAACTAAACAACAACCATCAATTTGAAGAAAAATTACGTTCTGTTTGCCAGTATATTTTTAGCCTTATCACATTAACGCATCTGTACACCTTCAGTAAATAGTCCCTGATAATGGAACAACTTCACATAAACAACGTCACAATATGTTTAATCATTGTACACTGCCAGTGCATATTTAGCATTTTATTTATCTAAGCAGTTGATTTTCAACAAATAAAGCATGAACACAAACAACATGTATATTTTGAATGTGTATTACGTGTATATTCAAGCTGTCAATTATGTCATGCCGCAACCAATCAGAATCATTCCAGGTGTTATTACACATGTGGACATATAAGGAAAAATGTGATGGGTGTAACTGTATTACACTGAATACAAGCAAAATGTGATAAAAGTTCATATTTCACGTCAATGAATAATTAGCCTACTAGATTCTGATTGGTCTCGGAATGAGCCTACTAGGATTCTGATTGGTCTCGGAATGATTAGCCTACTAGGATCCTGATTGGTCTCGGAATAATTAGCCTACTAGGATTCTGATTGGTCTCGGAATGATTAGCCTACTAGGATTGATTGGTCTCGGAATGAGTATGATGTAACAATCTGAATGTCGTGATATTACAATATGAAATGACAGAGAAATTTCAAAATAAATTGTACTTGTTGTTCATGAACTTTCCCACTAACGATCACAGAGAGCCAATGCCTATAGCATCACAACAGTCACATCATATCACACTATGTATATGTATATATGGAAAATAAATGAATATGTTCCAGAAGTGGTGGTCGGTGTATGCAAAACCCTCTACCTCACTAGGACTTCTACATGTCTGTATTTCTCTTGTTTTAGAACGCAAAAGTTGTGAGCACATGGGTCGGTCTGAGACCCCACAGAACCTTCATAAAATTGGAACCAGAGGTTGTCACCCTCAATGGAACACCATTGCAGGTAATAACAATGAGAATATACCAGTGCTTTAACCATTGTTCAACCAAAGTATAGTTCGGAAATATGCTTGTGCCTGCGTAGTGAATACAGCATAAAGAGCATCTCTACACGCTCATTAACCTTACACCCTAGCGGTGAAACTATGTACCGTTAAACCTGTGTTAGTGATCACCTCTACACGCTCATTAACCCTACACCCTAGCGGTGAAACTATGTACCGTTAAACCTGTGTTAGTGGTCAACTCTACACGCTCATTAACTCTACACGTTAGCGGTGAAACTATGTACCGTTAAACCTGTGTTAATGATCACCTCTACACGCTCATTAACCCTACACGTTAGCGGTGAAACTATGTACCGTTAAACCTGTGTTAGTGATCACCTCTACATGCTCATTAACCCTACACCCTAGCGGTGAAACTATGTACCGTTAAACCTGTGTTAGTGATCACCTCTACACGCTCATTAACTCTACACGTTAGCGGTGAAACTATGTACCATTAAACCTGTGTTAGTGATCACCTCTACACGCTCATTAACTCTACACGTTAGCGGTGAAACTATGTACCGTTAAACCTGTGTTAGTGGTCACCTCTACACGCTCATTAACCCTACACACTAGCGGTGAAACTATGTACCGTTAAACCCGTGTTAGTGATCACCTCTACACGCTCATTAACCCTACACCCTAGCGGTGAAACTATGTACCATTAAACCTGTGTTAGTGGTCACCTCTACACGCTCATTAACTCTACAAGCTAGCGGTGAAACTATGTACCGTTAAACCTGTGTTAGTGATCACCTCTATTCGCTCATTAACTCTATACGCTAGCGGTGAAACTATGTACCGTTAAACCAGGGAGAAGAACTATATAAGTTTTCTTTTGTTCTAATCCCTTTCATTCTACTGCTGTTAAATTTTATGTAAAATGTTCATTTCTCGATGTACAAATACTGAAATAAATAATGTTTAAACTAACCCTGTGTTAGTGGTCACCTCTATTAAGCAGCCAACCTGTATTAAGCTGCCAGTTTTCAGATTCCCCAATATGTTGTTTTGCTATACATTTGACCTCTTAGCAGCCACCTGTGCTAAGCAGCCACTTTCTGTGATTCCCTTGGCTGGCTACTCAAGGCAGGTCCAACTCTACATACATGTATGATTGAGGAGAAAGCAACCTGCTTGTATGGTTGCCTCTTTCCTGTACATTATATCCCCTAAAGTTTTGGGGGTTTAAAGTCACACCAATAGCTTATGTCATATTGCGACTCTCCAGCTATCATTGATCCCCCGTCTGACCCTAATAAAATTAACAAATGGAACTTTGAACCGAGGTATCGTGTCGGTGCTGTACACCGTGCACGTAAAAGAACCAGAGGAGACTCTGGAATGGGTCTCTCTCTCTCTGTATCATTGCATTATCGTCCAAAAATCTAAGATGACTAATCTCTTCAGGAGGCGTCGCTCATATGGGCAACCGGTAGCGCCGATAAATAAACAACTCACACACAATGCTACCGATGTATCGTGTAAAACATTGTTTCAAAATGGATCAGTTAAAACAAGATTTAGATATGTTAGGATCAGCGGCATGTGGTATCGTTATGCAGTGGTCAGTGTACCCATAATGACTGGTAAATTTGTCGTCATGCATGACTGAAAACAGTGACATTGATTCTACAAGACACCTGGGAGTCTGCCCCATCGGGAACTGTGATCCTGTATAGTCACACTTTCCACGCCAAACTTGATGATGATGTGTACATTTGTTTACCCTCGCCATCACAAAGCATATGGGCGAGCGTTCTAAGTGGTTTATTTTCATGTCTTGTAGAATGGTGGTCTTGAAGTACCTGATGTAGTAAAATGTTGCCAACCGAAGGAGGCATCTTCTCCCTTAACAGGGTGACAAGTTGGAGGAGGGGGCCACACCACCCAATGTTGGTAGTACTCCATCGAAGAATTGCTCTGACTCCATCACATGAATCTGAAAAAGATCTATGCTGTACTCCCAGTCACTAGGCGAGAGTATAGCACGAGGCGAGAGTATAGCACGAGGCGAGAGTATAGCATGAGACGAGAGTATAGCACGAGGTGAGGAGTATAGCACGAGGTGAGAGTATAGCATGAACGAGGTGAGAGTATAGCACGAGGTGAGAGTAAGTATAGCATGAGGTGAGAGTATAGCATGAACGAGGCGAGAGTATAGCACGAGGTGAGAGTATAGCATGAGATGAGAGTATAGCACGAGGCAAGAGTATAGCACGAGGCAAGAGTATTGCACGAGGAGGCAAGAGTATAGCACGAGGCAAGAGTATTGCACGAGGAGGCAAGAGTATAGCACGAGTATAGCATGAGGCGAGAGTAGCATGTATACCCATTTCACTAGTGTAGATGGCTTTACGATATCTATTGAAACATACTAAAATAACTTTATTCTATTTTCAGATTGTTCACAATTATGGTCATGGGGCCAACGGTGTCGCGCTGAGTTGGGGGACAGGCTTAGAAGCCGCACAGATGGTAAAGGACGTTGTATATAAAAATCAACCAAAGATCAAATCCAACTTGTGATGACATTTGATAAAACGTAGTCAGTTGATGTCCACGGATTTCTTTATACGGATTGTATGATTTATAGCAGAGAGTGATGTCTATAGTCTTTGGTAAGCATGCTCTACCGTCAACTTTGATGATCCAAGAATATATTATGTTGTTTTAAAGACATTTTGTTTATAATCAGAGCTTTGAACACTGGGAGACAGTAATACGTAAATAGATACTATAGGTCACCATGCATTTCAAACTGTAATTGTTTCTTGAAGATGGTCAGTCCATTATATCTGGAATTGTTAAACACAGTAAGCACTTTCTCTTATATATAAACAGATAAATGTATTTTCATCTTGTGCAGGAAAATTTGCCATTCATGGAAAATGAAGCCTGTATTTATAGAATTCTCTAGATTAACATCTATTATATATATACCAGATGATGGAAGTGAAATATACAAATAATTATTCTGAGGGGTCATTCTATGGCATGGATGCATGAGCTGCATCCACTCGTAATATAGTGTACACATAGGGGTGGTCATCATTCAGAGTGACCCGCCATCACTCGTATAGTATGTGTACACATAGGAGGCAGGGTCATTATTCTATGGCATGGTAAAGTACCCACCCTCACTTGTAGTGTACACATAGTGGGCAGGGTGATTATTCTATGGCATGGTAAAAGTGCCCACCCTCACTTGTAGTGTACACATAGTGGGCAGGGTGATTATTCTATGGCATGGTAAAAGTGCCCACCCTCATTTGTAGTGTACACATAGTGGGCAGGGTGATTATTCTATGGCATGGTAAAAGTGCCCACCCTCATTTGTAGTGTACACATAGTGGGCAGGGTGATTATTCTATGGCATGGTAAAGTGCCCACCCTCATTTGTAGTGTACACATAGTGGGCAGGGTGATTATTCTATGGCATGGTAAAGTGCCCACCCCCATTTGTAGTGTACACATAGTGGGCAGGGTGATTATTCTATGGCATGGTAAAGTGCCCACCCTCTCTTGTAGTGTACACATAGGGGGCAGCAGGGTGATTATTCTATAGCATGGTAAAGTACCCACCCTCACTTGTAGTGTACACATAGTGGGCAGGGTGATTATGATAGTATGGTAAAGTACCCACCCTCACTTGTAGTGTACACATAGTGGGCAGGGTGATTATTCTATGGCATGGTAAAGTGCCCACCCTCACTTGTAGTGTACACATAGGATGCAGGGTCATTATTCTATGGCATGGTAAAGTGCCCACCCTCACTTGTAGTGTACACATAGTGGCAGGGTGATTATTCTATGGCATGGTAAAGTGCCCACCCTCATTTGTAGTGTACACATAGTGGGCAGGGTGATTATTCTGTAGCATGGTAAAGTGCCCAACCTCACTTGTAGTGTACACATAGTGGGCAGGGTGATTATTCTATGGCATGGTAAAGTGCCCACCCTCACTTGTAGTGTACACATAGTGGGCAGGGTGATTATGGCATGGTAAAGTGCCCACCCTCACTTGTAGTGTACACATAGTGGGCAGAGTGATTATTCTGTGGCATAGTAAAGTGCCCACCCTCACTTGTATTGTACACATAGTGGACAGGGTGATTATTCTGTGGCATGGTAAAGTGCCCACCCTCACTTGTAGTGTACACATAGTGATTATTCTATGGCATGGTAAAGTGCCCACCCTCATTTGTAGTGTACATATAGTGGGCAGGGTGATTATTCTATGGCATGGTAAAGTACCCACCCTCACGCATAGTGTGTACACATAGTGGGCAGGGTGATTATTCTATGGCATGGTAAAGTGCCCACCCTCACTTGTAGTGTACACATAGGGGGCAGGGTGATTATTCTGTAGCATGGTAAAGTGCCCACCCTCATGCATAGTGTGTACACATAGTGGGCAGGGTGATTATTCTGTAGCATGGTAAAGTGCCCACCCTCACTTGTAGTGTACACATAGTGGGCAGGGTGATTATTCTATGGCATGGTAAAAGTTCCCACCCTCACTTGTAGTGTACACATAATGGGCAGTGTGATTATTCTATGGCATGGTAAAGTGCCCACCCTCATTTGTAGTGTACACATAGTGAGCAGGGTGATTATTCTATGGCATGGTAAAGTACCCACCCTCACACAGTGTGCAGGGTGATTATTATATGGCATGGTAAAAGTGCCCACCCTCATTTGTAGTGTACACATAGGGGGCAGGGTGATTATTCTGTAGCATGGTAAAGTGCCCACCCTCACGTGTAGTGTACACATAGTGGGCAGGGTGATTATTCTATGGCATGGTAAAGTGCCCACCCTCACGTGTAGTGTACACATAGTGGGCAGGGTGATTATTCTATGGCATGGTAAAGTACCCACCCTCACGCATAGTGGGCAGCAGGGTGATTATTCTATGGAATGGTAAAGTGCCCACCCTCACTTGTAGTGTACACATAGTGGGCAGGGTGATTATTCTATGGAATGGTAAAGTGCCCACCCTCACGTGTAGTGTACACATAGTGGGCAGGGTGATTATTCTATGGCATGGTAAAGTGCCCACCCTCACTTGTAGTGTACACATAGTGGGCAGGGTGATTATTCTATGGCATGGTAAAGTGCCCACCCTCACTTGTAGTGTACACATAGTGGGCAGGGTGATTATTCTATGGCATGGTAAAGTGCCCACCCTCACACATAGGGGTATTATTGTTCTTGTTAAGTTTTCTTTGTGTTTGTCATGTATGTATATACAAATATTATGAGAACCTCCCTGTTCAAAGCATCACCACAATGCATTGATAGAGTCTATTTATCTGCTTGCCTTATTCTGTTTTCAGATTCAATACGTTTAGGTTATCCATTGTCTCAAAATATGTATTGTTATAAATGTAATAAAGTTAACATTTTCCCACTATATGTTGCTATTCTCAATGGGTCATTTTTCTGCAAAGGGGGTGGTGGGGTCACTATTCTCTAACAAAATAACGACCATTATTTTGAGATGGGGGGGGGGAGTTAATATTCTATATGACATTGGGCATTGACTGGGGGTCCAATACAGTACAAGGTAACCAGAACCTACTCCGGCTCAACGTTTTTCGACCTGACCGAGACATGTAACCTTTAACAAATGGACACACAGTTGAATAGAAGAGAGCGCATTGTGGATCTTTCTGACCAATCAAACTATACTCATTACACGCTGTACCATCCTGCCAGGCCTTGGGGACCATGAGCAAACCCTGTGAAAGGACTTTCACCAGGCGATATAAGCTTAAAAATCCCACTGGGGGTGTCAAATTCTTTCAAGTGTGGAAGCTATCCAGCTGGCTTGCGGTTGGACAGTGGTTCTACCTGGTATCATGTCTGTGCCTAATATACTGCTCAGAGGGGCACTCGGGATCTTCCTCCACCAATAATAGCTGGAAAGTGGCCATATTAATTACCTAAGCTGTGGATGTGACCTTAACCCTTTCAACACCACAGACCTCTAAATAGGCGTACAAAAAGTGTAGATCCAGATGAGCTGGCTCGCGACGAGCCGTCTCATCAGGATCTGCACTTTTTGCCAGTAATATTACTATTTTTAGAGAAAAATTACCCATTTTGATAAATGAACTGGTCCAAATGTAATTTTCTTATTAATTTATTGGTCTAAAAATATGATGCACCAGTCCATGTTAGTTACTTGGTGTTGAATGGGTTAAACCCAAAAAATAAACAAATTGACAAAAAGTGTTTGCAATGGAGCCTACGATGACTACATCATATCAGCCCAGACTAGACCTCTAATCCAAAATACTTCCGAGATCTCATCAAAAGCAGGAAAACAATGGAGTAGCACCACTCGAAGCAAAGACAAGACACGATCAGACAGTGCAACCAAAGCCAACATCTTGAATGAGTAGTTCTCGTGTTTTCAACAAGACTGAAGATGCCAACACTAGTTCTTACCCAGAAGACGACTAGTACCTAGGGCTTGGGAGGTAACATACACCTCCAGTGATATCTATCTGCCCAATCCTTGTATTTAATTCCCGATATTATACGACTTATTTACGTCACGCAATTTTCATTCATATTTAAATTTTTACAGGGGAGCAAAATTCAACAGCCATAAAATAGACCGGCTGTAGCTGTGGTTTATTGCAGCTTTAACAATGGAATTTTTTTATAGGAACAAAATATCGAGTCATGTTCACCGCAAGCGTACAAATGTAATATGTTTACAAGTATACAGCGATGTGCAGTCAGTTAATAAAACAGATCTCTGATCATCCTCCCAGTGTGACATTTATCAACCCAGGTTCAAAGATTAGTTCTAAACACGAGATGTTGACATTTTTACCCGAATATAATTACGAGTGTCCTTACAATATTGTATAAGCTACAAATGATTCACAAGTCAACATAGTTCCACAGCGTTGCTCATTAACAGTATGGTATCTGCCTCCTTGAATCGTATGTCAATATTCCCCTAGCTCTTCGGGGTAAAACCAGTTTGCAATGCCGCGCAACACAGACTCGCAGTCATGAACTATATGCCCGCCCACTGATTGGATTTCTGTAGACATCCTGCAGAGCTCGAATCACACATACATAAGGTCATGATACTAATCATAAAGATCCCGTAAAATCAGCGTTCATAGTTAAAGTCCCAATGTGTAATACATGCATAATTCTTTCTAGTGAGGAAGCTATGCAGCTGGCTTGCGGAAGGTTAGTGGTTCTACACCTGGTGCCTGAAATACTGCTCAGTAGGGTACCCAGTGTCTTCCTCCACCAATAATTGCTGGATGGTCGCCGTATGGTCGTAGCTGTAACAAAACATCTATTTGGCTTATATTGTCTGAAGTCTGCTTATAATGTTTAGGTCAGTGATGCTACTTGTATAGCCACAGCTACGATGTATATGTACACAACCTGGGCTATATAGGTCGTAATTTCGGATGTCCTGTTTCCCTAACAACTTGTAGCAGATCAGTGGTTAACAGGTTAACAATTATAATCCAGGCATCGCAGGTTCTATCTATACCATAGTAAAATGTAGAACCACGGACCTTCCGCAAGCCAGCTGGATAGTTTCCTCACATGAAAGAATTTTACGGAGTCAACAACCGTAACCTTATGTTATGATTCGGGTTTTACGCCTGCATCAGCACCATTTTGGGCTATATCGCCGGCGGGCAGTTTACCTAACAACACCTTTCCTGGGCAGGCTCCAGCGGTTAACCAGTACTTGGGTGCACCAACCTCCGTAAGAAACTGCCAACTTTTTCATATAAATGAGACACGGCCTGAGCGGGGCTCGAACCCGTGACCATCAATGATGATAGGTTACAGTGGTATACAAGTCAGCGACCTTAACCACTCGACCACGGAGGCGGACGCGTAACCACGGATGCCCCTATATCGCAATATTACCAATGTGATCACACACTTAATTTTACATTTTAACAAGGCCATGAATCGTTCACCAGAGTTGAAAAGCCGAAATGGCTATAAAAACATTATGTTGCTTATTAGAGGTAACCATTGACACACAGTGTTGACTACACTACAAGCTATCAAAGCTCTGGTATTGTGGTTTCTGATTAGGTGGTTTTACGTTTATTTATCGTCGCTACCGGTTGCCCATTTGAGCGACGCCTCCTGATGAGATTAGTCATTTTAGATTTTTGGAGGATAGTGCAATGATATAGACAGAGACCCATTCCAGAGTCTCCTCTAGTTCTTTTACGTGCACGGTGTAAAGTACCGACACGAGACCTCGGTTTAACGTCCCATCTGAAACTGTTAATTTTATTAGGGTCAGACAGGGGATCGAACCTGCGATTCCTGGATTACCAGTCCAGCATGTTACCACTGGGCTACAGATCTGTCTGTTCTGATTAGATACTGAAGAGTTGTACTATAGAAGTCTATGTAGTCAAAGTGATGCTACATGGGGTCAATTATGACCCAAGGATCACCATTTGAGTGGTCCACTAGGTGCAAATTATCAATTGGATTTTAATGACTTACTGTGCGAGTCAATGTAAATCATATGACCCCTACAGTGGGGTCAAATATGACCCCAGTATCATCATTGGAGCAAACTTAGTTGTGGTTCTTTTGGTCATGCCATATGCCAAATATCAAAGATCTGGGCTTGTGATTTCCGAGAGGAAGAATTTTACTATACAAGTCTATGTCAACTATGTGACACACACCATGAGGTCAATTATGACACCAGGATCACCATTTGAGCAAACTTAGCAGTGGTCCACTTGGTAATGCTGCATGCAATATATCAACGGCTCTGAGCATTGTGATTTCTGCGAAGCTTTTAAAAAAGAGTTGTACTATATAAGTTTATGAAAACTATTGACCCCTACTGCGAGGTCAAATATGACCCCAAGGTTAAACTTAGTAGAAGTCCACTAGGTAATGCTTCAATATAAAAAATCTGTACATTGTGGTTTACGAGACGATCCTTAAAAATTGATCTATGCAACTCAATAGGAAATATAGCTAAACTAACTAACTGGCAACGATGTTTTTTGACGAATCGATACAGCTCAAGCTATTTTTAAGACTGACAATCTAAGCAATCTTGTTATCACTCAGTGATAATTGTTATGACGTTTCATGGTGGTTCAGGAGATGAAGCAATATGTTGGCGCAGGACAAACAAGACGATCACATTGTGCTCTGGTGAGGAAGAGGACGAGACTGGAACATACTAGTAAACGGCTATGTTGCACGATCATCATATAGTACGCTTGAAATTGGAACCAAATCTATAACATAAGTTTGTAGACAAGGCCACCGCATCATGGGCGTTTCACCATGCACAATAAGTGTTGGTGAGAAAAGGACGAGACTGGAACATACTAGTAACCGGTTATGTTGCAATTTCATCATATAGTAGTACGCTTGAAATTGGAACCAAATCTATAACATAAGTTTGTAGACAAGGCCACCGCCCCAAGGGCGTTTCACAATGCACAATAAGTGCTGGGTCCTCAAAATAAAAATATCTTTCATGCTTTCCAACAAATTTCAAGAATAATGATAGGGTGGGGATTGACTTGTAGAGAATTAGTCCTCAGATGTGTACCTAATGTTTCACTGCAATAACGGTTTTAGAGAAATGTTTTGGGGTATTTTTGGACTTCTGAAATCAGACTATCGCGGGCCAAAGTTCAAGGTCACTAATTTACTGTGTGTGTAGAGAATTAGTCCTCGGATGTGCATGCGATGTTTCAAAGCAATACAGTGGACGGTATTTAAGAAATGATGTTAGGATTTTTAAGGCATATATAATTTCTGAAAAGTTCAAGGTCTCTCTTGAAACAGTATGCAAGTTATCAAGGCATAGTTGTTTTAGCTATATGCAAATGTTGATGGCACCATCATCAGAAAGGCGACTGCTTAGTCTCGATTTCGTAAATGATGTCGCAAAACTACAAAGATGCTAGAACAATGATGTCACGTTTGACATCACATGCTAAACAACGTTTTTATTGCAGATCTAAACATGGTAAATTCCTTCTTTGCATATACATACAAAATGTCAAGCCATGGTACAACAGTAGATATGGTACAGGGGACATAACTCCACAAGAAGTTGTATGATATGTTATATTTCAGGTTTTACGCCTGCATCAGCACCATTTTGGGCTATATCGACGGCGGGCAGTTTACCTAACAACACCTTTCCTGGGCAGGCTCCAGCGGTTAACCAGTAATTGGGTGCACCAACCTCCGTAAGAAACTGCCAACTTTTTCATATAAATGAGACACGGCCTGAGCGGGGCTCGAACCCGTGACCATCAGTGATGATAGGTTACAGTGGTATACAAGTCGGCGACCTTAACCACAGAAGCGGACAAGAAGTTGTATGAGCAGAATACTCTAAATAAAGACATTTCTTCTTCATATAATTAGGTTTTCTGTTAATTTGGGATGCATAATGTAGTTTACCAGGAGCTAGCTCGACACGCATCTACCGGTAATAGTAGAAACAAAGGTACATAACTCTGTTCTGTCCATTTTCTATTTTTAATTAACAAGAAAGACTAAGACTGTATAGCTATCTGTCCAATTCCTTAATACAATTGTTGTAAATAATTATCTACATGATAGAAAATAAATATGTTTAAACAAAGAAAGACTAAAGTATAAGTGTGCATAAAATGTATTAGATATTTCACTTCCATCATCTGGTATAATATATGTAGGATCAAATACATGGAGTGACAAACATGAAATATTTTACAACATGAGAATAAAATACATTTATAGAAGAACCTTGAATTTAAGATAAAGTGCTTACTGTGTTTAACAATTCCAGATATAATGGACTGACCATCTTCAAGGAACAATTAGTTTGAAATGCATGGTGACCTATAGTTAGCCTGGGTGCCAGTCTGTCGATTTTTCACTTTTTAACTTCTGGCAAAATGACAGCCTTGGGAAACTTTATTTCTGATCGTAGCGCCATCTACTTACACCCTCGTTTATGAGGGTGTAGATTTGAAGAACGACAACTCTTCTCTACAAGATAATATCGTTAAATATAGAAACGGAATTCTATCACCAAACAGACACGATTATACACGATCATTTCCAAATATACACGAATGCTCCCGTACACTCGTTTACATGCCAAACATATAATTTCCCATTTCTGTGTTATATCGACGAGATGGCGGATTTTAAATATGACGTTTAGATGGTAATGGGTCGATTCGGCGTAATTGAACTAAGGACAACTTAAATATTGAGTAAATATGTCAAATCAGATGCACATTGTACTTTTTAAAACTATTTATCGTTCCGTTGACCCATAAACATTGGCAGCCAATTATAAAGTTTTATCAACATTGCAGTGCCTCGCTTTCGATTCAAGTACGTCATTAATTAAGTCACATGCTAATAGGCCTATTAATAGGATTAATGCGAGTCAATAATTACACGGACAATCCCCCAAGTTTCCCCAGGTGTCGATATGATCAGAAATGTAAATACGGCCCAATTAATAGTCTGTGTTAAAATATATTTATTTGACTGACCAGGCAAAATATATAGACGCCTGTTCCCAGGCTAACCTATAGTGTCTATTTACGTATTACTGTCTCCTTGTGTTCAAAGCTTGCACAAACTCCGATTATAAACAAAATGTCTTTAAAACAACACAATATATTCTTGGATCAACGAAGTTGACGGTAGAGCATGTTTACCAAAGACTATAGACATCACACTCTGCTATAAATCATACAATCCGTATAAAGAAATCCGTGGACATCAACTGACTAGGTTTTATCAACTGGATGTAATGTCATCACAAGTTGGATTTGATCTTTGGTTGATTTTTATATACAACGTCCTTTACCATCTGTGCAGCTTCTTAACTTGTCCCCCAACTCGGCGCGACATCGTTGGCCCCATGACCATAATTGTGAACAATCTAAAAATAGAATAGTTATTTTAGTATGTTTCAATAGATATCAAGAAACCAGTGTTCAAAGCTTGCACAAACTCCGGTTATAAACAAAATGTCTTTAAAACAACACAATATATTCTTGGATCATAGTAACCCTAAATTAGCCATATATTACCCAATCTGTGAATTTTTTTACAACATGATCTATTAATATATAGATGATATTGGTGTCAAAATGCACAGAATTACAACAGAAGATGACATAAGATAATTATTGACCCTTGGGACCAAATCCTGACCTCTGAAAATGAGGTCAAAGGTCAAAAAAGCTGTTTGATCACTAACATTTCATATTAATAACAGGAACATTACCATATTATATAAAAATGAGCAAAAAACATACCGAAGAGGTTAATTTCAACTTACGTGGTAAATATGGGGGTTATTATTTATTCCAAGAGCAGAGAGGGAGGGGTAAATTACATTTCTTGTGATCAAATGCCATTGACCCTAGACTAACTTTTTTTTTATTTTTTATAAATTGCATGAATGAAGTCTTTCTTGTTTCTTTGCTATATAAGTGATTACTGAGAAAACTTAGCTAGCCTACATGTACCTTGCCTATCCCAGTGCAGTGAGATGTCCCAAAAGTTCCCTGCATGAGTCTAATGTAAAATAACAAAATTACCAGGGTGGATATATGTGAAATATGTAGTGAGGACTTTTCAGAAGCAGGAAAGCTACAGAGGTTGTACAGAAAGGGATATGAGAATCTAATAGAGCAGTGTAGACTGATCAACAACTCTTTATTATTGGAGCGATTGGAACAAAAATGGAGTAGCAACACTCCTATGACAGTCCATCGTAGATGCCGAACCCTTTTCATGCAAACGGAGCCAGATGTTGAGGAGCAGGAACATGCACCAAGACCAAAGCGACAAAAGGTGTCTCAAATAGTAAATGATGACAAAGTTCATGGTAAGATAAAGTAATATTTTACTTGATTCATGTAAATTTCATTAAGATTCCAAGCCCATACCTGTTTTATGTTATTTTGTTTGAATTTTGAATGTTTGAAGTTAGTATGGTGATGTACATGGGATGACAACTAACTGTGTCCTTATAATGTTTTCAGCCCAGAGTTCTACTCGATTTCCATACAGTGAAAGATGTTTCATATGTAATGAGGACATCCATTTTGATGAAAGACATCCTGATAGACAGCAGACCATACATCGAGCATCAACTATGACGCTAAAGAAATCACTTCTGAGAATCGCAAGTGAAAGAAAAGATAGTATTGGAATGGCTGTGAAAGGACGCTTGGAAGGAATGACAGATCTTGTAGCGGAAGAGGCTGTCTATCATAATAAATGCTACTGTTCCATGTACACTGTTCCTGGACAATGCAATGTAAGTATATTAATACAATATACATACATGTACCTATTTGTTAAGTTCCTTGTAATATGGGGTACTGCGGAATAGTAAAGTATGCCACAATGTGAAATATATTCAAATATTCACATTTCAAAAAAGGCATTCAACAGTTGGTCAAGGCTTATCATCGGGTCATTTTGAAATAAACACAGTCCTACACACATTTAAACAATTCATTTTGAAGAAAATTTGTTTGATGAAACAAGCTAGCTTTTTGTTCGTTCATCCTTGCAGTTTCTTCATACTGTTAATATCTTTTTCCTTCTCCATTGCACTATTTCTTTATATTTATTTAATAAAATGACGTACTTTGTTTCTTTTCAATCTATTATGACAAATGAACAAATTTAATCTAGAACATATTCTTGAATGTTTCTATTTTCCTTCAGAAACCAGGCAGGCTTGTAGATAGTTGCAAGGAAAATGCCTTCCACCAGCTTTGCGGATGGCTTGACAGTGAAATGGAGAGTGGTGTGTATACAGTAGGTCAACTGCATGAACAGATGAAGACAATAGTAGGTGATGATATTCCAGTTTATCATGAGAGATACTTGAAAGAAGCACTAGAAAGGTACTATGGTGATAGTATATTCATTACTAATCAAGAACGTAGGAAGGATGTTGTCTGCTTTAGAAGCTGTACAGCAAGCATCGTCCGAGACTACCATGAAATGAAAACTGATGATGAAGACGCACAGAAAAGAGCCATCATCAAAACAGCGGGTTCATTCATTATCAATGACATAAAGTGCCTTAATTTCAGCAAAGATGACTTTCCTTCGCTCAAAGAAATGACATCAAAGTATGAGCTGTCAGATTCTCTTGAACTGATGTTAACATGCTTAATGCCTCATTCATCCGTTCGACGAAATGTTGCAGGGCAGAATATCATATCTTCACAATGCCCAAGATCATCTAAGATGCCTTATCAGCTTGGTATGAGCTTATTTCTTGATCACAAGTTTGGTTCAGATAAGCTGATTGATGCCATGCACAGGCTGGGCATATGTGAAAGTCAAAAAGAGACTGTGAACTACAAGTACACGTACATTGACTCGACTAATAACACAAATGCAGCATCAATGGCAGTCCTTGACAATCAGCTTGAGCTACACAATGGTGACAACATGGATCATGATTTGATTACATTAGATGGAAAGTCAGGTTTTCATGCCATGGGGCAGATCAAAGTTACCACTCCAGAAATTCCAATCAAATTGAAGTTGATGAGAATAGGAAGTTGCAGAGAAAGCCAATCGTGAAGAGTGATACTCTGTCAAATATGGAAGGTCTGCAAAACTACGTGCCTCAACGAACGAATGCCCTACTAGACACAAAACCCATTAAGTATGAAGAGCTTCAGCACAAAATACCAGAAAGATCAATTCCTACAGATTCATCTGTCATAGACTGGTACCATGGATGGGTAGAAGGAAGAAACGCTCACCCCAACTTCATGGGGTTCATGCATCAGAAATACAACGGACTAGTATTGAAATCTTCTATTGAGTTTATGCGAATCATCAATGCGAATCCTAATGACATGCAGACAATATACACCACCATCATGAGAGCTATCAAAGGAACATACAAATCCCCAGCAATAATAACCTTTGATTTGCCTCTGTTCATCAAGGCATCTCAAATTGTTAAGGATCAGAAGTTATAAGTTGTTGTGAGACTTGGAGGATTTCACTTCCTAAAGAGTTACCTTGGCTGCATTGGCTACATCATGGAAGGCAGTGGTTTGGCAGAAGCCATGCAAGTCATCTATGGACCTAATACAGTCCAGTACATCCTGAAAGGTGCAGATACTCAAAGGCTCTGAGAGCACACTTCTTAACAGATGCAGCGCTGATGAAACACATGATGGGTGAAAGTGACAGCGAAAGTCTGGATGAGAGACTCAAGGACTTGCAGGAAATGTCAAGAACTGCAAAGCTGTGGGTTCTGTACCACCAACTTGTAAGAACAGCACAAGATTTCATATTGGCAGAAAGACTCAATGATTGGCATGGACATCTGAATGCCGTTTCTAGTAAGGAGACTTAATCATGATGATATCTGCAGAGATGGCAAGCCACAATATCAATGTACGCCAAGCAAACGATGATGGTGATACGCTGATTGTTAGGTCTGCAATGGACTTGGTCGCAAGTGTTAAATCCCCAGTTGTTGTCGCCCAGGACACTGATATTTTGATATTGCTCTGCTATCATAGGCCTAACCACTGTACTAATTTGTACTTAAGAGCTGATCTGGGTGGTCTTTACGACATCTCTAGCATACACATCGGAGACAAAGAAGACTTCCTCTTCAAGTATGGCTGGTCTGGAAACGACACTGTTTCGTGTCTTCATGGACATACCAAATGTGCTCTCTACAAATGCAGATTTCCTGCCAGTGTCATTACTGCATTCACAAGTCCCACTTCAACCGACTCCATGATTCGAACAGCTGGATTAAAAGCCATGCATATCACATATGGCTGTGGGGATACTCCCCTAGAAAAGACTCGCTACATGAAGTTCAAGACGCAAGCAGCCAAGGGCAAAATCGATCCTGACCGCATACCACCCACGGAAGATGCAACAGCTCAACATTCCCTTCGTGTCCATCTTCAAGTTGTGGTATGGAAGCATCTTGACACCTCTATTCTTGATCCCAAAGGAAGAGGATGGGAGATAGATTCCAATAGAAAACTCAGACCCAAAATGATATCTGTTGGTATCGCGCCAGACAACCTTCTGAAAGTAATTTGTTGCAACTGCAAGGAAGGGGAGAGGCAATGTCAAACAATGATATGCAGCTGCATGAAAGCTCGCATGTCGTGTGTATCTGCATGTGGCGTGTGCTGTGGGCATTGCGACAATGGAACAGATACCATAGATGTAGAAGAAGAAATTGGTAGCGATGAAGAGGAAACAGACTGAGTATTATTAATTTGTTGTTGCCGATAGATACTGTAAGTTCTAAGTTGTGAGTAGTATTCTGCAAGTTGTTGATTATAAATTCACATATACTTTACATACACAAACAAGTTGACACTAATGAACTTTACCTCCTCCTCCTCCCTGCTTATTTTGACCATTAACCTCGTATTTTGGTGGTGAAGAATTCATTTCAGATTTAGTTTGTATCTTAGTATAATTATGTCATTGTTACCAATATGATATTTGATATGATAATTTTAGTGATAAGATGTCTATTTTTGACCTTTGACCTCATTTTCGGAGGTCAGGAATTGGTTCCATGGGTCAGTAATTATTCTATGTCTTCTTCTTTCGTAATCCTGTGCATTTTGACACCAAGATCATCTATATACCATATTTTGTTGCTGAAACACAATTTTATATGATTTAAGCAGAGGTCAATGACCTTTGACCTCTAATAAAAAGGTTTCCCCAACCCCCTCCTTACTTTTTTTGGTAGTTGTCCATACCCATACCTACCCAAATCAGTTGAAATTAGCTTCTTTTAAAAATGTTCACAGACGAACCTTAAGTTAGGGATACTATCAGAGAAGTTGACGGTAGAGCATGTTTACCAAAGACTGTATAGATATCACACTCTGCTATCAGAGAAGTTGACGGTAGAGCATGTTTACCAAAGACTGTATAGATATCACACTCTGCTATCAGAGAAGTTGACGGTAGAGCATGTTTACCAAAGACTGTATAGATATCACACTCTGCTATCAGAGAAGTTGACGGTAGAGCATGTTTACCAAAGACTGTATAGACGGTAAGCATTTTACCAAAGACAAACACACCCACAAAAACAACACAAAACATAGATATCACACTCTGCTATCAGAGAAGTTGACGGTAGAGCATGTTTACCAAAGACTGTATAAATATCACACTCTGCTATCAGAGAAGTTGACGGTAGAGCATGTTTACCAAAGACTGTATAGATATCACACTCTGCTATCAGAGAAGTTGACGGTAGAGCATGTTTACCAAAGACTGTATAGATATCACACTCTGCTATCAGAGAAGTTGACGGTAGAGCATGTTTACCAAAGACTGTATAGATATCACACTCTGCTATCAACCAAACAATCTGTATCAGTATAAAGGCGTCCCTGGATATCAGCTGAGCTTTTATCACTTGTTACTTTGGAATATCTTCACATAGTTCTAGATCTATATACAACACCTTTTACAATCTGTGTGGCCTCTAAGCCTGTCCCCACAAACTCGGCATGACCCCATGACCAGAATTGTGAACAATCTGAAAACAGAACAAACATTTTTTTAGTACATTTCAATAAATCTCCCGGGATTTGATACTTATTCTTACTCAAATACCAATTTTCATATACCCGGCAGTATTCGCCTGGGAGCGTACGGTTTAGAATCGTAATACGATACAATACAAAGAGTCCTCTGGAACTAAATAAAATGAAGGTCTATACAGATTTGTTAACAAGATCGAAACAAATCTACAGTTAACCCTATTATTGTTTTTCGTTGCTTTCCAAATTCTAACTGGGACAGTGCCTCATTCGCCAGTGTTTTCCTCTATGATAAAAACAATATGCAAGGTTTCATTCGAAATGTACAGCATATGATATAGAAGAATATGTCATAATCTGCAAATTGCCTCCATGATTAGCAATTTCGTCATTGTCAGATGTTAGGGTTGTTTTAGCTTGTATTCAGTTAAAGTGCCGCTTTATTTATATTATGTTTGCCCATTTAGTCTTCTTGCATGATGCATGTTCATTGTTATCCCTAATTGTATATTTCATACGACAGTAAATAAAACTGGATTTGGTTTACTTGTTCGATTTGATTTTGGGGTTTAATGTTGCACCAACAGATTAGGTCTTCTGGCGACTCTCCAGCTAATATTGGTTGAGGAAAACCATGTTGTCACACCGATTATCATTTCTGGAATGGATTAGGTACCCTGGGTGAACCACTGACCATCCACAAGCCAGCTTCCTCACATGAAATAATATAACACAACCAGTGGGATTCAAACGTACAGCGATGACGGGCAAGTGAAGTCAAGAAACTTCGCCACCCGAACACTTCTTGCAGAAAAGAAACGAAAATTATTAATACATGTATAGCATACCTTTGTTCCGGGAAGGTGATATTCGCACCGTTGTTTATGTCCTCGAACCATCGCTCCTTGTTCGAGGTATCATATTGGTCCTTTTGGCAAGTTTCTCCTGAAACATTATCTTACCTACAACATAATATAACCATACGTAACAAGCGTCCAAGATATTGTAAATGAACAACATTACATAACCATACGTAACAAGCGTCCAAGATATTGTAAATGAACAACATAACATACCATACGTAACAAGCGTCCAAGATATTGTAAATGAACAACATAACATAACCATACGTAACAAGCGTCCAAGATATTGTAAATGAACAACATTACATAACCATACGTAACAAGCGTCCAAGATATTGTAAATGAACAACATTACATAACCATACGTAACAAGTGTCCAAGATATTGTAAATGAACAACATTACATAACCATACGTAACAAGCGTCCAAGATATTGTAAATGAACAACATAACATACCATACGTAACAAGCGTCCAAGATATTGTAAATGAACAACATTACATAACCATACGTAACAAGCGTCCAAGATATTGTAAATGAACAACATTACATAACCATACGTAACAAGCGTCCAAGATATTGTAAATGAACAACATAACATAACCATACGTAACAAGCGTCCAAGATATTGTAAATGAACAACATAACATACCATACGTAACAAGCGTCCAAGATATTGTAAATGAACAACATTACATAACCATACGTAACAAGCGTCCAAGATATTGTAAATGAACAACATTACATAACCATACGTAACAAGCGTCCAAGATATTGTAAATGAACAACATTACATAACCATACATTACAAGCGTGCATGATAAGGACTTGCCCGTTAACTAGTGGTCCCTTACAAGAAACACTGTGCTATCATTGAAGTCAAATTGACACAATTACAACCGATCATTCACCTGCAAACTAAACAAAACAGCAATCACAAATCACCACAGGAGTAAGTCTCAACAATATACATAAATAAATAGAGATGGCAACAGTAGCAACTTTCAATTTACAGATAGAGTACTCGGAAACAATCATTATTTGATGTACATTGCATTAATGGGATTGTTTGTTTTGGGGTTTAACGTTTCAGCAATATCTTAGGTCATATGGCAACTTTCTAACTATTATTGGTGGAGGAAAGACCATGGGTGCCCCTCAGAGCAGTATTTCAGGTGCAGACGGACATCCAGGAAGAAACGCCGACCTTCTGCAAGCCAGCTGGATAGCTCCCTCCTATGAACTAATTCCAACATCCCCCAGTGGGTTTTGAACCTGCAGCGGTAAGAGACAAGCGATTCAAAGACAACGACCTTAACGGGAATGTATGTTTGCTTCAATTTCAGATATTTGATAAGTATTTCGGACGAGGCGTGTCCGAATATGGACGCAATTTTATCCGATTTGGAAATGAAACCATTGCATTGTAATTAAGCTATACCCGGGTAAAATGAAACATCACTTTATTGACACAATCATTAAACAAATACATTAAAAGTTTACATCAACAAATGGGTAGTTACGACCTCATACAGAGCTGTCAAGGGTGCATCGAGTGTCGAAGTGAGATATGGGGTTCGAATGGGTGGCTGCCCCTCAGGGGGTCTGGGGGAAGCTGGATACACTCTATGGCTCATTTTCGGCATATTTGGTGTCAAATGGCTTACATGAAATGCTACTTTGGCATCTAATGAAGGACACTTTTCACCAAGAAAACCTGATCAAACAATAGCATTTTATGGTAAAGAAAGCTTGCAAATAACTTTTTGTAATTGAATCTTATATTTTTTATTAAATTGACTTACAAGTCAGGCGCAAACCTGTCTTGGTTGTCAATTTATAATAAAACTCCGATGTAATTTGCAAGCATTTGTCACCAGCTTGAGCAAAATCAGCGTGGTCTAGTGGTTATCACATCAGGCTGATTACAATTTCGGCACAAATTCAAACCCGGGTATGACTTGCCAATTTTTCATTGAGCAAGACCATTTATCCACATTGCTAAGAACAAACCGTACAGTAAACGTTATTTGCCGAGCTTTGAGAAGCAATTACTGGATAATTAAGTGTCCACTTAGAATCAAATCTAGATTTGTGTATAGCTAGTTTCTTCGTCTTATTTTTGACAGGACTCTGTGATTCTGAAGCCATGGTTAACAAAAAGAGCGTCTACACCGTTAACAAATGTAAACATTACATTCGGCCTTCGTTAGTTTTCGGGAGCCAATCATAAGTGATTATTAACGCACGGAGAGTTCCGAGTAGTTACGATTGTACAGCGCGACGATCAGTTTCAAATATAGCCTTGAGACATTCTAAAAATAGCAATTTGGGAAACCTAATGTGTTGCGATTTTAAAATAGCACGGTGATTTGAGGTCTAAAAGCGTGAGTCTCACACCGAAAGCGTGAGACTTGACAGGTATGCCTCATAATGATTCTACTTCATCGTAATCCGAATATTAACGGAAATTAACCTTTGCTTGCACACGTGAAAATGGAAATTCAATAAAACTGGGTATCAGTTTTTAAGTGTGTGTATACATACGTCACTGCACTGTAGAAGTATCGTGTTCATTTTGCTAACCAGTATTTAGAGGACATTCAAATACTTTTTGCTGCTATCCCTAAAAAATAAACTGTCTAACCTTTCCCATCCACCTACTTGTTATATGCAGTGTTGGACACTCGTTTCAATATGTTCCGGCCAACTTGGCCTGTACTTGAGAAAAGGTACCGGCCAAGATGAAATTGTACAGGCCAATTTTTGGCCTGTACTTAAGAATTAGTTCCGGCCAAAAATAAATGGTACAGGCCAGTGAATGTGGTTCTGTCCAGTGGCTTTGCCACCGGATGCATGTGCCGCAGGCAATTGCCATGCGGTCCGGGGGCATGCCCCCCATGAAATTTGTTTTAAGTAGACACAAATATTTGATATTTTGTTAATTCGATGAGAAAAAGCACCTAAAATGGCAAAGATACTGTGTGTCCTGGTTCAGGCGAGTATGAACTTCAACAAACTCGCAAAGGGCTATCAAATAAGACATCGTACCATCTCAAATACTATGAGACGAGATGGTACGATGGTCGCCAGATCGGACAGGTGGGTTTTCTCCGGTTGCCTCCCACATATACGCTTACATCCGAGCCAACGAGAGTGATTAATATTAGTTGTTCAAACTTGCTTCGCAATCGTTGTAAAATAAATAAAGTATAAAAATAAATTTTTTTTTTTAAAAATAAGACATCTCCGCCACGATGTCGAGTGAGTAGTAAAAGTTTCTCGCCAGTCTAAAAACGTTATCGCCATGGCGAGTTGGCGAGTGTCCAACGCTGATATGTCCAACATTTTTATTGAAAGCGACGAGACTTCGATCTCCGTGGGTTTAGCAGGGTACATGCACTTCGATCTACCTTGGCTTTATACCAACTATAAAACTTATGGTGGTATGTATATGACCATTTAATGCATCTGGTTGTACAGGGTGTAATCATTACGTGCGCAATAATTACCTTGGGAGTAGTGGAGCAGTATCGTTGGGATCGGAGCAGACGACATGCTGGAGTGGGAATTTGTGCATTTAGTAGGAATACTCTCATTTGATACAAACGACGATATACAGACAAACCTGTGTTAGTGGTCACCTCTATTAAGCAGCCAGTTTCCCAGTATGTTGTTTTATTATATATATATTATACTAAGCAGCCACCTCTACTAAGCAGCCACCTCTACTAAGCAGCCACTTTTTGTGATTCCCTTGGCTGGCTGCTTAAGACAGGTTTGACTGTATACATGCTAAAGTACAACAGCCATCATCAATCTTTGCATATTCGAGCTAACAATTGACCTTACCTATGCATTCACCCATCTTATATCCATCTGTCTGCCGATCACGACAAATGCTCACCCGATGACAGCAGCCGCAATTGATATAAACTGCTCCTTTACGATCTCCCATCTTGCATTGTCGATCATTCCCAACGAGCACTAGCTAACATATCATTTTTATCGCTTCTATATAACCTCCCATCAATCATCGATCTCTATTCAATGTTTCAAACGTTCACTCGACAGCAGCCGTCATTTCTATAACTGTTCTATACGATCTATCATCTTGCAATGTCGATCATGCCAAAAATAATCTTCACTCGACAGCAGCCATCATTTCTATAACTGTTCTATATGATCTATCATCTTGCAATGTCGATCATGCCAAAAATAATCTTCACTCGATAGCAGCCATCATTTCTATAACTGTTCTATACGATCTACCATCTTGCAATGTCGATCATTCCAAAAATCATCTTCACTCGATAGCAGCTGTCATTTCTAACCAATCTCCCATCATTTATTGATTTTCCATTATTTAAAATTAGAATATAATATTTGTCTTGTCGTTGTTTATCGGCGAATAAAGCATGGTTTGGAGTTCTGATGCGTAGGAATTAACCATGCAGGCCGTAGGGATATTTAGGCCCAAGTGGTTAATTCCTACGCATAAGAACACCAAACCGTGTTTTATTATTCGATAAACACAAAACAAATATTATTTCCATTCTAACATGACCCAAATATAATGCTACGAAAGAATTATTTTGTCAGTGGAGCCAATTTCAACAGCTGTAAAATAGACCGGCTCTAACTGTTGTTTATTATAGATTATTCTTTGTTGATAGGAACAATATATCAAGTCATGCTAGAATGTTCATTCAATAGCAGCTATTTCGATAATTGTTTCTGGTCAATGTTGTATAACAGATCGTTTCAACGTTCACTGGATGACGTCTATCATCGTGTCTGAACAAACTCTCGATGTAATCGCTATCGGTATTCTATAACACACATCAGCATTCTATAACACGTGTCGTGCATCAGCATTCTAGAACACATTGCTCATCAGCATTCTAGAACACATAATGTGTCAGCATTCTAGAACACACATAATACACCAACATTCTAGGACATACATAGTACATAAGCTTCTAGAATGCACATCATTCATCAGCATTCTAGGACACATCGTGCATCAGCATTCTAGAACACACAGTACACCAGCATTCTAGGACACATAATTTGTCAGCATTCTAGAACACACATAATACACCAACATTCTAGGACATACATAGTACATAAGCTTCTAGAATGCACATCATTCATCAGCATTCTAGGACACATCGTGCATCAGCATTCTAGAACACACAGTACACCAGCATTCTAGGACACATAATTTGTCAGCATTCTAGAACACACATAATACACCAACATTCTAGGACATACATAGTACATAAGCTTCTAGAATGCACATCATTCATCAGCATTCTAGGACACATCGTGCATCAGCATTCTAGAACACACAGTACACCAGCATTCTAGGACACATAATTTGTCAGCATTCTAGAACACACATAATACACCAACATTCTAGGACATACATAGTACATAAGCTTCTAGAATGCACATCATTCATCTGCATTCTTGAACACAATTCGTCAGCATTCTACGACACATCGTGCATCAGCATTCTAGGACACATAGTACATCAGCATTCTAGGACACATAATTCGTCAGCATTCTAGGACACATAGTACACCAGCATTCTAAGACACATAGTACATCAGCATCCTAGGACGCAACATCGTACAAGAAATTCTAAAATCATGTCGTATTTAACAAAATACAGATCAGCACTCGTCTCAATGTTTTATTTTCTCTCAGCTTTACAACACATAAAACAACATACAAAATGATTTATTTTACAGCATGAACGATGACATAGATTGGTCATGATGGATATATGAAAAGCTCTTGAAGGAACCGTATGTGAAGTATTGGTATGCAATACTTCATGCTTAATAGAATATATCAGAGCTTCATTTTGCCTCATTTTAAAGCCAATTGTCGGCTATATTCACAATATCAAATAGTATCTGTTTTCCCAATTTTGAAGCTCCAAAATTTTGGTTTACATACCCCATATGAGAATTTGCAAAATCTGGTGTTGAATCAGTTGATGTATATACAATATATTCTTCACTAATATTCATGATATTACATATTCAACCATGTATAACTCCCAATTCCAGAGCCATGGGTTACGTTCCTAAATGAGAGAGAAAAAGCCCAGATATATATATATAGAGCCATTTGTTTCTCTCGTCACTTTACAAGTCAGCATGAACATTAATTTAGATTTACAACATAGGACAATTATTTTTCAGTTCTATACATCACTGTGGCTATATTTTAGACTAGTATTAGAAACTCTAGCAGCATTCCATCTCTTAGCAAACGTTCCCACCATTACTTCCTAACATTCCATCCCTTATCAACAGTCTTGTATTCCCGCTGTTCCATTCCTTATCATACCTCCCCATCATTCCATCCCTTATCAACAGCCTTGTATTCCCGCTATTCCATTCCTTATCATACCTCCCCATCATTCCATCCCTTATCAACAGTCTTGTATTCCCGCTGTTCCATTCCTTATCATACCTCCCCATCATTACATTGTGTATCATACATGTATATTCCCACCATTCCATCCCTTACAGTCTTGTAACTTTTCTCAGCACTTGCCTGAATGACTACCGTATAACTAAATGTCCAATAACTAAACCATCAGCAAATTCTACTAGTCCAAAATGAAATCGACTAACAACAGGCTTTTGGTTGGTTGCAGTCATGTGGACAAAACGTTCACACTAGATACCGCAAAACCATCTAAAGATCCGACATAGGTAAGCCAGTACCCCCACCCAACTGGAATCACAAATGGTCTGAAATATGCGGAACATTCATATATGATCTTATTAAAGCAATATGATGAAATCCCAAGAAACTTTACTCAAATAACTAGGTACCTTTAAACGTCTGACAAGTGTATTTTACACATTAAACGAAGCAAAATTTACATCCCACCAGATTGCTGTTAACCCCATAAAATCCAGTTTTTGACATGTTCGTGTTTAATTTCTGTAATATTAATATTTTGTACTGCAATACTATAAAAAGTATCTATAAGTGTATTTCAATGATGCTCTTTTATAATAAAACAACCCCTATCCAGTCAAATAATGGTTTGTGATTCTTCAAATGTTAATCAAAATAAAAGGAATAAAATTGACAATAAACTGTTTTACTTTTGTTAAAAGAGTGACTGTGCCCCCATCCCTGACCCCCCAATCTAACTCCAGCTCCCACTCCGGGATCCTTGTCCCTGACCTTGTCCCTGACCTTGTCCCTGACCCCACTGTTGCGATGAAGAACTGTTGGAATACCCACCCCCGCCGCTGCCCGACTTATTCCCCCAGCTGGAGTAATTAGATTGATTGCTGCTTTGTGCATTATCTCCGTTGGCACCTCCCCAGGAGCTACGACTATCCCGAGTCCCGCCAAAGCCTGGCCCCAACTGATAATTTTCTGCTGCATTTGGATTTTGACCTGAAAAGACAGCCTGTGCCGCCGCAAGCATAGCTGAACTCAACATGTTCATGCCTATGTTATTCATAGGGGGTTGTTCCATGGCCATGTTTTCTTGCTGCATCTGACGTTGATTCTGCTGAGACCAGTTACCCCCAGAATCATCCCTCATTCTCTGATTCCCCCCTCTACCCCCCATATTTCTATCCCCTCGGAAATTAGAATCCTTCCCTTTAGGCTCAGCACTGCTGATGTGTACACTTGCCCCTTTAATGATGTGATCTTCCCCGCACATTCGCTTCGCGATCAATGGGTCGGTAAATGTGACAAATGCGAATGCTCGGAAAGGTTTTGGGATGAAGGTGTCGGTGACATCCCCAAATTCTTCAAAGTATTCCTTCAGATCCTCGTTTGTTATATCCTCAGTACACCGGGCAACAAATATCTTCCTGTTCGTCAACAAGTTGCTGTTATCAGTCTGCAAAGTAGAAATCAAAACTTAGTTGGTATGTGAACTGATTGAGAACGAATTAAATCAAATTGTATCGTGAATAACTCTGTGCCAACAATGTTCAATAGAGTGTTTGTACATTTTTATCGTTATGTCTCACCTTTTGCACCTGCACATGTTTAGGAGTAATCTGAATTAACCTATATTTAAACAACAGTATCATGCGATTACCTCCCATGTATATTAGGATTGAATAATAAGCAAATATACCTTCCGGGTCCTGTTAACCATTTCTGTAATTCCTACTATCACTTTTGCAAGTTTGTAGATCGCACAAACCTTATTTACTGATGAAAAATTAATTATTAAAATTATTTCGGAAGAACGTGTATCAGCTATGCTAAAATATACGTTAAAGCATGCATTGTTTTGCGATGATATGTCGCTTTAATGAATAAAACGTGGAGATATTGATTTGTAAACTGTAACCGATCGGAAGGATTTATCAAACTATTCCTAATCTGTGTAAAATGCCCAAAGTGGTGGGGGGGGGGGGGGAACGCATGAATGCACTACGACGATCATTCTCTGCATCTTCACAATCTGATAAAAACCAGTTTAACCCATAATCTGCTGATTAAAACTAAAGTCGCTTTGCAAAGAGCATAGAGCCAGATCAGACGACACATTTGCTGCTTGATATTCGAATAGTGAAGCTAAAACACTTGACTAAATAGCAAACAACATAGATCCTGAACAGATGTGGCATTACGCCTGGATCTATGTTCCAATTTATTCAGCAGGTTAAAGCGACACTACATCGGTGAAAACACAAATTTCTACAGAATGTAATTTCCTATTATATGGTATAATTTCCCCCAAAAACTAGAGTATTTCAACTAATAAACAAACGTATACGCGGTTTGTTGACATAACAAAATAATGTAAATAGGATCAACATGCATGCGTAATACAACGTGTGCATCCTGAATAACACGATTTGCCATTACATCTCACATGTGTGCATATTTATTAGTAGACTAAACTTAGTTAAATTATCTCTAAGCGACAGTATCATGCGTTCAGTATTGACTCCAATGACAAACAAACATCAAATCAGGAGCATGGATACCCGTAATATGAAATTCTACTTGCACTTTTGAAAAGTTTGTAGACCACAAAAGCACTGTTTATTGATTCAATGTTAGTCTTCGAATGTATTCAGAAGAATTTGTAGTAGCAATGTATTCGGAAGAATTTGTAGTAGCAATGCATTTATACAGAAACAAATGTTTTGTTTTTGCTTTTTTGTGATGTGATGTCGTTTTAAGGATTGAACATAAACACAACATAATGATTTCAGGAGGTGTTCTTTAACTCTTCAGTCTTCATGGTATTTTTTTTTTATTAGTGTAAGATTGGAATTCTATCTTGCACATAATATAAACGCAAATCTTCTTTTTCTTTTATAATTTCCAATGATTTTGGCTGATATATTTGTTATCCAATTTTATTCATTTTAACTTCCCCTGTCGGGAGCCTCATTTCACTACACTACACAACCACTTATGTTAGTGTGAACGGTCGCAATAAAAAATAAGTCCGGTATACTTTTCAATTTAGTTTCCGGGAAGTATGTGAGATGGTACGGTGGTCGCCAGATCGGACAGGGTATTCCGGTTTCCTCCCATACAAATGACAACATTTAGGCTTTCATCTGCGCCAATGAGGTTGATTAATATAAGTTGTTAAAACTTGCTTCGCAATCGATGTAAAATAAATAAAGTTTAAACTAATTTAGTTTCTGTCTGCTGTCAAAATTGGAATGACAAGACAAAACAAATTCATTTCCAAAATATTACTTTATAATTGTTTATGATTATCAGAATATCGTTAAATACAATAGAACATGTACATCCAACCATGGGCCGGAGGAATACGAAACGTAACATTGGGCCACTGTTTCAGAACAGTGAATGGTAGCATTTTCTTTCACTGAGAAAAATCCATAATTCTTGGTAAGCATAAATGAAATTGTTTTCTCGTGGTCAAAAGTTAATGCACTTAATGCCCTGCCTGCCGTCGGCGTAGTAAAACACTAAGCCAAGGGGATAAGAACTTACATGGGAGTTGGGTAAGTTAACCTCACACCATCTTCCATCGATCCTGTGCCTGGCTGCCAAGCAACGTAGCTGGGAATCATACTCCGAGAAACGTACAAACCCGAAACCTTTAGACTGTCCAGAACGCACGTCCCTCTTCACCTTTAAAACAAATGGATTAAAAAAAAATTCACAAAATTACTTCCAGTCACAAAGCGATCACCAAAATCAAGCCATATAATATAACTCAAGTCTCACAACTGCAGTACAGACCCTGCGAATACAACTTCCGCAGTCACAAAATTTCTGTCCACGGATGGCCACCCCACACATACTGAAATAACCAGCACAGTAAAGATTATCTTATCGCACTAATTAAAAGTGATAAGTATGCACATACGGCATTTCACTGGGAAATTATACCTCACAATATTTTACACCGAGGGCACCACGCAGGATTAACATACATGTACACCTGTAACTTGCCGTATAGAAGATTAACATCGAATAATTAGACATTGCCGAATCCATCGGTCAATCATAGAAATTGCTTGTGAACAAATTAACAGATGGATAAAGTAATATCATCCAGTCCGAGATCGATTGACAGCTCAAGGATGCAATTGGGGAAAGATTGGGTGTGACCACAGAGATTCGGCACGCTTGGGGGTACTAGTATATATATTTAAGTACAGGGATTCTACTCTGTGGGATGTCAGATTTCGCATCGATCAGTAAAATGGCCCTATCTGAAACACTTTTGTACAAATCTGTCCAAATATAACGCCTATCCAGAGTCTTTATATTGTTCTTCAAATAAAACACAACTTTAAGCTGCATGCATGTATACTTTGCAAACAATTGCCACAGACATTGGCCATAGCAGGTCACATTTCCATACTAGGACATGGGTTCTGTCAGCAACAAAAAAAAATCTTCGACGGGAGAGTTTTAACTGTGAATAACATTATCATATTGGATTATTAGAATGTAACAAGATGTTTTTTTATATATGAAGAATAATCATAATCCAATCAGAACGCTCGTTTCAACGCGAATTGCGCCGCTTTAGAAATTTTCAAATCAAATTGAAAATGCTACGAAATCTCTTTTTGACGTACATTTTTGCCGAATAAACCTACACGTTAGTGGAAACACATTTTATTGATAATGTTATTCACAGTTAAAACTCTCCCGTCGAAGATTTTTTTTTGTTGCTGACAGAACCCGTGTCCTAGTATGGAAATGTGACCTGCTATAGCCAATGTCTGTGGCAATTGTTTGCAAAGTATACATGCATGCAGCTTAAAGTTGTGTTTTATTTGAAGAACAATATAAAGACTCGGGATAGGCGTTATATTTGGACAGCTTTGTACAAAATTGTTTCAGATAGGGCCATTTTACTGATCGATGCGAAATCTGACATCCCACAGAGTAGAATCCCTGTACTTAAATATATATATACTAGTACCCCCAAACGTGCCGAATCCCTGTGGGTGTGACTTCATTGTCGTAAGTCGTGAGCAATACCACAGGGATTCGACGCACATAAATTTTAAGTACAGGGATTCTACTTGTGGGATGTCAAATTTCGCACCGATCAACAAAATGGCCCTATCTCAAACAATATTAAACAGATATGTCCAAATATAGCACCTCCCAAGTCCTACATTGTCCTTCAAATAACGCACAACCGTGAACTACATGCATGTATACATACTTTCTAAACAATTGCACCAAATGTTGTCATCATGCAAGATTTCAATACTAGTAATAATGACAGTGGCTGTCGGCTCTTCAAGAATTCTGGTCTACAGAATGATGCGGTGATACCTTTTGACCACGGCATATATCAATCAGCTCCAAAGACTACACTTGCAGCAACAATATATTTATGTTTTGTTGATAATTTTGTATGTTTGTTCGACATTTCTAATTGAGAATTGATATGCTCGACATTTGTTGTCCGCGGAACACAAGACTACCCTGAATTGCAAGCAGGGCTCATTCTAGAGGGCAACATGGACAAAATTGCCGCCCTAGGGACACTGACTTCGCCACCTGGGGCCCCACTTTTTTACAATTCCATATAAAATTCTATCCAGTGAAATACACTGGCCATTGTAAAGCACTCCTATGTCATATTTTAGCTCTATTGAATTGAAAGTTATTAAATAATACCATTTAAGGAAGCAATCGTGCACCTTCATTTCTCCCAAAACATTCATTATAATATACATGCAATACAAAACTAGACAAAGTATACCTGGACAAGAACAAGTTCACCAAACTGCTTGAAGTATTCTCTCATGTCATCCTCGGTACTCTTCCATGGCAACCCCAGTACAATAAGGTCATTTGGTTGCCTCACCTCCATTTTCTTCATCTTTGTCGATACAGGGTTATCGATCTCCTCATCACCCTTTCTTTTGGAGTCTGCAAAAACAACATAAACATGCTGTTTATTCAAGTAATATATTTATATCTGCATTTATTATTCAGGGGAAGTTACAGGGTTCATTCTAGGTCAGAATTTTTGGGAGTAGTGAGAAAGCGCCATCGAGTCCTTAAATGGTGTTATTTATACAAAATATGGTTAAAACACACAGTATGACCATTAAATACAGCATTTGAATAGAAGGGGTGCTTTACAATGTGTATCTTACTGGCCATACTTTTGTATGAAAATTGTATAAATAATATACTTTTAGGGGGAAGTGGGGCCCCCAGAGGGAGAGGTCAGTGTCCCTATGGCGACTATTTCGCCCACTAAAATGATCCAGAAGTTACTCTATTCTCGATATATAGATCTTTCATTACGGATAGCGTGACAACATTGTTGACATTTAGGCGACAATTTCTGATGAGCCTAAGAAACCATTTATACTTATGTTCAGCATACGTATATAATTGATCTAAATATAGGAACAAACATTTTTTTTATAATCGATGGTCATAAACAGAACGTTTGCCTTGTAAGCAAAAGGTGGGCGTCAAATGTCACAAAGTGCAGCCAACCCTTTGCTCAACCGACTTAGCTAGCCGGACTTGTTCTGGTCTGAGGCCTCAACATTTAGATCTAGAGCAATCAAGGGAAAAATCATCTCGAGCGTCTCTACACCAGCACTGTTAATATCCATTTTGGATATTCTCCTCTAGCGGTCTTTCATCAGTGTTCATTGCCACTGGCTAATGCCTTTATAATAATTTATCAGCTTCAATTTGACCATGATGAAACAGCATTCTTTTCCATTAGATAATTTCAAAATGGAGGACATATTGCCAGTGTTCAGGTTATTTCTTCTAGATTGCTCTGGTATATCTGAATATTGAGGCTGCAGATAAAGGGAGACAATTCTGAAATAATCACTATTATCAAATCTACAGTACAGCGTTGGACACTCGCACTCGCCACGGCGATAACGTTTTTAGACTGGCGAGAAACTTTTACTACGCACTTGACATCATGGCGAGATGTCTTATTTGATAGCCCTTGGCTAGTTTGTTGAAGTTCATACTCGCCTGAACCAGGACACAACAGTATCTTCGCCATTTTAGGCGTTTTTTCTCATCAAATTAACAAAATATCAAATATTCTGTGCCTCCATTTTGGTTTCCGGTTATGACGTCATTTCGGGAAACCCGTGTTTTCATAGGGATTCCGTTTGTAAGCTACGGCCTTGAGCACGAGCCAAGGTCAATCGGGGGCAGGGTTCCCGCTGTTGGTTGGTCGCATTTGTCGCCAAATGCGCATAAAAATTAAATCTGGCTCCAAAAATCTTCAGTTGGTGAAAATCCTTTGCGCATGCCATAAATATCGGCAAAATAACATTGTTCAAGAAACTTAATCGGCCGAAAATCCATGAAAGTGAAGGTCGCATGTGCGATCACGCGTGCGATGATGACAAGCGTTCGTTTATTGGAAATCAGCTGTTTGGCACTTGATTGCATGGGGTGTTGAGAAGTTGGTGGCATTTTAATTACGGATAATTGGATTAAATGGCGGTCTTTAATCCTACAACTCATTAGCACAGATATTTCTGTACACCAGAATTTGATAATGTAGTGTTTTCTCACTGTGCGTTTCTTGAGGTTTGATGCAATGAAATGGCCAGAAACGCAATGAGAATCATTGAATGCGTTTTCTGTGACGCAACAATATTTTGACAGCAGATTATATGGACCTTTCTGCAGGGATAAAATGTACAAGATCACCGAGTACTTGTTCATTGACGAGACGCTTTTACTTGTTATTTATTTTATGTTATGATTCGGGTTTTACGCCTGCATCAGCACCATTTTGGGCTATATCACCGGCGGGTTTTTACTTGTTACAATTATGTACAACGAAAAACGTTTAAGATGATACAGATAAGTAAGTACGTCATATGTCGGGAAATGCCCGCTACTGCAATAGGTTTAGTTTCCAAGCAGAATAATTCTGCTAATCCTGAAACCACAAGACAAAAACATAACATGGAAAGGTTTTTAATAAAAAAAGATAAGAAGTTGAATGGGGACAGTCCTAAAAATGATTCAAAATCAACCCCCCTTAGTTAAACAGTTACTTACATAGCAATTTTGAAGAAAAATTATCTAAAAAAGTGTCACAATTTAAGATAAAAAAAGAGGTTGATTTTAACCCAAAGTCCACCAGAATGCACCATTTTGTGTCTACTTAAAACAAATTTCAGGGGGGGAGGGGTCATGCCCCCAGACCCCCCTAGCATGGCAATTGCCTGTGGCACATGCATCCGGTGGCAAAGCCACCAGACAGAACCACATTCAATGGCCTGTACCATTTATTTTTGGCCGGAACTAATTCTTAAGTACAGGCCAAAAATTGGCCTGTACAATTTCATCTTGGCCAGTACCTTTTCTCAAGTACAGGCCAAGTTGGCCGGAACATATTGAAATCACAGGGATTCGGCACGTTTGGGGGTACTAGTATATATATTTAAGTACAGGGATTCTACTCTGTGGGATGTCAGATTTCGCATCAATCAGTAAAATGGCCCTATCTGAAACACTTTTGTACAAATTTATCTGTCCAAATATAACGCCTATCCCGAGTCTTTATATTGTTCTTCAAATAAAACACAACTTTAAGCTGCATGCATGTATACTTTGCAAACAATTGCCACAGACATTGGCCATAGCAGGTCACATTTCCATACTAGGACACGGGTTCTGTCAGCAACAAAATAAAATCTTCGACGGGAGAGTTTTAACTGTGAATAACATTATCAATAAAATGTGTTTCTCGGGGCTGACAAAATAGACTAATCTAAGTTTAAGCATAAACTTATTTATTTTACAATGATTGCGAAGCAAGTTTTAACAATTTATATTAATCACTCTCGTTGGCGTGGATGAATGCGTATATTTGGTCATTCTTGTGGGAGGAAACCGGAGTAAATCCACCTGTCTGATATGGCACAGTACCATCTCACAAAAGTCACATACTTCCTGGTCCGAGGATCGAACCTGTGTTGCATAGGTGAGAAGCGAGCGCGCTAACCACTTTGCTAATTGGACAGCCTAATCTATCTGACAAAGTTTTGAGTAATCAAACAGCATGAGAAAGCATATCAATTATAGTTAAATAAAAGGGATATCCCCAATGACCCTAATATCGGTGAATACTAATAAGCGGTGATATCAGAATAAATCCAAATGAACCGCACATGTTCATTTTGTGCTTACTATTGACAATTTCCGTAGGATTTCTGCAACTGTCCATAGCAAAAACTAGCTGAAATGTCATTTCTACAAGTAAATTTACCGTAATTTATTCAAAACTTGTTTTTTCCTCTTACACTCGTAAGTTTTTGTTCATGTTGTCAATATTTAGGTGAATTTCAATGGATTTGTTATTTATCGGCTACATTTGTAAGGTGCCCGCTACTCATGTGACGTCACATGATTGCCGTATATGGCATTTATTGCTACTGGTATAAACTTGTGAGGTGAAATATACATCGTCACCGGTTATTGGTATCACCGCGTAAATAAAAGATGGAGGCATGTGCTGTTGCTTTCACTTTGTTTTTGATTGATTCCCACAAGGCACAGTGCTCGGCCCACTACTATTCCTCTGCCACATTAATGATCTCCCAGAGTCTCTCAAATCCACAGTACGTTTGTTCGCCGATGACTGCCTCCTATACCGCAACATCAAAAACAGGAAAGACCACGAAACCCTTCAAGAAGATTTACGCCAACTGGAAGCATGGGCAGATACCTGGGGAATGAGGTTTAATGCTAAAAAGTGCTACATTATGAGCATAAACCAGAAGTCCTCCCAAGTTCTATCAGCTGGACAACCACATCTTACAGCAGGTCCCAGAAAACCCCTACCTTGGAGTGACGATAGCAGAAGACCTCAAATGGAGCTCACATATCACCAAGATCACGAAGAAAGCAAACTCCACCTTGGGCTTCCTCCGCAGAAACCTAAAGCAATGCCCCGAATCTTGCCGCAGAACAGCCTACCTTTCGCTAGTACGCTCCACACTAGAATATAGCTCGATTATATGGGACCCTTACCACCAGAAGGACACCGACAAACTTGAGAAAGTACAGAGACAGGCCGCCAGGTTCATATCAGGAGACTACACCACCAATTCTACAGGGTGCGTCACTCGAATGCTCCATGACTTGAGGCTTCCATCCCTCCAGGACCGAAGGAAGGCGAATCGTCTGATATTCTTCTATAAGGTGGTCGAGGGGCTGGTACCAGCCCTGCCAAGCCATGACTTTTTAACACCAGTACGTAAGAACAAACGTAAAGTAACCCCCAAGACATTTAGTGGCTATAATACTGACAACATCATAGATAGACAAACTGTGAACCACTCTAGGTGTTTTGTGCCAGTGCAGGACAAAACAATATAGACAGTCATTCTTCCCACAGACTATTATTGACTGGAATAAACTGGAAGATAGTGTTGCATGCGCGAGTGCAGTCGGCAGCTTCAGAACAGCTGTCCACAAGTGGGACTAGAAGACTCCCACACTCTCTCTCCCGTTGCGTCTACGCTGAAAGGCCCTGCAACGTTACTATCCACTCATTATCCAGATCCAGAATTATGATTTATTTCTTACTAACTAATATTGCATACAATAAAATAAATATGATTAATTGAGAGTGAACATTATTTGCACAGCCTCGTTTTGGAACAAAAATACACAGGCTATTGCTTATGTCACCGGATACCGAGGACATATAATACCCCCCCCCCCCGACTACCACATTAGTATTACCCTTGGGAAAGTTGACAATGTATGTCACATTGCCCCAGAAACCATTTGGTGGGTGCAGGGAACCAGTTGCAAGTCGAACTCCTCTCAACCCTCCCGATTCAACACGATACTTTAGACCGCACGCTCCAGGAAACTGTGCGATCAGGGACGTCAACAACAACGTTCCATCTTGGTCCACGTTATCGTCTTCCGCTGGGATTTCAATTGCTTCCTCTTCTTCATCATCCGTAACACGAACAAATACGGACATGTTAATTGGAGTTAGCTAGTTAATTAGAATTAATAAGACAGAATCACTGGTGCACGTTTTCTTATGAAAGTATAAAAATATGGCGTCTGTGGTAGCATTGATTGACACACAATAATCGGTCCCCACAATAATACATAGAATAATATTCTTATCGTTTAGAAAATTTAATCGAATATTATATCCCTAATGAGACTTGCACAGATCTCGCGGTGACCATTTACATTAGCACGTGTTCTGTGGTAGTGAGAGTAAATAAAGTACCGCGGGAATAGTCTCAGCCTCACCTCGTTCTGATCCCAGAGGTATCTATCTATCTATCTATCGTATGTAGGTTCCATTAATGTCAAACCCCTTGCGGAGACGTATACATGTTTTCCTGGGCAAGCTTAGCCGACAAGTGGTTATCCAGTACTAAGCGATGTGTGTGAGGCGCCTTGCTCAATGACACTACATATGTGCGTGGCCTGACCGAGTATCTAACCCGGGACCGATCGATTCCAACCACAGATGCCACACGGGTCTATCTTCCGCTAATGTGAAACATAGACATGTTAGAAGGATGAAGAGCTAAAAGCAAAACTAAAGAGTATAGCAATTTATATTTTTATACATCAGCTTTTGTGGATCAATTGTAAATCAAATGTGTTTCTTCCAGCTCAATGCATACTCAGCATTGAGTGTTGGGAGTAATTGAAGAGATAGTCGTATTATTGTTCCAAGGTTCAATACATAAACCACTCAGATCCTCCAAGTCACGCTCGTGTACACTGAAAAATATGGGGGCAGGCCTACCTCAACATATCTTCGGGTCTATATTTACCTTCAACATCAACGAGATGCTCTCCAATGCCACTAACATCATCTACTGAGGAGGGTTAAATCACCTCGTTTTCTTTGTAGAGAGACATCGGAGATGGAGCTGTGCAGGCATATAATTTGTCAATGAGAATTGTTGCCACGATTCTGCTCAACTTTCATTTAGAAGATCATGCTCATACAACATAACACAGTTAGATACAGTTTGATTCTCTTCTATAAAATAATACACCAAATAGTAGCTGTAAATATTCCCATAAACCTTTTGATACCCGTATACAACATAACCAGACACACAAACCCATATTGTTATAAACACATCCCTGTCAACAAAGATTCATACAAATTCTCTTTTTATCCAAGAACCGTCATCCAATGGAACGTGTTACCAATTGCCGCACATAAAGCAATAACAGTTGATGGCTTTAAAGCACTTATCCCTGTTTCTGCCCTCCCAACCATGATCTAAAGCATTCATTATATGTACAAAATCTTAAACAAGCACTGTAGTATATTTGTCTTTGGACATTCACTTATTTGTTAATTAATCATTGTAAATATCATCATCTCAAAATTCACCAGCGACGACACATAATCCTCAATATTGAGGGAGTGCCGAAATCACGAAGAAGAAGAAGAAAAAGATCCACAGCCCATGTTTTAGTTGTGGATGTCGAGATAACACAGTGGTCGCGTAGCGTGTTCGCTTAATCTGTGAGAGTCCATGAGCTAGTAGACAAAAGAACATATACAGATCCAAGGCAGTATCAGAAAAGTCATTGAGACCTCCACACTAAACAGTTGACAAATTATGGAAAGTGGGGAGGGGATTGGAACAATAACAGTTGTGTCAATAACAGTTAACAGTTGTGTCTGTGCAGATGATGTATGTGTGATGAGTAGATCTCGGGAAGATATACAAGTATTTATCTTTGAAAACAAAGAAAGATAGTTGTTACAACCTTCAAAAATTGTTGCATTGAATCTAAAACAATCATCTCAAACGAAACATGCTAACAATAATCGATATTAAAACATGGGATAACTACTTCAGTAAGTGAAAATACAGAAATTAATGTGGAAGAAAATACGAAGGCTCGCCGTGCAACATACTGTTCTTGATGCGGGAACTGCATATGGCCATAATGGCCTTGATCAAGAGACATCAATTACTCTATTATAGAATTGTGCACTGCCAGTTTTAACACACAGTATTGCTATTATAGTGCCGTCGTACAAATTGATCAAACAACGTGATATTTTTCAGAAGAAAGTGTTGAAACAATATAAATGACTTCAAAATCGGCCTTTTGGCGAAATATCACTAATCGAAGGGAGCAAATTTACCCCTTTAGACTGAAGTAAAAAGAATTGTTTTGTTGTTCGAGGTACATAAGCCTCTACTGGGAGATTAGGTTGCTAACTTACATATCCTTCGGGGGGGGGGGTGCAGACCATTATGAATTCGAACAACTCAGCTGTCTGAATAGTGCAATGGTTAGCATTGTCATCAATGCGACTTGGGTTTGATCCTCGGACCGAGAAGAATGTGAAATGGTACAGTGGTAGCTAGATTGGAAAGGTAGGTTTTCTCCTGGTGCTCAATTTCTCTCTCACACGAATTGCCTAAACTACTCGTTTTTATCCGCGACAACGAGAGTGATTTATGTAAGTCCTTCAAGCAATGTCGACAATCATCATAAAATAAATTTTGTTCATTTTTTTAACTCGAAGAAACAAAATAATAATAAAACATGTCCATAATGATGCTAATGTAAATGCTCACTGCGAGCTCTGCAAATCCTACGAGGGTTTGAATATTCGATTAAATTTTCGGAACACAAAGAACATTATTCTCTATATATCAAGATAATTATATTAATCAGTGCAACAAGAGACGCCATACTTTTTTGTGTTTTTGCCAACGTTTCTCTCCTCGTAAATCTACATTACTAGCTAAATCCAATTAACATGACCACTTTTGTTCTTGTTACGGATGATGAAAACAACGAAGCAATTGAAATCCCAGTGGAAGATGATAGCGAGGACCAAGATGGAACTTTGTTGTTGACGTCCCTGATCGCACAGTTTCCCGGAGCATGCGGTCTAAAGTATCGGTCAGAAACGGGAGGGTTGAGAGGAGTTCGACTTGCAACTGGTTCCCTGCACCCACCAAATGGTTTCTGGGGCAATGCAACATATATTGTTAACTTTCCCAAAGGTAATTGTGATTAGTGTAATTGGTAATACTTATAAAATGATCTTTCTAGACATAATTCAGAGTTGCCTCCCTTGTCTATTAGGATGCATCAGTAGCATCTTGTATGTTACTATTTATGTTCCATTATTGTCAAACCTCATGCTGGGATCTAGACATCTTATACTGAGCAGGCTAAGTTAGCAGTTAAGCAGTCTTCACGAAAAACACTTTAGACACTTGCCCTTTAGGCATGTTCACAGGCACCAGACACAATTTTTTAAAATTATTTTTGGCCTATGGTCATATAGTAAGTAATATATAATAAAGGCAACCAACGAAATTGAAACATGCATGCAGAAACATCGACTAGAAACTAGGTAAAATCGACCAGATCACTGATATGCCCTCGTGGTCCCGACCGGAAGACCTTTTTCTGTCAACAAATACTTTTTATTTCATCGAGATCGCTCAAATAACACCTGAATGGCGCTTTGTTTCATCGTGAACAGCAGGAAATGAAAAGTTGTCATTTTGGCTGGGCGTTCGGTTTTTGACAACATACGATGTGAATGAATGCTTTTTTCTCATTGGTCAAAAATGAAACATGTAAATACATGTATAAACAGCAGCCAATGAAATTCCGCTGTATATTCACCGCGGAACTTATCCAAAATGGAACAATTATTGAATTTTGTTTTGTATTTGATTCCTGTATTGCTCTGTTGGATCTGCACGCCGAGGCTGCAAACAACATGATTCGCGAGAGAAAGATTCCATTTAACGAAGTAGGAGTGATTTTTAGATGTTATGAGTATTACACTGGGTAAAACGCCGAGAAAACATACCGCCAAATCAAAAACCGAACGCCCAGCCAAAACGATAACATTTCATGTCCTGCTGTTCACGATGAAACAATGTGCCATTCTGGTGCTATTTGAGCGATCTCGATGAAATAAAAAGTATTTGTTGATAGAATAAGGTCTTCCGGTCGGGACCACGGGGGCATATCAGTGATCTGGTCTTTTTACCTAGTTTCTCGTCGATGTTTCTGCATGCATGTTTCAATTTCGTTGGTTGCCTTTATTATATATTACTTACTATATGACCATAGGTCAAAAATAATTTTTTTTGTGTGTGTCTGGTGTCTGTGGGCATGTTGACTTGAACATTTTATTTGCCTGAATAAACTTCCAGATGCTCCATATACCATTGGCGTACCGGTAATCGGCCGTCTAATGCGTTTTGGCGAATGTCTTCTAGTCAGTCTCTTAAGGCAAGTGGACTAATATTACTAAGTAAAATGATCATTTCTGCATTTAATGCAATTGTCTAAATAGTCCTATAAATAAGACCTACATAAAAAAAATTCTCTTATTTCGAGCACAGGGATTCGGCACGTTTGGGGGTACTAGTATATATATTTAAGTACAGGGATTCTACTCTGTGGGATGTCAGATTTCGCATCGATCAGTAAAATGGCCCTATCTGAAACAATGTTGTACAAAGCTGTCCAAATATAACGCCTATCCCGAGTCTTTATATTGTTTTTCAAATAAAACACAACTTTAAGCTGCATGCATGTATACTTTGCAAACAATTGCCACAGACATTGGCCATAGCAGGTCACATTTCCATACTAGGACATGGGTTCTGTCCGCAACAAAACAAAATCTTCGACGGGAGAGTTAACTGTGAATAACATTATCAATAAAATGTGTTTCCACTAACGTGTAGGTTTATTTGGCAAAAATGTACGTCAAAAAGAGATTTCGTAGCATTTTCAATTTGTTTTGAAAATTTCTATAGCGGCGCAATTCGCGTTGAAACGAGCGTTCTGATTGGATTATTAGAATGTAACAAGATGTTGTATTTATATAGGAAGAATAATCATAATCCAATCAGAACGCTCGTTTCAACGCGAATTGCGCCGCTATAGAAATTTTCAAAACAAATTGAAAATGCTACGAATGAGTGAAATGAAATGTTGCCCTAAGGCGCAATTAGCAGTTATCTTGTTGTTTTAGCCGAGTTCAAAAGAAAGGGTGATGAGGAGACTGATAACCCTGTATCGACAAAGATGAAGAAAATGGAGGTGAGGCGACCGAGTGACCTTATTATACTGGGGTTGCCATGGAAGAGTACCGAGGATGACGTGAGAGAATACTTCAAGCAGTTTGGTGAACTTGTTCTTGTCCAGGTATACTTTTATCTGTTTGGTGATTCAGTGGTGGTGAGACAAATATGGTCAAATGAGTTATGGCTGTAACTTATGGTTAGTGTACATAGTGAATGCATGTTTGCCTCTTATTAATTCAACCCTGTTTAATTCCCGGCCCTGTCTGTTCCAATGACTCGCATGAGATTTAAAAGTTTGTAACTTTCCGAAATGTAGATTGTATTATTATAAATGTGTACAGTAAAACCCTCTAAACTGGAACAGATGTAGATTACTGAGCAGCAAAGGTAACATCATTTTCAAGAGAACCACTGTTGTTTTACTGAGTTATGAAAAGCACATGTGACCAATTGAATGATAATTGTTATTCAATTACATACATGACATGTGAAGTGTTGATATTTGAGGCGGTTCTCCGCTTTGATTGGTTCCAATTGAAGGATGGAGTTTTATGTAATTTGTTTCTGATATCACGAAAATATACAATACTAGCTAAATGCACATGGTTATCTGTGAACTGTCTGGCTCTTAATTTTGGTTCCATTATTTTTTCAATTTGTGACTGATGTGGCAAAAATTTGAACACTGGGAACCTTTCTCGTGCATTAGCAATTCAACTCTGCAATGCTTCGGAATCTGAGACATGTTTATAGTTTGGCAGTTAGTAAAGAATTGATTCACTTTAAATGTACAATACAATATTCTTAAAAATATATGTGAAAGTTGTTTGTTTGAAAGAACAGTTTTATAATTCAAAAATTGATCAAAACAAGTTGTCGTTTGGGAACAGGCGTCGATATGTTTTGCCTGGTCATTCAAATAAATATATTTTAACACCGAGACTATTAATTGGGCCGTATTGAGTTTCTGATCATATTAACGCCTGTGGGAAAATTGGGGATTTTCCGTGTAATTATTAACTCGCATTAATCCTATTAATAAGCCTATTAGCATGTGACTTAATTAATGACGTACTTGAATCGAAAGTGAGGCACTGCAGTGCTGATAAAACTTTATAATTGGCCGCCATTGTTTACCGGTCAACAGAACGATAAATAATTTTAAAAAGTACAATGTGCGTCTGATTTGACATATTTACTCAATATTTAAGTCGTCCTTAGTTCAATTACGCCAAATCGATCCATTACCATCTAAATGTAATATTTAAAATCTGCCATCTCATCGATATAACACAGAAATGGGACATTAATATGTTTGCAATGTAAATAAGTCTACGGGAGCATTCGCGTATATACGGAAATAATCGTGTCTGTTCAGCGATTTCTGATAGAATTCCGTTTCTATATTTAGCGATATTATCTTGTAGAGAAGTGTTGTCGTTCTTCAAATCTACACCCTCGTAAATGAGTGTGTAAGTAGATGGCGCTACGATCGGAAATCCAGTTTCCCGCGGGCTATCATTTTGTCAGAAGTTAAAAAGTGAAAAATTAAGACTGGCACCAGGGCTAGGTTTACAGTTAAAAATGCACACATTTTTTAAAACTCAATTCGGTTTCTGTTTACAGGCGGTTTTTTGCAACAAAGAAGGGAACAATTCAGGACCAATAAATTTGTTTGGTTTGGATAGAATTCAGTTTTGAGGGGTTTCACTCTATTGTTAAGTATTAGTTGCGAAACCATGTTACATTACGACTTAATCAGGTGATCTCTTTGTGACTGGAATTAATTTTGTGATTGTTAACCCCTTTATTTCAAGGTGAAGATGGATGCGCGCTCTGGACAGTCTAAAGGTTTTGGGTTTGTGCGTTTCTCGGAGTATGATTCCCAGCTACGTTGCTTGGCAACCAGACACAGGATCGATGGAAGATGGTGCGAGGTTAACTTACCCAACTCCCGTGTAAGTTCTTATCCCTTTTAGTTTAATCATAATGTTTCACTGTACAAAGAGCAGGGTGTAGCGCCCTTCCAATTTCTTAGGGAATGAGGATGCATCAAGATTGTACCCGTTTTTATCAGATTGTGCAGATGCAAAGAATGATTCTCATTGTACCAGCATGTGTTTTTTTTTTACAGTTTTAGAACGTGGTCCATATACCAGTAGAATTGTGAACCACTTATCTGTTTTGGTGTTGCTAGCAAGACTGGTTTCAATTTTTGGGAACAATACTATCTATCCATCTTCCTCTAATGTCGAAACCCTCGCGGGGATGTAGAAATGTCCCTAAAAGACTTAGCTAACAGAGGTATGAATCAACATATCAAGTAATTTAATTAAAAAGACGTGGGTCAAATGGGGACGATGCATTCCGAATGTAAACAAGTGCGGACGATGCGTTCCGGTTGTAAACAAGTGCGTGACCGACCGACTCGGAAAGTTCTACTTTCGGTTTCGAGTTTGTTTTATCGCAAAAAAACACTGTTTACCAAATGAACATAAGCATACAAAGTATAATGTTAGAATGTGTAGCAGCATTGCTACCCATACGTAAAATTTGAATTTTTCAAATATCTTTTATCTCATACGATGTAATGCTGCTTTAATGACTACAGTTTAATGTGGTATTAATACCTGTAAATGCATATATCAGATATATACATAGAATCTTCATGGAATAAATAACAAATGTATGTGTAATATATGTTACGGAGACTACAATATTGTTTAATTTGTTTTCAATCAGTTCACATGGCAGTTACGTTTTGATTTCTACTTTTGTTTGCAGAATGACAACAGTAACATGTCGACGAACAGGAAGATATTTGTTGCCCGGTGTACCGAGGATATAACAAACGAGGATCTGAAGGAATACTTTGAAGAATTTGGGGAGGTCACCGATACCTTCATCCCAAAACCTTTCCGAGCATTCGCCTTTGTCACATTTACCGACCCATTGATCGCGCAGCGAATGTGCGGGGAAGATCACATCATTAAAGGGGCAAGTGTACACATCAGCAGTGCTGAGCCTAAAGGGAAGGATTCTAATTTCCGAGGGGATAGAAATATGGGGGGTAGAGGGGGGAATCAGAGAATGAGGGATGAATCTGGGGGTAACTGGTCTCAGCAGAATCAACGTCAGATGCAGCAAGAAAACATGGCCATGGAACAACCCCCTATGAATAACATAGGCATGAACATGTTGAGTTCAGCTATGCTTGCGGCGGCACAGGCTGTCTTTTCAGGTCAAAATCCAAATGCAGCAGAAAATTATCAGTTGGGGCCAGGCTTTGGCGGGACTCGGGATAGTCGTAGCTCCTGGGGAGGTGCCAACGGAGATAATGCACAAAGCAGCAATCAATCTAGTTACTCCAACTGGGGGAATAAGTCGGGCAGTGGCGGGGGTGGGTATTCCAACTCTACCAATTCTTCATCGCAACCGTGGGGTCAGGGACAAAGTCAGGGACAAGGTCAGGGACAGGGACAGGGATCCCGGAGTGGGAGCTGGAGTTAGATATACTGGGGGTCAAGGGTGGGGGTTACCCCCCAACATGCCCTGTTTTACTGAAACAGGCATTTTATTTCATCTGTCAAATTTGTTCCTTTCATTTTGATTAACATTTGAAGAATCACAAACCATTATTTTACTGGATAGGTGTTTATTATTAAAATACTTCAACTGAAAGATACTTTTAAGGAAACATTAAGTGTACAGAAATAAACAAAGACATTTCAAAAGCTTGATTTCGCAGGGGATGTCGGTATGGGCAAAGTAATGATCATAACTTTTATCGATTTATCACCGTAACTATGAGTTCTCAGAATTGCTTCATTCATAATCTTGATAAAAAAAGGTGTAGATTTTATACATGTGTTATCAGGCATAAGAAACATGAAAATCTTTTTTATAAGTTTTAATATAGATGAAGAAATAGGTTTCTTTGTAATGATGTTAGTCTATACAAAATTATTTTAGCTCGATTGCGAAACAAGTTCTTATAACTTATATTAATCACTCTTGAGACCTCATTCCTGATGGAATCCATCGCCACGAGGGAGAGAGAAGAGGCATCAATGATGATGTTGAGCAGTTAGATATATTTCATATCTATGCATTTCAAGGGGGGGGGGTTCTAAAATGTAAGAATTTTGCGGGTTATTAAATTCGCAGATATTTCACTGATGTCAGTTGTTGTGCATGTACAGACAAACTTGTCTTTTGCAGCCAGTCAAAGAAGTGATGATAAAATGGCTGTTTAATTAAAGTTAATGTATATTCGCGATGTTTAATTGTTCGTAGATTAATTATGATAATAAATAAAGCTGAATTTTCACAAACTAATATTTCCGCCGTCGATGCCTGTTTGGGATTAGGTTTGAAGTAAATGAGAATTTTCATGAAGCGGTTAAGAAATGATCAGATATTTGAGAGTGGGGGAAGGCCAAACACACAAAGGGTAGAGAGTAGTATATAAGAATGGGCCTGGAAGGTGGTAGGTGTGGATGAAATAATAAGGGGTCTGGGACATTGACGCGATAAATCAAATAAGGGGTGTGGCAGGTTGATGGAATAGTAAGGGGCCTTGAAGGTTGACTGGATAAATGGAATAATAAGGGAGCTGAAAGATTGCCGGGATAAATGGGATATGGGCCTGGATGGGATAAATAAGGGTTGTGGAAGCGTGACAGGACGGTGGAAAGAATGGGATGTGACCAGAGGTGAACGATGTGGAATGGAATGGTGGTAACGTTTGATACGGGATGGAATGGTTGCAAAGTTTTTAATACTAGTCGGAAATATAGCAACGGTGTGATTGTTAGAGGCGATCCTGATGTAAGCTGAGGTTTGAAATCACAGTGAAACAGAGCGATATTTTACAATTAAAACTTGTGTGTAGGTTTCAAAATGTGATGTTTCTAACAGTATGATTATCCGAGATGGTTGAGTAAATCAATTGTGAACTGGGGAGTACCGATGTTTGAAGCATAGAAAGATTGTTGTAAGACTAAATAATGGGAACTGAAAGATAGGTAGTGTTTGAAGAACGGCACGCATATACCTGTACGTCTACACTGAAAGATAGACTTGTATGCCGAGAACTGAAAGTTGGTCTGTATATGGTTAAAGATATTATGTTTGTTTCGTAATAGAAGTTTGGATTTGTTGTTTGGAGCTCGGTTGTTTTTGGCAAGTGAGTGTGTGTTTTACGTTTATTTATCGTCGCTACCAGTTGCCCATATGAGTGACGCCTCCTGAAGAGATTAGTCATTTTTAATTTTTGGAGGATAGTGCAATGATACAAACATAGACCCATTCCAGTCTCATCTGGTTCTTTTACGTGCACGGTGTAAAGCACAGATACAAGACCTCGGTTTAAAGTCCCATCTGAAAGACCAGGGTATCGAACCTGCGATCCCTGGGTTACCAGCCCAACGTGTTGACCACTGGACTACTATTGTGTCTCTGCTGGCTGAACTGAAAATTAGTTGTAATATTCTGCAAATCTGAATTCATTTTCATGCTTACTGAACAGAGAATATCCAAGAGAAACTAATTGCTCTTTATATACATATATATATGTTATTTAACACACAACAAATTGTAAAATAATAAACTTGCACAGTTGTGTCACTATCCAGTTGGCTTGCGGTAGGTCGGTGGTTCTACCTGTGTGTGCATGTATGTGCCTGACATACTGCTCTGAGGGCACACATGGCCTGGAGGTTATAAAACTTTTCTCCAACCCCTGACAGTAACACTCGGAATCAACCAATCAGATCATTTGAACTCGAGTTCGAGATCTGAGAAAAGTTTTATAACCTCGGGGCATCGTCTTCCTTCAGCAATAACTGGCGATTCACCATCTGACCTAAGCTGTTGGAGTGAAGTTAAACTATCCCCCCCCCCTAATCTGTGTCATTATTTTCGTACTGTAAATGGGATCATTTCATATGTTGTTTTTTTATATGTTGTAAAGATGGGAGAAAATAAATCATGAGATCCAGGACTGTGTTCTAGAATGTTAATGAACGATTGTTCTAGAATGCCTATGTGTGATGTGTTACTAGAATACCTTGTATGATATGCTTCTAGATGTATGACATGTTTCTCATCTACCAGTATACGATGTGTTCTAGAATGCCTTGTACGATGTGTTTCTAGAAAGCTGATATACGAAAGTGATAGAATTGATGGCCGCTATCGAATGAACGTTCGGAATGATCAACAATGCAAGATGGTAGTGTATTGAAAATTTGAAATGGTGGTAGACATGATGGCTGCCCTCTATCGAACGTTCAAAATTATCACTGGCGCAATATGGTAGCATGTATTGAAATGGTTGTAAACGTGATGTGCTATCTAATGTACGTTCGGAATGATCAACAGTGCAAGATGGTAGATTGACACGGTTGACCAGTGGTTAACACGTTTGAAATGATCGGCTGCGCACAGTGGTAGACGCGATGGCTGCTATCTAATGTAAGTTTGAAATGATTGATTGCGCACGATGGTAGATTGTATTGAAATGGTGGTAGATGCGATGGCTGCTATCTAATGTACGTTTGGAATGATCGACCGCGCACGGTGGTAGATTGTATTGAAATGGTGGTGGACGTGGTGGCTGCTATCTAATGTACGTTTGGAATGATTGACTGCGCACAGGGATAGATTGTATTGAAATGGTGGTAGACGCGATGGCTGCTATCTAATGTACGTTTGGAATGATCGTAGACGAGATAGTTGCTATCTAATGTACGTTTGAAATGATCGACTACGCACGGTGGTAGATTGTATTGAAACGGTGGTAGACGCGATGGCTGCTATCTAATGTACGTTTGGAATGATCGTAGACGAGATGGTTGCTATCTAATGTACGTTTGAAATGATCGACTACGCACTGGTAGATTGTATTGAAACGGTGGTAGACGCGATGGCTGCTATCTAATGTACGTTTGAAATGATCGACTACGCACGGTGGTAGATTGTATTGAAACGGTGGTAGACGCGATGGCTGCTATCTAATGTACGTTTGGAATGATCGTAGACGAGATGGTTGCTATCTAATGTACGTTTGAAATGATCGACTACGCACTGGTAGATTGTATTGAAACGGTGGTAGACGCGATGGCTGCTATCTAATGTACGTTTGAAATGATCGACTACGCACAATGGTAGATTGTATTGAAATGGTGGTGGACGTGATGGCTGCTATCTAATGTACGTTTGGAATGATCGACTGCGCACAATGGTAGATTGTATTGAAATGGAGGTGGACGTGATGTCTAATGAACGTTCAGAATGATCGACTGTGCACGGTGGTAGATTGTATTCAAATGGTGGTGGCTGCTATCTAATGTACGTTTGGAATGATCGACTGCGCACAGTGATAGATTGTATTGAAATGGAGGTAGACATGATGGCTGCTATCTAATGTACGTTTGGAATGATCGACTACGCACGGTGGTAGATTGTATTGAAATGGTGGTAGACGCGATGGCTGCTATCTAATGTATGTTTGGAATGATCGACTGCGCACAATGGTAGATTGTATTGAAATGGTGGTGGACGTGGTGGCTGCTATCTAATGTACGTTTGGAATGATCGACTGCGCACGATGGTAGATTGTATTGAAATGGTGGTAGATGTGATTGCTGCTATCTAATGTACCTTTGGAATGATCGACTGCGCACAATGGTAGATTGTATTGAAATGGTGGTAGACGCGATGGCTGCTATCTAATGTACGTTTGGAATGATCGACTGCGCACGGTGGTAGATTGTATTGAAATGGTGCTAGACGCGATGGCTGCTATCTAATGTACGTTTGGAATGATCGACTGCGCACGGTGGTAGATTGTATTGAAATGGTGCTAGACGCGATGGCTGCTATCTAATGTACGTTTGGAATGAACCACATTTTTCTATTGAAATTCATGTAAAACTAATTTGCTCAATTTTCAGCAATTTGCCTGACAAACCGTTACATTCCTGCCAGTTTATTGTATGATGGTGACATTACTTGTCTGTGTTCAGGTTGTATTGTACTTTGTCACCAGTTTTATATGAATAAGGTGAGTGAACATTTATAGCCATCGTACTCTGGGGAGGTTGGACTGGTGTGATGAAAGAGGTAAGGTCAATTTTTAGCTGGACTTCGAAGAATAATGTAGACTATTGTACTCTTAGACTTGGTAATGTAGCACAATTGTTACCCATAAATAATGATTTATGGATTTCGAGTAAGTTTCATAAGTCTGCTCATAATGGACACAATTATGACCCAGTTTACACTAAATTAATCTAGTTAAGATTTTATGGCAAGTTGGTTCATTTGGAAAACTATGCAACAATGTAGTTCAAACTGAAAAACTGTTCCTTCTCAAGAGGTAAGCTGTAGGTTAAGTTTATTTATTGATGTATACCGGCCTCATTCTACAGGGCAATAAGACTATTTCCCAAAAATTCTGACAATAGAATGAGCCCTGGTATAGAGGGCTACAACTGGTGCAGCATGAGGCGGGGTATTGATAAGATGTCGAATCTGCTGCAGCATGCAAATGAGGCGGGTAAAATGATGTAGACTTCTAATAAATGAAACGCATTACGTGAAATTTGTATGTGTAACATTTTAAATTATTTTTGAACTGATGCATGTATTATTACAAAACAGATTAAAATCTTGTAATATGAGTAATATTTGGTTATAAATGGAGCAGTACAAGCTTGTTTGGGTTTTCCGCACCATTTTGGGCTATATCGCTGGGGGGCAGTTTACCTAACAACACCTTTCCTGGGAAGGCTCCAGTGTTTAACCAGTACCCCTGTAACAAACTGCCAACTTTTAAGGAATGAATCGTGGGTTAATAGTTTTCATCAGAGTATGAACTACATTAGGCATGGTTAAAGTGTGTAACGGTCGAAGGCATCCACGCTAACTGTAAGCACGCCCAATGTAGTTCATACCCCGATGGAAACTATTAACCCACGATACATTACTTATATTTACATTAATTTTTTTTCAATGTGACAAAGCAAAAAAGGTATCACATTTTGCAATTACAAGGTATTTAGTCCAATTTGCGACTTATCGTGTGGCGGAACCTGGTAATTAGATCATCCTTGGAACAGCGTAAACTGTAAGACACGCCTTTTCACGCGGCGAATGTGCATGCCCGTAACATTGAGTGCGCATGTCGGCTGTATATCATTAGTTTGAAACCCTCAGGGCACATACGTTCATCGAAGGAAATGCAATAGCAATGTAAATATAGAGTGTTGGAACCTATGCTCGGCGTAAATCCAACATATAGAGTGGTGAAACCTATGCTCGGCGTAAATCCCACATATAGAGTGGTGGAACCTATGCTCGGCGTAAATCCCACATATAGAGTGGTGGAACCTATGCTCTGCGTAAATCCAATATGTAGAGTGGTGGAACCTATGCTCGGCGTAAATCCAACATAGAGTGGTGGAACCTATGCTCGGCGTAAATCCAATATATAGAGTGGTGGAACCTATGCTCTGCGTAAATCCAATATATAGAGTGGTGGAACCTATGCTCGGCGTAAATCAAACATATAGAGTGGTGGAACCTATGCTCGGCGTAAATCCAACATATAGAGTGGTGGAACCTATGCTCGGCGTAAATCCAATATATAGAGTGGTGGAACCTATGCTCTGCGTAAATCCAATATATAGAGTGGTGGAACCTATGCTCGGCGTAAATCAAACATATAGAGTGGTGGAACCTATGCTCGGCGTAAATCCAACATATAGAGTGGTGGAACCTATGCTCGGCGTAAATCCAACATATAGAGTGGTGGAACCTATGCTCGGCGTAAATCCAATATATAATGACAGTATAAAATGTTAATTACACTTTATGTATAATATTATTTTCTTAAGTGGTGAAAACAACTTTCAAAAAAACTTTTTTGTCTACTGAGTGAACAAACAAAAACTATTTATGCCGGGCAAGAGCGACTTGTCTGTACAGTTGCATACCTGGGTCGTGCATTCAAACAAATCGATGGAACATTTGTACAAGGTTATTGGAAACGGCAAAGATATCAAGCTGACACGAAAATGGGACCAATGGACATCTGCAAAACAGTATACCGCACTACCTTGGAATGGGAATATCATAACATTTAAAGCGACACTACATCGGTGAAAAATGAAATTCTATAGAAAGTACATTGTAATTCCTATATATTGTATACCGGTAATTTTTGTCCAAATATTTCCCACAGTAACCGAGTATTTCAACCAGACATTGGCTTGAATTACTTTGCCAAGTAATGCATTGATTGGAATTACCTACCAAAATTAAGCATTAATTAGTATTAGTCGTACTGGTTTTTGTAAAGTAATGCATTAAATTAGCATAATTTGAGCAAGAAATGCATTAATTAGGCATTACTTTTCTTTACACAAATCCCACCGAATATACATTCCAACACTTCAAAATGTAAAATGATTAATCAGATAACTCTTGATTTACACAATCTATACTTTGATTATCTTTCAACAAAGATCCCGGTTACACTTTATGAACATCAGGTGGTCAAATACTGAACATCAACATCAGGTGATCAAATACTGAACATCAGGTGGTCAAATACTGAACATCAGGTGATCAAATACTGAACATCAGGTGATCAAATACTGAACATCAGGTGGTCAAATACTGAACATCAGATGGTCAAATACTGAATATCAGGTGGTCAAATACTGAACATCAGGTGGTCAAATACTGAACATCAGATGATCAAATACTCAGGATAGTAGTCTTAGAACTGATGTCAATAATTCATGAATCATTTAGCATTTTTCTCATCAATTTGTTTTCTGAAATCTATAAAGCCTTTTTACAAAGTACTGTGGACATGGGGAATACATCTGGACATACATGGGGAATACATCCAGACATGGGGAATACATTCGGACATGGGGAATACATCCAGACATGGGGAATACATTCAGACATGGGGAATACATCTGGACATACATGGGGAATACATTCGGACATGGGGAATACATTCGGACATGGGGAATACATCCAGACATGGGGAATACATTCGGACATGGGGAATACATCCATACATGGGGAATACATTCGGACATGGGGATTACATCCAGACATGGGGAATACATCTGGACATGGGGAATACATCCAGACATGGGGAATACATTCGGACATGGCGAATATATCCAGACATGGGGAATACATCTGGACATGGGGAATACATCCAGACATGGGGAATACATCCAGACATGGGGAATACATCCGGACATGGGGAATACATCCGGACATGGGGAATATATCCAGACATGGGGATACATCCGGACATGGGGAATACATCCGGACATGGGGAATATATCCAGACAGGGAATATATCCAGACATGGGTAATACATCCGGACATGGGGAATATATCCGGACATGGGGAATACATCCGGACATGGGGAATATATCCAGACAGGGAATATATCCAGACATGGGTAATACATCCGGACATGGGGAATACATCCAGACATGGGGAATACATCCGGACATGGGGAATATATCCGGACATGGAGAATATATCCAGACATGGGAAATACATCCAGACATGGGGAATACATCCAGACATGGGGAATATATCCGGACATGGGGAATAGACATGGAGAATATATCCAGACATGGAGAATATATCCGGACATGGGGAATACATCCGGACATGGGGAATACATCTGGACATGGGGAATATATCCAATACATCCGGACATGGGGAATACATCTGGACATGGGGAATATATCCAGACATGGGGAATATATCTGGACATGGGTAATACATCCGGACATGGGTAATACATCCGGACATGGGGAATACATCCGGACATGGGGAATATATCCGGACATGGGTAATACATTCGGACATGGGTAATACATCCGGACATGGGGAATATATCCGGACATGGGTAATACATTCGGACATGGAGAATATATCCAGACATGGGTAATACATCCAGACATGGGTAATACATCCGGACATGGGTAATACATCCGGACATGGGGAATATATCCGGACATGGGTAATACATTCGGACATGGAGAATATATCCAGACATGGGTAATACATTCAGACATGGGGAATATATCCAGACATGGGGAATACATCCAGACATGGGGAATACATCCAGACATGGGGAATATATCCAGACATGGGGAATATATCCAGACATGGGGAATATATCCGGACATGGAGAATATATCCAGACATGGGGAATACATCCAGACATGGGGAATACATCCAGACATGGGGAATACATCCGGACATGGGGAATAATCCGGACATGGAGAATATATCCAGACATGGAGAATATATCCAGACATGGGGAATACATCCAGACATGGGGAATACATCCATACATGGGGAATAGACATGGGGAATATATCAGACATGGGGAATATATCCAGACATGGGGAATACATCCGGACATGGGGAATACATCCGGACATGGGGAATACATCCGGACATGGGTAATACATCCGGACATGGGGAATATATCCGGACATGGGTAATACATTCGGACATGGAGAATATATCCAGACATGGGTAATACATTCAGACATGGGGAATATATCCAGACATGGGGAATACATCCAGACATGGGGAATACATCCAGACATGGGGAATATATCCAGACATGGAGAATATATCCAGACATGGGGAATATATCCAGACATGGAGAATATATCCAGACATGGGGAATACATCCAGACATGGGGAATACATCCAGACATGGGGAATACATCCAGACATGGGGAATATATCCGGACATGGAGAATATATCCAGACATGGAGAATATATCCAGACATGGGGAATACATCCAGACATGGGGAATACATCCATACATGGGGAATAGACATGGAGAATATATCCAGACATGGAGAATATATCCAGACATGGGGAATACATCCGGACATGGGGAATACATCCGGACATGGGGAATACATCCGGACATGGGGAATACATCTGCTGGGATTCAGCACACGATCTTTGTTGTTTTCTGGAAATATGATGGAAATTATATAGTGGAAGTCGTGATAGTGCAATAAATTTAATTCCATGTTGCCTCTTCCCTCCCTAGTGGCGATGGATTCCATCAGGAATAAGGTCTAGAGAGTGATTAATATTAAGTTGTAAGAACTTGTTTCGCAATAGAGCTAAAATAAATTTGTGTAAACTAAACAATCTGTATTCACAATTCACTGACATGTCAGAGCAAAGGAAATCATAACAATTTTTAGATTCATACCTCTGGCAAACTGGCCAAAATACTTTTATTATCCAAACTGTTACTCTACCAATGTACTAAAGAGCGTATTAATGTTGAAATGATTGTAATAACCTATCGCATTATAACGGTATAAGCAGCAGGGGGGGGGGTGAATCTCAAAGATTATTAAGCCTTTTGGTCGTGCCCCGGGCGTCAAAGCCGCTCCCACCATCCGTTGATCGGGTATAAAAAAAGGTAGTATACACAAGGCTGGGTCTGGACCACTTTAAAACAACAGGGGTATACTCGGCCAGGGAGCCCGCCAAAGGGTCCCCACCGCCGATCCGCGGACATCGATCGGATTTTGGTCGCGAGGGGGGGGGGGTGAGTAACATTGTCTTTGTTATCCTTGGCTATTCCTGCCATGCCTTACACTAAACAGTTAGGTGCCCTGATCCAAGGTTATTAAACTTTTCTCAGATCTCAAACTCGACAAAAGTTATTTGATTGGATGATTCTGAGTTTTACTGTCGGCTGAACCAATCAGAAGTTTGAGACCGAGTTTGAGATTGGAGAAACGTGTTATAACCTCTGAGCCATACATGTTATATATATTCGAATGTGGTAGAACATTCCAATACATTCTATTAGTTGTTGCTTCCGGGGAATGTCCCCAATCACAAACCGATCTGCTGCTGATTGGTTGAAAGTTATCTTACGTCACGCGAGTGTCTATGGTCTAAAAATATAACTTCCGTCAAGATCTTGACAAATATTTTCTGGCTTAACAAGAAAACTGCATCGTTGACAAAGTGACCTAGTTAAGTGTGTTACTCCATAACATTGACGAGTAGCTATCCACTAGTAGTATCGATTACATGTTTATGTTTAAACCGTGTATAGTTTAACTGTATTTCTACCGAGTTTAAATCAGTGTAGTTTAAACTTTACCTCTGGCGTATTGTGTAACACCAGCTAAAATACGGAAGTTTTATATACAGTCTTAGTGGTATTAACGTTTGACTTGAATTCTGGCGGATTCGAATCCCAGTACAGGATGAATTAAAAATTGTTAATTTATGTGGTTGTTGTAAGGATAGTTTATAGTAACATGCCAGCGCACGATTTAACTTAACGATATCATAAATAGACGCATTTGTGTAAAAGTATGGTGAGCTATTCGGAACATGGTGGAGCGGTCGGAATTCTTGGTGTGTATCCCGGCGGTAATTCATCTCGACCCAGACACATAAATAAGCATATCACATCGTGAGGCGGCCCAGCAACAATCTTCTCTCCGCGGCACGCTCTTCCGTGACTAATTTTTTTACCTTTTCGTCCGTCAGAATTTGAGGTCGGGCTGCCTTACATTTAGTCCGGATGTCATCTTTCAAGGCTTGATACCTGTCCCATTCGTCACTGACGGTCTTAAACTCGGCATCCGAGATTTCATTGTCTCGAATAGCTCCGCTAATTATAGCATCGATACTATTTTTCTTTACCCGTGCCGCGACTGCGATGCGGTCATGCTTTTTAACGGTAGTTTCTAGACGCCGGCCTATCACCCGCCCGACCATGCATAGGAGCCCACCCGCGGCAGCACCCAAACCAACGGCTATTGGCGCGCCTACAAGTGTGGATATTACTGTGACACTCCCGACACCGCTGGCTACTGAGCCGGCCGCAATGGTCGTATTGATGCCGTCAATAGTATTGGCAGCTCGCCTGTATTTTTTGGCTAGGCTGCTACGGATACGTTGTTCGTTTAAGAGTAGAGTTTGAATCTCCAGGATCCTGTTCAGTCTAAACGCTGACGGTCCGGCAACCGGGTCGGCTGGTACCGTCGGTAAACTAGGATATAGCGTTTTGTTCTCCATCAGATATCTAACTCGATAAGCAATGCGACGACACTAGCGTAGCTTAAAAGGATCGCCGGGTCTGGTGATAAAGTTAATAACTGTTCCCGCTGAAACTTTAATTGGTGTGGTGTTAAAAATGACAAATGCAGACTTTATACTCGCGGGTTTCGTAATGCCGGCATTTTGTTCTACACCGTTAAATACGAGGTTAACTCTGACTTCATCCGCAGCTGCCCCCGAAGCCTTTACGGAAGAGAGTGACATCCGTAATATCCTGCCAGATGTTAACATAGGATGACCGGTTGTTGCCGAATGACCATTCGTATTCTCCGTTACGGAGCGGACCCTTTTCCTCGGCCCAAACTGTAATGATAGGCTTCCGGACCGTGCCAGCGCCGCCGCAGGTACCAGGTCCGTATATATTCATTTTATCTCAAGTACTATAGAAATCGGAAACTCGCGATTGTTTAATGCTCGTCCGCTATCATCTCTGATAGTAATATTCAATTCGTCGATGCAACCGCGTTCCAAGCGTTTGAATTCGGGGTGAGGACACTATAGTAACGGTTTCCCCGAAGAAGGCATTTCCCGCCTCTATTACTTTGAGGAGCGTACTCGGCGTCCCGTCGCACGTGTTATATGACGTGTTCAGCTGCCTCAGGTGCACTTGGAGGGTTTTAGTAATGGCGAAGCTTACAGGTTTATCTCCGGTATATGAACCGGGACCGAGCCAACCTTTATTGGCGTTATACACTTTAAAGATACCGAGTATGTCGCACATACCAGGACTCATAGTTATTTTTTCGCGCTTGATAGTCAGGGTCGCGCGTCCATTGGCTTTACAAATGTCGATACTAGCGAAGTCAGAAAATTCTGAGTCGATAAATGTTTGCAAGCAACTGAAACTCCATAGCCCCTGAGGTAGCTTTACAGTGCCGTACTTTATGTACCCTCACCCCTCACCGTCATTCATATTATACCAACCGACCGTAAGTGTTATAGATCTGAGGCCAACGCGTAGATCCCCGCCGCGGTTATCAATATATTGTTGGAGGCTTGTGGCCTCACCCCTTTGAACATCGGTGATTGTTTGAAACAGTTATAATAAAATATGGCTAATACTTTAAATAGAACTTTCGGCTATAATCCTTCGGTTACTTATAAAACCGGCGGTGTATATAAGCGTCGGCTTGCGGCCGTGAACCTAACCACCCTGATGATCACGGTCGACCCGAACGAGGTCTTCTACACCGAGGTTACGGATATCTGGCGAAAATACAGGCTGCCTCCTGTCAAGACGGACACCGTGGCGCAGGCTTGGAACAACACACCGATGCAGTTTTGGCAGAATCAGCTCAACTTCGCCATGTGGTGTGCCACGACCGGTTGCGGTGTGTCGTTCGAAGACCATCTGAATGGTGCCCAAAACGAACCGCTGATGCAATCGGTCTATATCTTCCACGTCTACTATACTATTAGGAGGATTTTAGACGAATTACGAGTCTCGCTACCGCAGGATAATAATTTCGATCCCTTCTCAAATACGTACGACAGACGGGCCTATGAGCGGATATGCGCATAGTTTGACGCGAGTCCGATGACCGACTGGCAGCAGAAGAGCTTCCCGAACAGCAACGGGCTCGGTGATGTCTACACCCTAAGTCACAGCACGAGGGCGCGGACGAGCATGGCAGACCACAAACAAATATTATCGGTAATTTAGATCGGTCTTTGGTCCCTGGTGAGTTTCATACGCCTTTCCTAGCTAAAGCATATTACGCTCCTCCGGTGAAAGCTCATATTGATCATATTCTGCAAGATCCGGGCGTAGACGGCGCCTGGAGCACATTTGTGCTAGATAAGTCAAACGGGTTCACCCGGGCCGGTGTTTCCCGCCTGAATGACTATCAGGACCTATGTTTGGGCTCTCCTGGGAGCCCAGTCACAGACGAGGTCCCGCATTGTGACGCACAGAAGCAGTTTCTAGCGAATGTTGAGGATGCCATAAACTCCCCGGTGGACATCCCATCGGCAATCGTGCGGTACCAAGACGTTCTTCAGTATGCGAAGAGCCAGGTAGATTTCGTCTTCGGCCACAGCCTCTACATGGCCCCGAGCGACATTGTCACAGAATGACACGAGGGCCAGCTTATCTCAGGGTCACGGATACCAGGATCAAGTGTATGCATAAAGACTAAGTAGATTTACAATTTTTAATATACATCAAACAACATTTGCAACACAGACAATGGATGGTAAGAGACGTATGTTTGTCCGTAGTTTGGCTCTTCACAGATGGTGGCTTCACTTCCGGTATAGAGTCCGGTCTATGGCTGGTAATGCCGTTAATTTATGTAACAGTTCCGAGATCTAAATCTCTGCCGTTCCAAACTCGGCTTTAACTTTAGGCTATAATACACCTATTTAAACATTGGCACGTATGGCCATCACAGTGCTATAATGCACACATTAAAGATTTACAATACACAAGATCATTAACTCCCTGCGTCCTAAGGACCCTGTCCACTGACGGCGGACTCGGATGCTGTACAGCTACCGCTAACCGCTGACACTCAGTATATGGACGTCACCAGCTCACGCCGGCAAACTATCCCAGTCGGCTCGTGCCCCAGCTTGTTATCTTGATCGTTCCGAACAGGATCTACGCCCCTGAGCTACACCTCTCACGGCTCCTGGTTCAGGATCTACGCCCCTGAGCTACACCTCTCACGGCTCCTGGTTCAGGCATGAAGCGACTACAACAATAACAAATATAAAACCCTTGTGCTACGTCAATCTACTCGGCTCTTCTTACCACCTTATATTATAGCATTGTGGTACAACAACAAGACAATAGTGACCATAATGCTTAGACATAGATACACACACGTCTATGTAGAATCAATACATATGGTGACCTTCACGGTCTAAATATACAACGACTCCGGACTCATGACCTCATATGGTATATCTATATATATATATACACAAACTTAGAACGACTCGATAACCTATTACTCCGCTCCTGCAATTTGAGCGTACATGACACCCCTTTCAATAACAGATGATCACCAAACTGCCCCAGCCATATATTCAACACTGGATTATTATGTATGTAATGAACAGTAGATATCCATCGTCGTAAATCACTAGAAGCACATTTAATAACGATTTACTACAACATGTTTCTGGTAACGTCTCGGACAGTTGCTTTAGACGACGTTCAGATAATATAACCTAATGACAACTACGAACAATATAATATATATTTACATACCCAAATCTGTCGCATGTACAATTCCACAACAGTCAAGTGTGATGTTCCGAAAGCAATGTCAGTGCGCTGTACGGGACCGAATTTATATAGAGCCTTCACCTGAGTATACGCACGCTTTTTCCATGCATTTTATCGGCCGATATGAAACATACCATATTGACTGCGCGTTCTTATCAGGACCTGGAGGTTAATTTCACTGATGAAGGGAACAGTGATTTGAAAAGAATAAACCCAAATCTGCTAATACTAGTCGGATTTATATCAAATAAACGGGAATTTCCCTTATAAGTGATATATAATAATACACCACTGTCCTTTATCTGGTATAGATACATTCCTCCCAATTTATGATAAAATCACTGAATCAATGTTTCAATGGTACGGCAAAATGCTCTGAAATCCATTGATAAAGAGGCCCCAACTACACAGTTAAAATGGTCACTTTCATTTTGTTACAGACATGTTGCTGCGAATCGGGCATCAGGCCGGATACAACAATGAAATCGTGATAGCTAGCTCCAACCTGTCCTTAGGTCGCAACGGGGTGGCTGACATACCAACAACTCACGGGAGCTTCTCCGCAGCGCCGGGGCTACATCAAAAGATTACCGAGTCGGGACGACGGCCGGAACCAGGCCCACCGGCAGCGGTTTCCACGGGAACGACTGATGAAGAACAGCATGAAGATGAGAAAAATGCGCTCATTGTGGTTGGCGTCATCACAGGGTTGGCAATTCTTTGGCTATTACCGTAGTACTGTACTAACCTAGGCCGCGCCAGGCTGCAACATACAGTAGCCCGCCGACGGCAACGATCAGTGCCCATATATTTTCTGAGAGCCACCCCGCCGTCTTGCCCAAGAAGGTGAGGAGCCAGGAGGCGATGCCAGGAAGCGCTGCCGCATCCTTTCCGGCGAGTTTTTCCAGTGCCCTACCAAAATATTTCAACACCTATTTATCCCACTCCTTGATGCCCTACTTAGCGGGAACCGCCGAGCGTCGTGTCCTCATGGAGGACCCGTGATATAGTTTCGCGGATCCGATTGATTTGTGTACGGAGCGCCTCCCGGTTGGCAGAGGCGGCCTCCAAGCGGGCTGCTCTTTCATCCTGCAGGCGCTCAGTGATCCGCTGCTTATCGTGTGTTGTGTCGGCCTCGGCTAGTTTCCTTTTTTCTAGCGCGATGTGTTCATCGAGGTCCGTTAGTCTGGCGAGGTTGTTGGTTAGCTCGCCCCTGATCGTCTGCATTGTTTTATTAAGCCCGCGAAGGTTTAATGGCGGATCATCCATTGTGCTGAGTATGTATTCTATCTGATTATCGGTGAACGTCGTTTCCACTGTGCGAATAGCATCGGTGGCGACTTGCGGGATCTCGTTGAGCTCAACTGTTTCTATTTTGGCTGCTGCTCCACCTAGCTCAGTGGTAGCTGCATGGAGGGCCTCTACTGCCCGGGCGGATATAATTTGTTTACCCAATCCGTGAATCCAAGCTCGTCTCTGATGATTTGGCCGCCTCCCAGCAATGGTATTTAATGAGAGTGGCTCGCCGGTGCGGGCATTGACAATCTCGATGTTAGGGGCGGATTTCAGGTGCAATCTACCGTACCGATTCAATTCAAACTTGGAGTAGTCACGGCCAACCGACGGGACCATGCCTTTTTCTGCCAGTTCGTCGTAGTAGGTATCTACGGCGGATCCGAGCAGTTCCTGACTAAGAGGCCCAATGGCCCCCCCCCCAGGAGTGACGTTTTCGTTCGCTTTCGTCCCGCCAGGCAACATACCGGTATAATAGGTGTCTTCTACATCATCATAGCGTACGAAATCATCCATATCAATGTCTGCCATCGTATTGAAGGCTACCACATTTGGGTTCAATACAGTAATGGCTTCAACTCAATACGGACGCAAACTCAATCCACACCGCAGGCTGCGGGAGCCCCTCGGGGCAAAGGGCATAAGACAGAGCGTGGTCTGACAACGAACGAACAACCCCTTGACGATTGACCAGAACCAGCAGCTCTTGGTCCGCTTCCCCAACCTTGGAGCTAACGACGTGATTGTGCCAGGGACTGTTCGCCTCGCTTTCACGATCTCACTGACATCGATAGACGTAAATCGAACCGTAGTCCAGAACCTGGGCCGCGCCATAGTCAAGAAAACGACTATCAAAATCAGTGGTAATGAGATTATGTCTATCGATGACTCCGATGTCTACTACTGTTACCAAGATCTCTGGAAGACTGCACAAGAGCGCGAAAATGCGGTCTATCAGGGTATTGACACCAGCAACAATCGGAACGTAACCAGACTTAGAATCGATGCTGGTAACAAGGCAGATAACGTTGCCGCTACCACATCCCACTCGACTGAGCTGCTGGAGAGCCACATGCCATTCTATCAAAGAGCACTGGCAGACCGCCTGGAATACGAACTAACGTTCAACGACTATAGCCGTGTTCTCATCGCTACAGACGTGAACTCGACGTATGCGGTGGAAAACATTTCACTGGAGTACGACATGGTCACGCTGTCCGACCTCGCACGAAGGATTAGAGAGCAGTATACGCCCGGCTTGCAATCCTTTATGACAGAGTTCTTCGTCATCGCAAAATAACGAAAAATAAAAACGACACCCTGTGGAACATTAATATCAACGTCCCGGCCCGCTCGATGAAGGGAATCCTGATGCTGTTCGAGGAGGCCGGGGAAAGAAATACCGAACGCTTCTACAACCCGAAAATTACCAAGGTTGAGGTGACGATCGAGGGGGTCCCCAACCAGCTGTACAGCCAGGGTCTGCGCGCCTACCAGCAGTGGGATGAAGCCAAAAAGCAGTTTGCATGCGGCTCTAAGCGCGCCCCAGAGGTTGCTGCGGTCGCCAAAGACCTACAGCTCGCGGACGTCTCTCTGGCAGAGTTCCTAATTTCGAAATACGCATTGTGGCTCGATTTGCGGACCAGCGATGATGACCAACTCATTGAACGTGTATCTGTATATCATTACAGATGCGCAGCTCAACATCGAAGATGGTCGATTCGTCAGTGCGCTCTACTGATCTGCTACCCCGCGACCCCCACTCGGCCATCATATGCGGTCAGACTGGTTGCGGTAAAACTGTATTCATACTGGACTTGCTCGAGGGCCCCTACCGCGGGATCTTTCGGCACATAGTGATCCTCTGCCCTACGATTGCGCATAACGCAACTTATCAGTGCCGCCCTTGGATCTGGATGGACCCCGAGGTCTACATACTAGACCCCTGTGAAAAGTTACATACCTGGCTGCGGGTCTTCTACACCATGTTCCAGGGCGAGCCCACCCTGTACGTGATTGACGACTGCTCGGCCAAGGCAGATATGACCAAAAAGAAGGACATGCTGTCAGAGCTGGCCTTCAGCGGGCGGCATGCCCTGCAAAGCGTCTGGGTGTTGACACAGAAATACAACTCAGTTCTGAAGGATCTCCGCGAGCAGACACGCTGGGCCGCGGTCTTTCACTGCAAAGATCGTGACTCCTTCGAAGAGTGCCTTCGAGAGAATGACGTCATTCCCACGTACGAAGAGCGAGCCATGGTACGGCAGACGCTTGCAGGAACAAAACACAGCAAGCTGCTGTTAAAGACGGACCAACCAGCTGCTTATAAAGTGCTATTCACAGCTTAGCATGTAGGAAGCAATTCTGCTGATCAACCAGATCATAATTTTCGCCACACTGGGGTAGTGCGTGTGGCAGTATGTTAGACTAAAGAGGCGGGTACGGATAGCACTCAGAAAAATGAACTGCGACGAACTTCTTGATCAGTTGATGGATGCCGCGGCCCCGATTGATGGGATGACGGAAACAGCGGTCCCGACTGCAGAGACGCCGGGAGACGTGAGCGCCCGCCAAGACGACGCGCGTCAACGACTTGCAGCACTAGCAGCAGGGGGGCAGACTAAACAATATCTAGGGCGACAGCTCACAGCCGACCAGGTTGACAATATGGCAGACAATTGTACATTGCATCGCTCACCACGGCGTTAACCACTGCGAAGCATTGCCAATTTGGACACGTATACCATAGCTGACGATGTCTACACCGGAGAGAGTGACAGCTCCTGTAGTTCTGACACTAGAGACGACGCCTGCGAAGCTGCAAACAGCACGACGGAAGGATCCTAAAAAACAAGCGGTAGGACGGGCAGGGGCTGCTGCTCGGAAGGCCAAGGAAGATAAAATACGAGCCGAGCTCAGAGATGCCAAAGCCACGTTGCAAACATCGAAACTCGAGAATCACAAACCCTCAGTCGTCCTGACACCCGTCGCCCCGGTGGAACAGGGCAACGCTGGAGAACAAACGATTGTCGCTCCGCAGCATGTTTCAGCGGCGGAAACCGCGACGGAACACTGGTACCAGTGTAGCGAGGTCTGGACCCCGTGGATCGTTGGCGGTCTTGCATGCGCCTTATGGGTTGTTGTGAAAAGTAGGCGGGAGACGTTAACGCATAAACCTATGCCCGCCCGAGCTAACATTGTCGTTCCAACAGCGAGTCATTTAAAGACTGCTTGACCCATTCTATATGCAATAGTCTCGTGAAGAAAAACAATGTCTACCGACGGAAAAATGTTGGCCAATGCGGCGTATCATTCGGTTGTGGTATCTGGCCTGGCTGTGGGCTATGCACGCCTGGGTAAGATGACCTTCAAAGCAGCTACCCCCCAAGCTGGACTTCAATGGTTATGACGTCGGCATGGTAGTTCTTGATGTGGGCCTGGCCATGGCCACGAAAGACATGCTAATTAAACAAGGGATCATACCTGCAGATATCATGAAGTAGACGTATGTATAACACCGATGGCCTCGATCGCAATGTTAGTTGGGGGCGCCCTGGCCTTCAGCGGTAGCAACTACCTATTCTCGAAGCTGCGAAGCTCGGGTGTTGACGAGGAGCGCAAACGGCACGACACAGCTGTAGAACAGCTCCAGGCCGCGCAGTCAGCATGGTCCAAAAAACGGGCTGAGCGCCTTGATTGGATTAACGAAGAACTCCGTCAGGTTCATGCCGTGCAAACTTTCTGGGACGTCGACCCGTGAGTACGCGCAGGTATTTCCGCATGTCGCGCCGTTGGTGTCGGAACGACAGCCCCGGCTCTGACTTCTACACGCCTAGCGATGACCAGAAAGATCGTGAGATTGCCTTCGCCGTCCTGGGGATGACTGCGACAGTCCTTGTGGCATATAAACTCCTTGAGATTTTTTTCCCTTTCTATATAGATATGGGTTTACCAGAGGAGCTGTACTTTGCAATGCTTGAGGTCGGGTACTGTGCCAAGCGAGACAAACATCCTGGCCCCCTTGGTCATACTATGATAAACACGGCGCGGCGATCCCTGGAGTCGTGGCGTACCGATCACGCTGCTGTGCAGAAATTCGCTACCAGGGTCCTATCAGGCCCAACTGACCTTAGAACTGTAACGGGGTTGCTAGATCCGATGACACACAGGGCATGTTGGAGACTCATAGGATTATTAGAATTCATTCGCGCGCTGGAGAGCGAAACAGCCATGTCACAAGCTTAGCTTATATCATGACCGACAGTAATCTTAGCTTGCTATACTACGGTCCCCGCGGTTACTGGAAGGGGCTCGCAGCCATAAAAAACCTCGCCGCGGCCGCTAAGGTCTCCGAAGATGTGACACGGGGTTGACTGAAGAAGCAGGCCATCTGGCAGATCTACCTCCCCGCCCCACGACATACCGCGTATCGGTGCCAAACGACGTCCACCAAGCCGACCTCCTATTTCTGCCTCACGACAGGGCGGGTTGCAAAACGTTCAAGTACGTCCTCACCATCGTTGACGCCGCCTCCCGGTACAAAGAAGCAGAGCCCCTGGCCACGAAAGAGGCCAAGGAGGTCTCAGCCGCCCTTGAAAGGATTTACAGGCGGAGCCCCCTGAAATGGCCGAACTTGCTTCAGGTCGATACGGGGCGCGAGTTCATGGGTGCAGTGAACCAACTGCTTGCCAAACACGGCGTCTGTCAGGCGCGGCCGTGTGGATATCCATCGAGACCAAGGGATTGTGGAGCGTTTCAATCGCACCCTGGCAGAGCGGCTCTTTGGGCACCAATACGTCCAAGAGATGAGACTTCCGTCTGGAGAACGATCGGCCGAATGGGTGGCTCGGCTGCCTGCCGTGATATCGGCCTTGAACGGCGAAGTGACCAGATTGACCGGCAAGAACCCTTCTAATGCCATCAAGGCCAAGAGTGTGGCGCAAAAGCCCTCATCCGGTGTCGCACTGCCCCGTTGGCTCGTCGGAGCGAAAGCACCCCTCGGGTGTTGGCGTTCGCTACCTCTATCAACCCGGCGAACTAGAGGGTGGCCGTCGTCGTGCGACCGACCCTGTGTGGTCCCTCCGGGTATACCGGCTTGGTCGCTCGGTTACCAAGCCTGAAGAGCCCGTGCTCTACTATCTGCTGGATGGCCCTCAGCGGGGGTTTGTCCGGGAAGAGCTGCTTGTGGTGCCTCCTGATACCGTGCTGCCACCTGATGGGGTTCTTAAGCGTTGAGGACCGCGTAACCCCTTTTTCTGTTGTATTCCAGGCACGTCAGCCGGATATTGTCACGGGTGTTGTCCAGCCGGTCGACACTGAACTGCTGGGTATCTTTGGGTTGGTATACCCAGAGGAGCCCGATGTTGCATGCCGCGCAGCGGTTCTGCTGGCCGTCTTTGAGTGCGAGGATGTGATCGACCTTGAGGTCAAACCGCAATCCTTTGGCCGTATCCTGGCGCTTGTAGGCAACAAGCTTCCTCTGGATGACTTTGCGGAGCTGCTGCTCAGTGAGTGGCTCTGCCACATCGGAACCCTCCTCTGGTGGGCAGGCTACTTGTTCGAGCTGGTGCATGTACTCCACGCGGCTGACGGCGAGGTATGCGAGGTTCGACCATTGGAGATAGTCGTCGATAATCCAGACATTTTGCGGATTGTGAGCCCCTGGCTCGAGTGGACTGTCATGGCAAAGCCGAGAGCCCAGTCTTGTCCCCACTTGCCGTCCATAACTTCTTGGGCATAGTGGACAGGCACCTCAACGATGTCATTGAGGACGAGCTCTTCCTGCTCTGGCCCGCCATCGTGCGCTATAGGCCGCGGGATGGTCACCATAATGTTTTGTCTTTGGGGCGATAGAGGGGGCACAGACTCGTCAGGGAAGCGCTCCTTATCCTCTGTCTCGAGGTTAAGATAGGTCGCCCGGCTTGCAGGCCTCCGTGAATCGGCCCCAGCCGAGGCAGGGCCTTTCTCATGGCAGAGCACTGCACCCGATCCGGCTGGAGGCGGATCTCCCGTTTGAGGGCCTTGAGGAGGGAGTCTTTGGCCCGGTGGTCGACCATAACCTCTTCGTAGTAGTCTGTTTTTTGTTCCAGCCAGTCGTGTGGCATCTCGCCGGCGATGGGTGGGGGCTGACCCTGGTCGCCGCAACAAATAACCTGGACACCCCTCTCATCGAGCCAGTTAAGAAACATCTCCAAGATAGGCTTTGGGACGGTGCAAACCTCGTCCCAGATGATAATGCGGGGAATGTATTTTTGACCCATCCTTTCTGGCGTCCACTCCGCCTGGCCGCTCCACCGGAAGAAGCTGTGGTAGGTCTGGGACTTGACCCCCCCTAGATCGCATTTCTTTTGCCAGACGATGCGTCGGGGTGAAGACCAAGGGGTCTTTGGCGCAAAAGAGCTCTATAGCTCGCGTGGTTTTACCACTTCCGCCGCCACCGTTCAGGTAGCTCAACTTATGCCTCGACAGCGGGTCATTGAAGCGGGGTGCGGTTCTGTCTGGGAGGTTCTTTTCTATTCGGGTAGCGGGACATAGGCCGCGTGTTCCTGTGGCATATACAGCTGTTCGCCCTTATCTCTCCACTGGGCCGGGGCCACGCACCTGGGCGGCCACATGGTCGGGACGTCATGGTACCACAGGCACGTTCTGCAGTACCCATTCGGATGCTCGTCATGCGGGACGTAGGCATCAACACCCTCGAGCTTGTGCAGTGCCATCTTTCGGATGTATATGCTGTCTGTGGCCACCCGGACAGCCTCTTCTGGTGTAAACCTTGAAAGCATCTCCAGCACGTTTATATGGGCGTAGGCCAATATGCTTGCCCTCAGGTGAGTATACTGCGGCTGGGACCTATCATAGTACGTGAGGATGTGTCCCAGGGGGCACCTTTGGGGTGCTCCGACAAGAGTGCCACTTTGGCGAGTGTCCCTCACCAGGTAATCCAGCTCCCCCTGGTCAGTCACGAGGCGCCGCGTCAATCGCTTGCCTTCAGCTTTGGCGCCCTGTGCGAATTTCCCAATAATGCTGCATCCCTGGTCTCGGTCTTCGATATCCGGAAGAAGGCTGATCGGGGTTGGCTTCCAAACATTCTTTTCCTTTGCCACGATGCTCGCGGCGTGGTTTACCCCGAAGGCCCTGTCGGCGAGAGATTCGTCACCTAGATTGGCGCAGGCCTCCTGGAGCCTTTGGTGGTCCTCGCGAGTTCTGTAGGTACGGCCATCCTGCAGGACAAACTGGTCTACACTCAGCTGCTTCTCTTGCCCACCACCCAAGAGCCAGACTGCGATTGGCTCACCCTGGGTTGTGTCGGATCGCTTCCCACACATCGCCTTCATAGATGCGAACCTGCCTGGACTGTGAGAAGCGGAAGTCTTTGGGCCAGGCGTGGCTGGTGAGTTCTACCTTTCCGCCCCGTCTCAGGTATTTACCGCTGTTATAGATATCTGCACCCGCTATGTCCTTCAAGACGATTCCGCGCTGGAGAATACTCTCTAGACCGGCCACATCGTCGATCGTGGCACCAGTCTCATGAACTGTGTCCTCCCACTCCCGGATTTTCTGGCGCCTGGGTGGGGTGAGTCCGTGTCCTCTCAGGGCGTCCTCAAAATGCTCCATGACCCGCTGAGCTACACAATTAAGATCGCCGTCTCTTAACGGGGCGAGATTGGCAGGATTCGGGTCTCTGAGGTGATAGATCCCGTAGACAACCGTGGTGACGGAATAGGCCTTCTGAAAGTAAGGCTTGTCGATTCCCGCGAGGACGCCCGGCTTCGTGTTCCTATCGATGGTTACAACCGCCTGACCTTTCTCTCCGTCCTCACCGGGTCAAACTTGTCTTCGACCACCCAATCGCCTTCATCCCGCTCTCTCAGGTACTTGAGCTTGAGGATATGTTCACCCCCGGGGAGCTCTCGCAAGAGCCTCGCAGCTCTGACATCCGTCATAGTGGCATCCAGAGACATACGACCTACTCTGGCCTCTACCCTCCACGAGGAGAGGACCGCCATGGTGCCATCAATTTCAAACTCGTCTTTGGCGCCGTTCAAGATATCTACCCACGGTTCACCTACAGGGAGAGAGACCAGGGGAGGGACCAGGATGTCCAGGTCGAATGTATATTCCGCTAGCTTCGCGCGAAGAATTTCGGGACCTTCTCTCGCGATCGCGCGAGCTAGGGGTTCTTTCGAGTCCTTAGTCAGGCCGTGTAGATGTGGTCTCCTCTGGCGTTCCGTGATCTTGCGGAGATGCGGCAGGCGCTCTCGCCTCGCGACCTGGGTGGTGTACTTCTCGACCCGCAGTGCTGCATCAACTTCGGCCTTGAGCTGCCCCACCTCACGGACATGCTGGGCCTTTTTAAGAGGGTTATATCTCCTGAGCGCGGGAATCGCCCCGTCTTTGCCGCCCGCCGGAGACGTCTCGCGTATTCGGCGGTGCGAATTTTCGCGATCGCCTCTAAGAGGTCTCGTTTCTTGAGCCTCGATCTCCCACGAATACCCAACTCGTGAGCTTCCAATCGCAGTTCGGTAACTGTGACCATTATATGGGTATGCCTTAATGTACACTATTCTCTAAATCTGAAGCAACTTTGTACGTGATAGTATATTATAACGGATATTATTTCTCTAAATCTAAAATTATTTTATTCGCACTTCCAAGACCTTCTCAAATTTTATCCGGGCACGACGTTCGGCGTATGCCAATTTATGCTTGATACATTCACCTCCGCAAGGTTGACACCCCGCAATTCCTGCATGGCACGGGTTCGACCGGCCGCCTACGGAGCTGGTCTCGATGCTGCTTGCAATGTTCGAAGACGCAGCTCTTTCCACAAGGAATGTGGGAACCAATCACAATCCACCGACAATTATTATGACCTTGAGGCATGATCGTTGTTATCTTCCGATATATATTCATTGAGACAAACCTTTAATTGGTAGTTTACAATGGAGAATTTTGGTCCTTTTTTATGTCCGATCGAACGGCTCGCCCTTTTATGTCTGATTGATATTCGCCCTTTTTGATACCCGATTGATATTCGCTCGTCAGCGGATGGTGGGAGCGGCGTTGACGCCCGGGGCACGACCAAAAGGCTTAATAATCTTTGATATTCACCCCCCCTGCTGCTGTATACGTTTTTCTATTGCTCTGCATTTATTTACAGCTAACTAATTGATTTGCATTATGTCCCTTGATGAAAGTTGTCTCAAATAATGCTTCTCATTAACCCATTTCATTCTGGATACCGTTCAAACAGTATTTGCAAAGAACATAGAGCCAGATCAGCCACCATGGAATGTACCGTCTGATCAGCTCTATGCTGTTTGCAAAAGCAACATTAGTTGTGATTGGCAGGTTAACCGATTTGATTCTGGATACCGTTCAAACAGTATTTGCAAAGAACATAGAGCCAGATCAGCCACCATGGAATGTACCGTCTGATCAGCTCTATGCTGTTTGCAAAAGCAACATTAGTTGTGATTGGCAGGTTAACCGATTTGATTCTGGATACCGTTCAAACAGTATTTGCAAAGAACATAGAGCCAGATCAGCCACCATGGAATGTACCGTCTGATCAGCTCTATGCTGTTTGCAAAAGCAACATTAGTTGTGATTGGCAGGTTAACCGATTTGATTCTGGATACCGTTCAAACAGTATTTGCAAAGAACATAGAGCCAGATCAGCCACCATGGACTATGCCGTCTGATCAGCTATATGCTGTTTGCTATTCAGATGATCTTGCGAAGACACTTGGCTATGTAGCAAACAACATAGATCCTGATCAGCACGCAGCGTTATGCTGCGGCTGATCTGGATCTATGTTGTTTGCAAAAGCCTTTAAATGTATCCAGAATGAAATGGGTTAATGGCATTTTAGAACAAACATATAATGCATTAAATTAGCATTAATAATGCCCAGTGCTCACGGAAAATATTTTTAACACAGGCCCAGGGCTTGTCTCCTCTGAAAATGTACAGGCCCGAATTTAAAATTGACAAGCCCTGATTTAAAGTGGACAGGCTCTGATTAAAAGTGGACAGGACCATTCATTATATGCATGCTATATCAATATGGGTGACTAGTATACAGTCCTGGTCTGTGAACTTATATAATCTTCTTGATGAAAGTACTGAGTAGCACAAGCTTTGTGTGAGCTGCTTGCCTGGTGTGCCCTTATTGGATCTAACCGGAACTGATCCATACCGTAAACACATTCTTGTCTGCCAGAATAGGAAATCACTCACAGTAGATCGTTAACGATGGAGGCAATAACGAAATATACAATTAGCAGGAATCTTGGGGAAATTGGCAGTAATCTTGGCATTAGGGTTAAATTTGATCTTCAATTGGAGTATTCTTTTCAGCTCTAGTTTACTGCCTCTATCCCTAACCATACAAAACATCTTGTGTGTTATTTCATCAAACCGTAGCCAGAGACGGCTGAACAATTATTTTCCGTTTTGAAGTGTTTTTACTGTCACGTTGTTCAATAGTGTTTACATTTTCTACTTTCATTTTGGACGACCCATGAGAAATTTTAACATGTTTGTCCACTTCACATCTGTAGAAGTTCCATCTACTCGATTATGCTAATATATCCTATCATATCTCGCCGCTAATCTGCTAATTAATCCGTCTTTCATGCATTGTGCAGACAAAGACCACTCAATTTATTTATGCATATTAATGAAGGTATATCCCCGATACAGCCAATCAGCGAGTCGTATGCTAATGTATCGGGGGTTTCTCAGCATGTGCAATTAGTGAAGTCATTATTTATTTAATCGCTTTATTGGGGGCTATAATTTAGGTGTTGCAGTAGCTAATGTGCTGTAAACAGATGACAAATGAGGTAAAATTGATTGATTTAGTCACCAGGCCCCGAGAATGTTTACAATTGTTGTCTCCGAGACCGGAAATCACGCGACATTAAATTTTCTACGGGCCCCGAGATTTATTTAGACACAGGCCCGCGGGCATGTCAGATCTAAGAGACAGGCCCGACTTGTATTTGGAGGGTTGTCGTATTGAACTGAATGCCATAAAGTTGAATTAAGCATTACCTGAAAAAATTAATTCATTAACATTAATTCTCCCCATGTCTGATTTCAACTAATAAACAACGTATACAATGTTTGTTGACATAACAAATTTATATATAAACAAGTTCTAAAATAATGTGTAACACAGTACGTATATCGTGAATAAAGATGTGCTACCAATGATCACATAGTGGTTTTGTACAAGCATTTAGGCCGGAGTTCTAACCAACACGGTGATCTCGCCTAGCCATATCAAATCTGGCCACTCTACCACAGTGAAAAGGCAAGAACCCTTAAAAGGTTGCGTACTCGGGCGACTCTTGTGTGCGCATATAAATAGCACCTGTGAAGTTTATGCATCGCATCAGACAGGTTTTGAACCTGCACTGCTATGGTAACATCGCCTAGCTATAAGAAATCCGATGATAGTCTCAGACTTAACCCGCGTAGTTGACATGTGTGCATGTTATCACTAGAAGATTTTCAGTTGGTCCAGCGCTAGGTCGGTGAGATGCCGGCACACCTTTAGCACATTCTCCGGTGATCTTGTGTACAGCTGAAAGAAATTATTCATGCATTTTAGTGATGTAGATGATGGCTAGGTAGAAATCTTGTAAATATTAAAATATTCAAACAACTCGAAATTCCTGGAAAACAACCATGAGGTTGTCATGAGGTCCTCTTTGCACGCTAGCGGTGAAAGTAACGATCAAATATGTCGTAGAATTAAAACTGTTAAAAAGGATTGACATCTGACTGCAAAACTTGAGGACTACCGGTTTAATAACAATGTATGTTGGTTTGGGTTTTATGCCTGCATCAGCACCATTTTGGGCAAAATTGCCGTTGGGCAATTTACCTAACAACAGCTTTCCTGGGCAGGCTTCAGTGGTTAACCAGTACTTGGTGCACCAACCTGCGTAAGAAACTGCCAACTTTTTCAAATAAATGAGACATGGCCTGAGCGAGGCTCGAACTAGTGACCAACAGTGATGATAGATTACAGTGGTAACCGTATACAAGTGAATGACCGTAACCACTCGACCACAGAGGCGGAAGTTTTGTAACAAATACAATTGTTAGCAACATTTTGAGAATTTGCGATGGTCAATTTGACAAGAAATATGACTAATGATGTCCGACATTGGATTCCTTATTAGATGGTCTCAATTAATTGGATTAACGGAAACTCTCAGGTAATACTGGTTTTGTAAGGAAAATAATTACACGATACCAACACTAACAACATTTTAAGATATTGCAACAGTCATTTTGAACAGGAATACGACTTGAACATTCATTGCTAAAGTTCATCAAAATGTTGTACAAAAGTTGTTTTTGCAAACAGGATAGAGCCTGATCAGCCGGTACAGAAGAAGAAGAACTTAGGTTTTATGCTGTTAGCTTTTCAGATAGTGGAGCTAACACACTTGGCTGAATAGCAAACAACATAGATCATTATCAGATGAGCGGCTGATTTGGATCTACATTTTGTATGTTGTTTGCACATTCCTTCCAATTATAGCATTTTATGGGTTACAATGTCTTCATTTAAATTGGGTTTCCACCTCTGTTTAATAAATTGCAAGGGTTGTGTTTAACTTGGAATGGGTATTGCAAGTCCATATATAATCTGTAAATGTACCTTTAGTTTTCCGTCCCGTCCAACGAATGCAACAGATGTGCCAATGGTCAATAATGGCATGGCCTGAAATAAAAGCACACTGTCTAATCAACTTAATCTTTGGGTTTTATATATTCTATAAATAACTGGACTTGTCGTCTACATCCTCTGGTACTAGGCTACACTGGTAGATAAATAGTCCGAACTTGTCGTCTATATCCTCTGGTACTCGGCTACAATGGTAGATAAATAGTCAGGACTTGTCGTCTATATCCTCTGGTACTCGGCTACAATGGTAGATAAATAGTCAGGACTTGTCGTCTATATCCTCTGGTACTCGGCTACAATGGTAGATATATAGTCAGGACTTGTCGTCTATATCCTCTGGTACTCGGCTACAATGGTAGATAAATAGTCTGGACTTGTCGTCTATATCCTCTGGTACTCGGCTACAATGGTAGATAAATAGTCTGGACTTGTCGTCTATATCCTCTGGTACTAAGCTACAATGGTAGATAAATAGTCTGGACTTGTCGTCTATATCCTCTGGTACTAGGCTACAATGGTAGATAAATAGTCTGGACTTGTCGTCTATATCCTCTGGTACTCGGCTACAATGGTAGATAAATAGTCCGGGACTTTTCGTCTATATCCTCTGGTACTAGTCTACAATGGTAGATAAATAGTCCGGACTTGTCCTCTATATCCTCTGGTACTCGGCTACAATGGTAGATAAATAGTCCGGACTTGTCGTCTATATCCTCTGGTACTCGGCTACAATGGTAGATAAATAGTCAGGACTTGTCGTCTATATCCTCTGGTACTAGGCTACAATGGTAGATAAATAGTCCGGACTTGTCTATATCCTCTGGTACTCGGCTACAATGGTAGATAAATAGTCCGGATTGTCGTCTATATCCTCTGGTACTCGGCTACAATGGTAGATAAATAGTCTGGACTTGTCGTCTATATCCTCTGGTACTAGGCTACAATGGTAGATAAATAGTCAGGACTTGTCTATATCCTCTGGTACTCGGCTACAATGGTAGATCAATAGCCCGGACTTGTCCTCTATATCCTCTGGTACTCGGCTACAATGGTAGATAAATAGTCTGGACTTGTCGTCTATATCCTCTGGTACTCGGCTACAATGGTAGATAAATAGTCAGGACTTGTCGTCTATATCCTCTGGTACTAGGCTACAATGGTAGATAAATAGTCCGGACTTGTCTATATCCTCTGGTACTCGGCTACAATGGTAGATAAATAGTCAGGACTTGTCGTCTATATCCTCTGGTACTCGGCTACAATGGTAGATAAATAGTCCGGACTTGTCTATATCCTCTGGTACTCGGCTACAATGGTAGATAAATAGTCAGGACTTGTCGTCTATATCCTCTGGTACTCGGCTACAATGGTAGATAAATAGTCCGGACTTGTCGTCTATATCCTCTGGTACTCGGCTACAATGGTAGATAAATAGTCAGGACTTGTCGTCTATATCCTCTGGTACTCGGCTACAATGGTAGATAAATAGTCCGGACTTGTCTATATCCTCTGGTACTCGGCTACAATGGTAGATAAATAGTCCGGACTTGTCTATATCCTCTGGTACTCGGCTACAATGGTAGATAAATAGTCTGGACTTGTCGTCTATATCCTCTGGTACTCGGCTACAATGGTAGATAAATAGTCCGGACTTGTCGTCTATATCCTCTGGTACTCGGCTACAATGGTAGATAAATAGTCCGGACTTGTCCTCTATATCCTCTGGTACTCGGCTACAATGGTAGATAAATAGTCTGGACTTGTCGTCTATATCCTCTGGTACTCGGCTACAATGGTAGATAAATAGTCTGGACTTGTCGTCTATATCCTCTGGTACTCGGCTACAATGGTAGATAAATAGTCCGGACTTGTCGTCTATATCCTCTGGTACTCGGCTACAATGGTAGATAAATAGTCAGGACTTGTCGTCTATATCCTCTGGTACTCGGCTACAATGGTAGATAAATAGTCCGGACTTGTCGTCTATATCCTCTGGTACTCGGCTACAATGGTAGATAAATAGTCCGGACTTGACCTCTATATCCTCTGGTACTCGGCTACAATGGTAGATAAATAGTCCGGACTTGTCTATATCCTCTGGTACTCGGCTACAATGGTAGATAAATAGTCCGGACTTGTCGTCTATATCCTCTGGTACTCGGCTACAATGGTAGATAAATAGTCTGGACTTGTCGTCTATATCCTCTGGTACTCGGCTACAATGGTAGATAAATAGTCCGGACTTGTCTATATCCTCTGGTACTCGGCTACAATGGTAGATAAATAGTCCGGACTTGTCGTCTATATCCTCTGGTACTCGGCTACAATGGTAGATAAATAGTCTGGACTTGTCGTCTATATCCTCTGGTACTCGGCTACAATGGTAGATAAATAGTCTGGACTTGTCTATATCCTCTGGTACTCGGCTACAATGGTAGATAAATAGTCCGGACTTGTCTATATCCTCTGGTACTCGGCTACAATGGTAGATAAATAGTCAGGACTTGTCGTCTATATCCTCTGGTACTCGGCTACAATGGTAGATAAATAGTCTGGACTTGTCTATATCCTCTGGTACTCGGCTACAATGGTAGATAAATAGTCCGGACTTGTCTATATCCTCTGGTACTCGGCTACAATGGTAGATAAATAGTCAGGACTTGTCGTCTATATCCTCTGGTACTCGGCTACAATGGTAGATAAATAGTCCGGACTTGTCTATATCCTCTGGTACTCGGCTACAATGGTAGATAAATAGTCAGGACTTGTCGTCTATATCCTCTGGTACTCGGCTACAATGGTAGATAAATAGTCCGGACTTGTCTATATCCTCTGGTACTCGGCTACAATGGTAGATAAATAGTCAGGACTTGTCGTCTATATCCTCTGGTACTCGGCTACAATGGTAGATAAATAGTCTGGACGTGTCGTCTATATCCTCTGGTACTCGGCTACAGTGGTAAATAAATAGTCCGGACTTGACCTCTATATCCTCTGGTACTCGGCTACAATGGTAGATAAATAGTCCGGACTTGTCTATATCCTCTGGTACTCGGCTACAATGGTAGATAAATAGTCCGGACTTGTCGTCTATATCCTCTGGTACTCGGCTACAATGGTAGATAAATAGTCTGGACTTGTCGTCTATATCCTCTGGTACTAGGCTACAATGGTAGATAAATAGTCAGGACTTGTCTATATCCTCTGGTACTCGGCTACAATGGTAGATCAATAGCCCGGACTTGTCCTCTATATCCTCTGGTACTCGGCTACAATGGTAGATAAATAGTCTGGACTTGTCGTCTATATCCTCTGGTACTCGGCTACAATGGTAGATAAATAGTCTGGACTTGTCGTCTATATCCTCTGGTACTCGGCTACAATGGTAGATAAATAGTCTGGACTTGTCGTCTATATCCTCTGGTACTAGGCTACAATGGTAGATAAATAGTCTGGACTTGTCGTCTATATCCTCTGGTACTCGGCTACAATGGTAGATAAATAGTCCGGGACTTTTCGTCTATATCCTCTGGTACTAGTCTACAATGGTAGATAAATAGTCCGGACTTGTCCTCTATATCCTCTGGTACTCGGCTACAATGGTAGATAAATAGTCCGGACTTGTCGTCTATATCCTCTGGTACTCGGCTACAATGGTAGATAAATAGTCAGGACTTGTCGTCTATATCCTCTGGTACTAGGCTACAATGGTAGATAAATAGTCCGGACTTGTCTATATCCTCTGGTACTCGGCTACAATGGTAGATAAATAGTCCGGACTTGTCGTCTATATCCTCTGGTACTCGGCTACAATGGTAGATAAATAGTCTGGACTTGTCGTCTATATCCTCTGGTACTAGGCTACAATGGTAGATAAATAGTCAGGACTTGTCTATATCCTCTGGTACTCGGCTACAATGGTAGATAAATAGTCCGGACTTGTCGTCTATATCCTCTGGTACTCGGCTACAATGGTAGATAAATAGTCTGGACTTGTCGTCTATATCCTCTGGTACTCGGCTACAATGGTAGATAAATAGTCAGGACTTGTCGTCTATATCCTCTGGTACTCGGCTACAATGGTAGATAAATAGTCCGGACTTGTCTATATCCTCTGGTACTCGGCTACAATGGTAGATAAATAGTCAGGACTTGTCGTCTATATCCTCTGGTACTCGGCTACAATGGTAGATAAATAGTCTGGACTTGTCGTCTATATCCTCTGGTACTCGGCTACAGTGGTAAATAAATAGTCCGGACTTGACCTCTATATCCTCTGGTACTCGGCTACAATGGTAGATAAATAGTCCGGACTTGTCTATATCCTCTGGTACTCGGCTACAATGGTAGATAAATAGTCCGGACTTGTCGTCTATATCCTCTGGTACTCGGCTACAATGGTAGATAAATAGTCTGGACTTGTCGTCTATATCCTCTGGTACTCGGCTACAATGGTAGATAAATAGTCCGGACTTGTCTATATCCTCTGGTACTCGGCTACAATGGTAGATAAATAGTCCGGACTTGTCGTCTATATCCTCTGGTACTCGGCTACAATGGTAGATAAATAGTCTGGACTTGTCGTCTATATCCTCTGGTACTCGGCTACAATGGTAGATAAATAGTCTGGACTTGTCTATATCCTCTGGTACTCGGCTACAATGGTAGATAAATAGTCCGGACTTGTCTATATCCTCTGGTACTCGGCTACAATGGTAGATAAATAGTCAGGACTTGTCGTCTATATCCTCTGGTACTCGGCTACAATGGTAGATAAATAGTCTGGACTTGTCTATATCCTCTGGTACTCGGCTACAATGGTAGATAAATAGTCCGGACTTGTCTATATCCTCTGATACTCGGCTACAATGGTAGATAAATAGTCAGGACTTGTCGTCTATATCCTCTGGTACTCGGCTACAATGGTAGATAAATAGTCTGGACGTGTCGTCTATATCCTCTGGTACTCGGCTACAATGGTAAATAAATAGTCCGGACTTGACCTCTATATCCTCTGATACTCGGCTACAGTGGTAAATAAATAGTCCGGACTTGACCTCTATATCCTCTGATACTCGGCTACAATGGTAAATAAATAGTCCGGACTTGACCTCTATATCCTCTGATACTCGGCTACAATGGTAAATAAATAGTCCGGACTTGACCTCTATATCCTCTGATACTCGGCTACAGTGGTAAATAAATAGTCAGGACTTGTCGTCTATATCCTCTGGTACTCGGCTACAATGGTAGATAAATAGTCTGGACTTGTCGTCTATATCCTCTGGTACTCGGCTACAGTGGTAAATAAATAGTCCGGACTTGACCTCTATATCCTCTGGTACTCGGCTACAATGGTAGATAAATAGTCCGGACTTGTCTATATCCTCTGGTACTCGGCTACAATGGTAGATAAATAGTCCGGACTTGTCGTCTATATCCTCTGGTACTCGGCTACAATGGTAGATAAATAGTCTGGACTTGTCGTCTATATCCTCTGGTACTCGGCTACAATGGTAGATAAATAGTCCGGACTTGCCTCTATATCCTCTGGTACTCGGCTACAATGGTAGATAAATAGTCCGGACTTGTCGTCTATATCCTCTGGTACTCGGCTACAATGGTAGATAAATAGTCTGGACTTGTCTATATCCTCTGGTACTCGGCTACAATGGTAGATAAATAGTCCGGACTTGTCTATATCCTCTGGTACTCGGCTACAATGGTAGATAAATAGTCAGGACTTGTCGTCTATATCCTCTGGTACTCGGCTACAATGGTAGATAAATAGTCTGGACTTGTCGTCTATATCCTCTGGTACTCGGCTACAATGGTAGATAAATAGTCTGGACTTGTCTATATCCTCTGGTACTCGGCTACAATGGTAGATAAATAGTCCGGACTTGTCTATATCCTCTGATACTCGGCTACAATGGTAGATAAATAGTCAGGACTTGTCGTCTATATCCTCTGGTACTCGGCTACAATGGTAGATAAATAGTCTGGACGTGTCGTCTATATCCTCTGGTACTCGGCTACAATGGTAAATAAATAGTCCGGACTTGACCTCTATATCCTCTGATACTCGGCTACAGTGGTAAATAAATAGTCCGGACTTGACCTCTATATCCTCTGATACTCGGCTACAGTGGTAAATAAATAGTCCGGACTTGACCTCTATATCCTCTGGTACTCGGCTACAATGGTAGATAAATAGTCCGGACTTGTCGTCTATATCCTCTGGTACTCGGCTACAATGGTAGATAAATAGTCCGGACTTGTCGTCTATATCCTCTGGTACTCGGCTACAATGGTAGATAAATAGTCAGGACTTGTCGTCTATATCATCTGGTACTCGGCTACAATGGTAGATAAATAGTCTGGATTTGTCGTCTATATCCTCTGGTACTCGGCTACAATGGTAGATAAATAGTCTGGATTTGTCGTCTATATCCTCTGGTACTTGGCTACAATGGTAGATAAATAGTCTGGATTTGTCGTCTATATCCTCTGGTACTCGGCTACAATGGTAGATAAATATTCCCTCCATGCACAAGATGGTGACAGCACAGAGAAGATTGGACGGATGCCATATTTAGTTTGCCTAACACACAAGTCGAGCAAACTATTGTGAGGGTGATGTATCCGCCATAGTCTGTTGTCAAGTCAACTAATGCATCAAATTACCTTTTCTCATGAACCAATGGTTGGAATGATTCAGTTTCATGGCGTTACGTTTTTATTTGTTTTTGGGGTTTAAAGTTGCACCAATAGCTATGGTCATCTGGCGACTCTTCACCTGTTATTGGTGGAGGAAAACACGGGTAGAACCACCTGCCTTCTGCAAGCCAACTGGATATATTTCTCACATGAAATAATTCGACACCACCATTGGGATTCGAACCTAGAGCAGTGTGGGACAAGTGATTTAAAGTCAATGACTGTAACCACTCATCCACAGAGGCCTTGTCTATTGATGGTATATTGCAGTCTTACAGCAGCCTCTACAAAGTTTGATCAAAGTCAACGTAATGGAATGACTGTGAATCATATATTTGTGTTGTCAATGTGATATTTCATCTCTGTATATAGCAATTAATACTTCTAAATAATAATACATTAAAATGCGCCAGAGTCCACCATCAACATTTAGGAATTCAATATTTTCCTGGGGGCACCACCGTACCTTATTTTACTTTATTATTATAGTCCGGCCTATAAATTCAAAAAGATATGAATGCCCCCCAAAGCTTATAGCAGAAGAAGTTACAGCCAGGACTGCAAATATTGAGCCGGACAGTGCGAAAACTATATGCCTCCCTTCGGGGTACCTACGCCCCTAACTATATGCCTCCCTTCGGGGTACCATCGCCCCTAACTATATGCCTCCCTTCGGGGTACCTACGCCCCTAACTATATGCCTCCCTTCGGGGTACCATCGCCCCTAACTATATGCCTCCCTTCGGGGTACCTACGCCCCTAACTATATGCCTCCCTTCGGGGTACCTACGCCCCTAACTATATGCCTCCCTTCGGGGTACCATCGCCCCTAACTATATGCCTCCCTTCGGGGTACCTACGCCCCTAACTATATGCCTCCCTTCGGGGTACCATCGCCCCTAACTATATGCCTCCCTTCGGGGTACCTACGCCCCTAACTATATGCCTCCCTTCGGGGTACCTACGCCCCTAACTATATGCCTCCCTTCGGGGTACCTACGCCCCTAACTATATGCCTCCCTTCGGGGTACCTACGCCCCTAACTATATGCCTCCCTTCGGGTACCTACGCCCCTAACTATATGCCTCCCTTCGGGGTACCTACGCCCCTAACTATATGCCTCCCTTCGGGGTACCTACGCCCCTAACATCCTCCAACAAGTTGATGGAAAATTTTCAAAAAAACTTTCTTATGAACCAATAGCATTTTTCTAACAACCATGTTTCACTGGGGGTCTAATGCTTAAGGACTTCAGTTCAGTTGAATATTTTGTAGGTATGGCTATCCAAAGTGAATATAACGACTCAGTTTTACGTTGAAATTTTCATAGAAATGCTCCTCAAGCAGACAAAAACAACTTACATTCAGTTTTATGTTGAAGATTTCGTAGAAATGGCCCTCCAAACCAGATATAAATCTCTGAGCTTCCTCCAATGTAAAATTATCTGTTTCTGAAGCTGAAGTTCGTATTCTGCAAGACAATGTGTGCAATCAAGCTTAGCCTCTTAATAGTTAAATAATAAATACAGAATGATGATTAAGAAGAACACCTAAACAAGGTCACTGCCACAAGGGTGCCTCGCCATGAGCGATTACTGTATATGTGCTGGTTCATCAAAATACAAATGACTTGCCAAACTTCAAGGTTAATGGTAGGGTGGAATCTGACTTGGTGTTCAGAATTAGTACTCGGATGTGTATGCGACGTTTCAATGAAATATAATTGATGCTTTTTTTGAGAAATAAAAATGTTTAAGAATTTTTTTGAAGCATTATCTTCTGAAATCGTACTTATTTTGGCCACTTTTCCAGTTCAATGTCACCGATAGGGTGTGGACCTACTGTGGGTGTAGAGAATTAGTCCTTGTATGCAGAGTAACAAAGCAATAACTTTCACAGTTTTTGAGAAATGATAATGTTTTTCTACGCTTAAATAATTTCTGAAATTGGACTATTTTTGGCCAAAATTGATGTTTATTGGTTACTCTTGGTGGTGGGGGGAACTTGTTAGGGGTGGGCAGGGATTAACCTCTAGAATCAGTATGCAACTTAACAAGCTTCTCTTAGCGCAGTGGTAGCGTGTTCGCTTCAGGTGTGAAAGGCCCGGAGTTCGAGACCCCGCTGGAGCCGTGCCCATAGGCAAGGCATTTAAATTCCACATTGCTTCTTCTCTCTCCCTCATGGCAATAGATTCCATCAGGAATGAGGTCTCGAAAGTGATTAATATAAGTTGTAAAACTTGTTTCGCAATCAAGCTAAAATAAATTTGTATTAAAAAAAACTATTATCAAGCATTATATTTAATTGTGTTTTAGTTATATGCAAATATGTAATTGCTGAGTCTTGCTTTCCATTAAAGTAGGCGAAACAAAAACAGCTTATACGTTTAATAGTTCATTTAGAAACAAATCACAAGGTACATTTTATGAACAAATACAATGCAACCTGCCATAACGACCACCTTAAATAAGCAACCATCTGCATTCAACGATCAGTTTTCATTCTCTCGTGTGAATTTGCACTTATTTGAACTCAAACGACCATCTGTCTTACGCGCAACAAACTACATCATAATACAAAGCGTTTAACCTACAAGTGACATTGAACCTAACCATTAAACTCTAAGTGACCTTTAACATCCAAGTGACCTTGAACCTCCAATTGACATTGAACCTCCAAGTGACCTTGAACCTCCAATTGACATTGAACCTCCAAGTAACATTGAACCTAGCCTTTAACCTCCAAGTGACATTGAACCTAGCCTTTAATCTCCAAGTGACCTTGAACCTCCAAGAGACATTTACCCTAGCCTTTAACCTCCAAGTAACATTGAACCTAGCCTTTAACCCCCAAGTGACCTTTAACATCAAGTGACCTTGAACCTCCAATTGACATTGAACCTCCAAGTAACATTGAACCTAGCCTTTAACCTCCAAGTGACCTTGAACCTCCAAGTGACATTTACCCTAGCCTTTAACTTCAAAATGACCGTGATCATAGCATTTAACCTCCAAATGACCTTGAACCTAGCATTTAACTCCCCAAGTGATCTTCAACCTAAATTTTAACCTCCAAATGACCTTGAACCTTGTTATTTATCCCCAAGTGACCTTGAAGGTACAGACCGTACAATGATCCATCATTGTTACCTGTTCCATAGTCTAAGACAATCCTCGGCTTTGGTTGAGTAATCAATGTTGGACAAACCCTCCACTTCCTCTGGTATCCCGTACACCAACTCGCATGGCATATGCACTGAAATAACACAGATGAGTCGGTGATAGAGTAAACCAACATATGCTGAGCAATTTCTAACTAACCTGATTCGGATACATTCACCAATAATTTGTTTTAGAAATACAAATGCACATGATTTGTAATTCATACAAATGCATAGGATTTGTAAATTCCTACAAATGCACATGATTTGTAATTCATACAAATGCACATGATTTGTAATTCATACAAATGCACATGATTTGTAAATTCCTACAAATGCACATTATTTGTAAATTCCTACAAATGTACATGATTGTAAATTCATACAAATGTACATGATTGTAAATTCATACAAATACACATAATTGAAGCGAACATGTCTTGCTTGCTTGATATATCAGCTCAATCTGTTTAATGTTTTATGAAGCTAAACTTAAAAAAAAGAGTTCTAAGTTTTCAATCTTTCATGGTGATATATAATGCAGTTTAACTGTTCTGTTGTGTAATTTCCCCTTTGCTTTATACATGCTTATGATGCTCTTGTTATGCTGTTGGATAATGATTACACCATGTAACATGATGTTATGTACATGATAATGTTTTTCAGAAGGGTCTCATGAAAGATTAGTCCTGGGTAAAGGAGTCACCCTCTTTAAATAAAGACTGAACTTATTAACTTAGTTACGTGTCCGCCTCCGTGGTCGAGTGGTTAAGGTCGCTGACTTGTATACCAAACTAACCGATCATCAGTGATGGTCACGGGTTCGAGCCCCGCTCAGGCCGTGTCTCATTTATATGAAAAAGTTGGCAGTTTCTTGCGGAGGTTGGTGCACCCAAGTACTGGTTAACTACTGCTACATTTGTAACAGATGGCACAGAGGCATCCTTTAGTAATCTCATTAAAACAATTGACGCATATAGTACTGTCTCAGGACTGAAATTAAATGTGAAAAAATCTGTTGTTTTAAGAGCAGGATCGTTAAGAAATAGCGGAATAATCCACTGCAAAGAGAAAAATTTTAATTGGACATCAGAAAAAGCTTCTACACTTGGAATAGTTTTTGTAAATGATAAAAAGAAAATTCATGAATTAAATTTAACACCGAAAATAAATCAAGTAACTTCAAACCTTAAATTGTGGGGAAAGTATCACTTATCATTGCTAGGAAAAATAACAGTATTAAAGACGTTTATTATGCCTAAATTGATTTACCCCTTAACAGTATTACATGACTCCCCAGAATATGTAATAAGTGATATAACAAGAATATTTTATCGATTTTTATGGGATAATAAGCCAGAAAAAATAGCTAGAAGAACAATAAAGCTTGAATATGATAAAGGTGGCCTAAAAATGATTGATGTCAATGCCTCTTTAAATACCTTTAAGTGCAGTTGGGTTTACAGACTATTTGACGACAATAATATGGGTAGCTGGAAAGATTATTATAAAAGAGAACTCGATAGATTTGGAGGAATATTAGTATTTGAATCTAACTTACAAGATATAGATGTTAAGAAAATGTTTAAAAATGACTTTATTCGTAACATTGTAACTAAGCTGGACAAAGATACATTTTGAAATGGAACCTGAGAATATTCCAAAAGAAATTATCTGGAATAACTCGTTCATACAAGCAAATAACAAAATGTTTTTTAACAAAGAACTTTTTAACAGAGGTATAAAATTCATAGAACATATATATGATTTCAGACTTAAACGTTTCTATAACTTTATTGAATTAAGAGACCTATATAATCTATCTGATGGAGCATTCTTAATATATAACAGTTTATTGAACAGTATTCCAAATGATTGGAAAATTAAATTGAACACCCAAGCTGCTAACAGCATTGAGCCCAAAACATGTTTTATTAATAATATGTTAAAAGTAAAGAAAAACAATAGATCTCTTTACCAGAAGTATCTTGAAAAATCTCCAGAAAATAGACAACAATACTGTAAGGCAGAACAAAAATGGAATACTCAATTTGATGATCTGAATTGGAGAAACATATATTTAGTTCCGTTTACATGTACATTAGATACACGGCTACGAATATTTCAATACAAATATTTAATGCGTATAATACCAACAAACAGGTACCTTCTAAAATGTAAAATTGCTCCATCTACTTTATGTGATTTTTGCAACATGCATGATGAAACTTTGGACCATTTGTTCTGGGATTGCCATGCCTGTCAACATTTTTGGTCAAGATTGCGATCCTTTCTTGCTACAAATAATATTAACATTAACATTTGCCGGCAAACAATATCTTTTGGGATTCCACAATCTAATTTGAAAGATACATTGATCAACTTTATTATTTTTCTAGCTAAATATTTCATTTTCAAATGCAAACTTGATAAAACTCCTCCTTCTTTTATGTTTTTTTAAAAATATTTGAAGACCAGAAGGGACATTGAATATCAAATAGCATTTATGAAAAACAAGATAAACCAACATAACCGTAAATGGGCCCATTTGAGCATATGAGTTACTCTTTCTTTTAATTTAAATATTATTTATAATCATTTTATAAAACAGCGTTTGTATATATATCAGGGATTGTTTTCTTGTTTGAGTGTCTGTTTTCAATTGCTGAATACAGAGACTATTGAAAAATAATATATATGTATCCATTTTCCTCTTCCTTCTGTGGACATCTTCTTAAGACTTTCTCTATTATATATATGTCTCTTTCAAATGCATGGCGCATATCAATGTACGATATCCAATAATATATGCATACATACTGTTTCTGAACATAGTAACTTTGAAAACATGTTATATTGATATTGTATTTTGAGATGCACTTGAGAAAATAAATGATAAAAAAAAAAAGTACTGGTTAACCGCTAGGAGCCTGCCAAGGAAAGGTGTTGTTAGGTAAACTGCCCGTCGGCGACATAGCCCAAAATAGTGCTGATGCAGGCGTAAAACCCGAAATATAACGTAGTTGCTTGTGGGATCTATAAGAATTCAGGTGTTAAACTTGACTGTCAAAATAGGTGAAATTAAAGGTACATGTTGTACATTTACCACAGGGAGAAGCTTGGTAGCTCAGACACATGACCTCTATATAATCCACATGAATATATTTCTCCAGATTCTTAGAATAGGGAGAAATGAAGCAGCTGAGGGAGATCTCCCAAATCACCCTCTAGCTGTAGCCCTGCAGGGAGAAGTGAGGCAGTCCAGGGGAGACTATTACTCCCAAATCTCCCTCTAGCTGCAGCCCTGCAGGGAGAAGTGAGACAGTCCAGGGAGACTATTACTCCCAAGTCACCCTCTAGCTCCTGCCCTGCAGGGAGAAGTGAGGCAGACCAAGGGAGACTATTTCTCCTAAATCTCCCTCTAACTTCTGCCCTGAATAATTATAAATCAAATTTCTACCTTCATTAAATCCTGTAAACATGGCTGCCATGAAGGATAATTCATGTGATGCAAACGTCTGCTGTAAAACCTTACAATCAAACTGAACCTGCAATTATAATGGCATTCATATCAATGGACAGCTCAACAAGTGTATTCTTCATATTATTAGGATATCTGAACAATGCTCATGGAAGTTTAGATTAGACTAGGGACGGTAACAAATGTTCGAATATTCGTTTAAACGTCGGAACATTCGAATGCTTAAAATCATATTCGAATATTAAATAAATGGATTTTAATTTATTTAAATAAAAATTGCAATATTAAAATTCCAGTTAAATTGTTTGTTGCTCATAATTACATGCACTAATAATTGCTATTTGACAGACAGAGATGGTGCAAATTTGCAAATAATAATTATACCCTGTGAAAACAAACAAAGATTTTTTACAGACGGATCTGTAGTCCAGTGGTTGACAAGTTGGACTGGTAATCCTGAGATCTGACACTAATAAACAGTCTTTCAGATGGGACTTTAAGTCGAGGTATGTGTCGGTGCTTTACACTGTGTACGTAAAAGAACTAGAGGAAACTCTGGAATGGGTCTCTGCCTGTATCATTGCACTATCCTCCAAAGATCTAAAATCACTAATCTCTTCAGGAGGCTGACTGTCCCCTTGTTGGAATGTTTGATGTTAACACATTTAGGTCATTATGTTTATTTCTCCATGCTATATATAATATGACATAATTTGGGATTCCCAATACACAGCTGTCATTTTGATACTGTGTATTTGCTCATATTATTGACACCCAGGAGTTTAATTGAGCCAGAATTTGTCACGGATAATATGACTACAATGTACATACGTGTAATACCATGTTGTTTGTTGGATTATTAAACTATGAAAAACACAATATTTGTATACACGGACGACAATAAGGACATTAATTTTCCACACGCTTCAAATAATAATCAATTAATAATATAATAACATTATTACATACATTTCGAAGCAAGTGGAAAATCAATTAAAATGAATCTTGTGGATAAAGTGTTATCCCCCCCCCCCTCAGGATGAGAGGAAAATTATGTAGGGACCCAAAGCTGCGACATGTAAAAGGTCATGTAGTTCCGAATATTCGAATACCTAGCCAATCAAATATTTGAATACCTAGCCAAATAAATATTCGAATACCTAGACAATCAAATATTCGAATACCTAGCCAATTAAATATTCGAATATCTAACCAATCAAATATTTGCATACCTAAACAATCAAATATTTGAATACCTAACCAATCAAATATTCGAATACCTAACCAATCAAATATTCAAATACCTAGCCTATCAAATATTCAAATACCTAGCCAATCAAATATTCGAATACCTAGCCAATCAAATATTCGAATACCTAGCCAATCAAATATTCGAATACCTAGCCAATCAAATATTTGAATACCTAGCCAATCAAATATTCGAATACCGCGCCAATCAAATATTCGAATACCTAGCCAATTAAATATCCAAATACCTAGCCAAACATATTCGAATACCTAGCCAATCAAATATACGAATACCTAGCCAATCAAATATTCGAATACCTAGCCAATCAAATATACGATTACCGTTTTTGTCATTCGTTTCGATCCCTAGTTTAGACATATTTATTTTCTATCATGATTATTTACAACAATTGAAATAAGTAGGAAGTTTAGCATGATATTATTTTTCATGCCTCTGTTCAGAGTATCCACCATTTATTTACCTTGTCATTATGCCAGGAAGGGATTGAAGAGCCCAACAAGAAGTACATTGTTAATAAAATAAGTAGGGATGGCAACGAATATTCGATCGAACGTCCGAATACTGGAAAAAATATTATATTGTCCTCAAAAATACCACAAGTTCAGTCACACGTTTGGAAATGCTTGAATCGCTCTGAGAATACGAAAACTGCTAGGTGTAACCTATGCAAATTGGATTTAGCATATTCGGGTACAATATCAATCTGTATAATCATTTGAAGATGACGTTTACACGTAAAACAGAAATTAAGTTAGTTTGGCAATTTTTGAGTTTGAGTGAATTTGAGTTTTTGATAGAATTCTATCGAATACCTTCCCGACCAAATATTCGTATAGTATAATCGCTATCCGCTGACATCCCTAAACATAAGTGATTATAATTTCACATGTAACACATTCATACCATATAAGTGTGTCCCCAGGAAAAGGGGACATGGCTCTGGTACGAATGTAGAAAAGGGGTAATTTTTTTCATATTACCAAGGCCTTCAATAGGGCAGAATTGACAATTGGAATAATATTTGAATCCAATGTGATTGCTACCTTGACCGTTGTCCCCAAATTCATAGGGGTCAACCTTGACAAATCGTTCATAAATCATTAGGAAGAACCAGTTTTCGAGGGGATACAGCTACATTCCTCTTAAGTTTAGTATTGTCCTTGTACAAGTAGGTGTATTATCATTTAATAGCATTACATTTTTCCATACAAAAACACAAAGTATGAACTTCGTGATAGCGTATTCGCTTCAGGTGCGAAAGGTGAGTTATATCCCCGCTGGAGCCGTTACGATTGTGCAAGGCATTTAAATTCGACATACCTCTTCTCTCTCCCTCATGGCGATGGATTCCATCAGGAATGAGGTATCGTGAGAGATTAATATAAGTTGTAAATTTGTATAAACTAACTTGTAAATAGTCAAGCCATGAAATGTTTGTGTACAATATTTAGAAAGGAGATGACGTCCGTCAACTCTACAGCTGTTCATTATTGCAATTGTTGTACATAATTGTATATAGATAAAAAAAAATACAATTAACTTTCATACCTCTATCCAGTTTTGCAAGGTCTGTGAGAGTGTTTGCGGTCCTCGGATCAGCATGTTGGCGAAGTATGTGAAGTGTGGCTGTAGGGATGGTTTGAGGGGATTGTAATCCAAGTCTGTACTGAACAGTAGAGCCTGAACAATCACCTTCTCTTCCTCCTCTGTAATGCAAAACTTATAACTAACAGCATGCTTACCACATCCCGCATCAACTAACAGCATGCTTACCACATCCCCAACAACTAACAGCATGCTTACCATATCCCGCATCAACTAACAGCATGCTTACCACATCCCACATCAACTAACAGCATGCTTACCATATCCTGCATCAACTAACAGCATGCTTACCACATCCTGCATCAACTAACAGCATGCTTACCACATCCCGCATCAACTAACAGCATGCTTACCACCCCCCACCTCAACAACTAACAACATGCTTACACCCCAACAACTAACAACATGCTTACACCCCCCACAACTAACAGCACGCTTACACGCCCCAACAACTAACAGCATGCTCACACACCCCAACAACTAACAGCATGCTTACCACTCCCCCAACAACTAACAGCATGCTTACAACACCCCTCCCAACAACTAACAGCATGCTTACAACACCCCCCCCAACAACTAACAGCATGCTTACACCCCCAACAACTAACAGCATGCTCACATCCCCCAACAACTAACAGCATGCTTTCCACTCCCCCCAACAACTAACACATGCTCACACCCACCAATAACTAACAGCATGCTTACACCCCCCCCCACAACTAACAGCATGCTTACCACACACCCCAACAACTAACAGCATGCTTACCACTCCCCCACAACTAACAGCATGCTTACCACTCCCCCCAACAACTAACAGCATGCTTACCACCCCCCCAACAACTAGCATCATGCTTACCACATCCCCAACAACTAACAACATGCTTACACACACCCCAACAACTAACAACATGCTTACACCCCCCAACACACTAACAGCATGCTTACACCCCCCCCACAACTAACAGCATGCTTACCACACACCCCAACAACTAACAACATGCCTACACCCCCCCAACAACTAACAGCATGCTTACACACCCCCCAACAACTAACAGCATGCTTACCACACACCCCAACAACTAACAACATGCTTACAACGCCCCCCAACAACTAACATCATGCTTACCACACACCCCAACAACTAACAGCATGCTTACCACACACCCCAACAACTAACAGCATGCTTACAACACACCCCCAACAACTAACAGCATAACACAGTGTCAAATATAAACACATTCATAAGGGCATGGATATATATAATACAGTGTCAATTATACACCATATATTCCCCTCATTGTCATATTGAAATCTAAAAATACTTAAATGAACACAGAATATACAATATAATATATAAGGACCCCTCCTATCTCCATTCCACTATCCATCTTTATCCATCTCTATCAGTGTCCCCTACACCAATCCCCAACGATAGATACCCATATTACTACACATAATGGTTACATAAATACCTTATATAACCTCTATTTGTCGACATGAAGATTAATGTCGACACTGATCCCATAAACATATTTTTATAGTCCCCCCACAACATATATAAAAACCTCATTTGTTTATAATAATGACTATGCACATACTATATTAAGTAATGCATAACGTTGATACTGTCATGCTATGTACTTATCTGTATATATATTATGTTAATAATACAATGAAATTATGAGGAATAAAAAAAAAAAAATTAAAAAAAACTAACAGCATGCTTACCCCCCCCCAACAACTAACAGCATGCTTACCACACACCCAAACAACTAACATCATGCTTACACCCCCACAACTAACAGCATGCTTACCACTCCCCCCAACAACATGCTTACCACATCCCCAACAACTAACAACATGCTTACCACACATCCCAACAACTAACAACATGCTTACCACACGCCCCAACAACAAACAGCATGCTTACCACTCCCTCCAACAACTAACAACATGCTTACCACATCCCCAACAACTAACATCATGCTTACCACATCCCCAACAACTAACATCATGCTTACCACTCCCCCAACAACTAACAGCATGCTTACCACTCCCCCAACAACTAACAGCATGCTTACAACCCCCGCAACAACTAACAGCATGCTTACCACTCTTCCAACAACTAACATCATGCTTACCACACCCTCAACAACTAACAGCATGCTTACCACACACCCCAACAACAAACAGCATGCTTACCACACACCCCAACAACTAACAGCATGCTTACCACACACCCCAACAACAAACAGCATGCTTACCACTCCCCCAACAACTAACAGCATGCTTACAATGCCCCCAACAACTAACATCATGCTTACCACTCTTCCAACAACTAACAGCATGCTTACAACACCCCCAAACAACTAACAGCATGATTACCACTCCCCCAACAACTAACAGCATGATTACCACACACCCCAACAACTAACAGCATGCTTACAATACACCCCCAACAACTAACAGCATGTTTACCACACCCCCAACAACTAACATCATGCTTACCACACCCCCAACAACTAACATCATGCTTACCACACACCCCAACAACTAACAGCATGCTTACAACACACCCCCAACAACTAACAGCATAACACAGTGTCAAATATAAACACATTCATAAGGTATGGATATATATAATACAGTGTCAATTATACACCATATATTCCCCTCAGTGTCATATTGAAATCTAAAAATACTTAAATGAACACAGAATATACAATATAATATATAAGGACCCCTCCTATCTCCATTCCACTATCCATCTTTATCCATCTCTATCAGTGTCCCCTACACCAATCCCCAACGATAGATACCCATATTACTACACATAATGGTTTACATAAATACCTTATATAACCTCTATTTGTCGACATTAATTTTCATGTCTATACTGATCCCATAAACATATTTTTATAGTCCCCCCACAACTTATATAAAAACCTCATTTGTTTATAATAATGACTATGCACATACTATATTAAGTAATGCATAACGTTGATACTGTCATGCTATGTACTTATCTGTATATATATTATGTTAATAATACAATGAAATTATGAGGAATAAATTTTTTTTTAAAAAAACAACTAACAGCATGCTTACCCCCCCCCAACAACTAACAGCATGCTTACCACACACCCAAACAACTAACATCATGCTTACACCCCCACAACTAACAGCATGCTTACCACTCCCCCCAACAACATGCTTACCACATCCCCAACAACTAACAACATGCTTACCACACATCCCAACAACTAACAACATGCTTACCACACGCCCCAACAACAAACAGCATGCTTACCACTCCCTCCAACAACTAACAACATGCTTACCACATCCCCAACAACTAACATCATGCTTACCACACCCTCAACAACTAACAGCATGCTTACCACTCTTCCAACAACTAACATCATGCTTACCACTCCCCCAACAACTAACAGCATGCTTACCACTCCCCCAACAACTAACAGCATGCTTACAACCCCCGCAACAACTAACAGCATGCTTACCACTCTTCCAACAACTAATATCATGCTTACCACACCCTCAACAACTAACAGCATGCTTACCACACACCCCAACAACAAACAGCATGCTTACCACACACCCCAACAACTAACAGCATGCTTACCACACACCCCAACAACAAACAGCATGCTTACCACTCCCCCAACAACTAACAGCATGCTTACAATGCCCCCAACAACTAACATCATGCTTACCACTCTTCCAACAACTAACAGCATGCTTACAACACCCCCAAACAACTAACAGCATGATTACCACTCCCCCAACAACTAACAGCATGATTACCACACACCCCAACAACTAACAGCATGCTTACAATACACCCCCAACAACTAACAGCATGTTTACCACACCCCCAACAACTAACATCATGCTTACCACACCCCCAACAACTAACATCATGCTTACCACACACCCCAACAACTAACAGCATGCTTACAACACACCCCCAACAACTAACAGCATAACACAGTGTCAAATATAAACACATTCATAAGGTATGGATATATATAATACAGTGTCAATTATACACCATATATTCCCCTCAGTGTCATATTGAAATCTAAAAATACTTAAATGAACACAGAATATACAATATAATATATAAGGACCCCTCCTATCTCCATTCCACTATCCATCTTTATCCATCTCTATCAGTGTCCCCTACACCAATCCCCAACGATAGATACCCATATTACTACACATAATGGTTTACATAAATACCTTATATAACCTCTATTTGTCGACATTAATTTTCATGTCTATACTGATCCCATAAACATATTTTTATAGTCCCCCCACAACTTATATAAAAACCTCATTTGTTTATAATAATGACTATGCACATACTATATTAAGTAATGCATAACGTTGATACTGTCATGCTATGTACTTATCTGTATATATATTATGTTAATAATACAATGAAATTATGAGGAATAAAAAAATAAATTAAAAAAACAACTAACAGCATGCTTACCCCCCCCCCCAACAACTAACAGCATGCTTACCACACACCCAAACAACTAACATCATGCTTACACCCCCACAACTAACAGCATGCTTACCACTCCCCCCAACAACTGACAGCATGCTTACCACACACCCCAACAACTAACAGCATGCTTACAACCCCGCCCCCCCCAACAACTAACAACATGCTTACCACATCCCCAACAACTAACAACATGCTTACCACACACCCAAACTAACAACATGCTTACCACACCCCAACAACAAACAGCATGCTTACCACTCCCTCCAACAACTAACAACATGCTTACCACATCCCCAACAACTAACATCATGCTTACCACACCCTCAACAACTAACAGCATGCTTACCACACCCCCAACAACAAAAACAGCATGCTTACCACACACCCAAACAACAAACAGCATGCTTACCACCCCCCAACAACTAACAGCATGCTTACAACCCCCCCCCCCCCCAAACAACATGCTTACAACCCCCCCCCCCAACAACTAACAGCATGCTCACACCCCCCCACAACAACTAACAACATGCTTACCACATCCCCAACAACTAACAACATGCTTACTACACCCCCAAGAACTAACATCATGCTTACCACACCTCAACAACTAACATCATGCTTACCACCCCCCCCAACAACTAACATCATGCTTACCACACACCCCAACAACTAACATCATGCTTACCACTCCCACAACAACTAACATCATGATTACCACACACCCCAACAACTAACAGCATGCTTACCACACCCTCAACAACAAACAGCATGCTTACCACACACCTCAACAACAAACAGCATGCTTACCACTCCCCCAACAACTAACATCATGCTTACCACACACCCCAACAACAAACAACATGCTTACCACTCCCCCAACAACTAACAGCATGCTAACAACGCCCCCAACAACTAACATCATGCTTACCACTCTTCCAACAACTAACAACATGCTTACCACACACCCCAACAACTAACATCATGCTTACCACACCCCAACAACTAACATCATGCTTACCACACACCCCAACAACTAACATCATGCTTACCACACCCCAACAACTAACAACATGCTTACCACACACCAACAACTAACATCATGCTTACCAAACCCCAAAACTAACATCATGCTTACACCCCCCCAACAACTAACATCATGCTTACCACATCCCCAACAACTAACAACATGCTTACCACCCCCCCACCAACTAACATCATGCTTACACCCCCCCAACAACTAACATCATGCTTACCACATCCCCAACAACTAACAACATGCTTACCACCCCCCCACCAACTAACATCATGCTTACCACCCCCAACAACTAACGGCATGCCTACCACACACCCAAACAACTAACATCATGTTTACCACACACCCCAACAACTAACATCATGATTACCACACACCCCAACAACTAACATCATGCTTACCACCCCCCAACAACAACAACATGCTTACCACTCCCCCCAACAACTAACAGCATGCTTACAACACACCCACAACAACTAACAGCATGCTCACACCCCCCCCAACAACTAACAGCATGCTTACCACACCCCCAACAACTAACAGCATGCTTACCACACCCCCAACAACTAACATCATGCTTACCACACCCCCAACAACTAACAGCATGCTTACCACACCCCAACAACTAACAGCATGCTTACTACACCCCAACAACTAATAGCATGTTTACCACACACCCCAACAACTAACAGCATGCTTACAACACCCCTCAAACAACTAACAGATGCCTAAAACATAAAACGACACAGTAATGACTACATCACTGAATGCTAATTGTTATATACGCCAGCATCAACGACCGGAATCTACACACTCCGTGGTGATGATTACTCACCATGATGTGTGGATTCTTTATCCCCTTAACAGTGGTTACCTACACTGTGAAATCCTAGCCGCATCATTGGTTATTTGCTGAAACATTTTTTCAATTGGCTAATAAAGCTAAGATTATTCATAAGAAAACAACCTCCTGCCGCGAAGGCACTTTAAAATTGACTCAAAGAAAATCTAGTACATGACTGAGCCATACAATTGCTGTTTCTTGCCTGTAGTTAGTGTTTCTTGCCTGTATTTCCGGACTATATTTATTATTCATTGCCTGTACTTATTATTCCTTACATGTACTTACTATTCCTTGTCGGTACTTACTATTTCTTGCCTTTCCCTTGATTTCAATTAACACTGCTTTGTGATCATCTGAAATTAAATGGTACATGCTAAATAAAAAAAATTTTAAAACTTTATTTTACAACGATTGCGAAGCGATTAATCACCCTCGTTGGCGTGGGTGAAAGCATATATGTGGTCATTCGTGTGGGAGGAAACCGGAGTACCCGGAGAAAACCCACCTGTCCGATCTGGCGACAACCGTACCATCTCACATACTTCCCGGTCCGAGGATCGAACCAGGGTTGCATTGGTGAGAAGCGCGCGCAGTATTTTATTATTTTATTGTTTCAGTGAATGAACATTGAAACCATTGCTAATATTTCAATCACTCACATAATTTTGTTTAACATTTAGGTTGAAAAGTGTTTATGAGACAAAACAATGCACTCATGCCCTAAATGGTGCTAGAACGTCGCATATAGACGTCACTGATGGTTTCAGTCCGAAAATGTTCGCGTTGATTATATTTTAATCCCGAACAGTCAGTTGTGTTATTCCATATGGTTCTTTCTTGAGCGGAATGGCAGGGTGTGCTGCCCTGCACGTTTGCCCTTTAGCCCCACCCTTTTTAAATTTTCAGCCTCAACAGGTGTCTTCTGGAGGGCAAACCTATACTTGGAACTCGTCCCTTTTCACCAATATGTACTGCCTTATTGCCTCTTTGAGCAAAATTTTCTAGGGGCTAAACAAAAATAACCCCTCCAGCACCTCATTGCGGCTCAAAATGCACCCTGCCTCTTTTCTGACCCTAACTCTGAGGAAATGTCAGTTATGCTGAACTATAAATAACTTTCAAAGATTTGCACATTATGATAATGAACTTACACATTCCAACATCGAGGCCGGAGAACATGCCGACGACCGCATCACCCGGCTCACTCATGTCTATAAACGTTCCTCGTTTGCTCTCCTGTAAAAGGGTTCAAACAATGTAGTTTTGTAGTAAGTGTTAAATAAATATATATTTCCGAAAACAGTCGTAGGTGTGAAATTAGGTAGCCTGATCTGCCTCCATTTGCTTAAATAGAGGGGCCACCAGTGTGAAATTAAAGAAAATTATACCAATAGACGGATCTGTAGTCCAGTGGTAACACGCTGGACTGGTAATCCAGGGATCGCAGGTTCGATCCCCTGTCTGACCCTAATAACATTTCTTTCAGATGGGACTTTAAACCGAGGTCTCGTGTCGGTGCTGTACACCGTGCACGTAAAAGAACCAGAGGAGACTCTGGAATGGGTCTCTGTCTGTATCATTGCACTATCCTCCAAAAATCAAAAACGACTAATCTCTTCAGGAGGCGTCGCTCATATGGGCAACCGGTAGCGACGATATATAAACGTAAAACCATACACGTAAAAGTGAAGTGTTATGTGAAACCACAGGCACAAGACACAAATCTTAGCAGTAGTAAGTCTTTGTGTCTTGTGCCTGTGTGTGAAACTTGACAGCAGTCCACAGGTCTTTTGTTCAGTAATGTTAAGATTTCATAGTACAGGACAATATTGTAATATAACAAAATGTACAATTTGAAGTTTATTGTAAAACAGCCGGAATTTTGGTCGTATAAAGTGAATGTAGCACCTCCCAGTAGTCACGTGAACAACACATGCATGGTAGCAATACCTCATTGGTTGCAACATCGAGGACGTATCGCTGATCTCATAATGACGTACCTCCACAGCAGTGTTCAGAATTTACCGTTATCCAATGAAATTATATAAATTTGGATGCAGAAATAAATGGAAACCACAAGATTTGTTCGTGATATCTAATTAGCATAATGTACTCCCCTTGTCTACCCGGTTAGACAGATTTATCTCATCCCAAAAGCATAATACGTTCCCGGGATGTCAGGGGAGATAACTAGAGCAACATATGCGAGGGTAAATAAACTCACATCCTCATCAAACATGTACTGCTTGCCCATATGACCCGCTGGGGCGAGGGTAAATAAACTCACATCCTCATCAAACATGTACTGCTTGCCCATATGACCCGCTGGGGCGACGTAAATAAACTCACATCCTCATCAAGCATGTAATGCTTGCCCATATGACCCGCTGAGGCGGGGTAAATAAACTCACATCCTCATCAAACATGTACTGCTTGCCCATATGCCCTGCTGGAGCGAGGGTAAATAAACTCACATCCTCATCAAACATGTAATGCTTGCCCATATGACCCGCTGAGGCGGGGTAAATAAACTCACATCCTCATCAAACATGTACTGCTTGCCCATATGCCCTGCTGGAGCGAGGGTAAATAAACTCACATCCTCATCAAACATGTAATGCTTGCCCATATGACCCGCTGAGGCGGGGTAAATAAACTCACATCCTCATCAAACATGTACTGCTTGCCCATATGCCCTGCTGGAGCGAGGGTAAATAAACTCACATCCTCATCAAACATGTAATGCTTGCCCATATGACCCGCTGAGGCGAGGTAAATAAACTCACATCCTCATCAAACATGTACTGCTTGACCATATGCCCTGCTGGAGGGAGGGTAAATAAACTCACATCCTCATCAAACATGAACTGCTTGCCCATATGCCCTGCTGGAGCGAGGGTAAATAAACTCACATCCTCATCAAACATGTACTGCTTGCCCATATGCCCTGCCGGAGCGAGGGTAAATAAACTCACATCCTCATCAAACATGAACTGCTTGCCCATATGCCCTGCTGGAGCGAGGGTAAATAAACTCACATCCTCATCAAACATGTACTGCTTGCCCATATGCCCTGCTGGGACGAGGGTAAATAAACTCATATCCTCATCAAACATCATTAATCGTCTACCGATCCGCATAATTCAGCAAACTCTAAACTATACATGTAAATAGACACGATGCTTACAGCAGCTACATGTGACGACAGAGATCTTGAGTACTGCTGGAGGTCCAACTTCTTGTCACTAATGTTATATAGTGGTGTCAATCGAAATACGTGCCATACTTTCTTTGTCATTTCTGCAAATAAAGCAGGTACTCATTAAACCAGTCACTAGTGATCAGTATACCATTAATGAATGTGGACTTAAATAGTATCTCATTGGCAACTCCATTGTTTATACATATTTATTTCAGAACGATTGTGAAACAAGATTAATTGCTCTTCAGACCTCATTCTGGATGGAATCTATCGCCATGAAGAAGAGGCAATGTGGATTTAACAGTCTTGCCTAAGGACATCACCACAACGGTACTGGCAGGGTTTGAATTCACAACCTTGATGTTGTCGCAGACTGGCAGTGGTAGAATATGTTATGATAGGAGACGTTCCTGTGATGGTGCAGGTTCAAAACCTAGCATGTGTACCATTTTGTATAGAGCACAAGAGGGACACCTCTCATTCCAAAGTGGGTATGTCAACTATTTATTCAGAACAGAAGGAAAAGTTGCAGCTCAATGGATTCTTGGTGAAAACATAGCTTGTCTTAACACATAGCTGCACATGAATGCAATCAACAAGCTTGTCTTAACCCTTAACTGCACATAAATGCAATCAACAAGTTTGTCTTGACCCTTAACTGCACATATAATCACCTTCATAGAATGTATACAGTGAAACCCCTCTAAACTGGAGCCGTTACGATTGTGCCCTTAGGCAAGGTATTTAAATTCCACTTTGCCTCTTCTCTCTCCCTCGTGGCGATGGATTCCATCAGGAATGAGGTCTCGAGAGTGATTAATATAAGTTGTAATAACTTGTTTCACAATCGAGCTAAAATAAATTTGTATAAAAAATAAAATAAACTGAACGGGCCTCCGGACCAGAGGAGAATTTCGGTTTGGAGAGATTTTTGGCTTAGAGGGGTTTTCGGAGAGTTGGGTTTGGGGTTAATTTTTTAACAAATTTCTGTATAAATATACATGTACAGGAAAAACAAGAAATGACACTGAAACTACTTGCAATAATACAAGTTTTATTATACAACACCGCATGTAAGGAACACATTTGAGTAAGCAATATGCCGACTGATTAGTGTAATTGATTTATTAAAACATGGAATGTGTTAATGGTTAAGGTCGTCCAGATTAGGATTTTCAGTGCCAGGCATTCGGTTTTCAAGGGTAATTTGAAATAGAAATGTGCACAAATGGTTCCAAAAACTTGTCCGGTGTTTGGAAAAGAGGGGATCTGGTATATATTAGAGTTATTTTACATTGAATAAAGGAGGACAAATATTAGGATCAGGAAAATCGTTCAGGAATTCTGTTTCAGAGTGGTTCGGGTTTTGAGGGGTTCCACTGTATAACTGCCCTTCCATGCCGTTAGTGGTTATATATTTCCATAGATATTGATTACCATATGTAGGAATAGTGTGATTGCCTATTGCTTATCAGCAGTATAGAGATAAATTTTGTAAATGACCTCTTCTGACATGGAGTAAAGAGTCAATGAAATGTGTACGCTCTTAACCCTTTCCCTCATAGAATCACCTCTTGCCATTACCAATACGACATACATTGACAATGTAGTAGTCAAACCAATGTTCATAAACCCTTTCCCTCATAGAAGCACCTCTTGCCATTACCAATACGACATACATTGACAATGTAGTAGCCAAACCAATGTTCATTAACCCTTTCCCTCATAGAAGCACCTCTTGCCATTACCAATACGACATACATTGACAATGTAGTAGTTAAACCAATGTTCATAAACCCTTTCCCTCATAGAAGCACCTCCTGACACCATTACCAATACGACATACATTGACAATGTAGTAGCCAAACCAATGTTCATTAACCCTTTCCCTCATAGAAGCACCTCTTGCCATTACCAATACGACATACATTGACAATGTAGTAGCCAAACCAATGTTCATTAACCCTTTCCCTCATAGAAGCACCTCTTGCCATTACCAATACGACATACATTGACAATGTAGTAGCCAAACCAATGTTCATAATAAAGGCCAGAATCTTATGTAGTCCCAGTCACAGGGATTCGGCACGTTTGGGGGTACTAGTATATATATTTAAGTATAATATATATACTAGTACCCCCAAACGTGCCGAATCCCTGTGGTCCCAATAATATCTATGGAGGTGGGATAGATATGGCGACTACTAATCCACTGCATGATAGCTAAATGGCTGTTGTTTGTATGGAGATATAATAGTATATATTAACCTAAATCTCTATGAAGGAAAGTGTTAAGCTGGATGCTTGTGCATATTTAATTGGATGAAAACTTGAGGCCACAAGTACGAGTGACAATCACACACACCAAACATTATATCCCACCCAGCGAGACAGGAAGCATGAAAATAAAATATCATCCCACACCGATTTTTACGACAGAGTAACCGCCATCTATTTACAGATATTAGATATTATACCCATGACATTGCTCTCTTCCAATTCTGTTCTCTCTGTCACTGCCATTATGTCATGTGACCTGTGGATGCCACGACTCACGGGTGTGCTGGTACTCATTCCACTGTCTAGTCTGGCTCCCGGTGTTCGCCATGATGAACCTGATGGATAATATATTATTGTTAATTTTACGTATTTTGATTTACATAGTGTCTGTGTATCAAATTAGTTTCATACAGGACAAAAAACACCTAATATGTTTTTGACTGAGTCTGTCTACCATATGTGTGAATAGGCTCAAAATGTTGTGGATGGATTTTGAATTTTTGATGAATCCTTGTGGATAGGGTTTATTCTATAGTGGAAAACAGGGCAGGGTGTGTCAGAAAAGAGGCAGAGTGCATTTTGAGCGGCGATGAGGTGCGGGACAGGGTATTTTGGGATTAGCCCCTAGAAAATTTGGCTAACATACGGTGATTTATCAAAGAGGCAGTAAGGCAGTACATATTGGTGAAAAGGGAGGACGAGTTATATAGACCTGCCTGCCCGAAGGCACTCGCATGTTGAGGCTTATATATAAAAATAATAATAGGCAAAAGGGTGGGACTAAAGGGCAATAGGGCTGGACTAAAAAGGGCAGGGCCCTGCCATTCTGCTCTAGAAAAAATACTACTTGTGGATATATAGAGGGTTGGTCCAGGAGGAAGCATTTCACTTTTGGTAGAAATCGGCAATGCCTGTCAGCGAAGTGTCCACTTCCGTTGACTGATTATATACCACAATAAAATCAATTTTGTGTCAAATATCAGCGATGGGGTTTTGAGATGAGCTTTATATTCACGGGACACCATGACACAATTTGCATCAACATACGATACCCCAAGATTAATCATGGGAGATTTACAGTGTTTGTTTATCATAGTGTCGACCCTATTGAAAGGGCCAGCAATTTCTGACTTATGAGACACCTCGTATGAACATCAGTACTTCCGTACAACTATCCTTGATGGCGACTCACCAACCGGCCATATCAGAATGAACCCCTGACGAGACACGGAGATGTATTTATCAATATATTTAATTGTACATACATAGTACTAAATAATGGAATCTATTGGGATTAGATGTATACATTTTCCCCCTCATTTAGTTTATAGCCGCTTATTTATATACAATATTATATAATTTGTTAATTCTTAAAGTTGTGGTTTGAACATAAGTAATACAGTTATATTCCCTTGAAAAGAAGATTTTAAATAACACGGAGAAAGAAACAAGGCTTATAAGGCTACCTAAAGGCCCAAATCGTCTTGTATTCGGTGTCCTGAATGGTGTACCATTTGCCACAGTTCTAAGGATACTGTTACGATGGTGAGTTGACCACACCCTCGTGACTGGAGTATGTGTAGCACTTTCAGTCATTATCTGCATAAAATAGGAAAACACTAAAATTTATAAATATTCACACAGAATTACAGCCATCATTATACATCCCAGCAGTGTCTACGATCACGGATTACTGAGTGGCATTCAGCCAAATAAATATATCAGGGCTATATTTTACACAAATTTATTTTAACTCGTTTTTATAACACATTTTTGAGCAAGACACCTCACACACATTGTTTAGTACTGGTTAACCGATTAAGTAAGCTAAGTCTAAATGTCCGCCTCCGTGGTCGAGTGGTTAAGGTCGCTGACTTGTATACCACTGTAATCTATCATCACTGATGGTCACGGGTTCGAGCCCCGATCAGACCGTGTCTCTTTATATGAAAAAGTTGGCAGTTTCTTACGGGGTTGGTGCACCCAAGTACTGGTTAACCACTGGAGCCTGCCCAGGAAAGGTGTTGTTAAGTAAACTGCCCGCCGGCGTTATAGCACGAAATGGTGCTGATGCAGGCGTAAAACCCGAAATATAACATAAATAAGTCTAAACAGGAAAACATATATAGCCCAGGTGGGGACCCTGCAAGTGGGTCGACATTATGGAACATAATACCATACCTCGAGAATGTCGGCCATCATCATGAACACGAGATGGCAGTATACTGAATAACTGATAATATATTCATTTATATTGACATCAACGTTTTACTCTCACACAATCAGTGATGATTATCGGTAATACAGGCCACAATGGACAATACAGAAACATAATGATATTATATAGATTTAGGGTTCGAAATAGTCCTATAAATAAGACCTCTACATAAATTTGTTTGGCCTGGATAGGTTCGAAACAACCATGGGACGAATCAGAACAAAATGTTCATCCTGACAAGAGTTATTATAGCGATACCTTTCAAATTGTAGTTTTGTTGAATTCTACTGCTTTTTTAATTAAATCCCAGTATAGTTTTAATGTAAATTATTACGCAGGACAATAACAAATATTGAATACATGCTTACAATCTGTTATTTTGTTTACATTTCGCGCTGATGTGGAGTTGAATGATAGAAACGAATTTGATTGGTTAAACATTTATCTAGGATGTTCTGCAAGAATATCCAATCGGCCCTATTTATAAATCGGAAGAGATGTTCTGCGGAATATCCAATCAACGCTATTCATAAACCGACTATGATGGTCGTTCGTTCTATTGTACATTCATTGTAAGGACTCATTGTAATGACCATGTGTATGCCATACATTGCAATATATATATATTCAGTCAAGAGAACTATAAATTGTGTATGAAAAGACTTATGTCTCCTCACTGTGTGGCGTCCGTGGTCCAGTGGTAGAGCGTCGGGTTCGATACTCGGTAAGGCCACGTATGTAGTGTCATTGAGCAAGGCACCTCACACACATTGCTTAGTACTGCCCAGGAAAACATGAATAGGTCCCCGCAAGGGGTTTGACAGTAATGGAACATACATACATACATACACGCACGCACGCACGCACGCACGCACGCACGCACGCACGCACGCACGCACGCACGCACGCACGCACGCACGCACGCACGCACGCACGCACGCACGCACGCACGCACGCACGCACGCACGCACGCACGCACGCACGCACGCACGCACGCACGCACGCACGCACGCACGCACGCACGCACGCACGCACGCACGCACGCACGCACGCACGCACGCACGCACGCACGCACGCACGCACGCACGCACGCACGCACGCACGCACGCACGCCGCACGCACGCACGCACGCACGCACGCACACACACACACACAGATAGATAGATAGTTTATTTTTCAAATTCAATAAGCCAGAGGCCCATGAGAACATACAACAAACATAAACATATATATTATACAGTATACAGTGACGCAACAAGATGACAATAACACAGTGACAATGCATACAATCAATGGCAGAAATATTTATAACTCTCATGAACAGTGTACTCAAACCGTAATGCTCATAGTTTCATACAACACCCAAAATATGCATAGTCATGCGGAGAAGGTGTTAACTATACAAAAATCAATTCAAGTATTAATTCGGTGGTGCATTGCATAATAATATATAGATTTAGAATAGGTACTTTAAATTATTTCATTAAACCTTTACATCAGCATGTACAATGTGTAAAATGTATAAGCACTACTTATGTAGCTCGGGCCTTAAACAAAACAGTTTCAGCAATTCATATGCAATGTACTGATTGACTTTAACTGAAATGTATAGGCATCTATGCATAGTCATGACAAGTGTATATTGTAACTGTAATAGGGTCATACATAAATAATAATTTAAAGACGTAATGGCATATATATATTGATTCAAGATGCATGCAATATTGTACAAAATACATACATACATACATACATACCGTACCGTACCATACCATACCATACCATACCATACCATACATACACTCATTGTTACTTCAGAGGAGTAATGAAAGCATGGAAGTGAAACACATGAGGTCATTGCAATAGTAAGTCATATCTAGTACATTAGCCTGGGTTCCAATCTGTCGATTATTCACTTTTTAACTTCTGGCAAAATGACAGAAACTCAATACGGCCCAATTAATAGTCATGGTGTTAAAATATATTTATTTGACTGACCAGGCAACATATATCGACGCCTGTTCCCAGGCTACTAGTATATATACATACTACTCCTAACACTCATTGCTGAGCATGACTGGGGGGTGTCAGGGATAGTTTTTAAGAATCTCATTAAGTGAGACATATAGTGTTACAAAAAGAACTACACGTATACATGTATACATACTAAGGCTAAATGTTACAAGATGGACTTGTATTATGAAGTATATAGTAGTATCTTATTGATGGTCTCCATTTGAAATTCCGAACCTGAATGTGCACAACGTTGGGGAGAATCAAAACATTGCATATTTTCCTTAAAAACATACAATGGATTTTGGAATTGAAATGCTAACAAACTGTGTGCTAAAAATGTTCAAATGGCCGTAAATCCACAAAAGAATAATTCCCTGTATAGGAGAACTGTATCCCTTTCCCGCACATCACATTATGCCCTTCAAGGATATAATGATGCTAACCTACACGGATTTAATGACATCCTATATCACGATAGCTTTTTCTGTCCACGTGACCTGACCATACATTAAAGCAATGGTATATATTCCCAGTATTGGTATGTCATATAGGCTGACTGGACATGGCTAGCAATATTTATTATTAGTATATTAGTATTTATTATTAGTATATTCAAGCTCGCTAACTAATGCAATATCCATAATACAACATGTCCTGTATGCCAACATTGGTGAAAATCCGACGATGGCTTTTGGAGACGAAGTGCGGACAATGTCAACTCGACAAAAAGACAGACACATATGCTGGTAAAAATCACCCAACCATAACGGTATTATATGCACATGCAGACATCATAACAAGATTGGTATACAATTAACAACGAATATTGCAGATGAAAGAACCAGAGGAGACTCGGGAATGGGTCTCTGTCTGTATCATTGCACTATCCTAAATAAACGTAAAACACGCAGCACGCACGCACGTTTATTTATAGTCGTTACCGGTTGCCCATATGAGCGACGCCTCCTGAAGAGATTAGTCATTTTATTGGTGTAATTGTGTGTTTTTCTGTTTATTTATCTTACTTACTATATAAATTTATTTAAAGTCGCCACCGCATAAATGCATTTGGGCGACTAAATAAGCTAAGATGATTCAAAGAACCTCGAGGGGTTCGACATTAGCGGGAGACAAATAGATAGTTAATAAACTAATACAATTACAATGCTATGGTGTTTAGAGGGCTATGTGGGTTGCAATAATCTCAGAGTGTGTTCGGTTTTCATATCTCCCACCCCGCTCGCACACGAGTGTGTACCAACGGGGGTCGGAGGTAGACCGGGTGAACAAATTACCCGGTGCAATTACTAATTCTAAGAAGATTTAGACATAAGTTGGTTAGTAAATTGTTTGTTAGTCCGTTCTATAGCCGATTTATACCGTATGTCCTTGGTGAGATAAAAACCGTGCAAATATTTGATTCTAAGTAGCATTCAAACCCGTGTAGAAGATAACAAGGACACACACTAGATTTTTGAAATGTGTGTCCTAAACAAAATGAACAAGAAATTAGAAGGAGTGGACCAATGAGATATATGCACGGAGCTCTGATTGATCCAAATAACAACATATAAAAAAATAACTAGTTTAGCCATAACAGCAGATACATAATATAGAGAGAGGTTTGACCTTAATTAGGGATCTTCGGGTATATTTTTATATCAGCATACCCCATCACCAAAATGTATTTAGAGTAGGTGATTTATAATGGGTTGCATAAGGTAGAGAGATAGATTAAACACAGTAGTAAGAAGTTAGAAGGGCCCTGTCTGTCAGAAGAAAATCAACAGCTCATAGGTGTGTCCTTCATATATCCCAAGATCCCTAGTAGCACATAGTCAAACCTGCAACATATAGACTGCGTTGCCCGTTGAGGGTTGTACTAATAAATATCAATAAAGATATTGCTACGAAAATTAAAAGCAGGTGCCCCTGAGCAAAGAAAAACGAGCGCTCAGGAATGTGCACTGAATGACCTCTGCAAATGTAAACAAACAATTGAAATTTTTACGTTCGCGCTAACGAGAAAGAGATATGGCAGGTGCTTATTTATCGTCGCTACCGGTTGCCCATATAAGCGACGCCTCCTGAAGAGATTAGTTATTTTAGATTTTGGAGGATAGTGCATGATACAGACAGAGACCCATTCCAGAATCTCCTCTGGTTCTTTTACGTGCACGGTGTAAAGCACCGACACGAGGCCTTTATTAGGGTCAGACGGGGGGGGGGGGGGTCGAACCTGCGATCTCTGGATTACCAGCTATTTTTGGTATAATTTTCAGATAGGGCAGATTTATATATCTGACGTAACTTTGTCACGTGACCGGTGTATGCAGAAAAAAAACACTGTCAACAAAAGATTAGACGTATATATCAGTTACAGTTATGTCATCGACTAAAATAAGAACACAATGAAGCGTCAAATACCCCGTCAGGAATCTCTTATTGTTCCAGAAATTATGAATCCATTTGTGCACAAACTACATATGAGTTATTTGGATTGGATTCAGGTTATGTGTTGTTTTCTTCCAAGTATAATAGATGTCGGATACGACAGGTATTCTAGTCTTACTGGTCAAACGCCGCTACTGAAATCTCCAAGGGCATCCATTGTAAACATACAGTCCCATTATATGTACACCAATAGTTTTCAACAGACTTACCTTTGAAACACCCAAACTGACACTGTCATTAACAGGCATAAGACACAAATGTTTAGTAAACATTACTTACTATATGACCATAGGCCAACAAAAAAACTAAACATTACATACTATATGACCATAGGCCAAAAAAGTCTTGTGCCTGTGGTGTCGTTCATACATTTGATACGTTACTATTATTATCGCCAATGGCCCTGATTTCCTCCATCACCCGTTTCTGGTGTTTGCTTATTAACGTGATTTTGTTTTCTTATGGAACGTGAATAACGTCATCGATCTAAACAAATATGTGCTATATTTTATGGGTTTACACTATTACTTTTCAAAGAGCAAAATGCGCAAAAAGCTGGTAAATATTCACATTTTATTTCGAAAGTATGTAAATGTTTTCATTAATCCCATTCATGTGTACCTAAAAAGCTCTTAAATAAAGGTAAATATAAAGAAATATGTGTTTGTTTTGTAAAATGAGAAATTTCATTGTCTGCTCAGGAATGTCACGTGACAGGCATATCACAATGCCATAAAACTCAATTCAAATATGTCATTCTCCTGATAGCCTTTTAGCATTTTCTTCTTCAAAAATACTATGGATGAAGATATCATTATGCTAATTCAGTTCTAATGCAATTCCAACCTGGTGTCTCTATTCACAAAGTGTACTGACAAATTATTATTTATGCATATCAGGCCATTAGAGACATGAGTTTGCCAGTAAAAACAGCAGCCATGGTCTGCCACCCTCCACATCAAGTGACATTTCTCTTCATGTCACAACTTACCTCATATTGAAGAGTTATCATAATTTGCTGGTGTTAAGCGAAATGGATGATCTGGATCTATGTTGTTTGCACATTATTGCCAATTTATTCGGCAAGTTAATGATTAATGAAATATTGAAAATGGTTGATAATTCTAAAAAACGAGAAAACAAGTTTAATTTCAAGCAAAAATCATACAAAATGGACAACAATATTCATTAACTTTAAAAATGAAGTCTAAATATTTTGGTGACAAAAATCTAGCTTAACAGGTTTTATTGTATAAAAATCAATGACGACATTGTCCATTTTGTAAGATTGTTGCATAAATCACCTATGCAGGCTACATCAGGACTGGATTTTATGGCCATATCATGCATTGGGTGGGGGTATTTAACCCTTTCAACACTACAGACCTCTAAATAAGCTTACAAAATGTAGAGATCCAGATGAACCGGGTAGTGATCAGTCATCTCATCAAGATCTGCACTTTTTGCCAGTAATATTACTATTTTACCCGCTGGAGCCATTACGATTGTGCCCTTAGGCAAGGCATTTAAATTCCACGCTGCCTCTTCTCTCCCTCGTGGCGATGGATTCCATCAGGAATGAGGTCTCGAGAGTGATTTATATAAGTTGAAAGAACTTGTTTCGCAATCGAGCTAAAATAAATTTGTATAAACTATTACTATTTTTAGACAAAATGATCCATTTTGATAAATGAACTGGTCCAAATGTAATTTTCTTATTAATTTATTTGTCCATAAAATATCATGCATCAGTCCTTGTCAACTTGGTGTTGAATGGGTTAACTCTTCAAAGAAATGAAGCTTTATATAAACCTGATTTCTAATTTTTTGGTATTGTCATACATTTTCAATTTTTCATTAAATCTTGAGGCCGATTTCGGTCAAATTTACACAGTCGGGCGTCCGTTACCAATATCCTGGTTTTGCTATTATTGCATATGGTGACAATGGCGCCCAACGGTGTGAGTCTTGTGATGTTTGTTTATATGTTGATTTTCATGTTTTGTTTCAGGTTGCTATAATGTCTGTGACCATAGCTCCTATACGACTCCTCCTGGCTTGTGTGTGTTTATTATTGACCTGGCCTCTCGCTGCATTGACTGTTGCCTTCAGGAGCGAAGAGGACAAAAAACAACCCTTATCAGGCTGGAGAAAGTAAGTTCTTTAATATTATGCTTCACAATATGGCCATTAAAAATTAATTAATTACTAGATTCTCATAAAAGGTTTTTCAAAAAATTGTGTGGTGCGAGCTAACATTTTATTATTTTGCTCAGCTCTGCTCAGGGTGAGTTTAATAGAGTTATTGGTATAGGTTGGTCAGCTGTTGTCTTGCATCTGTCAGCATGTGTTTCAAGTGACATCTCCTCGGAAACAACCAGGGATCAGTTTAGAGGGCGATGTGGGCGAAATAGTCGCCCTAGGGACTCAGACTTTGCCCTCTGGGGGCCCCACTTCTCCCTTTAAAAAAAAACAACCTTTTTTTTGATATTTACGATTTTCAAACAAAACTTTGTCTAGTAAGATACACTGGCCCATTATAAAGCACTCCTTCTATTGAAATGTTGTATTTAATGATTGTACTGTGCATTTTAACCCTATTTTGGAGATGTATATTAAAGAACACCATTTAACGAAGCGATCACGCGCTTTCTCACTTCTCCCAAAAATTCTGACCTAGAATGAACCCTGAACAACATTGTCCATTTTGATGAAATGTGGTGTGGAACTTTGTGGCAAGTAGTTATCAAGCATACCTGTAATGATGCGAAATCCAACAGTGGCAATCTTGAAAACTATTTTCGGCTTCTCCTATAACAGCTTGGCCAATTTGGATGAAACGTGGTATGGAACATTGAGACAACTAGTTTATCAAAAACAACTAAAATAATTATGATCCAAAATTTAACATAGCCATCATGGCGGCCATCTCTAAAACATGACAGCCATCTCTAAAACATGACAGCCATCTCTAAAAAATGACGCTATCTCTAAAACATGACAGCCAAGTGGGGACAGACACATGCACATATGACGGCAAGTGCGGACAGACATGCACATATGACAGCAAGTAGGGCCATACACATGCACACATGACAGCAAGTGGGGACAGACACATGCACATATGACAGCGAGTGGGGACAGACACATGCACACATGACAGCAAATGAGGCCAGACACATGCACACATGACAGCAAATGAGGCCAGACACATGCACACATGACAGCAAGTGGGGCCAGACACATGCACACATGACAGCAAGTGGGAACAGACACATGCACACACACACAGCAAGTGGGAACAGACACATGCACACATGACATCGAGTGGGGACAGACACATGCACACATGACAGCAAGTGAGGCCAGGCACATGCACACATGACAGCGAGTGGGTATAGACACATGTACACATGACAGCAAGTGGGTACAGACACATGCACACACGACAGTGAGTGGGGACAGACACATGTACACATGACAGTGAGTGGGTACAGACACATGCACACACACAGCAAGTGGGAACAGACACATGCACACATGACATCGAGTGGGGACAGACACATGCACACATGACAGCAAGTGAGGCCAGGCACATGCACACATGACAGCGAGTGGGTATAGACACATGTACACATGACAGCAAGTTGGTACAGACACATGCACACACGACAGTGAGTGGGGACAGACACATGTACACATGACAGTGAGTGGGTACAGACACATGCACACATGACAGTGAGTGGGGACAGACACATGTACACATGACAGCAAGTGGGTACAGACACATGCACACATGACAGTGAGTGGGGACAGACACATGCACACATGACAGCGAGTGGGTACAGACACATGCACACATGACAGTGAGTGGGGACAGACGCATGTGAAAGTGAGTGGGGACATACACATGCACACAAGACATCGAGTGGGGATAGACACATGCACACATGACAGCAAGTGGGGCCAGACACATGCACACATGACAGCAAGTGGGGCCAGACACATGCACACATGACAGCAAGTGGGTATAGACACATGTACACATGACAGCAAGTGGGTACAGACACATGCACACATGACAGAGAGTGGGTACAGACACATGCACACATGACAGTGAGTGGGGACAGATGCATGTGAAAGTGAGTGGGGATATACACATGCACACAAGACAGTGAGTGGGGACAGACACATGCACACAGGACAGCAAGTGGGGCCAGACACATGCACACACGACAGCGAGTGTGTACAGACACATGCACACATGACAGTGAGTGGGGACAGACGCATGTGAAAGTGAGTGGGGACATACACATGCACACATGACAGTGAGTGGGGACAGACACATGCACACATGACAGCAAGTGGGGCCAGACACATGCACACATGACAGCAAGTGGGTATAGACACATGACAGCAAGTGGGGACAGACACATGCACACATGACAGCAAGTGGGTATAGACACATGTACACATGACAGCAAGTGGGTACAGACACATGCACACACAACAGAGAGTGGGTACAGACACATGCACACATGACAGTGAGTGGGGACAGACGTATGTGAAAGTGAGTGGGGATATACACATGCACACAAGACAGTGAGTGGGGACAGACACATGCACACATGACAGCAAGTGGGGCCAGACACATGCACACACGACAGCGAGTGGGACAGACACATGCACACATGACAGTGAGTGGGTACAGACACATGCACATATGGCAGCGAGTGGGTACAGACACATGCACACATGGCAGTGAGTGGGGACAGACGCATGTGAAAGTGAGTGGGGACATACACATGCACACAAGACAGCAATGGGGACAGACACATGCACACAAGACAGCAAGTGGGGACAGACACATGCACACACGACAGTGAGTTGGGACAGACACATGCACACATGACAGCAAGTGGGGCCAGACACATGCACACATGACAGTGAGTGGGGACAGACACATGCACACAAGACAGCAAGTGGGGCCAGACACATGCACACATGACAGTGAGTGGGGACAGACACATGCACACATGACAGTGAGTGGGGACAGACACATGCATACATGACAGTGAGTGGGGACAGACACATGCACACATGACAGTGAGTGGGGACAGACACATGTGAAAGTGAGTGGGGACATACACATGCACACAAGACAGCAAGTGGGGACAGACACATGCACACAAGACAGCAAGTGGGGACAGACACATGCACACACGACAGTGAGTTGGGACAGACACATGCACACATGACAGCAAGTGGGGCCAGACACATGCACACATGACAGTGAGTGGGGACAGACACATGCACACAAGACAGCAAGTGGGGCCAGACACATGCACACATGACAGTGAGTGGGGACAGACACATGCACACATGACAGTGAGTGGGGACAGACACATGCATACATGACAGTGAGTGGGGACAGACACATGCACACATGACAGTGAGTGGGGACAGACACATGTGAAAGTGAGTGGGGACATACACATGCACACAAGACAGCAAGTGGGGACAGACACATGCACACAAGACAGCAAGTGGGGACAGACACATGCACACACGACAGTGAGTTGGGACAGACACATGCACACATGACAGCAAGTGGGGCCAGACACATGCACACATGACAGTGAGTGGGGACAGACACATGCACACATGACAGCAAGTGGGGCCAGACACATGCACACATGACAGCGAGTGGGTACAGACACATGTACACATGACAGTGAGTGGGGACAGACACATGCACACAAGACAGCAAGTGGGGCCAGACACATGCACACATGACAGCGAGTGGGGCTAGACACATGCACACATGACAGTGAGTGGGGACAGACACATGCACACAAGACAGCAAGTGGGGCCAGACACATGCACACATGACAGCGAGTGGGTATAGACACATGTACACATGACAGCAAGTGGGTACAGACACATGCACACACGACAGTGAGTGGGTACAGACACATGCACACATGACAGTGAGTGGGGACAGACGCATGTGAAAGTGAGTGGGGACATACACATGCACACAAGACAGCAAGTGGGGACAGACACATGCACACAAGACAGCAAGTGGGGACAGACACATGCACACACGACAGTGAGTTGGGACAGACACATGCACACATGACAGCAAGTGGGGCCAGAAACATGCACACATGACAGTGAGTGGGGACAGACACATGCACACATGACAGCGAGTGGGTACAGACACATGCACACATGACAGTGAGTGGGGACAGACGCATGTGAACGTGAGTGGGGACATACACACACACAAACACAACAAACACACACACAACACAACCAACACACACACAACACAAAACAACACACACACACACACACAACAACACACACACAACACAACAACACAACACAACAACAAGTGAGGCCAGGCACATGCACACATGACAGCGAGTGGGTATAGACACATGTACACATGACAGCAACAAACACAGACAGCAAGTGAGGCCAGACACATGCACACATGACATCGAGTGGGGACAGACACATGCACACATGACAGCAAGTGGGGCCAGACACATGCACACATGACAGCTAGTGGGTATAGACACATGTACACATGACAGCAAGACACATGCACACATGACAGTGAGTGGGGACAGACACATGCACACAAGACAGCAAGTGGGGCCAGACACATGCACACATGACAGCGAGTGGGTATAGACACATGTACACATGACAGCAAGTGGGTACAGACACATGCACACACGACAGTGAGTGGGTACAGACACATGCACACATGACAGTGAGTGGGGACAGACGCATGTGAAAGTGAGTGGGGACATACACATGCACACAAGACAGCAAGTGGGGACAGACACATGCACACATGACAGCAAGTGGGGACAGACACATGCACACACGACAGTGAGTTGGGACAGACACATGCACACATGACAGCAAGTGGGGCCAGAAACATGCACACATGACAGTGAGTGGGGACAGACACATGCACACATGACAGCGAGTGGGTACAGACACATGCACACATGACAGTGAGTGGGGACAGACGCATGTGAACGTGAGTGGGGACATACACATCACACAAGACATCGAGTGGGGACAAGACACATGCACACATGACAGCAAGTGGGGCCAGACACATGCACACATGACAGCAAGTGGGAACAGACACATGCACACACACAGCACGTGGGAACAGACACATGCACACATGACATCGAGTGGGGACAGACACATGTACACATGACAACAAGTGAGGCCAGGCACATGCACACATGACAGCGAGTGGGTATAGACACATGTACACATGACAGCAAGTGCGTATAGACACATGACAGCAAGTGAGGCCAGACACATGCACACATGACATCGAGTGGGGACAGACACATGCACACATGACAGCAAGTGGGGCCAGACACATGCACACATGACAGCTAGTGGGTATAGACACATGTACACATGACAGCGAGTGGGTACAGACACATGCACACATGACAGTGAGTGGGGACAGATGCATGTGAACGTGAGTGGGGACATACACATCACACAATACATCGAGTGGGGACAGACACATGCACACATGACAGCAAGTGGGGCCAGACACATGCACACATGACAGCAAGTGGGTATAGACACATGTACACATGACAGCAAGTGGGTACAGACACATGCACACATGACAGCGAGTGGGTACAGACACATGCACACATGACAGCGAGTGGGTACAGACACATGCACACATGACAGTGAGTGGGGACAGAAACATGCACACATGACAGCAAGTGGGGCCAGACACATGCACACATGACAGCAAGTGGGTATAGACACATGTACACATGACAGCAAGTGGGTACAGACACATGTACACATGACAGCAAGTGGGTACAGACACATGTACACATGACAGTGAGTGGGTACAGACACATGCACACATGACAGTGAGTGGGGACAGACGCATGTGAAAGTGAGTGGGGATATACACATGCACACAAGACAGTGAGTGGGGACAGACACATGCACACATGACAGCAAGTGGGGCCAGACACATGCACACACGACAGCGAGTGGGTACAGACACATGTATACATGACAGCAAGTGGGTACAGACACATGTACACATGACAGCGAGTGGGTACAGACACATGCACACATGACAGTGAGTGGGGACAGACGCATGTGAAAGTGAGTGGGGATATACACATGCACACAAGACAGTGAGTGGGGACAGACACATGCACACATGACAGCAAGTGGGGCCAGACACATGCACACACGACAGCGAGTGGGTACAGACACATGCACACATGACAGCAAGTGGGTACAGACACATGTACACATGACAGCGAGTGGGTACAGACACATGCACACATGACAGTGAGTGGGGACAGACGCATGTGAAAGTGAGTGGGGACATACACATGCACACAAGACAGCAAGTGGGGACAGACACATGCACACAAGACAGCAAGTGGGGACAGACACATGCACACACGACAGTGAGTTGGGACAGACACATGCACACATGACAGCAAGTGGGGCCAGAAACATGCACACATGACAGTGAGTGGGTACAGACACATGCACACATGACAGTGAGTGGGGACAGACGCATGTGAAAGTGAGTGGGGACATACACATGCACACAAGACAGCACGTGGGGACAGACACATGCACACAAGACAGCAAGTGGGGACAGACACATGCACACACGACAGTGAGTTGGGACAGACACATGCACACATGACAGCAAGTGGGGCCAGAAACATGCACACATGACAGTGAGTGGGGACAGACACATGCACACATGACAGCGAGTGGGTACAGACACATGCACACATGACAGTGAGTGGGGACAGACGCATGTGAACGTGAGTGGGGACATACACATCACACAAGACATCGAGTGGGGACAAGACACATGCACACATGACAGCAAGTGGGGCCAGACACATGCACACATGACAGCAAGTGGGAACAGACACATGCACACACACAGCACGTGGGAACAGACACATGCACACATGACATCGAGTGGGGACAGACACATGTACACATGACAGCAAGTGAGGCCAGGCACATGCACACATGACAGCGAGTGGGTATAGACACATGTACACATGACAGCAAGTGCGTATAGACACATGACAGCAAGTGAGGCCAGACACATGCACACATGACATCGAGTGGGGACAGACACATGCACACATGACAGCAAGTGGGGCCAGACACATGCACACATGACAGCTAGTGGGTATAGACACATGTACACATGACAGCGAGTGGGTACAGACACATGCACACATGACAGTGAGTGGGGACAGATGCATGTGAACGTGAGTGGGGAAATACACATCACACAATACATCGAGTGGGGACAGACACATGCACACATGACAGCAAGTGGGGCCAGACACATGCACACATGACAGCAAGTGGGTATAGACACATGTACACATGACAGCAAGTGGGTACAGACACATGCACACATGACAGCGAGTGGGTACAGACACATGCACACATGACAGTGAGTGGGGACAGACGCATGTGAAAGTGAGTGGGTACAGACACATGCACACATGACAGTGAGTGGGGACAGACACATGCATACATGACAGTGAGTGGGGACAGACACATGCACACATGACAGCGAGTGGGGCCAGACACATGCACACATGACAGCGAGTGGGGCCAGACACATGCACACATGACATCGAGTGGGGACAGACACATGACAGTGAGTGGTGGAAGTTAATGTTTAGAATTCAACTAATCGACATTGGATTGAAGCGGCTTACAACTCCCATATATAATGTTATAATTTCATTTTAATTATTTTCCATCTCGTGTTTCAGTTTGTTTTGTTGTGATTTTGTAACATCGTAATTTGTTTTTGACCGTAGGTCTACAAATGTAGATGTGATCACAATTACAATATACAGTGAAACCCCTCGAAACATGAACCCTCTAAACTGCAATTGTTCCCTTCTTTAAACTTTTGTAACCTCTCTTTTGTAAACAGCAACTTGTCTCGATCAAACATGAATCTGACCATTCTTTTAAACAAACACAGTTTCAGCTAATTTCTTTCCAGAATAATGTATTGTATGAACATGTCTCGGCCTCTTTCTAAGCATTGCAGAGTTGATTTGTTAATCTAGCCCACTTTGGAAACCCCTCTAAACCGAAAACCCCTCCAATCTGAACTTCACCTCTGGCCTGTTGGCCGTTCAGTTTACAGGAGTTTCACTATGTCTGTTTATTTATGCTATGTGGCTGAATTATTTTGTCACCCGGCGGTGAGGGTAAATAAGCTCACTTACTCAACTACTTAGTCTTTGTCAATAAATTAACTTGATATCTCATTTAATGTAGATTTGTTCATTTGAGGGTCTCATGGAAGAATAGGGTTCGCCTAAATGAGCCACCCTCAGTAAATAAAGTATCTTATTATTTAAAGTCTCCCTGAGTAGTCTCACTTCTCCCTACTTTGAGCTCAGGAAGAACTTGTTTCATATACAGTCAAACCTGTCTTAAGCAGCCAGCCAATGGAAACACAGAAAGTGGCTGCTTAGCACAGGTGGCTGCTTAATAGAGGTCAAATATATAATAAAACAACATATTGGGAATCTGGAAACTGGCTGCTTAATACAGGTTGGCTGCTTAATACAGGTGACCACTAACACAGGTTTGACTGTAGATTATATATATTATATTATATCAACAAACCTCTTCGCTGTATTCTCTAAATTTCTCCATACTTTTGTATAATGTATATTGAATGTCTAGCCAAGGCCTGGGGCTGGAATGTGAATCTTATCAATTAATAGCCTAACATGCAAATGGTTAAAATATACATTCATCCATAAGTCTACATCACCCATAAGTCTAGGGGCTAGTTGTGGTTGAGGTGTGTCATCTGACAACACTGCGTCTGTAATTTTCTTGTCAATTATCCCACTTGGGGTGTCAAATTCTTTCATGTGAGGAAGCTATCCAGCTGGCTTGTGGAAGGTCGGTGGTTCTACCAGGTTACCCTTCTGCGCCTGAAATACTGTTCACATGGGCAGTAGGGGTCTTCCTGCGCAAATAATAGCTTGAGAGTCCAAGAACAAACAAAGTTTCTGGGCAATTAGTAGATAAAAAAATAGCTAAATTCATTCCGATAGGAAATCCAAAATGGCCGCCATGATGGCCATTATTTTCAATTTCTCCTCATGAACTGCTGCCATTTTGTTTCACTTTATTATTAGCAGTTAAATGTTAGTCTTCAAAAGATATGTGGTATGCATTGATTGGGATTCATGTTTGGTGGCCATGTTTGTTTGGCAACACATGGAGTGATACGAGAGGTATGATTCAATTTCGTGTGTAATATAAGACTTATATTGAATGGTATAATAGCTTGTTCAGGTCATAAATATGTTGTTTTTCAATTCATACCGTATCTATGAGAACGGTGTGGAATGATGGATATATAATGAATGGCAAGCGATAATGGAGTTATACGAGCGTTTATGTGGAGTAAAGGATTATATATACGTTATAATTTATTTCCAGCCAGTGCATGGCTATGACTTGCCTGGGAACAGGCGTCGATATATTTTGCCTAGTCAGTCAAATAAATATATTACTATTAATTGGGGCGTTACCGTATTGAGTTTCTGATCATATCAACGCCTGGGGAAACTGTCATTTTGCCAGAAGTTAAAAAGTGAAAAATCGACAGACTGGCACCCAGGCTAGTCTATGGCACATGTCTAATGTAACATTGTTATGAGAATATATTGCCTTGGTTTTGAATGTTGTTGTACTACCTGTTGTGTGGTGGGTGTTATACACTTCTATATAATCGTCTATTTCTTTCTAGCTACATTCTGCGGCCTGTCACCGTGTTCCTGGGTCGGTGTGTATTTATCTCGAGTGGGTTTCATCGTATCACAGTAAAGGGCAGGCTGGCTGCACCCTCAGAAGCCTCAATACTGGTCATGGCACCCCATTCATCATATTTTGATGCATTACCTGTAGTGTTCTTGAATTTAACGTCAGTTGTTGCCAAAATTGAGAATGGATGTTTACCTATATTTGGAAGTACGGACATATATGCATTTAGGCTGTGATCAATTTGCTTGTGCTTTTATAGCTTAAATCTTAGGCCATTATATATTAAATGCTAGGTTCTTATGGGGGGAGTGTTTGCGGTTATTTTTTATTTGATTTTTATGAACTATTTGTGTAATACAAATAGTAATAAAATGGATGGGGTAGTGCCAGAAACACATTTGGTGGGGGACGAGAATCTAGGAATCAATTTATAATGGCCTTGTGCTGTATTCAAATGGCTCATACTCATAACTTCTTAGTCAGGGTTGTAGAATCTGTACCAAATAATTATGTTTCTTGCTCCGTATTGACCCATAGGCATACCTCATGTGTTGCTATACTGAAGAATATTATATTTAATAACATTTGTTAACTAGTTATGGCATACTCTATAAATCCTTAGCAACAGTTTCATTATTTTGTATCAATTTCACCTTAGTTACCCATTCATGGATATTCCTACAGTGCTCTAGGTAGGATTTGAAAAGAGCAGGGTGCTGATGGAAATTAAGGTACATCTAGGGGGGGGGGGTGCTGGGGCATTAAGATAAAAACAATTTTTGTGTGCGTGTGCGTTACTCATACCGCTACATACGTCGATGGACCATTATTGAGCTCTTTAACTAAGATTGATTATGATAAAGTATATACGACAGATTCCGTTTCTAGAATATTTTGAAGCTTCCATCAAAGACATACCACTGTTAAATATATTTGGAATAGATTCTCACCAGTAATATTGCTATTATAAGTTAATTGCTAGATAAACCGCATCAGCTTTAAACTGAGTAAAAAAAATAACACAAATATGGAAATAAGTTAAAAATATTTTTGGGCAAAATTTGGATGAGAATTTAGCAATTAATTTATATTACAGGTCGATATTATTTAATAATTATGCATTCATAAGGATTGGCTTTGAATGTCCCTGTACCTTGGGAGGGAGTTGGTTCGTTGATACTTTTTGTTGCATGAGCATATCCAATATTGCTTTATATCTGTCTTTTTTTCAGACTCAAATCGTTTAGATTGAAGTCACAATTTGAATTATTATTTTATTGTTTATGTGTGAACCATTAGATAGAAATTATATGCCCAGCATACAGAGGTCCCCAAGTCACTATTCCTAGCAGTGTGGGTAGCAGTGAGGTATCCAAGTCACTATACCCAGCATACTGTTCAATTTTGTAGTTGTTATCAAGCTGGAATTATATAGTTCACGTAGAAATTAATATGATATAATATGTTTGTTATTATGCTCCAGTCATGTGTGACCCCGGTTCTGTCAGGCCGAGAAATGGTCAGAATTAATATTACCTCAATGAAGCCATCTTGGAAATTGTTCAAATTATCTGTAGAAACTTTAACTGTGAATGAGAATGACCAGTAACTGAAAATAGCTAAATTATTGCAGATCGGAAATCCAAGATTGTTTCCACGGAATCTCGTAGCATTAATCAGGTGAGCGACCCAGGGACCTCGTGTTGTGGTGCAGTTAATAGAACATTATTAAGTACGGTATGTGTGCATTACAATGTAGGATTGAGAAAGAAAGAGAAAATCTCTTGAAGCTTACAGTTTGCTTTTTTATTCCCAGAATCTTCGAAGCTCCGTGCAAAGGGTTGGGACGATTAATGGTGTTTTGTTTAGGCTTCCAAAATGTGAAGGTTGCAGGAGAGCGGGCGACTTCACAAGATGCTCCGATCCTCTGTGTAGCCCCCCATTCATCATTTTTCGATGTCGTGACTTTATTCTATTGTTCGGGCTTTCCAAGTGCAATTTCCAAAGCTGAGAATGGCAAATTATTACTGATATCAGGTACTTAGCAACTGTTTAGGTAATATAATCAACAGTGGAAATAAATCTAGAGAGAGAGAGATAGGGAGGGAGGGAGGGGGAGGAGAGGGAAAGAGAGATAGGGAGGAAGAGAGAGGAGAGATGGAGTATGCGATATCAGGTACTTAGCAACTGTTTAGGTAATATAATCAACCGTTGAAATAAATCTAGAGAGAGGGAGATAGGGAGGGAGGGAGAGAGAGGGAGGAGAGATGGAGTATGCGGTATCAGGTACTTAGGTAATATAATCAACAGTGGAAATATATCTTTTTGAGATAGAAACCAGGGGTGGCTGAGAGATATAAAGAGAGAGAGAGAGGATGGGAGGGAGGGAGGGAGGGAGGGAGGGGGAGAGAAAGGGAGAGAAAATGTAGAATAAATCTGTGGAAATGGCTAAAAGAAATTCCATTTAGCCAAAAAGCTAAAATCAAGCAAATTTCAAAGTAAAGAATCTTTCAGCATTATTTATGCTGTTGACTGGTTTTCTAAGTCTTTATCAAGATGATTCTGGAAATTCACAAACAAGACTTGGTGTTACAGCATGTATAAGGGATTCAGAGACACTAGGTACAGCAGCATGAGGTATTCAGAATCACTTAATACACATGCATGACTTGGTACAGCATGTGTGAGGTATTCAGAGATACTTAATACAGCTGCATGACTTGGTACAGCATGTATAAGGTATTCAAAGACACCGAACACACCAACATGACTTGACTTGATGTTGCAGCAGGCAAGGGGCATTCAGAACTATTCTTGACTTTATGTTGCAGCAGGCAAGGGGCATTCAGAAACTATGCTTGACTTTATGTTGCAGCAGGCAAGGGGCATTCAGAAACTATGATTGACTTGATGTTGCAGCATGCAAGGGGCATTCAGAAACTATGCTTGACTTGATGTTGCAGCAGGCAAGGGGCATTCAGAACTATTCTTGACTTTATGTTGCAGCAGGCAAGGGGCATTCAGAAACTATGCTTGACTTGATGTTGCCACAGACAAGGGGCATTCAGAAACTATGCTTGACTTGATGTTGCAGCAGGCAAGGGGCATTCAGAAACTATGCTTGACTTGATGTTGCAGCAGCCAAGGGGCATTCAGAAATTATGCCTGACTTGATGTTGCAGCAGGCAAGGGGCATTCAGAAACTATGATTGACTTGATGTTGTCGCAGACAAGGGGCATTCAGAAACTATGCTTGACTTGATGTTGCAGCAGGCAAGGGGCATTCAGAAACTATGCTTGACTTGATGTTGCAGCATGCAAGGGACATTCAGAAACTATGATTGACTTGATGTTGCAGCATACAAGGGACATTCAGAAACTAAGCATGACTTAGTTTTGAAACATGCAAGTACCGGTAGACTACCGTAATATTGAGAAATGCTATAAGCTTATGTGCATAACTGTTCACTCTTTACATTTAGAGCAAAATGATGCATCAATTTGCGTTTGCTCTTGGTATTTTGTAGTTTAAATACAAAAAGTTTTATTTTAGTTTAATTACGGTATTAAATTTTTTATGCTTTTAACATGTGGAGCTTCCATGGTGTAATGGATGCGGTGTCTGCCTTGTAGCCGAACGATTGTGAGCTTGAGCCCCATGAGAACCATAGTGTTTGTATTTTGTTGGGTGCATGATGATTTTGCCTTTGAAAAACAGTGTGGTTTTATTTTTCTGGGAATTTTGGTGCATGGTGGTTGAAAACCACTTAGGTTTAGTGACTTGTTATGTTGCTTTAGTCTTTTTCAGGGGCCTCTGTGGCCGCATAATTACGGTCGCCGTCGGTGACTTCAAATCACTTGCCCCTCACTGCTGTAGGTTTGAATCTTATTTGGGATGTCAAATCATTTCATGTGAGGAAGCTATCCTGCTTGCTTAATGAAGATCGGTGGTTTTACAAGGGTGCCCGTCTGTGCCTGCAATACTGCGTGGTGGGGCACCCAGGGGCATAGGTCGGTGGTTTTACAAGGGTGCCCGTCTGTGCCTGCAATACTGCACGGTGGGGCACCCAGGGGCATAGGTCGGTGGTTTTACAAGGGTGCCCGTCTGTGCCTGCAATACTGCATGGTGGGGCACCCAGGGGCATAGGTCGGTGGTTTTACAAGGGTGCCCGTCTGTGCCTGCAATACTGCATGGTGGGGCACCCAGGGGCGTAGGTCGGTGGTTTTACAAGGGTGCCCGTCTGTGCCTGCAATACTGCATGGTGGGGCACCCAGGGTCGTAGGTCGGTGGTTTTACAAGGGTGCCCGTCTGTGCCTGCAATACTGCATGGTGGGGCACCCAGGGTCGTAGGTCGGTGGTTTTACAAGGGTGCCTGTCTGTGCCTGCAATACTGCATGGTGGGGCACCCAGGGTCGTAGGTCGGTGGTTTTACAAGGGTGCCCATCTGTGCCTGCAATACTGCACGGTGGGGCACCCAGGGGCGTAGGTCGGTGGTTTTACAAGGGTGCCCATCTGTGCCTGCAATACTGCACGGTGGGGCACCCAGGGTTTTCTTTCACCAATAACAGCTAGAGAGTTGCCATATGACTTAAGCTGTTGGTGCGACTTAATAAATAAAAAACAAAAATATGTTGCTTTTTATATAAACTATCATTGAATTTAAGTAGAATATTAGCTCTATATAATTAATTTATTACAACAGAACATGGTATAGGTAAATTTGGTCAACTGTATATTCACCAAACAAATAATTAAAATTCTCCAAAACTTTCAACAACACAACAATCATTATTTGTGTTAGTACTAATTGTATTTATTTAATATGCTAGTTACCAAGGTTACAGTAAACAGAATAATGCAATATTTCAGCATTGTTGGCATTCACGCAGCCAGTGCTGGTACAGAGGGAGGATCCAAACTCACGACAAAACACGGTGAAGGAAATACAGAGACGTGCCCAGACCGGAGGAAAATGGCCTCAAATTATCATCTTTCCTGAAGGAACGTGCACAAACAGGACGTGCCTTATCTCGTATAAACTAGGTAGCTTAACACCCGTTGCTCAACATCAGAGGCCAATTACTCCATTTTGTCTCTATATTGCTGATAAGCAATAGGCACACTGTACTACATACTCTATAAATCAATATCTATGGGAATTAGTAACTGTGCGGAATGGCAGCCATTTTGAACAATATTCCGATAACTGCTTTCATAATTTGTTCAGTATTAAACTTTATTTATTTTACAACGAATGCGAAGCAAGTTTTAACAACTTATATTAAATACTCTCGTTGGCTCGGATGAAAGCGTATATGTGGTCATTCATGTGGGAGGAAACCGGAGTACCCGGAAAAAACCCACCTGTCCGATCTGGCGACCATCGTACCATCTCACATACTTACTGGTCCGAGGATTGAACCTGTGTCGCATTGGTGAGAAGCGAGCATTCAGTATTAAATGACGTTACAGATATAGGATAGTATAATGTGTGCTAAAAAATTTTTTTTTTATAGCAAACGTAATTATTATTATTTATGCTTTGATTGAAGAATTGGGCTATATTTAAAAAGCAATTTATAGAAAGATAAAGCATGCAGTATTTCAAGTTCTCAAATTGCGATAACTGCTTTATTTGAAGTGCGATTTTCATAATTTGTTTGGTATTATACTTGCATGATGCTTAAATGGACAAATAGTCTCGCAAATACTTCCTTTATAAACCCATTTCATTCTGGATACATTTAAAGGCTTTTGCAAACAACATATATCCAGATCAGCTGCAGTGTGACGCTGCACATGCTGATCAGGATCTATGTTGTTTGCTTCATAGCAAAGTGTCTTAGCAATATCATCGGAATAGCAGACAGCATAGAGCCTGATCAGACAGCATGTTCCATGGCGGCTGATCTGGCTCTATGTTCTTTGTCTTCTCTCTCCTTCATGGCGATGGATTCCATCAGGAATGAGGTCTCGAGAGTGATTAATATAAGTTGAAAGAACTTGTTTCGCAATCGAGCTAAAATTAATTTGTATAAACCAAATACTGTTTGAACGGTATCCAGAATCAAATGGGTTAAAGCTTCCCTATATCGGAGTAAATTATGTTATTTGATAAATTACCAGATATTTAAAGAAATAATGTGTGCGTTTAAGGAATGCAAATATATGAACAGAAATGAAAAAATAAATCAAATAAATATAGCACCGTCGTATACGCGAAATGTTTGTCAACAAACGTATGTAAACAATGCATAATGTGCGTGCGTGACTACAACGGATGTTGAAACAGCTGTCTATGCTGATAGAGAGCGATGTGTTCCGAATGTACGCAGAGCGTGGCGTACCGATTCGGGAAAGTTGTACTTTCAGTTTGTTGCAATGGAAAGAGCACTCTTGTTTACTGACTGAAAATTAAGTAGTCAAATTAGACTGGAAGAATGTGAACTAGCATTGCTACTTGTACGTAACATTTCAAATTTGATAATACAGTCAAACCTGTCTATAAAGGCCACCATCGGGAAAGTCAAAAAGTGGCCTTTGTTGACAGATGGCCTCTCAATAGAGGGTTAAAATGCATTGAAAATGGCTCGACGAGAGAGAAAAATGGTGGTCTTTAGAGACAGGTTTTTCATATGCGGCCTTTATTCGGAGGTGGCCTTTAGCACAGGTTTGACTGTATTTTTATTCCATTTGATATAGTGTCACTTTAAGAAGTTAAGGGAGAAATTTGTTGGCTTGGTGAAATCACTGCTCCATAATTCTGATATCTGACTACGCATTATTTACGTGTTTCATGCCCTTCTATATATCCATATTGTTATATTTTGTAGGTGCATTTCATTCCGGTGTTCCAGTACAGCCTGTATGTCTTCGCTACCCTAACAAACTAGTAGGTATATTCTAATCTACATTGCCAAGTCTTCTGGTGAAATAGATCTGACGTTAGAGGACAGCTTGGGAGCAGCTAGAGGGGAGCTTGGGAGCAGCTAGAGGGGAGCTTGGGAGCAGCTAGAGGGCAGCTTGGGAGCAGCTAGAGGGCAGCTTGGGAGAAGCTAGAGGGGAGCTTGGGAGCAGCTAGAGGGCAGCTTGGGAGCAACTAGAGGGCAGCTTGGGAGCAGCTAGAGGGCAGCTTGGGAGAAGCTAGAGGGGAGCTTGGGAGCAGCTAGAGGGCAGCTTGTGAGCAACTATAGGGCAGCTTGGGAGCAGCTAGAGGGCAGCTTGGGAGCAGCTAGAGGGCAGCTTGGGAGAAGCTAGAGGGGAGCTTGGGAGCAGCTAGAGGGCAGTTTGTGAGCAACTAGAGGGCAGCTTGGGAGAAGCTAGAGGGGAGCTTGGGAGCAGCTAGAGGGCAGCTTAGGAACAGCTAGAGGGCAGCTTGTGAGCAGCTAGAGGGTAGTGGAATCTTGGGAGCAGCTAGAGGGCAGCTTGGGAGCAGCTAGAGGGCAGCTTGGGAGCAGTGGTCATCATCTTTAATTGATATTACTATGTACTGACAACTGACAATGGTGGCAAATATTTGCCTAGAGACATTTTCTTTGGCTCTTACCAGTAAATTGGCCTTGTAAGGCAACCTTTGCTGCCCGGAAAGAAAACTCGTAAGGTCCCGATTTTCCCTGTTCTGGGTCAGCCTGGTAGCTGCTGACTGGTGTATAACTGTAAACACACTCTGTAATGTTCATTGAATGCCACTTGTTTTTCTCACTTCCATCCATTCCAAGTCAGCCCAACACATACGGAAATCAGCTCCTACGCAAGTCAACAACCCATACCATAGTCAATCCGTACCAAAGTAGAGCCATTCCTAAATTTACCCATACCCAAGTCAATTTGTACTCCTGTTGACCCATACCAATGTTTAATGGTTCTACCTGGACTGGGTTCAAGTTAGAGGTAGACCAGGTTCAAGCTAGAGGGAGATTTGGGAGTGGTAGTTAGTTTGACATATTAATTATGTCTGATTACAGAAAATTATTTGAATACTCGAATATTCGTGTGAATTGTATATTGTTGTAAAGTTGGATGAATATTTGTCACCATATTTGCGTATTGTACATTGTCATGAATTCACGATCTTGCCAACTTACCTGCATCTCCTAGTCTGCCTCTGTGGTCGAGTGGTTAAGGTCGCTGACTTGTATACCACTGTAACCTATCATCACTGATGGTCACGGGTTCGAGCCCCGCTCAGGCCGTGTCTCATTTATATGAAAAAGTTGGCAGTTTCTTATGGAGGTTGGTGCACCCAAGTACTGGTTAACCGCTGGAGCCTGCCCAGGAAAGGTGTTGTTAGGTAAACTGCCCGCTGGCGATATAGCCCAAAATGGTGCTGATGCAGGCGTAAAACCCGAAATATAATAATAATAATAATACCTGCATCTCTGTTGCATTGGCTGGGTGCCCGTCGTAAGGGCACCCAGGGTCTTCCCCCACCAATAATAGCTGGATTCACAATATTACCTAAGCTGTTGGTGCTACTTTAAACCCCAAAAACAAACAATTTCCGATATTCCGATAGGTGATAGTGTTTATATCTTGTTTATCAAATTGTGATATAAAGCGAAGATATTTTTAACAGTAATATATCAGTATTGCTAGTATATGGACAGCAACACAAGTATGTAATTAGAGGTTATTACATGGCTAGTTTAGTCTTGGTATCGACCCAAGGTAACTTGATATCAATGATATCTTTGATATCAAGTTACCTTGGGTCGATACCTAGGCTGATATGAAACTAGCCACGTAATAACCTCTTATGAATTTGACCATTTCATAAATGAAATTCTGCTCTCCGGTATCCATTTATCAGGAATAAATCACAATTACTGAATTAGATATACGAAAACGATTGAAATATTACCATGAAATACAAACATCTGTTATCCGTCAAATTTGACAAGCAGAGATGCTACAGGAAGTAAGCAAACTAGCACTGAGTGTGCATGCGTTATTTCTCAGGAGCTGATTAAATACGAGCATGTGGTCGTATCAAACTAGAAAACGCCATATCAAATCAGCAAAATTTATATCAGGCTGGAAAACACAGCCTTGTTGAATATGATAGAAAGTGAATTTCATTTTCTCCTAATATGCCCTAAATATACTGACTTAAGACACAAATATTTTAAAAGATATTACTATACCTGGCCTACGTTACAAAAATTGACCAACCTTTTAACAGCCGAATCAAAAGAATTATTATTAAAACTGTCCATATTTATTTACTTTGCAAATTTACTAAGAAAGTAACTTCATTACACAATTAAAATTATTTGTATTTGTTAAGCACTTCTCTGAAAATCCATGACTGTCGTCTACTCATATATATTGTGTATTTGCTATAAGCATATGACTATGTTTTATGTAATAAATTATTATTGTATTGTATTGTGGTAGGCAAATAACGACAAAAAATAGGCTAAAATTCATATCTAATTAATAATGAAATATAAATGTGTATTTTTAGGATACAATAACATGGACGTGGGACGGACCAGGAGTGTAAGTATTGATGCAACACCTTTTAGCTGCGACATACTTTCCTATTTTAAGCTACACTCATGACATTTTGATTATGTATGCAGTTTTGCAAATAAATTGCAATATTTACCTTAGATGACTTTGGCCATGACCTGTTGACCTTCATCTTGAATTTGAAGCTCCGAAGAAGACAAACTCTGGACTATGTTCACATTTTTGTAAAGTGATTTCAATGTTAAATTTGTTTACATACATAGATAGACTTTTATCGGAAAATCCCTCTGCCAGGTTTATAAGTGGACTGTTTTACTCTGGTGAGCGATAAAGAGCTATCTTGACCCTCTTTGTATATGTAAGTCAACCGATATCTTCTATGACCTTAATTATAAGCCAACCAACATCTTGCATGACTTGATTTTAAGCCAACCGATATCTTGTAGGAATTTATATGTAAGTCAACCGATATCTTCTATGACCTTAATTATAAGCCAACCAACATCTTGCATGACTTGATTTTAAGCCAACCGATATCTTGTAGGAATTTATATGTAAGTCAACCGATATCTTCTATGACCTTAATTGTAAGCCAACCAATGTCTTGCATGACTTGATTTTAAGCCAACCGATATCTTGCATGACTTGATTTTAAGCCAACCAACATCTTGCATGACTTGATTTTAAGCCAACCGACATCTTGTATGAATTTATATGTAAGTCAACCGATATCTTCTATGACCTTAATTGTTCAGCCAACCAATGTCTTGCATGACTTGATTTGTAAGCCAATCGATACTTTGTATGATTTTCAGATTTAAATTGATGTGGCTCACGTTATGTCAGTTCAATACGAGGTTAGAAATAGAGGTAAGTAAGAATAAGAGGTTAGAAATAGAGATAAATAACAATACGATGTTAGAAATAGAGGTAAGTAACAATATGAGGTTAGAAATAGAGGTGAGTAACAATACAAGGTTAGAAAGAGATATAAGTAACAATATGAGGTTTGAAATGGAGATAAGTAACAATACAAGGTTTTACCTTACCACATGCCTTTGTATGTTATAATTTGTAGTGGTAAAGCTTTGTATTTGACAGTATTCACTGGCATAACTTTGTATTTGACAGTTTTTAGCGGTTATAGCTTTGTATTTGACAAAGGGAAGGGCCGTAACTAATGTTGCTAGAACTTGTGGCCCGACCCGTTTGCTTTTCTATAATTTGTCATGTTTGTATTCACATGTATATATGTAAAAAAACTAATCGAGCAATAAAATATGATTAAACTATTTGACAGTTTAAATAATCATAATTTTGTATTTGACAGTTTTTGCCGGTATATACGCCAAGTGCGGAGGAGAAGGCAGATCCGAAGTTATTTGCTACCAATGTACGAAGGGTCATGGCGGAGTAAGTCGACCTTGCAGATTTACTGATAAATTCTCATAACTCAGACTTGCTGCTTGTTTTGAATCCTGTATTCACCTCATTAAACTCATCAGACTTGCTGCTTGTTTTGAATCCCGTATTCGCCTCATTAAACTCATCAGACTGGCTGCTTGTTTTGAATCCCGTATTCGCCTCATTAAACTCATCAGACTTGCTGCTTGTTTTGAATCCCGTATTCGCCTTTTTAAACTCATCAGCAACTCTTCTACTTGTTTTAGCCAGTGTTTCTAAGAAATAACTCATAGTAAACCAGTCTTACAGTTGTATTCGTTAATAAACCAGTCTTACAGTTGTATTCGTTAATAAACCAGTCTTACAGTTGTATTCGTTAATAAACCAGTCTTACAGTTGTATTCGTTAATAAACCAGTCTTACAGTTGTATTCGTTAATAAACCAGTCTTACAGTTGTATTCATTAATAAACAAGTCTTACAATTGTATTCATTAATAAACAAGTCTTACAGTTGTATTTGTTAATAAACCAGTCTTACAGTTGTATTTGTTAATAAACCAGTCTTACAGCTGTATTTGTTAATAAACCAGTCTTACAGTTGTATTCATTAATAAACAAGTCTTACAGTTGTATTCATTAATAAACCAGTCTTACAGTTGTATTCATTAATAAACCAGTCTTACAGTTGTATTCGTTAATAAACCAGTCTTACAGTTGTATTCGTTAATAAACCTGTCTTACAGCTGTATTTGTTAATAAACCAGTCTTACAGCTGTATTTGTTAATAAACCAGTCTTACAGTTGTATTCATTAATAAACAAGTCTTACAGTTGTATTCATTAATAAACCAGTCTTACAGTTGTATTCATTAATAAACCAGTCTTACAGTTGTATTCGTTAATAAACCAGTCTTACAGTTGTATTCGTTAATAAACCTGTCTTACAGCTGTATTTGTTAATAAACCAGTCTTACAGCTGTATTTGTTAATAAACCAGTCTTACAGTTGTATTCATTAATAAACAAGTCTTACAGTTGTATTCATTAATAAACCAGTCTTACAGTTGTATTCATTAATAAACCAGTCTTACAGTTGTATTTGTTAATAAACCAGTCTTACAGTTGTATTCGTTAATAAACCAGTCTTACAGCTGTATTTGTTAATAAACCAGTCTTACAGTTGTATTCGTTAATAAACCAGTCTTACAGCTGTATTCATTAATAAACAAGTCTTACAGTTGTATTCATTAATAAACCAGTCTTACAGTTGTATTCATTAATAAACCAGTCTTACAGTTGTATTCGTTAATAAACAAGTCTTACAGTTGTATTCATTAAAAACCAGTCTTACAGTTGTATTTGTTAATAAACCAGTCTTACAGCTGTATTTGTTAATAAACCAGTCTTACAGTTGTATTTGTTAATAAACCAGTCTTACAGTTGTATTTGTTAATAAACCAGTCTTACAGCATTTCAGTAAAGAATTTATCAATTAACTCTTTACACGCTAGCAATAAAAATAACAAGTCAAATTTGTCCTATAATTTCATTAGAATTATGTCGTAATGATACAATTCTAATGAAATTCCATGACATATTTCTGCAGTTTTCAGTTACAAATAAGAAAAACACATTAATGAATTGTCGTCTGCTGCAGCTACAATTATTTGAACTATTTATAGCCTTTATTTTACCCAGCATGCAAAGAGAATGTATAGCAGCCTAAAGCCGAATGGTTTATATATTGCAGAGCATTAAACACACCAATAACAGATCACACGTATGATGATTGCCGGCTGATGATGAAGGCTCGTAAGCTCAATCTACCGATGGAATCGGGTCTAGTCGAGTTCCAGAAACTACACAAAAAGCTAGGGTAAGTATATCGGACATGATCTCCTCAACATTAGCCTCTCCATCAAATCAACTGTTATTATATCAGTGATTAAGTTGTTAACATTGTGAACTGCAATGTTATGGGCAACCAGTGCGATCCTTCATCACACAATAATTATATTAACTGTCTTAAGTACCGTCCATTCTTGACTATAAGACGATATCACCTATACAACGCCCCCCGCCCTCTAATTTGGTCTTGAAATCTGTGGGTTTTGTCATGTACTCGCATATAAGACGGGTTGATAAAATGGACACAAGACCATGTATAAATTGCATGTTTGGCCAGTGCAAGTTTAACAGTCTTTTCAGATAGGACTTTACCGAGGTCTCATGTCGGTGCTTTACACCGTGCACATAAAAGAACGAGAGGAGACTCTGGAATGGGTCTGTCTGTATCATTGCACTATCCTCCAAAAATCTAAAATGACTAATCTCTTCAGGAGGCGTCGCGTCGTTCATATGGGCAACCGGTAGCAACGATAAATAAATGTAAAACACACTTGCAAGTTTAAGAAATTTTCAGGGTCAGAGTGATTTCTTTTTAAAACGTAATTATGGATACCATTTAACACTATTAAAAAATAATTTTTTAAGCACTCCCTTATAAGACTGGAAGCCACTTTGAGCCCATAATCTGGTGGTAAATAACTAGTCTTATAGGCGAGTATGAACGGGAAGTATGACTCAAAACTAGCCTTCAAAAAACAAAATCATATGTCAAATGTTTGTCACCCATCCTAAGTCTTAACTAAACCACATACAAAACTCAAACTCTGCTTGCAATGGGCAAGACTTGCGATCGTTTATTCACTGTAATGACGAGTTTATTACAAGTACAATACAAATGTTTTCACATCTCTTTGGCTGTACTACGTACATATAGTCGAATACATGAAACATAGCCTCGGCACAGACCGAGGTAAAAAATCATACATGATAATGTAAAAGAACTCTGGAAAACTGTATCCAATGTACCTCAGGGAAATTGCATATATTTTACTAACAACATATATTTGATTGTAGATTAAACTAATATTTTCCATACGATAACATATTCATACTTGGTATATATTTACGATATACTGCATGATATCCATAACGAACCTGAATTCAATTCGATTTTTACATTTAAATCAATATGGAAACCCTTTCATAGATCTCATTCCCGAAACAATTCGAATTTGAATAGCGAAATTGCTTGCGAAACGATCTAAGCCTAGTATAGAACTGACGATCAATCAAACCATATCACATGACCAAGCACGCACTCACAGTCATGTGATCGTCTTTATATGCACCAATAATTCGCACACACAATTTTGTGCCAAGTATTGTTATACGTTCTGAGCTATACTAATGTAATGCACAGAATTTGAAATTATGCACACAATTTTAATTAGAATTTAGCAATTTGTAATGAACTTACAGTGATGCTTATTGCTGGTTGCAGAATCAGTTTGGATCAGATGCAGGCCATGCTGGAGAAGTTCAGCAGCATAGATCTACAGCACAAAGGTCATATCACAATGTCAGAATTCTCCCAGTACCTCCAGGTGCCCGACTCTGTCTCCCTGGACGAGGTGTTTGCCATGTACGACAGGGTATGTAACTAATAGATATACAGGGCAATGGTCAGAAAGGCTTCAGAAGAATTTCAGTTTCAAATTTACGCAGTAAGCTACCTCTAATTCTAGCATCTTACTATTCCAATCAAGGTTGTTTCAAGTTTCATTTTGGACTGTGACTCCAGGGATTGCAGGTCTCCTGTCTAACCCTAATAATAATAATAACAGGCTTTTACATTGAACTATAAGCCGGGGTCTCATTTATCGGTGCTATACACCGGGCATGTAAAAGACCCAGGAATGCTTCTTGAATTGACCGTCTTCTGTTTGCACTAACCTCCAATAAATTAAATAAATATTAACGAAAATCTGAAAATCACTAAATATTAGGAAGAAGATGAAGAAATTTTATTTTCCAATTTGAACTAAAAAGTTCATCATTGTACAACATATATATACATAAAATCATTCACGTGAAAATTATGTCAGTATCAGAAAATGATATACCTTATTGACAATACCTACTATATATATAAATGATATAAAACATTATAATTAACAGTCTCATTATTTTCAGATATTGCATTCAATATTGATTGCTTAGGTATATAAATACGAAAATATGAAATCCGATTTAAAGTATCTTGTACATATCTAAATAAAGGAGGTTGAACTCAGTTTAAGTTGTACTATAATAAAATAAAAAATTATTATAACAAAAATCATGTTACATATATGTAGATGGAATTGAACCACGCGCGTCTGAGTGTAAATGCTTCATACAGATATTTTCCTAATTTTGCTATAACGTTATTGTTGTGAGATTGCATTAAAGTTACAAATTTGAAAACACTAGGTCTATTGTAGTAGTACTTTTTAATATATTTCTTTCTAATGTTAGTGTAAGCTGAACAAATCAGAACAAAGTGGTATTCATCCTCTACATCATTTGACCCACAGTATAAACAATAACGCAATTCCCGCGCGACACGATTTGCTCCATAGCGGCCAGTTTCAATACGTAATTTATGCGAAGAAAGCCTAAATTTAGATAAGGCAATTCTATATTTTGATTGTAAATCATTTAGATAAGGCTCTAGTGAAACAGTAAATTTGAAAAGTTTAAACATATATAAAGATCCGCTATTTTCAACACCATGACTGCTTATACACGTCTAAAACCCTTTCTTTGAAAAGCATGTAAAACTTATTTAAATCTACTACGCTCAGATTGTCGAACGCATATGTATAACCATAGCTATCAAGTAGACATTTCACATTATGAACCCAGTTATTAACCCCTCTACTACACTGCGATAACATACGGTATCAGTATACAAGGACTGAATAATAATATTGTCGCTTTGCACAACTTTGCCCCAATATTTGATAATACGTGTAAAACGATTAATGTACAGAGGAAAACGGCCAAGTTCACCATAAACACCCACGCTGCAGGTAGAAGATTTTTAACACATAGAATGCTTTTACAAAATTTTAGATGAATCCTCTCTATTTCTTTTGATTTGCCAAAACCCCAGATTTCGCATCCATAGCCAAGTATTGAGCCCACAAATGCATCAAACAATTGGCACTTAGTTTTAGTTGTGAGTACTAAATCACGCAGATTATTTAACAAAACATTTAGAGCTTTGATGCCTTTACCTGCCAGTGTTTCCTGGTTCAGTGTAAACTTACCGGTATAGTTAAAAACAGTCCCTAGGTATTTAAAATTATTCACTACCTCTAAAACATTATCATTATATGCCCAGACTTCATCTTTGCGTGGCTTTCCATGATTTCTAAAAATAACCACTTTACTCTTATCTGCATTGTTAATTTCACCGAGGCAGCTGTAAAGAACATTGTTGGGCTGATTAATATAATGCAATTTGGCAAGACTAAAATTTATACAATCAGGAATATATTGTTATACGTGGAAGTCGTGATAGCGCAGTGGTGGATGCACGTCCGCTTCATATGTGAAAGGTCTGGAGTTTAAGCCCCGCTGGAGCCATTACGATTGTGCCCTTGGGCAAGGTATTTAAATTCCATGTTGCATCTTCTCTCTCCCTCGTGGCGATGGATTCCATCAGGAATGAGGTCTCAAGAGTGATTAATATTTGTAAGAACTTGTTTCGCAATCGAGCTAAAATAAATTTGTATAAACTAAGCTATTGTTATGCGACTTACAATATTGCAATATATTGCGCCATGGTTTTGGCTGGCAATACCCAGTCATACTAAATATAGATTTAGATCTACTGTACCTTAGATATTTACGAAACCAAAAAAACTCACAGGATCAATGAAGGAAAGTAGCTTGCTCAATATGACTCAGGGATCATTTTAGAGGGCGATGTGGGCGAAATTGATTATGATGCTGAATAGTTTTTATTTATTGTTGATACACCTGTGTGACAATCTACTTCTACTACTACAGGATGGGTCCGGCTCGATAGATTTCCGAGAGTATGTGATAGGTTTATCTCTGATCTCAGAACCAGTGAACACGGAGAGTACCATCTCCCTTGCATTCCAGGTAATACCCAAATATTTCCAGTAATTAAACATTCTGTACATAATTTCATTAATTTTTTTTATACAATTTTCATACAAAATTTTGGCCAGAAGATACACTGGCCCATTATAAACCACTCCTTCTATTCAAATGTTGTATTTAATGGTCATAACGTGCATTTTAACCATATTTTGTTGACATATATTAAATAACATCATTTATGGGCACAATCGCACGCTTTCTCACTTCTCCCAAAATTTCTGACCTAGAATGAACCCTGAATTTATGTCTCCCCCAGAGAGGGGAGATCATTCTGATGTTGTACTTTGTGTCCGTCTGTCACCAATATATTGTCCATATAATGTCTTTTGGTGAATTGTCACGAAAAATCATAGAAATGATCAGTACCTAGCAGTCTAGTTGTGTGTATCATCTTTTGAGTTTCGCTCGCTTCATTTTTCACACAGTTATGGCCCTTTGAAGATTTTTAAGTAACACACTTTGTCTGGACAATATCCTCTAAACTCCGACATGGATTTGAATGAACCGTCGCAGGAATTGTCAATACCAAGCCTCATTGTGCATGTCATCTCTTCGTTCTACTTGGTTAGGTTAGTTTAAACAATATTTATTTCTTTGAATAAACATAGTCAAGTTTAAATATTATGTACATACATGTAGGATTGAGGAGAAAGCAATCTGCTTGTATGTTTACCTCTTTCCACTTAGTTAATGCTTCACAAAGTTATGGCCCTTAATGAACCTTCACAGGAATTATCAATACCAGGCCTCGTTGTGCATGTCATCTCTTCGTTCTACTTGGTTAATGCTTCACACAGTTATGGCCCTTTGAAGACTTATTACGTATGCTATATTTCAGTTGTTTGACTCGAGTCAACAGGGATACATCAGTGAGGACGACCTGTCCCTCATACTTTACAACGCCTTCGGTATGGTAGATATTGATATTGTTGAACTGTTCAAACATGTGGATGCTGATAAAGACGGAAAAATCACATTTGGTAGGTAAAAATTCCATAGCATTTGGTAGGTAGAAATTCCATAGCATTTGGTAGGTAGAAATTCCATAGCATTTGGTTGGTAGGTAGAAATTCCATAGCATTTGGTAGGTAGAAATTCCATAGCATTTTGTAGGTAGAAATTCCATAGCATTTGGTAGGTAGAAATTCCATAGCATTTTGTAGGTAGAAATTCCATAGCATTTGGTAGGTAGAAATTCCATAGCATTTTGTAGGTAGAAATTCCATAGCATTTGGTAGGTAGAAATTCCATAGCATTTTGTAGGTAGAAATTCCATAGCATTTGGTAGGTAGAAATTCCATAGCATTTTGTAGGTAGAAATTCCATAGCATTTGGTAGGTAGAAATTCCATAGCATTTTGTAGGTAGAAATTCCATAGCATTTGGTAGGTAGAAATTCCATAGCATTTTGTAGGTAGAAATTCCATAGCATTTGGTAGGTAGAAATTCCATAGCATTTGGTAGGTAGAAATTCCATAGCATTTTGTAGGTAGAAATTCCATAGCATTTGGTAGGTAGACATTCCATAGCATTTGGTAGGTAGAAATTCACTAAGCAAGGTCAATCACATTTGAAAGGTAGAAATTCCCATAAACCAGGCCAGTTACTGTATATTTATTGGCGTAGGTTTTATCTTGGCTATATTGGTGATCCAGGCTAGACAAATTTAGCTTAGTTTATACAAATTTATTTGAGCTCGATTACAAAACAAGGTCTTACAACTTATATTAATCACTCTCGAGACCTCATTCCTGATGGAATCCAACGATACGAGGGAGAGAGAAGAGGCATGTGGAATTTAAATGCTATGCCTAAGGGCACAATCGTAACGGCTCTAGCGGGGCTCGAACTCCGGGGAGACAATTCTTGTAAGCTAACTGAATGTAAGATCAGGGAGACCATTCTTTGTACCCAAGAACCAATTTAGTGCGGGAATAATTGTATTACTCGCCGAGTATTTGATTGTTTTATCTCCATTTCTTAAATCCAATGCTATTACAGATGAGTTGATGGCCTTTGCATAAATCCATTGCTATTACAGATGAGTTGATGGCCTTTGCATAAATCCATTGCTATTACAGATGAGTTGATGGCCTTTGCATAAATCCATTGCTATTACAGATGAGTTGATGGCCTTTGCATAAATCCATTGCTATTACAGATGAGTTGATGGCCTTTGCATAAATCCATTGCTATTACAGATGAGTTCAAGGCCTTTGCATAAATCCATTGCTATTACAGATGAGTTCAAGGCCTTTGCATAAATCCATTGCTATTACAGATGAGTTGATGGCCTTTGCATAAATCCATTGCTATTACAGATGAGTTGATGGCCTTTGCATAAATCCATTGCTATTACAGATGAGTTGATGGCCTTTGCTTAAATCCATTGCTATTACAGATGAGTTGAAGGCCTTTGCATAAATCCATTGCTATTACAGATGAGTTGATGGCCTTTGCATAAATCCATTGCTATTACAGATGAGTTGATGGCCTTTGCATAAATCCATTGCTATTACAGATGAGTTCAAGGCCTTTGCATAAATCCATTGCTATTACAGATGAGTTCAAGGCCTTTGCATAAATCCATTGCTATTACAGATGAGTTCAAGGCCTTTGCATAAATCCTTGCTATTACAGATGAGTTGATGGCCTTTGCATAAATCCATTGCTATTACAGATGAGTTCAAGGCCTTTGCATAAATCCATTGCTATTACAGATGAGTTGATGGCCTTTGCATAAATCCATTGCTATTACAGATGAGTTCAAGGCCTTTGCATAAATCCATTGCTATTACAGATGAGTTCAAGGCCTTTGCTTACGAGAAGCCAGAGTATGCGCCACTATTTTTGGCCTATCAGAAATTGAAGGGAGGCGACTCAACCAGCAGTGCAACCATGGCAACGGTTGAGGAGCAAGAGGAAGACCATACCAAATCTGAATAGGTGAAAGAGTTCAAGGATGAATATAATAGCAAGACGGTATACTGCGGGAGAGACGGACATACGGACATGTGTGGAAGAGAGAGGAATATGGGTAGTATTCATGGACACAACTTTACCTCCACTCCATGGATAACGTGATATGTCAGTTATCAATCACATATAATCTGTTTATAGAGAATTAACATCTAACAAGTTCTGTGTATGAATACAGCTTTGTAACTTTCATCCACTGTGTTGAGTTGGAAGTTTGATAACATCCCTGTATCTATGGGAGCAAGAGCCCAAGTCGATTATAAAGTTAAATATAAGCAACAATATATATTTTAATAGTTTGTATCAGTTTACCATTAGAGGTGCTAAATTACAAATGTTTTTTTGACCCCTCACTACCCTTGCCAGTGGGAAGAGTAAACTAATTAACTATGTAAACGTTTTTGTAATATGTATAATAATTATATACCAGTTCAAACACTTTCCATACTTTGCCCAGAAAACATATCAAGCTAGAGGGCACTCGATAGTCCATACCTCTGTGAACCGGATCCGGGTCATCACCAAAAGTGAATCGGTTGATTCTCGCTCCTTGGTAGACCTTCCAAAAAAACAATCATGAACATCTATCCACGAACAAACAAACTGAGGGGGGGGGGGTGAAAACATAACCCCCTTGTGGAGGTAATTTTTGTTTGTCTTAAACCCTTTTTTTAAATTTAACGTCGTTATCAGTTACCTATTTGAGCGACACACAGTTTACCAAACACCTTTCCAGGGCAGGCTCCAGCGGTTAACAAGTACTTGGTGCACCAACCTTCGTAAGAAACTGCTAACTTTTTCATATAAAGAGACACGGTCTGAGTGGGGCTCAAACCTGTGACCATCAGTGATGATAGGTTACAGTGGTATACAAGTCAGCGACCGTAACCACTGGATCACAGTATTGGTGCACCAACCTCCATAAGAAACTGCCAACTTTTTCATATAAAGAGACACGGAGTGAGAATAAGGTGTCAAATACTCATTTTGTCTCCATACTATTGATAAGCACTCCATACTCAATATCTGTGGGAATGGCGGTTATATGTGGTCAGCTGAAATCCTCACCCCTGTTGGCAGGTGGGTGGGGTATTGTAACATTATTTTGTTTGGCATATTTATTTACGAGACTTCAAATGTCTGTGGTCCTGGTAGTACAGTACTCAAAAAGGGAAGAATCTCATCTGTGTGTCTAATTAATTATAAATGTTAGTTTTGGCGGAGAAAAGTTCAGTTGTTATATCTGGGTGTCCACCTGTGTCTGAAATATTGCTCAGAGGGAGTATAACACCCAGGGTGTCATTATTAAATAGCGGGAAAGTGAGGTATTTAAAGAATGTTTCATATTTTATTATGCCCTGTGTATTTTCATGCTTCCGATACTGCATTTTGCTTGATGTATTTAATATTATAAACTATCTCTGTGGTATTTTAACAATTTGCTGATTATGCTCAGATATATTAGTAGCAAATAATTGATTTTAGGTTGTAAATAGTTGTTTTGCTGTTTAAATTTTATTACCTGTTTTAGAAGCATAGTTAATATATATCGAAATCAATGCAATCTCTGGCAAGTTGTTAATGTTAGTGATGTTTATATTGGTTCTTTTAGTTGGAATCCTTTGTTTTTACTGTTGGTCCCGAACCAGATCGTGGCATGATAAATGTGTTTTATCGAATTCATGTTAATTAATTGATAATAATGTTTTACAGTAAAGTATGCGTTGTATATACTGTAGGATATCTGTCGAGATTTAACCCTTTCCTTCATAGAGATTTAGGTTAATATACTATTATATCTCCATACAAACTACAGCCATTTAACCCTTTCCTTCATAGAGATTTAGGTTAATATATTATTATATCTCCATACAAACGACAGCCATTTAGTTTCATGCAGTGAATAATTAGTCGCCAATCTATCCCACCTCTATAGATATTACTGGGACTACATGAGATTCTGGCTTTTATTATGAACATTTGTTTGGCTACTATCTTGTCAATGTATGTCGTATTGGCGTCAAGCGGTGCTTCTATGAGGGAAAGGGTCAATGTATGTCGTATTGGTGTCAAGAGGTGCTTCTATGAGGGAAAGGGTCAATGTATGTCGTATTGGTGTCAAGAGGTGCTTCTATGAGGGAAAGGGTCAATGTATGTCGTATTGGTGTCAAGAGGTGCTTCTATGAGGGAAAGGGTTTATAATGTAAGAAGAGAAAACGGATGAAAATTGATAGCATATGGTGCAAAGGAAACAAAAAAACCAGATGAAACCAATTAAGAGGCTGTCCGATTAGCACAGTGGCTGTCTGATTAGCACGCTCGCTTCTCACCAACGCAACCCTGGTTCGATCCTCGGACTGGAAATTAGGTGAGATGGTACGGTGGTCACCAGATCGAACAGGTGAGTTTTCTCCGGTTTCCTCCCACACGAATGACCACATATACGCTTTCATCCGCGCCAACGAGAGTGATTAATATAAGTTGTTAAAATTGTTGTAAAATAAATACAGTTTAAACTAATGTCTTTCAATCAAATGTATAGGACATTGCGCTACCAACAAACAAATTCTGTAACACGGCTACCCTACCCCATTGTTCTTGCCTTTGTTCTATTAGCCACGCAAGAGCATTTATAGCCACTAGACAATAGATCTATTGTTCTCCTAGCCACGTCCGTACCATCATGTGTACACTGCTATCCGTCCAGTCTCACAAATGGGTATTTAAGTGGCTACCCACATTGTTCTCGCCTGTTTATATTAACCATGTAAGAGTATTTATACCCACTAGACAATAGATCTATGTCGGACCTTCCCCAACAGTTAATGGATTGATCATATGTCCATGGCAAACCTTCCCCAACAGTTAATGGATTGGTCCTAGGCCCATGGCAGACCTTCCCCAAAAGTTAATGGATTGGTCCTAGGCCCATGGCAGACCTTCCCCAACAGTTAATGGATTGGTCCTATGCCCATGGCAAACCTTCCCCAACAGTTAATGGATTGGTCCTAGGCCCATGGCAGACCTTCCCCAAAAGTTAATGGATTGGTCCTAGGCCCATGGCAGACCTTCCCCAACAGTTAATGGATTGATCCTAGGCCCATGGCAGACCTTCCCCAAAAGTTAATGGATTGGTCCTAGGCCCATGGCAAACCTTCCCCAACAGTTAATGGATTGGTCCTAGGCCCATGGCAGACCTTCCCCAACAGTTAATGGATTGGTCCTAGGCCCATGGCAAACCTTCCCCAACAGTTAATGGATTGGTCCTAGGCCATGGCAAACCTTCCCCAACAGTTAATGGATTGGTCCTAGGCCCATGGCAGACCTTCCCCAACAGTTAATGGATTGGTCCTAGGCCCATGGCAAACCTTCCCCAACAGTTAATGGATTGGTCCTAGGCCCATGGCGGACCTTCCCAACTGTTAATGGATTGGTCCTAGGCCCATGGCAGACCTTCCCCAACAGTTAATGGATTGGTCCTAGGCCCATGGCAGACCTTCCCCAACAGTTAATGGATTGGTCCTAGGCCCATGGCGGACCTTCCCCAACAGTTAATGGATTGGTCCTAGGCCCATGGCAGACCTTCCCCAACAGTTAATGGATTGATCATAGGCCCATGGCAAACCTTCCCCAACAGTTAATGGATTGGTCCTAGGCCCATGGCAGACCTTCCCCAACAGTTAATGGATTGATCATAGGCCCATGGCAAACCTTCCCCAACAGTTAATGGATTGGTCCTAGGCCCATGGCAGACCTTCCCCAACAGTTAATGGATTGATCATAGGCCCATGGCAAACCTTCCCCAACAGTTAATGGATTGGTCCTAGGCCCATGGCAAACCTTCCCCAACAGTTAATGGATTGGTCCTAGGCCCATGGCGGACCTTCCCCAACAGTTAATGGATTGGTCCTAGGCCCATGGCAAACCTTCCCCAACAGTTAATGGATTGGTCCTAGGCCCATGGCGGACCTTCCCCAACAGTTAATGGATTGGTCCTAGGCCCATGGCAAACCTTCCCCAACAGTTAATGGATTGGTCCTAGGCCCATGGCGGACCTTCCCCAACAGTTAATGGATTGGTCCTAGGCCCATGGCAAACCTTCCCCAACAGTTAATGGATTGGTCCTAGGCCCATGGCGGACCTTCCCCAACAGTTAATGGATTGATCATAGGCCCATGGCAAACCTTCCCCAACAGTTAATGGATTGATCCTAGGCCCATGGCGGACCTTCCCCAACAGTTAATGGATTGGTCCTAGGCCCATGGCGGACCTTCCCCAACAGTTAATGGATTGGTCCTAGGCCCATGGCAAACCTTCCCCAACAGTTAATGGATTGATCCTAGGCCCATGGCAAACCTTCCCCAACAGTTAATGGATTGATCCTAGGCCCATGGCGGACCTTCCCCAACAGTTAATGGATTGGTCCTAGGCCCATGGCGGACCTTCCCCAACAGTTAATGGATTGATCCTAGGCCCATGGTGGACCTTCCCCAACAGTTAATGGATTGATCCTAGGCCCATGGTGGACCTTCCCCAATGGAATCCATCGTCACTATGGAGAGAAAAGAGGCAATGTGGAATTTAAGTGCCTTGCCTAAGGGCACAGTCATTAACGGCCCCAGCTGGGCTCAAACTCCGGACCTTTCGCACCTGGCGCGAACGCGCTACCACTGCGCCATCGGATGATTAGAAATTATACTTCCAATTCCAAGAACAATTTATTCAGAATTTAATGATTATAAAAAACCCTATTCTTCCAATAATGAATTTAATGATTATAACCGCTTATTTCCAATAATGATTTTAATGATTATAACCGCTTATTTCCAATGATTTTAATGATTATAACCGCTAATTTCCAATAATGATTTTAATGATTATAACTGCTTATTTCCAATAATGATTTTAATATTTATAGCCATATTCTTCCAATAACGATTTCTTCAGATTTTAATTATTATTTGTAAATTACCTCCCTTATTGGCTTTTTATTGATAAAATCATCAATAACTATTTGAATGGTAGTTAGTTAGCTGCAGCCCTGCAGGGAGAAGTGGGGCAGTCCAGGGAGACTATTTCTCCTAAATCACCCTCTAGCTCCAGCCCTACAGGGAGAAGTGAGGCAGTTCAAGGGAGACTATTTCTCCCAAATCACCCTTTAGATCTAGCTCCGAATTGTATGTACCGCACATATCTTTATGTACCCCACATATCTTTGTGTACCCCACATTATCGTTATGCTTGCAATGATACTAACATTGCAGCTATTTATTCTCGGAAGTGTTGCTTTGTTATATCTTAATTTATATTTACGTAATTATTTATATTCTTTTTATTTCTGGTGATTGTATATTAACCCTTTCAACCCCACAGGCCTCTAAATAGGCTTATGAAAAGTGTAGATCCAGATGAGCCGGCTCATAATGAGCCGTCTCATCAGGATCTGCACTTTTTTGCCAGTAATAATTATTACTATTTTTAGATAAAATTACCCATTTTGATAAATGAACTGGTCCAAATGTAATTTTCTTATTAATTTATTGGTCTAAATATATCATGCACCAGTCCATGTCAGTTACTTGGTGTTGAATGGGTTAACTTATTAAAAAATATGTTGTTAGATTATTATGTGTACATACAGTTGCTAGTCTTATTTTCAGGAACCATTCACCACGGTTACCGACATTCTAATACTTTTCTCCAATCTCAAACCTAGTCTACATTGTCAATGTATGTGATATTGTTTACATTGTCAATGTATGTGATGTTGTTTACATTGTCAATGCATGCGATATTGTTTACATTGTCAATGTATGTGATGTTGTTTACATTGTCAATGCATGCGATATTGTTTACATTGTCAATGTATGTGATGTTGTTTACATTGTCAATGTATGTGATATTGTTTACATTGTCAATGTATGTGATGTTGTTTACATTGTCAATGCATGCGATATTGTTTACATTGTCAATGCATGCGATATTGTTTACATTGTCAATGTATGTGATGTTGTTTACATTGTCAATGTATGCGATATTGTTTACATTGTCAATGCATGCGATATTGTTTACATTGTCAATGTATGTGATGTTGTTTACATTGTCAATGTATGTGATGTTGTTTACATTGTCAATGTATGCGATATTGTTTACATTGTCAATGTATGTGATGTTGTTTACATTGTCAATGTATGTGATATTGTTTATGACATCAAGAAGCGTTTCTATACGGAGGAAATGGTTAATGGACTTCTGTAGATTTTTCTTTCATTTCGGTGTTGTCCCTTGCATGACATCTTTGAATATGACATTAAACAAATATTTGTGTTCAGTTTTATTGAATATATCATTATACGTGGTAGTGTTATACTAATAATTTGGCTGTCCGATTAGCGCACTCGCTTCTCACCAATGCAACCCGGGTTCGATCCTCAGACTAGGAAGTATGCGAGATGGTACATGGTGGTCGCCAGATCAGACAGGTGGGTTTTCTCCAGGTACTCACTCCGGTTTCCTCCCACACGATACGAATGACCACATATGCTTTCATCCGCGCAAATGAGAGTGATTAATATAAGTTGTTAGAACTTGCTTCGCAATCGTTGTAAAATAAATAAAGTTTAAACTTTAATAATTTGGACCGCACGTTTTGTCAACATTAGAAAACGGCCCTCACCAGAATGTCATGCTTAACGTTTCGATGAAAGATGGATTTTTACAATATGGATTGAATGATCTGATATGTTACCTGTTTCTGAAACCTAATGTTTCTCATGATTTTTATTGAATTATCCATGTTATTATATCAAATAAAGTTTATATACATATAAAATGGTGTTAATATTTGTTGACGAAACCTGGATTCAGTCCCAACATTCTCGATAGCTATTTCTAAATGAAACTCCAGAGAATTTTCAGTTTTAAATAAGAAAAAATATGATGAATTATGTCCGATGTTTAATATGTTCCATTTTTTGCATTGTCGTCTGCTACAATTATTTGAACTATTTATAGCCTTTATTTTACCCAGCATGCAAAGAGTTAAACAAGCATTATCTAGGTCCTGACCTACTGTTTTCACTTGCAATATTATGTGTCCGCCTCTCTCACACACACACAGCTTAAACCTTTCCTTCATAGAGATTTAGGTTAATATACTATTATATCTCCATACAAACGACAGCCATTTAGCTATCATGCAGTGGATAAGTAGTCGCCATATCTATCCCACCTCCATAGATATTACTGGGACTACATAGAGATTTAGTTAATATACTATTATATCTCCATACAAACGACAGCCATTTAGCTATCATGCAGTGGATAAGTAGTCGCCATATCTATCCCACCTCCATAGATATTACTGGGACTACATGAGATTCTGGCCTTTATTATGAACATTGGTTTGACTACTACATTGTCAATGTATGTGGTATTGGTAATGACGTCAAGAGGTGCTTCTATGAGGGGAAGGGTTAAATGAGTACACATCCCTCTGCCACTTGTATTAACGGCGGAGCCAGGCCAAAGCTTTTTTACTAAATCTTAATTGGTTGTTTTAATTGTCTACATACTCTGCCACTTCTTCAGAAAAAATGAATACAGAACCTCGGGTGATGTATTTTGACACTTTGCCGAGAGAGAGACGGGAGTTTATAACTCTTGTACATGCTTGTTCTCTTTAACGTTACAAATTTCCTTCTCCAACAACGTTTCACCGGACATTGAAACGGATAACAGGCTTACAATAATCTACCTGAATATTTTATTACAGTTGAAGAAGACAAAAGCATTCTTAACAACTTTAATAACATTCAAAACGCATTAAAATACATCTATAATAAGCTATGAGAATATAACAAAGATCAAAAGCATGTAAGGAGTGAATTATCTAATCTGAGCCATCATATACAGTGAAACCCCTCTAAACCGGATTTCCATCATATACAGTGAAACCCCTCTAAACCAGATTTCCATCATATACAGTGAAACCCCTCTAAACCGGATTTCCATCCAAACCAAACAATTTTCTTGGTCTTGATTTTTGTCCTTCGTTTCATTGAATTCCGTCCTTTCAGAACATGAAACATATTTCAACTGCAAAAACTTTGTAACTTGAACAGACACTAAAAGTTTTGTATTAAACTAATGTGGAACTGACAAATTCTTTTATCAAAATCATTTTCAGTTTTTCTCCAAAATATGGTCTATTTTAAGTATTTTTACAATTAACAGAATTTACATAACTTCCTTTACTAACTACCAAGAAATGACATGGATCAGGATTCCTTCTAACCATTGCAGAGTTGAACTGTCGCCCTCTAATTCAAAAATTCCCCCAAACCAAAAAATTCCCCATTATCCGGTGGCCTTTCGGTTTAGAGGGGTTTCGCTTCGTTACAACAGTAATTTATAAATCTGATAGAAAATAGTGAATTCTCCTACGCTGATTGACTCTAGGTTCCTGCCTGTATGTAAATTAATGGAAGAACCAATCTAAGAATTAGTCATAAATCTGTAAGATTAAATATTGTAAATTTACACAGATTAAAGAATTATTAAAATCCATTTTCGGATAATATATATTAAATGAAGTTATTAGAGTGGTGGAACCTATGCTCGGCGTATTCCTATGCTCGGCGTATTCCTATCTATGCTCGGCGTATTCCTATCTATGCTCGGCGTATTCCTATCGTTCTAGGCTAATTTCGCTGAAGCATGGTTCAATAGCATTCCGTTGAGTGTATCGGTAGCCTGATGTAACTGTCACGTGACTGGTCCAGCAGACGAATATAAACAAACAAATCATTGGGAGAATATTTCCACCGAAACTGATACGGTGTATGAGCAATTTAGAAACCTATCCAAATTTAAAAAATCTACAACTAACCAGAAAAATAGTTTCTCTACCATTTCTGATTAACACCAATAAGCGTTTTTATTTAATGATGTTACTATATCAAAATAAGATATTCAACAAGTTCTGGTGTATAAATAAAAATAACAAGTGTGCCATACATAGGAGCCCTGAAGTCTTGATTTCCCCATATAAACGGGTGCCGACCCGACACCATTGCAATAGCTGAATTGAGAAGCAAGGTCACGCGATGAAGCTAAAACTAGCAACAAGAGTTTTTGAAAAGTTGTTTTCACGACTTGGGAAAATAATAATATATACGGCAAGTGCAATTAACATTTTATACTGGTTATTATATGTGGGATTTATGCTGAGCATAGGTTCCACCACTCTATATGTGGGATTTATGCCGAGCATAGGTTCCACCACTCTATATGTGGGATTTATGCCGAGCATAGGTTCCACCACTCTATATGTGGGATTTATGCCGAGCATAGGTTCCACCACTCTATATGTGGGATTTATGCCAAGCATAGGTTCCATCACTCTATATGTGGGATTTATGCCGAGCATAGGTTCCACCACTCTACATGTGGGATTTATGCCAAGCATAGGTTCCATATGCCGAGCATAGGTTCCACCACTCTATATGTGGGATTTATGCTGAGCATAGGTTATGCCGAGCATAGGTTCCACCACTCTATGTGGGATTTATGCCGAGCATAGGTTCCATATGCCGAGCATAGGTTCCACCACTCTATATGTGGGATTTATGCCGAGCATAGGTTCCACCACTCTATATGTGGGATTTATGCCGAGCATAGGTTCCACCACTCTATATGTGGGATTTATGTTGAACCAATATCTCTAATACAAGTGGCTACACAGAAGTAAACTGGTTATAGAGGCTGTCAGATTAGCATAATGTGGTTAGCATGCTTGCTTCTCACCAATGCAACCCACGTTCAATCCTCAGGCTGGGTATTCTACAGATACTACCTACACAGTTTGGCTATATTCCTAGTATTTCCTACCATTGCTTTAAAACAACAAACTGTTTTTAATGTTTTCCTCACAGACGGATCTGTAGTACAGTGGTACCACGCTGGACTGGTAATCCAGGGATCGCAGGTTCGATCCCCTGTCTGACCCTAATACAATTAACAGTCTTTCAGATGGGACTATAGACCGAAGTCTCATATCGGTGCTATACACCGGGCTAGTCCTATAAATAAGACCTCTACATAAATATTTCTTTTCTATTATTTTGAAAAATGCCTGGATAGTAAAATGTCTAAATATTTGGACTATACACTGGGTATGCAAACGTACCAAGGATGCCTCTATCCCAATCAATACAATGATATATTTCAGGAGGCATCGCCCCAATCGAATACAATGATATATTTCAGGAGGCATCGCCCCAATGGAATACAATGATATATTTCAGGAGGCATCGCCCCAATCAATACAATGATATATTTCAGGAGGCATCGCCCCAATCGAATACAATGATATATTTCAGGAGGCATCGCCCCAATCAATACAATGATATATTTCAGGAGGCATCGCCCCAATCAATACAATGATATATTTCAGGAGGCATCGCCCCAATCGAATACAATGATATATTTCAGGAGGCATCGCCCCAATCAATACAATGATATATTTCAGGAGGCATCGCCCCAATCGAATACAATGATATATTTCAGGAGGCATCGCCCCAATCAATACAATGATATATTTCAGGAGGCATCGCCCCAATCGAATACAATGATATATTTCAGGAGGCATCGCCCCAATCAATACAATGATATATTTCAGGAGGCATCGCCCCAATCGAATACAATGATATATTTCAGGAGGCATCGCCCCAATCAATACAATGATATATTTCAGGAGGCATCGCCCCAATCAATACAATGATATATTTCAGGAGGCATCGCCCCAATCAATACAATGATATATTTCAGGAGGCATCGCCCCAATCGAATACAATGATATATTTCAGGAGGCATCGCCCCAATCAATACAATGATATATTTCAGGAGGCATCGCCCCAATCAATACAATGATATATTTCAGGAGGCATCGCCCCAATCAATACAATGATATATTTCAGGAGGCATCGCCCCAATCATGATGGGTAAACGTATCCCAAACAAAATACTTTAAAAATATGCTCCTGTTCAAAAATCAAAATTGCATTGTATGCGAGTGCCCCCGTTTATTATGTCCGCAATGTTAATAAAACATGCTAAAAGTGATGTTATGATTCGTTACAGAGAAACATGGTCACGTAGGGTGCTGAACGAAAACAGATTTAACTTATACGAGTCAAAATAAGATAACATCTGAAATAAAAAAATGTTTTTTTTTGTTCTTTACAATGATTTACAATAAATCGTCAAATTTCAAGTTGAAGGTTAGTGGTAGGGTGGGGACTAGGTGTTGGTGTTCAGAATGTGTACATAGATGTGAATGCAAAGTGTCAAAGCAATACCTTTGACATTTTTGGAAAATAATAATTTCTGAAATCTGACTAATTTTGGCAAAAGTGCAGGTTCATTATTGGGGGTGGATACTTATTGTGGGTGTAGAGAATTAGTCCTCATTGGGTGTCACCGTGTGGATACTTATTGTGGGTGTAGAGAATTAGTCCTCATTGGGTGTCACCGTGTGGATACTTATTGTGGGTGTAGAGAATTAGTCCTCATTGGGTGTCACCGTGTGGATACTTATTGTGGGTGTAGAGAATTAGTCCTCATTGGGTGTCACCGTGTGGATACTTATTGTGGGTGTAGAGAATTAGTCCTCATTGGGTGTCACCGTGTGGATACTTATTGTGGGTGTAGAGAATTAGTCCTCATTGGGTGTCACCGTGTGGATACTTATTGTGGGTGTAGAGAATTAGTCCTCATTGGGTGTCACCGTGTGGATACTTATTGTGGGTGTAGAGAATTAGTCCTCATTGGGTGTCACCGTGTGGATACTTATTGTGGGTGTAGAGAATTAGTCCTCATTGGGTGTCACCGTGTGGATACTTATTGTGGGTGTAGAGAATTAGTCCTCATTGGGTGTCACCGTGTGGATACTTATTGTGGGTGTAGAGAATTAGTCCTCATTGGGTGTCACCGTGTGGATACTTATTGTGGGTGTAGAGAATTAGTCCTCATTGGGTGTCACCGTGTGGATACTTATTGTGGGTGTAGACAATTAGTCCTCATTGGGTGTCACCGTGTGGATACTTATTGTGGGTGTAGACAATTAGTCCTCATTGGGTGTCACCGTGTGGATACTTATTGTGGGTGTAGACAATTAGTCCTCATTGGGTGTCACCGTGTGGATACTTATTGTGGGTGTAGAGAATTAGTCCTCATTGGGTGTCACCGTGTGGATACTTATTGTGGGTGTAGAGAATTAGTCCTCATTGGGTGTCACCGTGTGGATACTTATTGTGGGTGTAGAGAATTAGTCCTCATTGGGTGTCACCGTGTGGATACTTATTGTGGGTGTAGAGAATTAGTCCTCATTGGGTGTCACCGTGTGGATACTTATTGTGGGTGTAGAGAATTAGTCCTCATTGGGTGTCACCGTGTGGATACTTATTGTGGGTGTAGAGAATTAGTCCTCATTGGGTGTCACCGTGTGGATACTTATTGTGGGTGTAGAGAATTAGTCCTCATTGGGTGTCACCGTGTGTATACTTATTGTGGGTGTAGAGAATTAGTCCTCATTGGGTGTCACCGTGTGTATACTTATTGTGGGTGTAGAGAATTAGTCCTCATTGGGTGTCACCGTGTGGATACTTATTGTGGGTGTAGAGAATTAGTCCTCATTGGGTGTCACCGTGTGGATACTTATTGTGGGTGTAGAGAATTAGTCCTCATTGGGTGTCACCGTGTGGATACTTATTGTGGGTGTAGAGAATTAGTCCTCATTGGGTGTCACCGTGTGGATACTTATTGTGGGTGTAGAGAATTAGTCCTCATTGGGTGTCACCGTGTGGATACTTATTGTGGGTGTAGAGAATTAGTCCTCATTGGGTGTCACCGTGTGGATACTTATTGTGGGTGTAGAGAATTAGTCCTCATTGGGTGTCACCGTGTGGATACTTATTGTGGGTGTAGAGAATTAGTCCTCATTGGGTGTCACCGTGTGGATACTTATTGTGGGTGTAGAGAATTAGTCCTCATTGGGTGTCACCGTGTGGATACTTATTGTGGGTGTAGAGAATTAGTCCTCATTGGGTGTCACCGTGTGGATACTTATTGTGGGTGTAGAGAATTAGTCCTCATTGGGTGTCACCGTGTGGATACTTATTGTGGGTGTAGAGAATTAGTCCTCATTGGGTGTCACCGTGTGGATACTTATTGTGGGTGTAGAGAATTAGTCCTCATTGGGTGTCACCGTGTGGATACTTATTGTGGGTGTAGACAATTAGTCCTCATTGGGTGTCACCGTGTGGATACTTATTGTGGGTGTAGAGAATTAGTCCTCATTGGGTGTCACCGTGTGGATACTTATTGTGGGTGTAGAGAATTAGTCCTCATTGGGTGTCACCGTGTGGATACTTATTGTGGGTGTAGAGAATTAGTCCTCATTGGGTGTCACCGTGTGGATACTTATTGTGGGTGTAGAGAATTAGTCCTCATTGGGTGTCACCGTGTGGATACTTATTGTGGGTGTAGAGAATTAGTCCTCATTGGGTGTCACCGTGTGGATACTTATTGTGGGTGTAGAGAATTAGTCCTCATTGGGTGTCACCGTGTGGATACTTATTGTGGGTGTAGAGAATTAGTCCTCATTGGGTGTCACCGTGTGGATACTTATTGTGGGTGTAGAGAATTAGTCCTCATTGGGTGTCACCGTGTGGATACTTATTGTGGGTGTAGAGAATTAGTCCTCATTGGGTGTCACCGTGTGGATACTTATTGTGGGTGTAGAGAATTAGTCCTCATTGGGTGTCACCGTGTGGATACTTATTGTGGGTGTAGAGAATTAGTCCTCATTGGGTGTCACCGTGTGGATACTTATTGTGGGTGTAGAGAATTAGTCCTCATTGGGTGTCACTGTGTGGATACTTATTGTGGGTGTAGAGAATACATAGTTCCCGTGTAATGTCATCATTCCTACTGTGGCTGCCAGTTTGAATGGCAAAGTTGATCAGATAGTATAGTATATATATATACTATATATTACATAGTAGCGTAATTTTGTTTTCTTCATAAAATATTTATTTTTCATCCCATCATCATTTCGTATTAATAACGAATAAATAATAATTTACCTGTATATTAATATTTCAACTGTGAAAATAGACTTTCAAAAATAGGTGCAAGTTAAGTTCTTATAATTTATAATCCATACATCATTGTCGAAAAATAAATTAATATTTAAAAAGTGCATTTCAATACCCTTAAAATCATACCAAATTTTATATTAAGAAACCAAAATTAATAAAGTTATTGCAATTAAAGAATTACTAGTAAAATCATTAAATTGCCGTTAATAAAACGTGCCAGTCAAAATGGCTGCCAAGATAAGTTCTTATCAGTGTTTTTGACTATTTTCACAGGCCGTGGGAAAGTAAGAACCATAAATTCGAAGACGAAAAAACGCTTCTGTTTGCCAGTATATTTTTTTGCCTAATTACATTAAATAGTTCCTGATAATGAAAAAACTTCACGCAAATAATCGACACACTATTTTTAATCACTGTATACCGCTAGTGCATATTAAGCATTTTATTGATCTAAGCAGTTGATTTTCAACAAATAAATCATGAACTACTTACTACATGTATGTGGCAAATATATGATGCAAGCTATCATGCCACGACCAATCAGAATCCTTGCATGGTTTTTACACGCGTGTTGATATAAGAAAATAGGTAATGGCTGTGTTACACTGAATACAAACAAATTTATGTGATAAATATCTATGAAAGTCTAATATAAAACAGAGATCTACTAACATGGCAGCTGATAACTCGGGTGTTGCGGTATACTGGTATATATTGCAATATTAAGATCCGCGATAAAATATCGCGATATTAAAATTGAATACCGGTATTTATCTACCGAGAACTGTGTTGAGTTCTTAACCCTTTCAACACCACAGACCTCTAAATTGGCTTACAAAAAAGTGTAGATCCAGATGAGCCGGCTCATGATGAGCCGTCTCATCAGGATCTGCACTTTTTTCAAGTAATATAACTATTTTTAGAATTTTTTTTACCCATTTTGATAAATGAACTGATCCAAATGTAATTTTGTTATTAATTTATTGGTCTAAAAATATCATGGACCAGTCCATGTCAGTTACTTGGTGTTGAATGGGTTAATAATATCCAAATAAATTCCGCAGTTATATTCGGGGGATTATTCCTTTTAATTTCACAATTTCTAATTTAAGTTGAACAAAGCTCAATATTTTCATTTTTAATCTGGTGTCGTCTAGGCGTTTTATGTGGTCGATGTTTAAAAGCCGGGTCATGGGCGATGGCATCGGTTTTTCATGACTTCACTATAAAAACATGTTTTTGCCCCGAATATTTTACAACATAACTATCGCCAAGAAAAAGATTACATGCATTATAATGAATATCAGGTAAAATAGTATACGACTGTCGACAACCATATTTTTTAACTACGCCATAGACTTATACTGCACATACATGTGTAGGTCCGTGATTACTCCAGGACAGGATCCGGCTTTTATACACGACTCAATCGCTTCAACCGGTGCTTATGTAAATATTCACAGTTCTCTGAAAGCATCTTCTAGTTGATTTAAGTTGTTATTTTAATCAATGTGTTGTTGTTTTACTAGTTAATAAATACTGTTGAATGAGAGTGTCTTAAAATGTGTGTAAAATAATCCATGTCATCTTATTAAAATACTCTTAATAGAAAAAATATAAAAGACAAATGCATGAAGATATATAAGGCAATATATCGTGATAAATATCGAGATTATTTGATATAATATATCGCGATGAGTTACTGATATCGTGACACCCCTACTGTTAACCTCAGTACTTCACTGCCAATTTAAAGTACAAAGTGCACCTGTTATCGCCGATACTTATCGGATAAATTCATAACATATCCGTATTTGTATTTTATGGTACTGTGCTTTCAAAATAAGAGTAACAACGATTATAAACAAACATTCGCAACAATATGCGTTTTACAAGTACGACAGGTTGCTAGCATTGCTTCATTATAGATATTGTAAAAGGTGTCGTGGTCATTTAAAAAGTTCGATTATTTGAATTTCATGTTGGGTATTGATGTTGTTGTGTGTAAAAATGTACTTATACACAAAATGGCTGCCAAATGTATAAGAATAAGATTGGTTTACGCAGTAAAACCAAAGTTCATAACTGATTTCTGATCAAATGCCGCAAGTTTTTGGTGTTTTCCGTGAAACCGTTGCATCAAGTGATATAATTACACCATAATTACACACCCCAGTGGGATCCGAACCTACAGCAGCGAGGGTCAAATGATTTGAAGTCAATGACCTTAGCCACTCGGACACGGAGGCCCCTAGTGCCCTCACAAGCATTGACAGATGTTGTCTTCACCCATACATTCTACACACAAACTTTAGCTGAAATACTTCCGTAAAAACATTTAATAGAGGCTTTATAGAGCGGATATTATTGACTACATAACGATGGAGAGCCCTTCCCAAATGTGCAGCTGCAGTGATTAATAAATATAGCACTTGTGACTAGTTCGCATGATTTTCATCACCGCTACAGACAGCAGCCAATTGCATCGATAGATACCGGTCAACTCGGACGTACCCTGCATCCCTGGCCATTGTACAAGACGTAACAAGAGGATCTTAATAGGTCTGTGTTCTAACAAAATTCTAAAGTTTGAATTTTCTTGTTTTAGCACAAAAATAAAAACGATATAATGCCCCCCAACTCCATCTTGGAAGCAACTAATCAACATTTAGTGTTCTTGTGGACATGATCCCGTAAGTTATACGGGACAATTTCTTCATGAGATGGTTGATCGTTCCTGCTTGCTTGCTTCGGAGTCTGAGCGTACTGCGTGGTGCATGCCGATCTCCCTGCCTCGACTCATTCCTTACAACGTTCAATTCCAACATGCCATATTCATTTGGAAGCAGCCAATTTATCTCGGAATATTTGTAACTATGAAGCATCACGCGAGACTGAAAGTTTATAATATGTATACCTACATCATTTACGGCGATAAAACACTTGCCTTGTTGCCGCGAGTTACCTGTCTGAAGATCACCAGTGAAGAATGCCGAGCCGTAAACAGTCAAATTTCGACAGTTATTCAGGAAGTCTATTTGTAGCAACTGTGGTCTTGACGGTGGGTCTTTGTTGCAGAGTTCCCGATATCTGTGAAAGACGCGACTTGCCCAATTAGATCGTGACTTCAAATTTGGCTGCGGTACCAGCTGTTGTAAATTCCTGTGGTTTTGAACGAAAGCTTTTGCCACTTGCTGATCACTGCCTCCGTGATTCAGGTACAACAATATTGATGCAAACATAAGTACATCCTGCTCCTTACATGGGTAAAATGCATTTATATAGTTCTGTTTTGCTTCATGGAACAACAGTCTCACTGCATCTGGATGTTCAACTCCCCGCTCTACAATCAAGCTTATTTTAGCATTTCTTCTCCATTTTAGATGCGGTTCTTCTTCCTTTGGGTTCCCATCTGTCAGATCTCTCACTATCTTTTGTTTCCAACTACTCATATGCTCCAATGGTTTGTGTTCAGGTTTAAGCTGAAGCTCTAAACAAGGAGAACAAATCCAGATAGTAAAAATGTCTGCATATGGTATTTCAGGCATGTTGAATTCTCGGAGCATCTGTTGATTCAACTGTTGCACGCTTGTGTTAGCACCATCAATCAAGCTCAGACTTTTGCTTGTCCCATCCACCATCAAAACCTACAAACAGATACTAATGATTTATAAATAATTATGTATCAATTACCTACATGCAAGTAATGATGTATTACAATGGGCAACGCTTCAGATGCGAAAGGTCCGGAGTTCGAGCCCTGCTGGAGTCGTTATGATTGTGTCCTTAGGCAAGGCATTTAAATTCCACATTGCCGCTTCTCTCTCCCTCATGGCGATGGATTCTATCAGGAATGAGGTCTCGAGAGTGATTAATATACCGCAAGTTGTAAGAACTTGTTTCGCAATCGAGCTAAAATAAATTATTATAAACTACAATGGATTTAGTAGTCTAAACAACAGGTACCTCATTGCATATGGTTTGGAAAACTAAAGAAAGAAAAATTGCGCAATGAACTGGTAGATGTTCCCACCACACACTAATCACATCAGTTAGAGGACATGTTAGAGGCATCAGAATTGGGAACAGCCTTCCGAAGACAGTCGTAACCTGACCTACCATCGACATTTTCAAGACAGAAGAGAAGTCAGTCTGAGTCAACCTCCGATAAATTTCTACTGGACATTTTTAATGTTCCATAGATAAACCACATGTACATAGACTTTATTGCATCGCCATTGCACCGGTACGAGTAAACACCAGATTTGTGTCAGTACTTTTTCAGAAGAAGAAGTAAACCCTCACCTGTATTTGTCTAGGTTGCCTAGCAGCCACTTCCAAGCGTTTTGCTACCTGTATGTGTTCCCAATTTAATTGCTGTTCACACATCTCTAGCGCTGTTCTTCCTTTCTTGTCGACAAGATTAATGTCAAGTTCCGGGTGATTAAGTAGAACACTCACAACGCCAGGAAATCCTTTGATTGCACTAAGATGAAGTGGGGTGCGATCATCAGAGTTGAGAACATTTGGTGAGCACCCTGCCAGCAACAACATCTGCACAACATCCTGGTGCCCGAACCAGGCTGCAAAATGAATCGGTGACCAACCATAAGGATCTCTTTTTGAGGGCGAGTAACTCCTAGAAATACAGTCTTGAACTTTTAACACATCCCCTTTAGCCGCATATATATGTATAGGGTAGAGTTCTCGTTCTTCCAACGAGTAGCTGTCTGGATCAATAGAACTATTTAAACTACTCTTTCTAGATGTTGTACCAGACTCGATGTAGTCAGGTGGAGGACAAGGCACTGTAGGAATTGTTCGGCTTCTAGCAACAAGTACGGACCCAAATAATGGATTTATCACAACCGTTGTACATTTTTCAATTGCCGTCATCTTTGCAGAATATTCGTTAGCTGCTATTCGTATTACCTCTGGAAAATCGCTCATCATTGATCTCAAATATATTGTGGACGTAGCTGATGTATTGTTGTCTGAAAGACCCATACTTATTGGAAGAAAGGCTGGATTAATGATGCTGAAAATGACTCGAAAATCTGCCCTAGAGTGGAACATTAACTCCAGGGCACCAGGCTTTGTATGCTTATCTCGGAGCCAGTTTTCAATTTGTAGAACAGAAGACCTTGTTGATGGTGGAAAACTCGTTGTTGACACGTTCAGCAAATGGATGACATTTTCTAGAGAATAAAATCCTGGACTGTTTGGCGATTTGTCAACAAATGAACTGTTCAACTTATCCCGCGAATTTGTAGGAATGCAATACAACGTATACCTCGACATCGACGCACGCTGCCCCTCCTTGACAATGAGTGCCCGTTCTCCCTTGATTCCACCATGATCGCCTCCGGTCAAGGAATACAAATGTGACAGAATAAGTTCTCTCGGTTCTATTTCTATTGTCAAATGAAATGAAGGAAAATATTTTGTGGGGCTTTGTTTTCCATGTCTCTCTGAATTTTTGTGATCCAACAACAAAATGTCATAAAATTTGGCCTTGTAATCTTGACTCGAGACATTTTGCTTGGGTCGTACAACTGCCAAAATAACTTCCATTAAGTGTTTTGAAGGTTATGTACTGTTCTGGAGATTCATGTCACCTTGTATTATCAATGTTCTGTAATAAACAAAAAAATAACCGTGTCAATTTGTCAATTTCCTGTCCTGCTCATTTTCGGTTGTCGTTTTTACAGGTAGTATGTAAATTGTATGCAGTTAATTATTTACAATTTCAATCTGTTCATGAACGTTTTGGTAAAATTTCACACCGCACGGATTATTGACAAGAAGTCTACACAATTTCTCACATTGAAGTATGTTTTACGGGAGGTCGCTAAACGGGCTAGGTATAAATTACGGACAAATTCCATCATGAAGAAGCTGCTAAAGCCACAGCACTGAACAAACAGTTTCAGTCTGTCTTCAGCTCCAAATCCCCACTAAGACTTACCTCCATTTGTAAAATGAAAATTCAGGACACATATGGAAACCTGAATGGTCAATCCACGCCAAACATGAATGAGATCACAGTAAGCTCAACTGGCATAGAGAAACTTCTCAATAACCTGAACCCCCACAAGGCTAGTGGTCCTCATAAGTTATCATAAGTCGACTTCTGGAAGAAGGCTGTCCTCAGCCTCTGACTCCAGCTCTTCTTGTACTGGCGCGTCCGGTTGCGATTTGCTCATTATAATTATACAATATGTCTTGATTTTTCCAAAATTTGTCTAGACGTCTCTCAAAAGAAGGTACTGACTTTGCACTTATAACACTGTCTGGTAGGGAATTCCAGGTGTCTATCACTCTGTGAGTAAACGAGTATTTTCTGATGTTCAGTCGTGCTCTTGGTTTATATATTTTCTGGGTGTTTCCTCTTGTTGAAGTGTTGTCTCTTAAGTTGAACAGTTTCTCGGGTGGAAAGTCATATTTTTCATTCAGGATTTTGAAAACTTCGATCATGTCTCCTCTCGTTCGTCTATATGCAACTGTCGGTAATTTGAGTTTTTTCAGTCTCTCAGTATATGACAACTCTGACAATCCGGGAACTAGCTTTGTCGCTCTTCTTTGCACATTTTCAATAGTTGTAATATCTTTCAGGACAGTAAAGTAGAGAAGGAGTATAACAGAGTGAGGAATCAAGTCAAACGTGACTCACGAAAAGCCATGAAACATCATGAGGAACATATTGCACTGAATGTTAAATCAAACCCGAAGAAGTTCTGGACATACGTAAAATCAAAGTCTTAGACTAAATCCTCAATACCAGTCTTATATAAGAATGAGGCAAGGGACACACTTACTACATCTAAAGAGAAGGCAGATTCCCTCGGAGAATTCTTCTCCTCGGTGTTTACAGAAGACCCATGTGATGAACTATCAGAGATTGTGCCAAAGGAAATACCAATGAATGACAATATTAATGTAGAAATAGTGAAGAAAAAATTATAAAACTTAAAAATAGATAAATCGCCCGTCCCTGACAACATAAGTCCTAGAATATTGAAGGAGTTGAGTGATGTTCTTGCATTACTGATATACATTATATTCAGTAATAGTTTACAAACTTTTGAAATACCACAAGAATGGAAGATGGCTAACATCACAGCACTATACAAAAAAAGGCGACACAAAGTATGCAGGCAACTACAGACCTGTAAGCTTGACATGTATTCTCTGTAAAGTTCTAGAAAGTATAGTTCGTGAAAGCATGGTGGAACATATGAAAACCTACAATTTATTTAGTGACAAACAGTTTGGATTAATATCTGGTAGATCAACAGTGTTACAGCTATTAACAGTGCTTGATCAGTGGACAGAGATATTGGATTCGGGTGGAAGTATTGACGTAGCTTACTGCGACTTCATGAAAGCGTTTGACAAAGTCTCACATAGAAGGCTATTACACAAACTTCAGATATATCGGTTTGGACCAAAGTATATTCAATGTATTGAATGCTTCTTACAAGCCCGTCAACAGAGAGTCTTCGTTAATGGCCAAGCACCTGAATGGAAACCAGTAACCAGCGGAATTCCCCAGGGGTCTGTACTTGGTCCGATGCTGTTTGTCCTCTTCATCAATGACCTGCCAGATGCATCACCAAATGGAAATAAAGTATTCCTATATGCTGATGACACTAACATATTCAGGGACATACGAACTAACAGTGATATAGACTTACTACAGGAGGATATACACTGCATGCACGCATGGTCAGAAACATGGCTCCTAAAGTTTCATCCCGATAAGTGCCATACCATGTCAATTGGCAGAAATAGACTGGAAGAACGCCAATATAGTTTAAAAGCTGAATACCCGCCAATGAATAAAAGTCGGTCAGAAAAGGATGTCGGAGTAGTCATTGATGATAAATTGACATTTGAGAAGCACATAGCTGAGAAGTTGACCAAAGCAAACTCAATTGCAGGTGTAATAAGAAGATCGTTTGAATATTTAGATTGCATTACATTCAGACTCTTGTATACCGCATTAGTTAGACCACATTTGGAATACGCCAACCTAGTCTGGAACCTAGGTCCTGACCTAATTAAGCCAATCATACTTAAAACCCTGTCTAAAGAACTCTCACATATCCTTGAAGTCTTATTCCAAAAATCCCTCAACGAAGGATCACTGCCTGCCCAGTGGAAGTCAGCAAATGTTGCTCCCATTTACAAAAAAGAGGACAAGTCAAACCCCGCCAACTATAGGCCTATCTCACTGACATGTGTTCTATGCAAGGTACTAGAACTTTTTCCTCCTCGATAGCAAAACACTTCACTAACCACAGTAAAACGGTCATGCGTGACCCAACTAGTAATGCTAGTCAATGACTTGGTTACCTCTGTCTACAATAAGCATCAGGTAGATCTCATCCTATTAGACTTCAGTAAGGCTTTCGATAAGGTCAATCACGAGAAAGTACTACTAAAAATGCATGAATATGGAGTCAGAGGTCAAACATTAAGGTGGATTAAGAGTTTTCTAGATAATAGACTCCAGTCAGTTGTCCTTAATGGTATTAGTTCAGAGGCCATTCCGGTGTCCTCTGGAGTCCCACAGGGATCCGTACTTGGACCCCTGCTTTTCCTAGCCTACATAAACGACCTCCCACAAAACATCAGTTCCAAAGTCCGCATCTTTACAGATGATACTGCAGTATATCTATCACTAACATCTGCAAATGAATCGGTCACACTCCAAAATGATCTTAAGAGATTAGAAGAGTGGGAGTTGGAGTGGGACATGGAATTTAACCCCTCCAAATGTCAAGTTATCCACGTCACCAGAAGGAAACATCCTATTCCCAGCAAATATAAACTCCATGGAGTTCTACTTGAGTCGGTCACCTCAGCCAAATACCTTGGCGTGGATATCTCAAATAACCTGTCGTGGGACACCCTCATAAAAAGGTCAACAATTTCAACATTTGGATTTCTACGTAGAAACCTCCAGGTCAAATCTGAACCCCTTAAGACCAAGGCTTACCAGACACTAGTGAGACCCCAGCTTGAATATGGCTCCGAGATCTGGTCGCCCCATACCCAAACATTGATAGACCAAATTGAAGGTGTCCAGCGAAGAGCAGCCAGTTGGATAACGGCTGACTTATATCGTACCTCTAGTGTTACAGACATGCTACATTCCCTAAATCTACGCAGACTAGATCAACGGCGTATTGACAATAAGTTATCCCTTATGTATAAAATTCATAATGATCTTGTTGCTATTCCCATTGAAAATAACCTAGTTCCTCTCTCCCGTCCTACTCGCCCATTGCCATTCCTTAAGCTATAGGTTAATTACAGCAACTACAGACTACTATTTAGATACGAGTATGACTACAATAGTCCACATATGTCACAGCAACATATATACTACATGTTTAACATTGTGACACCAGTCTGTGGATAAAACACAACATATCAGAGCAACAGTCAACAACATGAATACAACACCACAACAACTATAATACATGGCTATATTCCAACAATGTGGCAGACGGCAACAGTATTTATTAATATTAATCAGTCATACAACAACCATTTTAAAAACCAATGCATAATGGTTTTCCACAAACAGCTTCATATATTATTACTACTACAAGTTTTCGTTCTTTCCAAGAACAATCTATCATTGGAACCACCTCCCTCCTGACATTGTCCATCTCCCTACCATAGAGCAATTCAATACGGCAGTTTTCCATATTGAACATGCCAGTCCCTAGTTGTTCTGCGTAGCTGCTTTTAAACTTTTACCACAACTTATTTTCATACCTTCTTAAATTATACTTTTAACTACTCATACTTTTAACTTGTTTGCGGTTTTTGACGCGCAACATGTCTACGTCCCCGCGAGGGGTTCGACATTAAAGGAAGATAGATAGATAGTACGTTCTGCATGTGCATAGAACCGTAACGTTGCACGAGGGAATCAAGATAGGCCGCCGGTTTAAACTACACATTTAAATTTACACAAGCGTATAGTTCGTAGTTTATACCTACCCTATTTTAGGACATTAGAAATGGCGTCGCAGTGGGGCGAAAGTACTTCACTGGACTATGGAGATTTACAAGTATTTTGCATTTATGAAGTGACACTCCGTCGGAATATTTCACTTAATTACATTATATATGTTTACAGTAATTTCCAATGATGTATTATTTTTCATACAGTAAAAAACGAAGCGTTCAAATCTGATTCGCACCCGACGTAGTTCGAACCAATTGAATTAATTTATTTTTCGTATATGTCAATCCATTTGCGGGAACCTATGAATATTGTCCTGTGCAGACTTAGACAATGTAAATGACTAAGCTGTAAGCAATGTGGTCCAGTGGTAAAGTGTCGGATTTGGAATCGAACGGTCCCGACTCCCGGGTATGATACTCTGTCGATCAGTTAACGTAGGATGCATTATGGGTATATTGCGGTACTAGCTATTAAAAACCAAACTACAGATATATACTATTATGTACCTGAATTTGAAACTCATTTTGCTTCATCCTATGACTTCTCCACGGTCCCGGGTTCGATACTCGGTCAGGCCACGTATGTAGTGTCATTGAGCAAGGCACCTCACACACACTGCTTAGTACTGGTTAATCGCTTAGGTCAGCTGAGCCTGCCCAGGAAAACATGTCTAAGTCCCCGCGAGGGGTTTGACATTAAAAGGATCATACACATTATGACATACATACACTTCAACATTACAAATACACAAAGACGAAATAGTATTGGGAATCACTTGTGTTTATCATGTATTTGGCGCCATCATGTCAGCAGTTACATACAAAGGTAGTCGTAATAAAATTATGTCAGTATTTGATAGAGACCTAATTAATCCCCGCGAGGGGTTTGACATCAAAGGAAGATAGATAGATCTGTATAATATGTATCTGTATAAGTCTAGCAGTAAATTTATCATTTTAACATAAAACATGAATATCTTTTTAATCTCCCACCAGAAAACAACAAATAGCTTTAGACCCACGATAAGCCTACTTTTTATGAATAATAAAATGCGGGAATCTGGCTATATCACCACATGTCAATGGATGTACATCACGGGAGAAAGTTCCATAGATATGGACATCAACTTGTTTTTAATAAAAAATACTAAATTTTGGGGAAAAACTGTTTTGAAAAATAATCATTCAGTAGTAAAAGCGCGTCTCGACCTTGATGTAAATGGACAAATACGCGAGCATAGGAATACGCCAAGCTTAGGAATACGCCGAGCATAGGAATACGCCAAGCTTAGGAATACACCGAGCATAGGAATACGCGAGCACGCCGAGCATAGGAATACGTCGAGCATAGGAATACGTGAGCATAGGAATACGCCGAGCATAGGAATACGTCTAGCATAGGAATACGTCGAGCATAGGAATACGTGAGCATAGGAATACGCCGAGCATAGGAATACGCCGAGCATAGGAATACGTCTAGCATAGGAATACGTAGAGCATAGGAATACGTCGAGCATAGGAATACGCCGAGCATAGGAATACGCCGAGCATAGGAATACGTCGAGCATAGGAATACGTCAAGCATAGGAATACTCCGAACATAGGAATACGCCGAGCTTAGGAATACGCGAGCATAGGAATATTCCGAGCATAGGAATATTCCGAACATAGGAATACGCCAAGCTTAGGAATACGCCGAGCATAGGAATACGTCGAGCATAGGAATACGTCGAGCATAGGAATACGTCGAGATAGGAATACGCCGAACATAGGAATACGCCGAGCTTAGGAATACGCGAGCATAGGAATACGCCGAGCATAGGAATACGTCGAGCATAGGAATACGCCGAGCATAGGAATACTCCGAACATAGGAATACGCCGAGCTTAGGAATACGCGAGCATAGGAATACGTCGAGCATAGGAATGCGTGAGATATTGGGAATCACTTGTGTTTATCATGTATTTGGCGCCATCGTGTCGGCAGTTACGTACTCAGTAGCTCCTCATATAACGCGGCAAATGGTATTTATACAAAGGTAGTCGTAATAAAATTATGTCAGTATTTGATAGAGACCTAATTAATCCCCGCGAGGGGTTCGACATCAAAGGAAGATAGATAGATCTGTATAATATGTATCTGTATAAGTCTAGCAGTAAATTTATCATTTTAACATAAAACATGAATATCTTTTTAATCTCCCACCAGAAAACAACAAATAGCTTTAGACCCACGATGAGCCTACTTTTCATGAATAATAAAATGCGGGAATCTGGCTATATCACCACATGTCAATGGATGTACATCACGGGAGAAAGTTCCATAGATATGGACATCAACTTGTTTTTAATAAAAAATACTAAATTTTGGGGAAATACTGTTTTGAAAAATAATCATTCAGTAGAAAAAGCGCGTCTCGACCTTGATGTAAATGGACAAATACGCGAGCATAGGACTACGCCGAGCATAGGAATACGCCGAGCATAGGAATACGCCAAGCTTAGGAATACACCGAGCATAGGAATACGCCGAGCATAGGAATACGCCAAGCTTAGGAATACACCGAGCATAGGAATACGCGAGCACGCCGAGCATAGGAATACGTCGAGCATAGGAATACGTGAGCATAGGAATACGTCTAGCATAGGAATACGTCGAGCATAGGAATACGTCGAGCATAGGAATACGTCGAGCATAGGAATACGTCTAGCATAGGAATACGTCGAGCATAGGAATACGTCGAGCATAGGAATACGTCGAGCATAGGAATACGTCTAGCATAGGAATACGTCGAGCATAGGAATACGCCGAGCATAGGAATACGTCTAGCATAGGAATACGTCGAGCATAGGAATACGTCGAGCATAGGAATACGTCGAGCATAGGAATACGCCGAGCATAGGAATACGCCGAGCATAGGAATACGTCTAGCATAGGAATACGTCGAGCATAGGAATACGTGAGCATAGGAATACGTCGAGCATAGGAATACGCCGAGCATAGGAATACGCCGAGCTTAGGAATACATCGAGCATAGGAATACGTCGAGCATAGGAATATGCGAGCACGCCAAGCATAGGAATACTCCAAGCTTAGGAATACGTCGAGCATAGGAATACGCCGAGCATAGGAATACGTCGAGCATAGGAATACGCCGAGCATAGGAATACGCCGAGCATAGGAATATGCCGAGCATAGGAATACGCGAGCACGCCGAGCATAGGAATACGCCGAGCATAGGAATACTCCGAGCATAGGAATACGCGAGCATAGGAATACGCGAGCATAGGAATACGCCAAGCATAGGAATATGCGAGCATAGGAATACGCGAGCATAGGAATATGCCAAGCATAGGAATACGCGAGCATAGGAATACGCGAGCATAGGAATACGTCGAGCTTAGGAATACGTCGAGCATAGGAATACGCCGAGCATAGGAATACTCCGAACATAGGAATATGCCGAGCATAGGAATACGCGAGCATAGGAATACGTCGAGCATAGGAATACTCCGAGCATAGGAATACTCCGAACATAGGAATACTCCAAGCATAGGAATACTCCGAGCATAGGAATACTCCGAACATAGGAATACGTCGAGCATAGGAATACTCCGAGCTTAGGAATACGCGTGCATAGGAATACGCCGAGCATAGGAATACGTCGAGCATAGGAATATGTCGAGCATAGGAATACGTCGAGCATAGGAATACGCCGAGCTTAGGAGTATGCGAGCATAGGAATACGCCGAGCATAGGAATACGTCGAGCATAGGAATACGCCGAGTATAGGAATACGTCGAGCATAGGAATACGTCTAGCATAGGAATACGTCGAGCATAGGAATACGTCGAGCATAGGAATACGTCGAGCATAGGAATACGTCGAGCATAGGAATACGTCTAGCATAGGAATACGTCGAGCATAGGAATACGTCGAGCATAGGAATACGTCGAGCATAGGAATACGTCTAGCATAGGAATACGCCGAGCATAGGACTACGTCTAGCATAGGAATACGTCGAGCATAGGAATACGTCGAGCATAGGAATACGTCGAGCATAGGAATACGCCGAGCATAGGAATACGCCGAGCATAGGAATACGTCTAGCATAGGAATACGTCGAGCATAGGAATACGTGAGCATAGGAATACGTCGAGCATAGGAATACGCCGAGCTTAGGAATACGTCGAGCATAGGAATACGTCGAGCATAGGAATATGCGAGCACGCCAAGCATAGGAATACTCCAAGCTTAGGAATACGTCGAGCATAGGAATACGCCGAGCATAGGAATACGTCGAGCATAGGAATACGAGCATAGGAATACGCCGAGCATAGGAATACGCCGAGCATAGGAATACGCGAGCACGCCGAGCATAGGAATACGCCGAGCATAGGAATACTCCGAGCATAGGAATACGCGAGCATAGGAATACGCGAGCATAGGAATACGCGAGCATAGGAATACGCCAAGCATAGGAATACGCGAGCATAGGAATACGCGAGCATAGGAATACGCCAAGCATAGGAATACGCGAGCATAGGAATACGCGAGCATAGGAATACGTCGAGCTTAGGAATACGTCGAGCATAGGAATACGCCGAGCATAGGAATACTCCGAACATAGGAATATGCCGAGCATAGGAATACGCGAGCATAGGAATACGTCGAGCATAGGAATACTCCGAGCATAGGAATACTCCGAACATAGGAATACTCCCAAGCATAGGAATACGCCGAGCATAGGAATACTCCGAACATAGGAATACGTCGAGCATAGGAATACTCCGAGCTTAGGAATACGCGTGCATAGGAATACGCCGAGCATAGGAATACGCCGAGCATAGGAATACGTCGAGCATAGGAATATGTCGAGCATAGGAATACGTTGAGCATAGGAATACGCCGAGCTTAGGAGTATGCGAGCATAGGAATACGCCGAGCATAGGAATACGTCGAGCATAGGAATACGCCGAGCATAGGAATACGCCGAGCATAGGAATACGTCTAGCATAGGAATACGTCTAGCATAGGAATACGTCGAGCATAGGAATACGTCGAGCATAGGAATACGTCGAGCATAGGAATACGTCGAGCATAGGAATACGTCGAGCATAGGAATACGTCGAGCATAGGAATACGTCTAGCATAGGAATACGTCGAGCATAGGAATACGCCGAGCATAGGAATACGTCTAGCATAGGAATACGTCGAGCATAGGAATACGTCGAGCATAGGAATACGCCGAGCATAGGAATACGCCGAGCATAGGAATACGTCGAGCATAGGAATACGTCGAGCATAGGAATACGTGAGCATAGGAATACGTCGAGCATAGGAATACGCCGAGCTTAGGAATACATCGAGCATAGGAATACGTCGAGCATAGGAATATGCGAGCACGCCAAGCATAGGAATACTCCAAGCTTAGGAATACGTCGAGCATAGGAATACGCCGAGCATAGGAATACGTCGAGCATAGGAATACGCCGAGCATAGGAATACGCCGAGCATAGGAATATGCCGAGCATAGGAATACGCGAGCACGCCGAGCATAGGAATACGCCGAGCATAGGAATACTCCGAGCATAGGAATACGCCGAGCATAGGAATACTCCGAGCATAGGAATACGCGAGCATAGGAATACGCCAAGCATAGGAATACGCGAGCATAGGAATACGCGAGCATAGGAATACGCCAAGCATAGGAATACGCGAGCATAGGAATACGCGAGCATAGGAATACGTCGAGCATAGGAATACGCCGAGCATAGGAATACTCCGAACATAGGAATATGCCGAGCATAGGAATACGCGAGCATAGGAATACTCCGAGCATAGGAATACTCCGAACATAGGAATACTCCGAGCATAGGAATACTCCGAGCATAGGAATACTCCGACATAGGAATACTCCGAACATAGGAATACGTCGAGCATAGGAATACTCCGAGCTTAGGAATACGCGTGCATAGGAATACGCCGAGCATAGGAATACGTCGAGCATAGGAATATGTCGAGCATAGGAATACGTCGAGCATAGGAATACGCCGAGCTTAGGAGTATGCGAGCATAGGAATACGCCGAGCATAGGAATACGTCGAGCATAGGAATACGCCGAGCATAGGAATACGCCGAGCATAGGAATACGTCTAGCATAGGAATACGTCTAGCATAGGAATACGTCGAGCATAGGAATACGTCGAGCATAGGAATACGTCTAGCATAGGAATACGTCGAGCATAGGAATACGTCGAGCATAGGAATACGTCGAGCATAGGAATACGTCTAGCATAGGAATACGTCGAGCATAGGAATACGCTGAGCATAGGATTACGTCTAGCATAGGAATACGTTGAGCATAGGAATACGTCGAGCATAGGAATACGCCGAGCATAGGAATACGCCGAGCATAGGAATACGCCGAGCATAGGAATACGTCTAGCATAGGAATACGTCGAGCATAGGAATACGTCGAGCATAGGAATACGCCGAGCTAGGAATACATCGAGCATAGGAATACGTCGAGCATAGGAATACTCCAAGCTTAGGAATACGTCGAGCATAGGAATACGCCGAGCATAGGAATACGTCGAGCATAGGAATACGCCGAGCATAGGAATACGCCGAGCATAGGAATATGCCGAGCATAGGAATACACGAGCACGCCGAGCATAGGAATACGCCGAGCATAGGAATACGCGAGCATAGGAATACGCGAGCATAGGAATACGCCAAGCATAGGAATACTCCGAGCATAGGAATACGCGAGCATAGGAATACGCCAAGCATAGGAATACGCGAGCATAGGAATACGCGAGCATAGGAATACGTCGAGCTTAGGAATACGTCGAGCATAGGAATACGCCGAGCATAGGAATACCCGAGCATAGGAATACGCCGAGCATAGGATACCCCAGGAATACGCAGCATAGAATACGCAGCATAGGAATACGAGATAGAATAGCGCATAGGAATACGCCAGCATAGGAATACGCGAGCATAGGAATACGCGAGATAGGAATACGCCAGCTAGGAATACGCGAGCATAGGAATACGCCGGCATAGAATACCCGACATAGAATAGCCGCATAGGAATACCGAGCATAGGAATACAGCATAGGAATACGCCGAGCATAGGAATACCCGAGCATAGGAATACCCGAGCATAGGAATACCGCATAGGAATACCCGACATAGGAATACCGCAAGGAATACGAGCATAGGAATACGCGAAAACGCATAGGAATACGCGCATAGGAATACGCCGAGCATAGGAATACGGAGATAGGAATACGCAGCATAGGATACGCCGAGCATAGGAATACGCCAAAATACCCGAGCATAGGAATAGCCCAACAGCATAGGAATAGCCAGCATAGGAATACGCCGACATAGGAACGCCAGCATAGGAACGCACATAGGAATACCGCATAGGAATACGCCAGCATAGGAATACCCGCATAGGAATACGCGAGCATAGGAATACGCCGAGCTAGGAATACCCGCATAGGAATACGCCGAGCATAGGAATACAGAATACCAGCATAGGAATACGCCGAGCATAGGAATACGCGAGCATGAATACGCGAGCATAGGAATACGCCAAGCATAGGAATACCCGAGCATAGGAATACGCGAGCATAGGAATACGCCAGCATAGGAATACGCGAGCATAGGAATACGCAGCATAGGAATACGCGAGCTAGGAATACGTCGAGCATAGGAATACGCCGAGCATAGGAATACTCCGAGCATAGGAATACGCCGAGCATAGGAATACTCCGAGCATAGGAATACGTGAGCATAGGAATACGCGAGCATAGGAATACGAGAGCATAGGAATACGAGAGCATAGGAATACGCGAGCATAGGAATACGCCAAGCATAGGAATACGCGAGCATAGGAATACGCGAGCATAGGAATACGTCGAGCTTAGGAATACGTCGAGCATAGGAATACGCCGAGCATAGGAATACTCCGAACATAGGAATATGCCGAGCATAGGAATACGCGAGCATAGGAATACGCCGAGCATAGGAATACGCCGAGCATAGGAATACGCCGAGCATAGGAATACTCCGAGCATAGGAATACTCCGAACATAGGAATACGTCGAGCATAGGAATACTCCGAACATAGGAATACGCCGAGCTTAGGAATACGCGTGCATAGGAATACGCCGAGCATAGGAATACGTCGAGCATAGGAATATGTCGAGCATAGGAATACGTCGAGCATAGGAATACGCCGAGCTTAGGAGTATGCGAGCATAGGAATACGCCGAGCATAGGAATACGTCGAGCATAGGAATACGCCGAGCATAGGAATATGCCGAGCATAGGAATACGCCGAGCATAGGAATACGCCTAGCATAGGAATACGCCGAGCATAGGAATACGCCAAGTATAGGAATACTCCGAACATAGGAATACGCCGAGCATAGGAATATGCCGAGCATAGGAATACGCCGAGCATAGGAATACTCGAAGCATAGGTTCCACCACTCTACATACATACACTACGAGGACTTATCCTGGGTCTACTGTGTTATACCTATTACCGCGACATAAGCAATAACCTGTGTATTTGTGTTTCATAAGAGGCTGTACAAATAATGTTCACTCTTAATTCAGCAGAATGATATTTATTTTATTGTATGCAATATCATAATGGTATTTATTTTATCAGTTAGTAAGAAATAAATCATAACTGAATCAATAACAAAGTGAAAGCAGTAAGAAATAAATCGTAACTGAATCAATAACAAGTGAAAGCAACAGTACTGGCCTCCATCTTTTATTTACGCAGTTATACCAATGATCGGTAAATTTCGCATCATAAGTTGAATACCAGTAGCAATACATGCCATATAAGGCAATCCAGGGCTCGACAACTATTTTGCAAATGGACTTGTCCGGGACAAGTGACATTGGCAAATATGACTTGCCCCCCAAAGTCAATTTGACTTGCCCCAGTAAGTATGCTAAATGTCGAATGATGCTTACTGGACCTGTAGCAGATCATTTACATAATTGGTATATCACTAATTTGTTTGTTGTGTTAATTATTAGTGTAACCCACAATATTTACCATGCAATCAGATGACTTGTAAATGAATAATTGCCCAAATGTCTTCCGGACAATGTGTGGAGCCTTTGCGGGGTAAATGGATACGGTGTCCGCCTTGTAGCCGAGAGGTTACACGTTTGAGCCCCTCAGAATCATTGTAATAGTGACCTTAGGCAAGTAGCTTAACCCTTTCCCTCATGGAAGCACCTCTTGATGCCATTACCAATACGACATATATTGACAATGTAGTAGCCAAACCAATGTTCATAATAAAGGCCAGAATCTCCTGTGGTTTCAGTAATATCTATGGAGGTGGGATAGATATGGCGACTACTTATCCACTGCATGATAGCTAAATGGGTGTCGTTTGTATGGAGATATAATAATATATTAACCTAAATCTCTATGTAGTCCCAGTAATATCTATGGAGGTGGGATAGATATGGCGACTACTTATCCGCTGCATGATAGCTAAATGGCTGTCGTTTGTATGGAGATATAATAGTATATTAACCTAAATCTCTATGAAGGAAAGGGTTAAATTCACATAATCAAATTGCCTCTTCTCTCTCCCTCATAGTGGTGATTTCCATTACATTTCGTTTAAATTAACCCATTCAACCCCAAGTAACTGACATGGACTGGTGCATGATATTTTTAGACCAATAAATTAATAAGAAAATTACCTTTGAACCAGTTCATTTATCAAAATGGGTAATTTTATCTAAAAATAATAATAATTATTACTGGCAAAAAGTGCAGATCCTGATGAGACGGCTCACGAGCCGGCTCATCTGGATCTACACGTTTTGTAAGGCCTGTAGCGTTGAAAGGGTTAATGCTGTAAAAACATTTCGCAATCAAGCTAAAATAAATTTGTTTGCCGATCAGTGAACATTCCATCAATTTTATTTTATTTCATATGCAATTTGCCCCGCCCGTCGATCTGCCCCATTTCCATCCACAGATTTCCCATTACCCAATTTTATTTTATTTTTCACTAACCAAATATTTTTGACACAAAAATATTGTCGAGGTTTAGTGACCCAGGACCACCATCAATTCCCTCTTGTTTCTGTTTCAGGCAAACACAATGGCGGTGGATTGCTTGGGAAAGTGGGCTGTACTAACAGGGTAAATATGTACAATACATGTATAAACCATTACGCCAGAACTTTATTGAATCCTTTACTCCACATACAAACATGTAGTAGTCCGCCTCCGTAGTCGAGTGGTTAAGGACTTGTATACCACTGTAACCTATCATCACTGATGGTCACGGGTTCGAGCCCCGCTCAGACCGTGTCTCATTTATATGAAAAAGTTGGCAGTTTCTTACAGAGGTTGGTGCACCCAAGTACTGGTTAACCGCTGGAGCCTGCCCAGGAATGGTGTTGTTAGGTAAACTTCCCGCCGGCGATATAGCCCAAAATGGTGCTGATGCAGGCGTAAAACCCGAAATATAACATAACATATGACAAACATGTAGACGCCGTACAACACCTTCCCACATATAGCCACCGTTCCACGCCGTTATCTATTCCCACAGATATTGGTTATTGAGTATGTAGTACAGTGTGTTTATTGCTTCATTACCCACATATAGCCACCATTCCACGCCGTTATCTATTCACATAGATATTGGTTATTGAGTCTGTAGTACAGTGTGTCTGTTGCTTCATTACCCATATATAGCCACCATTCCACGCCGTTATCTATTCCCGTAGATATTGGGTATTGAGTATGTAGTACAGTGTGCCTATTGCTTCATTACCAACATATAGCCACCGTTCCACCCCGTTATCTATTCCCATAGATATTGGTTATTGAGTATGTAGTACAGTGTGTCTATTGCTTCATTACCAACATATAGCCACCGTTCCACACCGTTATCTATTCCCACAGATATTGGTTATTGAGTATGTAGTACAGTGTGTCTATTCCTTCATTACCCATATATAGTCACCGTTCCATGCTGTTAACTATTCACATAGATATTGTTTATTGAGTATATAGTATTGTGTGCCGTTGCTTTATTACCCATATATAGCCACCATTCCACGCCGTTATCTATTCGCATAGATATTGGTTATTGAGTATGTAGCACAGTATGCCTATTGCTTCATTGCCAACATATAGCCACCATTCCACGCCGTTACAGCGTTGGACACTCGCACTCGCCATGGCGATAACGTTTTTAGACTGGCGAGAAACTTTTACTACGCACTCGACATCGTGGCGAGATGCCTTTTTTTTTTTTTTTTTAAATTTTATTATTTTTATACTTGTAAGCGTATATGTGGTCATTCATGTGGGAGGAAACCGGAGTACCCGGAGAAAACCCACCTGTCCGATCTGGCGACCATCGTACCATCTCACATAGTATGTGAGATGGTACGATGTCTTATTTGATAGCCCTTGGCGAGTTTGTTGAAGTTCATACTCGCCTGAACCAGGACACACAGTATCTTCGCTATTTTAGGCGCTTTTTCTCATCGAATTAACAAAATATCCTGTGCCTCCATTTTGGTTTCCGGTTATGACGTCATTTCGGGAAAACCTGTGTTTTCATAGGGATTCCGCTTGTAAGCTACGGCCTTGAGCACAAGCCAAGGTCAATCGGGGGCAGGGTTCCCGCTGTCGGGCGAAATGCGAATAAAAATTAAATCTGGCTCCAAAAATCTTCAGTTGGCGAAAATCCTTTGCGCATGCCATAAATATCGGCAAAATAACATTGTTCGAGAAACTTAATCGGCCGAAAATCCATGAAAGTGAAGGTTGCGTGTGCGGTCACGTGTGCGATGATGACAAGCGTTTGTTTATTGGAAATCAGCTGTTTGGCACTTGATTGCATGGGGTGTTGAGAAGTTGGTGACATTTTAATTACGGATAATTGGATTAAATGGCGGTCTTTAATCCTACAACTCATTAGCACAGATATTTCTGTACACCAGAATTTGATAATGCAGTGTTTTCTCTCACTGTGCGTTTCCTGCGGGTTTGATGCAATGAAATGGCCAGAGACGCAATGAGAATCATTGAATGCGTTTTCTGTGACGCAACAATATTTTGACAGCAGATTATATGGACCTTTCTGCAGGGATAAAATGTACAAGATCACCGAGTACTTGTTCATTGACGAGACGCTTTTACTTGTTACAACGAAAAACGTTTAAGATGATACAGATACGTAAGTACGTCATATGTCGGGAAATGCCCGCTACTGCAATAGGTTTAGTTTCCAAGCAGAATAATTCTGCTAATCCTGAAACCACAAGACAAAAACATAACATGGAAAGGTTTTTAATAAAAAAAGATAAGAAGTTGAATGGGGACAGTCCTAAAAATGATTCAAAATCAAACCCCCTTAGTTAAACAGTTACTTACATAGCAATTTTGAAGAAACATTATCTAAAAAAGTGACAAAATTTAAGATAAAAAAGAGGTTGATTTTACCCCAAAGTCCACCAGAATGCATCATTTTGTGTCTACTTAAAACAAATTTCGTGGGGGGCATGCCCCCGGACCCCCCTAACATGGCAATTGCCTGTGGCACAGAACCACATTCACTGGCCTGTACCATTTATTTTTGGCTGGAACTAATTCTTAAGTACAGGCCAAAAATTGGCCTGTACAATTTCATCTTGGCCGGTACCTTTTCTCAAGTACAGGCCAAGTTGGCCGGAACATATTGAAACGAGTGTCCAACACTGCCGTTATCTATTCACATAGATATTGGTTATTGAGTATGTAGCAGTGTGTCTATTGCTTCATTACCAACATATAGCCACCATTTTACACAGACGTTATTTACAACGTTAATTAACGTCATGTAAAAAACAGATATTTTACAGTTTTTTTACGGACGGTCTCGTAAAAAACTAAAGTTTAGTCATAAATATGATATTACTTCAAAAATTACTCAAGATATCATCACATTATTTATATATTTGATATATTCAAACTTTCAGTCATTGTATTTGGTGAAGCCACAAAGTAAAATCTCATTAAGCTGATCCCCACCTTCATGTGACATGTTTATGTAGCAATCATGACTAAATGTCAAGTGAAGTGAAATACACAATTACATTTATGTAAATAAACAATCAATCAGTAGTTTTTCATTACAAACAATGTGTGATGTATATGTATGTGTGATTGGCTGTATGATAGTGCATAATGTTTGAATGAGGCGAGTGCATGACAAGATTTTACACACACACACTCCCAGTCTGATTCATATTATATGTAGCTTTTTTACGTTTTTTTACGTTATTTACAGTTATTTACAGTTAATAACAGTTAATATCAGTTAATAACAGTTTTTTACAATGTTACGTAAAAAATAGGTTTTTTACGGTAAAAAACCCAACCCTGAATATTGGTTATTGAGTTATAGTACAGTATGCCTATTGCTTCATTTCCAACATATAACCACCATTCCACGCCATTATCTATTCCCAGATATTGGTTATTGAGTATTGTAGTACAGTGTGCCTATTGCTTCATTACCAACATATAGCTACCATTCCACGTCGTTATCTATTCCCAGATATTGGTTATTGAGTATTGTAGTACATTGTGTCTATTGCTTCATTACCAACATATAACCACCATTCCACGCCATTATCTATTCCCAGATATTGGTTATTGAGTATTGTAGTACAGTGTGCCTATTGCTTCATTACCAACATATAGCTACCATTCCACGTCGTTATCTATTCCCAGATATTGGTTATTGAGTATTGTAGTACATTGTGTCTATTGCTTCATTACCAACATATAACCACCATTCCACGCCATTATCTATTCCCAGATATTGGTTATTGAGTATTGTAGTACAGTGTGCCTATTGCTTCATTACCAACATATAGCTACCATTCCACGTCGTTATCTATTCCCATAGATATTGGTTATTGAGTACAAGTAAAATGTATATATGATCCAATGAGTATTCGATCATGCACTGAAAGTTTTATCTTCTTACCGCGCTTCACTGTCAAACCCTTTGCCCTCAAACACCTAACCTAACATTGTAGCAGTTTTAAGACTTGGTTGTCATTTACGACTTGTAGTAAGTATTCTTTATTTATCTAGGCGGAGAGTTTTGGCTTTGGTGGACTTGGATAACCCGGTTGAAAGGGCGCACAGATTGACACGGCAGAGTAAATGGGACATCACATGTATACAGTGGAACCCCCACGCCTCGCATGCACAATTATTCTCAACTGCTGTAAGTACTTACACATCATTACAGGTGGAGTCTCCGTGGTATGATGCATACGGTGACCGCCTCATAGCCGAGATCTTGTGAGATTTGTATACAATGGAACCCCCACGCCTCGCATGCACAGTTGTTCTCAACTGCTGTAAGTACTTACACATTGTGGAGACATCTTTACAGGTGGACTCTCCGTGGTATGCTGCATACGGTGTCCGCCTCATAGCTGAGATCTTGTGAGTGTTGTATACAATGGAACCCCCACGCCTCGCATGCACAGTTGTTCTCAACTGCTGTAAGTACTTGCACAGTGTGGAGACATCTTTACAGGTGGAGTCTCCGTGGTATGATGCATACGGTGTCCGCCTCATAGCCGAGATCTTGTGAGTTTTGTATACAATGGAATCCCTACGTCTCGCATGCACAGTTGTTCTCAACTGCTGTAAGTACTTACACAGTGTGGAGACATCTTTACAGGTGGAGTGTCCGTGGTATGATGCATACGGTGTCTGCCTCATAGCCGAGATCTTGTAAGTTTTGTATACAATGGAACCCCCATGCCTCGCATGCACAGTTGTTCTCAACTGCTGTAAGTACTTACACAGTGTGGAGACATCTTTATAGGTGGAGTGTCCGTGGTATGATGCATACGGTGTCTGCCTCATAGCAGAGATCTTGTGAGTTTTGAACCCTGCCAGAACCACAGTCATGTGTCCTTAGGCAAGAAACTTGGATCCACTTTGCCTCCTCTCTCTGCCTCATGGTGATTGCCTCGATTCCATCAGGATTGAGGTCTCAAGAGTGATTAAACTAATGTTATTTAGAACTTGATTCGCATTCAAGCTGAAATGAATTGGTGTACAGTCAAACCTGAGTTAAGCAACCAGTCAGGGCAATCACAGAAAGTGGCCTGCTTAGCACAGGTGGCTGCTTAATAGAGGTCGAATATATAATAAAACAACATATTGGGAATCTGGAAACTGGCTGTTTAATACAGGTTGGCTGCTTAATAGAGGTGACCACTAACACAGGTTTGACTAATCTAAATTTACAAATGATTTACTTTATTGGCTGGAAGCAAATTATATAAATGCAAAAAGTGCTCATTCGGGCTGGCAAAATGTTTGTGTTTCAGTGTACTCAGAGACTGGACCTGTATTCATGGGCAGAGGGCTCGAGTAAACAAGTATGCAGTATGAAGGCTCATTCCAGAAACATAACGTATGTCAGTTATATTGTAATCATTTGAGCGACATTGATGTTTTTTCAAATACCTCCTTTGGTAGATAAAGTCAGAGTTCTTCCAAAATGTATATCCTGTATGCGCTTTTATTATCGGGCATTTAATGCCGAAAAGCGACGATCGGCAATACAAATGAAAGCGTATAATTGTTCTTTTTGTCTTAATTAATAAACAAAACCTTCTATTTTAACCTGCAATAAACAAGTTCCCATGTTTATGTTATTTTTGACATTACAACCTAGCTAACCTTCATGCTCTGTCTGTATTATGCAGACATTTCATCACAGCTATCAAACATTTCCAGTCAGGTGAAATTTCATTCTATAGAACAGTTCAATATTCTTCTGCTAATGGTAGTTGGGTATTTTCGATTGTTTTGATTTCGACAACCTCTAATCAATTAAGTAATATGCTGCTGCAGGTTCGAATCCCACTGAGGGTGTCGAATTATTAAAGGTGAAGAAATTAGCCAACTGGCTTGCAGAAGGTCGGTGGTTCTACCCAGGTGCCCTGAAATAGTCACTATATAACATAAGCTGTTACTGCGACTTTAAACTCCAAAAACAAACTTGAAACACTGTAATAATGGTTTTGTAACGTGATAAACCCTTTTAGAAACGGTGACAGTCGTTGTATAGTTTATAGACATTTATTTTTTCTCATTTGCGAAACAAGTTCCTACAACTTATATTAATCACTCTCGGGACCTCATTCTTAATGGAATCCATCACCAATATGGAAAGAGAATAGGAAACATGGAATTTAAATATCTTGCCTACGCGCACATTCGTAACGGCTACAGCTTATCGTAAACTCCGGGTCTTTCGCTCCTGAAGCGAACGCACTACTACTGCGCTATCACGACTTCCACAGTCAGTTTGGACAGGAATATGACTTTGAGTATTAAGATAATAAATGTGTGTTGAATATTGTGTTATACAGTCAAACCTATATTAAGCAGCCAGCCAAGGGAATCACAGAAAGTGGCTGCTTATCACAGGTGGCTGCTTAATAGAGGTAAAAGATATAATAAAACATATTGGGAATCTGGAAACTGGCTGTTTAATACAGGTTGGCTGCTTAATAGAGGTGACCACTAACACAGACTGTATTAGTATTTGCATCAATGTTTCTGTGATTAGTACAATATTATTTGTGTCTATTTAACTAACCCATGTGAGAATAGCATGTAGCTCGTCCTGGACTCGAACCTGGGGCGAATGCTCTACCGACTGAGCTAACCAGGATGCCTATGTACTATCTTATATAATGGGTATATAATAGGCACAAACGGGCACCTGGGTAGAACCACCGACCCCTTCCGCAAGCCAGTTGGCTATATACACTGTTACATAATTTGTGTGTACCAATCTATAGTGAAAATCCTTGCACAATTATCTTTTCATTGGGTGCCGTTGTCCTGTAATTTTAGATGGTCTTACCGAGTCTTGGTTTTGTTTAACCCTTTCCCTCAAAGAAGCACCTCTTGACGCCATTACCAATACGACATACATTGACAATGTAGTGGCCAAACCAATGTTCATAATAAAGGCCAGAATCTCATGTAGTCCCAGTAATATCTATGGAGGTGGGATAGATATGGTGACTACTTATCCACTGCATGATAGCTACATGGCTGTCGTTTGTATGGAGATATAATAGTATATTAACTAGGGATGGCAACGAATATTCGAATATTCGTTCGGACGTCCGAATATCCGAATACTATTACGGTATTCGAATATTCGTAAAAAAAAAAGAAATTGAAATAAACTGTCATAAAATCAGATGCATCGGTGTTGTTTTCATTTGAATCCATCATAAAACCTTGGAAATTCTAAGTCAGAATACAAAAGAAATCGCCCTAGGATGTGTGACTAAATCATGCATGTTGTGGTCCCCTCGATCGCAGGTGTTTATTCACTTAATTGATACTCTCCCAGGTAATCGGATAATTACAGTAAATTGGTGTATATACGGTAGGTACGTCATGTTTGATTTAATGTTATCAAGGGGTAATATAATTAATTTGTTTGCAAATTATTGTTTATAAACATTTAAATAACAAAGTTCTAACACATAATTGTAATTAAAGACAAATTAGAAAATTGTTTGCCAATTATTGTTGCTTGGTTAATATCGGTAGTCTTTGAAATGGTTTTAAAAACGTTTAGACAAGAAACTTCTTTGAAATATCACAGGAAGTTTGCAACAACATTCATGCCCATGTTAATTTTCAATATTACAAAAGGTCAACATATTATATAAGTACGAAACACAGGCCATATTTTATTTACATACTTTATTCACTCCGGAAGTAATACATGCATGTATGTATCAAAAATGTATGTTTACTATGCATATATGCAGTCCTATTCATACACCAGTTACGTCGAATGTAAAATTATAATTATGCATAGCGAGGTGACTGGTGTTAAATACAATGTGTACAGAGGATGATAACAATAACTGATTGAGTCGTCGCCATATTTACACGGCCATACCCGGAAGAAGTCACACTGAAACAGAAAGTAGGTTTTGAATCTTTTGACAGAATCATGATCGAATATTCGAATATTCGAATACTTTCCCAATCGAATATTCGAATAGCAAAATTGCTATTTGTTGCCATCACTAATATTAACCTAAACCTCTATGTAGTCCCAGTAATATCTATGGAGGTGGGATAGATATGGCGACTACTTAAACTAATTAACCTAAACTCTATGAAGGAAAGGGTTAAAGCCCATGCTTACTGTACAAGACACAAATTTTTATTTTTTTGCCCTATGGTCATATAGTAAGTAATGTTTACTAGTAAACATTACTTAATATATGACCATAGGCGAAAAGAAATACTTGTGTCTTGTGCCTGTGGCTTACTGTGAGTGAGCTGCACGTAGATATAGTAAATAGTTGATGATTATAAATCATAATTACCATAATTTCCATTTTTAAATAATAATTTATTAAAAATATAAACTTTATTTATTTCAAACGATTGCGAAACAAACTTCTTATATTAATCACTATCTTTAGCATGGATGGATGTGTATATGTGGTATGTGGTGTATATGTGTTGGAGGAAACCACTACTCTAATTGGACAGCTTACTAATTTATTAATAGATTTCTTGTGAAATTCCTATTTGTCAATTACCTCCCTTTATGGATATTTATTTATAAAATCATCGATACTTAGTATTTTGGTTTACTAAAGCTAACACTAGGATTATATGTCAGCGTCCCAGTGGGTGACACGTTGGACTGTGCAGCCTAAGAAATCCGGTTCAATCCTCCGTCTGACCTTAATAATATTAGCAGCCTTTCAGATGGGACTATAAACCGATGTCTCATGTATCGGGGCTATACACCCGGCATGTAAAAGAAGCAGAGATGCATCTGGAATTGGAGCGTCTTCTGTATGCACTATTCTCCAGAAAAGTAATATGATTAATATACTTGTGTAGGCATCACCCCGATTAATCAGGGGGCGACGATAAATATGCGAAGAAAAACACTACATTTACATATGAATTTTTGTCCATTTGTGAAAGAACAATGCATGATGAGAGCCCTTTAGCGACAGTGTATTACATGGGTAAATGGTTATGCTTTTCAGTGACATTGATTGGTCTCCCTTTGATGTAAATGTGATAGCATCATGCTCAGTGGACGCGTACACTTTACTCTGGGATGTCCGAGACACCAAGCGACCGACCGCTTCATTTCAGAGTGTTTGTGAGTAGGCTTTTGCAATTTATTATCTCCCAGACATTTCAGTGTCCGAGACACCAAGCGACCGACTGCTTCATTCCTATCTGAATGATAGTGAATTAACCATTAATTTACCGTGTAAACATGTTACTTTTAAATTATGAAATTCTCTGTCAATAGAAAAATCGGGAGTATGTGTTCTGTGTTTAGGTTGATATTTATATGTTTACAGTGGAGTATCTGTTCTGTGTTTAGGTTGATATTTATATGTTTACGGTGGAGTATCTGTTCTGTGTTTAGGTTGATATTTATATGTTTATGGTGGAGTATCTGTTCTGTGTTTAGGTTGATATTTATATGTTTAAGATGGTGTATGTGTTCTGTGTTTAGGTTGATATTTATATGTTTACGGTGGAGTATCTGTTCTGTGTTTAGGTTGATATTTATATGTTTACAGTGGAGTATCTGTTCTGTGTTTAGGTTGATATTTATATGTTTACGGTGGAGTATGTGTTCTGTGTTTAGGTTAATATTTATATGTTTACGGTGAAGTATGTGTTCTGTGTTTAGGTTGATATTTATATGTTTAAGGTGGAGTATGTGTTCTGTGTTTAGGTTGATATTTATATGTTTACGGTGAATTATGTGTTCTGTGTTTAGGTTGATATTTATATGTTTAAGGTGGAGTATGTGTTCTGTGTTTAGGTTGATATTTATATGTTTGTGGTAGGGTTCGTATTCTGGGGGATCAGTAAAATGACAACACCCTATACGATTCATCACTCTATTCGATCTCCGTAGACAACAAGGCTCTCGAATGCTTTGGTTCTACAATACACATATATACACACATTAAGAATAGGATTAAAACATATGCGTCATATAAATATATAATAGATGATTTGCGGTGCTTGGGTTAACAACAACAACAACAACAACAACATATTATATATGTTGGCACTATATATACTCTCGTCGGGTTCGTGGTTCGTAATAACGCTTACTCTTACTCCAATATATATAACATCAGTAACACAGAGGTAATCTATGTTACATCCATGTCTCTGATGAAACATAGACATATGCAACATAGACCTATGCAACACAGACAAATGCAACATAGACAAATGCAACATAGACAAATGCAACATAGACATATATAACATAGACCCATACAATATAGACCAATACAATAACTTACGCAGAGATATGGTCTCTGTAACACTTCTCGCTATTCTCCACCGTCCGCTACACATTCAACCACTCACTCACTGATGCCGGTGACAACTGTAAATAACATGCGTCTGTTAAGTTATGTGCAACGATGAGGTTTGATATACCGACAGCCAGGACCAAGGGCACAGACTCAAGGACCAACGACAAAAAGGACTAACTGAACCGAACCCGCGTACAACATAATGAACCCAATACTACAGCGTACAAATCAACCAATTCAATATCTCACGCATATCTATATATACCTGAATAATACTTTTGAAGACTTCTATTCTCTAACTATATTATAAAATGCTCTTTATAAAAGACGTCCGACTATCATACGATATTGGAAGTTCTGCGTTGGAATACCACGCTACATAACGATCATACACATATCCTAGAGTTAAACTCGCTACGCACGGTTGCGTCTCACTGACCATTACACATCGTGTAAAGTTTAAAGTATGGAGGCTAAAACGGACCCTACTACATATTTATGATGGAGTATGTGTTCTGTGTTTAGGTTGATATTTATATGTATAAGGTGGAGTATGTGTTCTGTGTTTAGGTTGATATTTATATGTTTAAGGTGAAGTATGTGTTCTGCGTTTAGGTTAATATTTATATGTATAAGGTGGAGTATGTGTTCTGCGTTTAGGTTAATATTTATATGTATAAGGTGGAGTATGTGTTCTGTGTTTAGGTTGATATTTATATGTTTAAGGTGGAGTATGTGTTCAGGTTGATATTTATATGTTTACAGTGGAGTATGTGCTCTGTGTTTAGGTTGATATTTATATGTTTAAGGTGGAGTATGTGTTCTGTGTTTAGGTTGATATTTATATGTTTACGGTGGAGTATGTGTTCTGTGTTTAGGTTGATATTTATATGTATAAGGTGGAGTATGTGTTCTGCGTTTATGTTGATATTTATATGTTTACGGTGGAGTATGTGTTCTGTGTTTAGGTTGATATTTATATGTTTACGGTGGAGTATCTGTTCTGTGTTTAGGTTGATATTTATATGTTTAAGGTGAAGTATGTGTTCTGCGTTTAGGTTGATATTTATATGTTTAAGGTGGAGTATGTGTTCTGTGTTTAGGTTAATATTTATATGTTTACGGTGAAGTATGTGTTCTGCGTTTAGATTGATATTTATATGTTTAAGGTGGAGTATGTGTTCTGTGTTTAGGTTGATATTTATATGTTTAAGGTGAAGTATGTGTTCTGTGTTTAGGTTTATATTTATATGTTTAAGGTGGTGCTACACAGGTGAAGTGGAACAAAGTGACCAACAATCTCTTCGCTACTGCTCACGAGGGGGATGTTAGAATTTGGGATCCCAGGGTTAGTCTATATTTAAATAAGCTGTTTTCAAAATTCAATAACAGGTAATCAGTCGGTATATTGTTATGCTATGGAGCATAGATCTACATATTGAGCTTAACAATGTTTTATTTAATTTTAACACAATAATAAAAATGTATGCCACGTGTCCTGAACCTCCCCGATCACCCCTCGGTAGTGGGATTTCACATTGCCAATGGTTTGAAATGTCATCTCTACAATTTTGTTAGCCATTGCTCACGGAAAATATTTTTAACAAACAGGCCCAGGGCTTGTCCCCTCTGAAAATGGACAGGCCCATCTCGCCGCTAATCTGCTAATTAATCCGTCTTTCATGCATTGTGCAGACAAAGACCATGCAATTTATTCATACATATCAGTCAGTTGTATGCTAATGTATCGGGGGTTTCTCAGCATGAGCAATTAGTGAAGTCATTATTTATTTAATCGCTTTATTGGGGGCTATAATTTAGGTGTTGCAGTAGCTAATGTGCTGTAAACACATGACTTGATTTAATCACCAGACCTGAGAATGTTTACGATTGTTGTCCCTGAGATCGGAAATCACGCGACATTAAATTTTCTACGGGTCCGAGATTTTTTTAGACACAGGCCCGCGGTCTTGTCAGATTTAAAGAGAGACAAGTCGAATTGGATTTTGAGGGGCCCCGGACATCGGGCTGTCCTATTTTTCGAGCACTGTTAGCCATTCTCAAGCCAGTTAGAACTGTTCGCACAACATGTCTCAATTTAACTTTCAATTAATAAGTTCAATTAGTAAACATCATTATTACGCTATCTTCCACCCAACTGACACTGTATTGTATTTCTTAGAATAATAACGTGTTTTCTACGTGTGTGTACAAAGGTTAGCATGTATATGTTTGATCTGAAATGTTTTTTATGCACCAGTTTAAACTTTATTTATTTTTAAACGATTGCGAAACAAGTTTTAACAACTTATATTAATCATTCTCGTTGGCGCGGATGAAAGCGTATATGTGGTCATTCGTGTGGGAGGAAATCAGAGTACCCGGAGAAAACCCACCTGTCCGATCTGGTGGCCACCGTACCATCTCACATACTTCCCTGGTCCGAAGATCGAACCCGGGTTGCATTTATGAGAAGCGAGCGCACTAACCACTGCGCTAATCGGACAGCCAGTTGACACAGGACTTGTATTTTACTTACACCCTTAACTTCTATACCTATATGATACATATAGAACACTAGTCAAGTCAAATAGCTTGTGACCGGCTCCTGTGGATGACTGGTGTGTTGTCGGTTTCCATGTTGGTTGTTGCCATGTTGATGTGATGATTGTCCTGTTGATGATGGTCTAGTAGATATTAGGTTGCCATGTTGATGGTTGTCATGTTGAGTGTTGCCATGTTGATGTGATGATGGCCGTGTTGATGGTTGTCTAGTAGATATTAGGTTGCCATGTTGATGGTTGTCATGTTGAGTGTTGCCATGTTGATGTGATGATGGCCGTGTTGATGATGGTCTAGTAGATATTAGGTTGCCATGTTGATGGTTGTCATGTTGAGTGTTGCCATGTTGATGTGATGATGGCCGTGTTGATGGTTGTCTAGTAGATATTAGGTTGCCATGTTGAGTGTTGCCATGTTGATTGTTGCCATGTTGAGTGTTGCCATGTTGATTATTGTTATGTAGATGGTTGCTGTGGTGATGCCATGTTCATAGTTGCCATGTGCATGGTTACACTGCTGATTGGTTGCTGTTTTTCTATTTGACAGAAATCATCTGCTCCAGTAATGTATCTCGCAGCACATTTATCCAAGATACACGGTATAGATTGGAGCCCTACAAATGAATGCACGCTTGTTACAGCTAGTCAAGATTGCTCTGTCAAGGTGGGTGCAAATCTTACTATAAGCCAGTCACCAGTGCAGGTTTGAAACGTGGCTTATGTTTAGTACAAATTTATTTTAGCTTGATTGCGAAATAAGTTTATACAACAGTAGATTTATCGCTTTCAAGACCACATTACTGTATTAAGCAGCCAGTTTCCAGATTCCCAATATGTTGTTTTATTATACATTTGACCTCTATTAAGCAGCCACCTGTGCTAAGCAGCCACTTTATGTGATTCCCTTGGCTGGCTGCTTAAGACAGGTTTGACTGTATATATATAAATAAAACGACAAATTTAAGTTTGAAATGGGGTTAATCTGGGAGTTAAATATACATGTCAAATTTTGAAAACTACGCATTTGCTTCCCTTTGTTTATATTGCCAGCAACTTAAAATACAATATAATTGCGAGTTCTAGGTTTGCCGGAATCGTTACTGATAGCCAATATAGCCAAAATAAAACCTCCTAAAATCTCCATTGTAATGCAGTACCTTGCCACATACCAATTTTACATAGTTTGTGCCCGTTAACTGGAATACAATTAATGAATGGAATCCTTGCACTTGCAAACCACTCGTGTCTGCTAGTGTTTCCCCTAAGCAAGAATAGGAGGGCGGCCTGCCCTGCCCACCCTTGTGCCCGAAAATGCCCTCGTGTGCCTAAATTCTCAATAAAACTTGATGATAAGTATTGCAATATTGCCTGAAATCCCTCAACAAACACCAGTCATGTGTTAGACTAATGCTATAATCTGGAATACACAGGTTTACGATCAATATGCTGTGAAATGTCCCTCTATGCACTGTGTAGCCTAGAGCAACATTGACTATGCTCAAGATATTGATTACCGTGTTTTAACTGACTACGTCAAATCTTTCCCGCCAATGCAATGGGGCATGCAATGGGATCTAGCAAGCATGTATGTTAATTGTCGTAGTCTTGATATTGATTTAATAGAAATTCAAAACATAAATAAACCAAGAGACTAATGTGTCGTCTGCTGGTTATGTATATTGAAGAGGCAATAAATTTGACAAGTAATCATGATGCATGCCAATCAGTCAATTTTCACACTTTTATGCCCCAATATCCGTTTGAGTCATTATTGTAAAAACAAATGTATAGGATTATCGGCGCGCGATGTCCAGTTACGAGTTCTTTATAGTGAAGTCACAGACATATTGTACCATGTATGCAAATCTCATAATTGGTGCTAATTGACCCGGTCGATCTCCTCACTATGTGCACGTCATGACCGGGGCACATCCCGCAGCAGCAGCGTAGGATTCTGGGATCTTCTGGTTGTCGATCTTGCGAAGGGGGAATCTCTCCAAGTATGTGGATCCACGGCTATGGCACATCAGGACAGATCTGCCATCTCTTCCAGGTGGTGTTATAGCTGAACACTGGATTTTCGATCTTTCGTTTAGAAGAGATGGCGGACCTGAGGGAGCGGCAATGGTCGTGGATCCACGCTCCCCCGATCTATACTATATCTGGACTTGCTTGCGACAATCGACAACCAGATGTCTAACTGTCAGATCCGTATAAATGCTGCTGCGGGGTGACCAACAGTGAGGAGGGTGGCCCTACAGGGGACCACGTACAGACCAGGCCTTGTCAACCTGAAAGAAGTAACCACCTGATGACGTCTTCATAAGCCACACAGAATACAGAACCTTCAGAGAATACCGAACTAATCAACGTAGAAGAACAGGAATAATCATCATAGAAGCATAGGAATAATCATCACAGAACACGTATAATCATCATCGAATAACCACCACAGAAGAATCACCTTAGGACAAGAAGAATCACCTTAGACAAGAAGAATCACCTTAGGACATAACCATCTTAGAAAATACAGTCGCCCAAATGCATTTATGCGGTGGCGACTATAAACAAAATTACATCGTTCGTTCGTTCGGTGCTAATTGATTTAAATAGTCCACAATTTGTTCTCCAATGGATGCCAATTTTACGATATATGTACGTTTTGATTTAAATGAATGTAAATACATTATTGTTGTAATTTTCTGGCTTACATTTATGTTTACATAATTATCTCAGATACTACACAATTGTCACGCTGCATAATATTGTTTGAATTGAAATACGCAATTGGTTGCAAAATTGATTCGTCGTCAAAATGTTTCATACTGGAAAATTGATTCGTCCTCAAAATGTTTCGTACTGGAAAATTGATTCGTCCTCAAAATGTTTCATACTCGTAATAACATAAATAAGTACAGGCAAAATGCCCTTTTTTTGTACCTGTGCCCTGCCCTTTTTTCATTCTGGGGGAAACACTATGTCTGCACTTGCAAACCACTCGTGTCTGCACTTGCAAACCACTCGTGTCTGCACTTGCAAACCACTCGTGTCTGCACTTGCAAACCACTCGTGTCAACATCAAGTGAAATGGAACTGCTGATCTATCTGTATATTTCAGTTCTGGGATTACTTGAGTCCACGACAAGACAAGGGAATGCTCAAGTCCGGTTCCCCAGTGTGGCGAGCACGATTCACAGTAAGTAGTTTGTCCGGTTCCCCAGTGTGGCGAGCACGATTCACAGTAAGTAGTTTGTCCGGTTCCCCAGTGTGGCGAGCACGATTCACAGTAAGTAGTTTGTCCGGTTCCCCAGTGTGGCGAGCACGATTCACAGTAAGTAGTTTGTCCGGTTCCCCAGTGTGGCGAGCACGATTCACAGTAAGTAGTTTGTCCGGTTCCCCAGTGTGGCGAGCACGATTCACAGTAAGTAGTTTGTCCGGTTCCCCAGTGTGGCGAGCACGATTCACAGTAAGTAGTTTGTCCGGTTCCCCAGTGTGGCGAGCACGATTCACAGTAAGTAGTTTGTCCGGTTCCCCAGTGTGGCGAGCACGATTCACAGTAAGTAGTTTGTCCGGTTCCCCAGTGTGGCGAGCACGATTCACAGTAAGTAGTTTGTCCGGTTCCCCAGTGTGGCGAGCACGATTCACAGTAAGTAGTTTGTCCGGTTCCCCAGTGTGGCGAGCACGATTCACAGTAAGTAGTTTGTCCGGTTCCCCAGTGTGGCGAGCACGATTCACAGTAAGTAGTTGTCCGTTTCCCCAGTGTGGCGAGCACGATTCCCAGTAAGTAGTTTGTCCGGTTCCCCAGTGTGGCGAGCACGATTCACAGTAAGTAGTTTGTCCGGTTCCCCAGTGTGGCGAGCACGATTCACAGTAAGTAGTTTGTCCGGTTCCCCAGTGTGGCGAGCACGATTCACAGTAAGTAGTTTGTCCGGTTCCCCAGTGTGGCGAGCACAATTCACAGTAAGTAGTTTGTCCGGTTCCCCAGTGTGGCGAGCACGATTCACAGTAAGTAGTTTGTCTGGTTCCCAATTATTGTGAGCACAATTCACAGTAAGTAGTTTGTCCGGTTCCCCAGTGTGGCGAGCACGATTCACAGTAAGTAGTTTGTCCGGTTCCCCAGTGTGGCGAGCACGATTCACAGTAAGTAGTTTGTCCGGTTCCCCAGTGTGGCGAGCACAATTCACAGTAAGTAGTTTGTCCGGTTCCCCAGTGTGGCGAGCACGATTCACAGTAAGTAGTTTGTCTGGTTCCCAATTATTGTGAGTACAATTCACAGTAAGTAATCTGTCTGGTTCCCCCATTATTGTGAGCACAATTCACAGTAAGTAATCTGTGATTTGAAGTCAACGACCATATTAGAGGGAGGGCCCCTAAAATGTACATACAAATGTAATTTCAAGATTCACCGTTGGCCAAATGTTGGGGCGGGGGGCATTGTAATTGGTACATTCTGGTTCATTTTTTATTAATATCATATAATTTATTCAGGACTCGGGGTACCCTCTGTCACGCCAAATATTTTCGCCAATTCACAAAATTTAGTGCCAATATTTGTTTTTTGTCGCCATTGGCGACCGACAGTGGGAACCCTGAGGACTAGTCCGACCATAGATGTCCCAATATCAAATATTGTTGTGTGTGGAGTATCTCTCTGGATGCCCCAATAATTATGGCAAAACATGTACATAACGTATCATTTTCTTGTATTTTTACCAAAATTAACAGTATATATAGAGGAACCATTCTTATTTTTATAAACTGTAGTCGATCATTTTTACCTGCCGACAAGTCTTTAACATACATAAATTACTGTCTGTTACAGTAGGAATCAGTTATTGTTGTGGTTGTCAAAATATTTGTCTTTGAAAAAAGTATGGACCCCTCAATATCAAAGCCTTCTTTATGCCCCTGTATGTTAATTTATTTCAGCCATTCGGAGATGGTTTGGTTACCGCGGTTATGTCGACGATACGACGTGGGGAGAACAGCTTGTTTCTGTGGAATAATTCGAGTTTAGACCAGCCGGTACACCAGTTTTTCGGGCATAGTGACGTCGTGTTGGAGTTTGAGTGGAGGAAGAAAGATGAAAGTAATGAAAGTTTTTTGTTTTAAAGTTTAAACTTTATTTATTTTACAACGATTGCGAAGCAAGTTTTAACAACTTATATTAATCACTCTCATTGGCGCGGTTGAAAGCGTACGTGTGGGAGGAAACCGGAGAAAACCCACCTGTCTGATCTAGCGACCACCGTACCATCTTTTTTTCCTACATGAGAGGTGATTCCATACCATATTTTATGCAACAGGGTTTAGAATTTTGCTACTAAGCCATTTTAATCACATCATATAGCGCTCGTTTTAATCCAATTTTTTTACACAAAATAACGTTGCTGCTTCATTTTGGCGCCAATCTTCGGTGCAAATTGACGTGACGTCACTATGAAAAACAGCGCTGTATATAACAGGGTAACTATTATGTTGAGACTTCTTTTAAATCATGTACGCGCATATAACACGAATCGAAGGATTCGGATAGTTGAGAAAAGAATCCTTATAATTTATAAATTAAAACTTTAAATTATGCATATATGCATAATTTAAAGTTTTAATTTATAAATTATAAGGATTCTTTTCTCAACTATCCGAATCCTTCGATTCGTGTTATATGCGCGTACATATAAGAAAATATGTGATAGTTGTATGAAATTGTATACAAGCAAAGTTATGTGATAACAGATTTTATTTCATATCATTTATCACCGAAATAATGGTTAACCTTGAGTGGCATTATCAAAATAACTGTGGTAGTGTTTCTGTATATCGAAAAAAACATTAGTGAAGCAAACAAATATTGTTGTGTGAATTTCAGTGAGCAAGGACTATCAGTTAGTGACGTGGTCCAAGGATCAAAATCTCAAGATCTGGAAGGTGGATACACAGCTGCAGAGGGTAGGTGGCTTAATAAGTACAGTGTTGGGCGCCAGTGTAGCCATGTGTGATCAACAGAAAACAGATTTAAAAGGCCAATCTCTGTAGTCCAGTGGTAACACGCTGGACTGGTAATCCAGGGATCACAGGTTCGATCCCCTGTCTGACCCTAATAAAATTAACAGTCTTTCAGATGGGACCGTGCATGTAAAAGAACCAGAGGAGACTCTGGAATGGGTCTCTGTCTGTATCATTGCACTATTCTCCAAAAATCTAAAATGACTGATCTCTTCAGGAGACGTCGCTCATATGGGCAGACGATAAATAAACGTAAAACACACACAGACAAAATAACATTGGTACAAATCTGGTGTTCATTGCTTACACATTATGGAATTCAGCAAATAGAAATACTACTGCTAAAGACAAAACGGAAATACTTCTTTACCAAGCAACAACAATTATACTTTAATAGATGGTACCGACGTTCTGTTTGCCACTGAATGATTAATTAAGTCCTTTGTGGACATTTATTAATTGATCCAGTAACGTGTGTTAATTACACTGACTGAATTTATATCTTCACTGTTAAATGCTCGCTTCTCACCAATGCAACCCAGGTTCGATCCTCGGACCAGGAAGTATGTGAGCTGTTACGGTAGTCGCCAGATCGGACAGGTGGGTTTTCTCCGGTTTCCTCCCACACGAATGACAACATTCACGCTTTCATCCGTGCCAACGAGAGTGATAATATAAGTTGTTAAAACTTGCTTCGCAATCGTTTAAGGTTTTAAAGTTTAAACTGTTAAATGTATTTGTGATCGATTTATGCAATTAAATATGTCAATTAAATGCGGCAATTAAAGTGTGGGTTAAGCACTTGCATGCCTTTCAGTATTTGTCTGCAAGCTGTCAACACAATACTGTGTTTATTGATTGCCGATAAAGGACAATGCAAACTGGCACACATGCCAACATCAATTGTGGGTTTATGTTACAGTAAGAAATAAGGAAACAAAAACAGTAACGTTTCAATGTTTATTCTTGTATAGATGATATTAAATGGCTATGATCAGTAATAATGGAAATGATCAGTAGTAATGGAACTGATTAGCAGTAATGTAACTGATTAGTAGTAATGTAACTGATTAGTAGTAATGTAACTGATTAGTAGTAATGGAACCGATTAGTAGTAATGTAACTGATTAGTAGTAATGGAACCGATTAGTAGTAATGGAACCGATTAGTAGTAATGGCACTGATTAGTAGTAATGTAACTGATTAGTAGTAATGTAACTGATTAGTAGTAATGTAATTGCTCAGTAGTAATGGAACTGATTAGTAGTAATGGAACCGATTAGTAGTAATGTAACTGATTAGTAGTAATGGAACTGATTAGTAGTAATGGAACCGATTAGTAGTGATTAGTAGTAATGTAACTGATTAGTAGTAATGGAACTGATTAGTAGTAATGGAACCGATTAGTAGTGATTAGTAGTAATGGCACTGATTAGTAGTAATGTAACTGATTAGTAGTAATGGAACTGATTAGTAGTAATGTAACTGATTAGTAGTAATGGAACTGATTAGTAGTAATGGAACCGATTAGTAGTGATTAGTAGTAATGGAACTGATTAGTAGTAATGGAACCAATTAGTAGTAATGTAACTGATTAGTAGTAATGTAACTGATTAGTAGTAATGTAACTGATTAGTAGTAATGTAACTGATTAGTAGTAATGGCACTGATTAGCAGTAATGGAACTGATTAGCAGTAATGGAACTGATTAGTAGTAATGTAACTGATTAGCAGTAATGGAACTGATTAGTAGTAATGGAACTGATTAGTAGTAATGGAACTGATTAGTAGTAATGTAACTGATTAGTAGTAATTGCACTGATTAGTAGTAATGGAAATTGTCAGCAAATTCATGTAATATTGCAGGCTGAGATCAAAATATTCAATCGACAATTGAATTGAATATTTGTTGTCATCCATGATCCCAAGTATTTATACATCAATGATGAGTTAAAGGCGAATATGAGGCTGACTCCAGCGACCTGTTGAGGTCATACTTCTGTAGACTTCCAGATGCTGTAGAGTCGCCCAATGAGTTCACTTTTTATAGGTCTGAGATGTCATTAGTAGCATTACTGCTACAGGGTTCACCTTGGTGAAAAATTTAGGGGGAAGTCACTTCCCACTCCAGAGCAGAGAAATGGGGGGGGGGTGCATTTCACCTACATGTTTTGCTTTAAGCGTACATTTTCGTGTTCGCAATCAAACTGCCATACAATGCGTGCAATTCCATTTGCCAGACTCGTCTTCTTGATACCAATCAAAATAATTAAGTTTTTCACTTTTGAAGCAGACCTAACAGGTAACAATTTACATTTTGGACGACTCTTGATTGTCATATAAGATAACTCTAAGCATTTTTATCATATTTATAACTTTCCAAAATCTTTGAGTTTACCCTCTCCCCTCCCCCCATCCAAAGCATATGAATCCAAAAGGTATAGCTTGTAGCATACACACAAAATCATTTAACATCAATGGTAAGTGGGTATCAAATGCAGTAGTAATTCAGTTAACCCTTTCCTTCATGGAGATTTAGGTTAATATACTACTGTAAATCTGGTATTATTCGTGGTGTTTTTATTTTCGCTATTAATCGCGAATGGACTACCTTGCGAATTCATAAATATCGCGTATATTTTACTGCCAAGGGTATGTCCGAAACATCGTATCCGAAAAATGTCCGAAAAAATGCAAACGTTTACCTGTCGTGCCATGATAGTGTGTGGAATGTTTATTCAATAAAACCTGACTTAAAGTTAATCCTAACATAACAATTATCTAATTGTGGACAACCATTGAACTTTACGGGGAATTTGTCACACATTTGTTCAATTATCACAAACATTCAAAGTCCAATACAATAGCACGTAGTCTATCCGACTGGTAGACATGGTTGCACTTGTAATGAAAATTTAGCTTTTTCTTGTACTTATCTAGTTCTTATTGGAAATCAAAGTGAGCACATAACAGGAAAAAACAAGCTTGCAATATCAATCAAATATCACTCGTAAAGGCGATAATTGATCAAAGCGTCATCTAAGAGTTATTGAACCGCATAGCTGAATATGCACCGCAAACGGGACACTGCTACCGGACAATAAATTGCATAACAGTATTTCTGGTTTTTGTCTTCTCGGTTTTTTTTCGGCGAATTTTTGGTCTTACGCGAATTTATGATTTACAGCATTGTCCGCGAATTCATAAATCCGCGAAATAAGTTTGGTGGTCGAATTCGCGAAATAAAGCTCATGCGAATATAAAGTGATTTACAGTATCATATCTCCATACAAACGACAGCCATTTAGCATACAAACGACTTCCAGACATTTAGCTATCATGCAGTGGATAAGTAGTCGCCATATCTATCCCACCTCCATAAATATTACTGGGACTACATGAGATTCTGGCCTTTATTATGAACATTGGTTTGGTTACTACATTGTCAATGTATGTCGTATTGGTAATGGCGTCAAGAGGTGCTTCTATGAGGGAAAGGGTTAATGTATGTTGTATTGGTAATGGTGTCAAGAGGTGCTTCTATGAGGGAAAGGGTTCATGTATGTTGTATTGGTAATGGTGTCAAGAGGTGCTTCTATGAGGGAAAGGGTTAATGTATGTTGTATTGGTAATGGCGTCAAGAGGTGCTTCTATGAGGGAAAGGGTTAATGTATGTCGTATTGGTAATGGCGTCAAGAGGTGCTTCTATGAGGGAAAGGGTTAATGTATGTCGTATTGGTAATGGCGCCAAGAGGTGTTTCTATGAGGGAAAGGGTTCATGTATGTTGTATTGGTAATGGCGTCAAGAGGTGCTTCTATGAGGGAAAGGGTTAATGTATGTCGTATTGGTAATGGCGTCAAGAGGTGCTTCTATGAGGGAAAGGGTTAATGTATGTCGTATTGGTAATGGCGTCAAGAGGTGCTTCTATGAGGGAAAGGGTTAATGTATGTCGTATTGGTAATGGCGTCAAGAGGTGCTTCTATGAGGGAAAGGGTTAATGTATGTTGTATTGGTAATGGCGCCAAGAGGTGCTTCTATGAGGGAAAGGGTTAATGTATGTTGTATTGGTAATGGCGTCAAGAGGTGCTTCTATGAGAGAAAGGGTTAATGTATGTTGTATTGGTAATGGCGGCAAGAGGTGCTTCTATGAGGGAAAGGGTTAATGTATGTTGTATTGGTAATGGTGTCAAGAGGTGCTTCTATGAGGGAAAGGGTTAATGTATGTTGTATTGGTAATGGTGTCAAGAGGTGCTTCTATGAGGGAAAGGGTTAATGTATGTCGTATTGGTAATGGCGTCAAGAGGTGCTTCTATGAGGGAAAGGGTTAATGTATGTCGTATTGGTAATGGCGTCAAGAGGTGCTTCTATGAGGGAAAGGGTTAATGTATGTCGTATTGGTAATGGCGTCAAGAGGTGCTTCTATGAGGGAAAGGGTTAATGTATGTCGTATTGGTAATGGCGCCAAGAGGTGCTTCTATGAGGGAAAGGGTTAATGTATGTCGTATTGGTAATGGTCAAGAGGTGCTTCTATGAGGGAAAGGGTTAATGTATGTGTATTGGTAATGGTGTCAAGAGGTGCTTCTATGAGGGAAAGGGTTAATGTATGTCGTATTGGTAATGGCGCCAAGAGGTGCTTCTATGAGGGAAAGGGTTAATGTATGTCGTATTGGTAATGGCGCCAAGAGGTGCTTCTATGAGGGAAAGGGTTAATGTATGTCGTATTGGTAATGGCGCCAAGAGGTGCTTCTATGAGGGAAAGGGTTAATGTATGTCGTATTGGTAATGGCGCCAAGAGGTGCTTCTATGAGGGAAAGGGTTAATGTATGTCGTATTGGTAATGGCGCCAAGAGGTGCTTCTATGAGGGAAAGGGTTAATGTATGTCGTATTGGTAATGGCGTCAAGAGGTGCTTCTATGAGGGAAAGGGTTAATGTATGTCGTATTGGTAATGGCGCAAGAGGTGTTTCTATGAGAGAAAGGGTTAATGTATGTTGTATTGGTAATGGCGGCAAGAGGTGCTTCTATGAGGGAAAGGGTTAAATAAATGTGTCCGAAATATTTACCTATCCGTCTACTACTATATATACTAGTGTAATTTGGTTAATAACACGTTTGAAAGTCAAAATTTCGCACACAAAGTTGAAACTTGTTACATTACATATATTTGCTGAGCATTGCCGTTGAACATAAGCTTGACAATCAGCTTTAGAATAACAACAATCATCACTAGATGGGTCAGTGGTTCGCAGGTTCGATCCCCGATCTGGCCATAATATTATTAACAATGTTTTAGATGGGACAATAAACTGAGGTCCCATATCAGCTCTATACACTGGGCATGTAAAAGAATTGGTGTATCTTCTGTATGCACTCAGGGTTCATTCTAGGTCAATTTTTTTGGGAGAAGTGAGAAAGCTCGTGATTGCGACCTTGAGTTGTGTTCTGATTATACTTCTGTCAAATAATACACAGTATGACCATTAAATACAACATTTGAATAGAAGGAGTGCTTTATAGTGGGCTAGTGTATCTTACTGGACAACATATTGTATGAAAATGGGTTTATTTTGGGAGAAGTGGGGACCCCAGAGGGCGAAGTCAGGGTCCCTAGGGCAACTATTTCACCCACATCGCCCTCTAGAATGAACCCTGTGCGCTATCCTCCAATAAATAAAATGACTAATATACTTCTGAAGGCCCCGATTAACCAAGGGCGAAGATAAATAAACATATAAAATAAGCATTCATCAATGATGAACATGAGGATTGTATGAGGTTGACTCCATCGGGGATGCTGTGGAGACGACCAGTGAGGACGAGGACGGTATGTTTCATATTCTGAAATGAATAAACACTTCGAAAATAATTCATGCTCGGCAGGAAATGTTAAGAAAATTGATCTTCAGGAATATCAGGAATAGAAATCCTGTATAAAGTGTAGACTGGAAATAGGCTGTTGTAAGGATGCATTTGATTGTGAAAAGTTAAAATTAGTAGAAAATCATATTTTAGGCCATAGAAAAAGGTATAAAGCATATTGATGGACTGGAAATAGGCTATGTAAGAATGCATTTGATGGTGAAAAGTTAAAATTAGTAGAAAATCATATTTTAGGCCATAGAAAAAGGTATAAAGCATATTGATGGACTGGAAATAGGCTGTTGTAAGAATACATTTGATGGTGAAAAGTTAAAATTAGTAGAAAATCATATTTTAGGCCATAGAAAAAGGTATAAAGCGTATTGATGGACTGGAAATAGGCTGTTGTAAGAATGCATTTGATGGTGAAAAGTTAAAATTAGTAGAAAATCACATTTTGGGCCATAGAAAAAGGTATAAAGCGTATTGATGGACTGGAAATAGGCTGTTGTAAGAATGCATTTGATGGTGAAAAGTTAAAATTAGTAGAAAATCATATTTTGAGCCATAGAAAAAAAGGTTGCTGTTGTTGGAAGTTGGCTGTTGTTTAGAGGAGGTTAAAGAAAACCATAGGATGGCCAAATGGTGCGGTCATTCACTTTAAATCGCCCTCGCCACACTAATTGTTGTTGAATTATATCATCTGAGGAAGCTATCCAGCTTGCCTGTGGAAGGTCAGTGGTTCTATTTGGGAAATACTGCTCGGTTGCGCATCCGGGATCTTCCTAGGACTATAAGTTACAAACAATAATTTTGCGAAATATATTCAGGCAGATATTTCAAAGGATTGCTTGAATTTTGAATTAATTTTTTTTTTTTAAATTTTTATTCCACATTCAACATAGTTTACAATACTTTTTTTAAACACATTTACAATAATTATACTGCTCATAGTAAATTTACATCATAGTACATTCATGATTCGATTGTATTCCATCAAACTATGAATATTTCGGATCAAAAAACATATATTGTGAAATTTTTGGTGGATATTTTTCTGAAATAAGACGGTATGTCCATTGACAAAAATATATAGATGTACGTTTTTGACAATTTGTTCTAAAAACTATTCCATTTTTCTTCATGTTTGTATAATTTATCATGTAAGAAGGCAATCTCTTGTTCTAAGCTGATCCGTATGTATAAATATGCGATAAATCTCTCAAATTGTAGTATACATTTCCGGTATTTCGACTGGAATATAAAAAATTTTCATCAAAATAATTATGAAGTTGACAACATTATTTTTTAACTAATTTTCAACAAACCCAAAACATATTGTTCTTCATACGAAAGAACTACAGATACAGTTTTGTTTTTCAAAAATTTCCCTAATTGATTCCACATATGCTGAGAGTGTATACATTAATTCTTATGAAAACATTAAAAACAGGGAAGACTGAAATCAAATGTTAATCATCTGCTACTGTCGGTATCGTTTTGTGCAGCACATTGTAATCATTTATTGGGTTTTAACACGCTGCATCAATGAAGTCCAATATATACATGTGAAACCATTGTCATTGTTGATAATTATGTGAAAATCACATTATTATTACATCGTAAACACTAAGAAAATCACATTATTATTACATCGTAAACACTAAGAAAATCACATTATTATTACATCGTAAACACTAAGAAAATCACATTATTATTACATCGTAAACACTAAGAAAATCACATTATTATTACATCGTAAACACTTTAAGAAAATCACATTATTATTACATCGTAAACACTAAGAAAATCACATTATTATTACATCGTAAACACTAAGAAAATCACATTATTATTACATCGTAAACACTAAGAAATCACATTATTATTACATCGTATACACTAAGAAAATCACATTATTATTACATCGTAAACACTAAGAAATCACATTATTATTACATTGTAAACACTTTAAGAAAAATTTATTTATTAATAGCTCTTCTAGCCAATGGCCAATCTTGCTTTTGCAAGAGGGAGATATCCTGTCTGTCTGTCTGTCTTTGATTGTCTGTTCAGCATCTGTCGTTAAATCTAGGACACCAGGCCAACCGTTAACTGACTTGTTCTCATGGACTAACTGCAGGACTGTTAACGTCTCCCGTACCAAATTTGGTCACTGGGGTCAAAACTAGGTCAACTTGAAGGAACACATTTAAATGACTTCTTCTTATGAACCACTTGCAGGAATGTTTCCGAATGTTATCTGTAGCATCCATACAATAACATCTACCAAATTTGTTCAAATTTGATCACTAGTTCAAAAACTAGGTCATGTTAAAGGAAAACCTTTTAGCGACTTGTCACCAATTATAAAATTATGCCAAATTTGATGAGTAGCATAAAAATGTTCTTTGCTGAAAAAAAGAAAGTTTCATAATTATAGAATTTGCAATTTGTACTAAGACCACAAGACCACAATTTTCTGCCTCGATTTGGAGCGGCATTCACGTTCTTATTCTCCGCTGAAATCTATTTTTATTGCAAAAATTAGTGGGATTTATTGCTTTGAACTTGCCAGCATAATGAAATCTGATGTGGAAGTCCTGATAGTGCAGTGGTACTGATAGTGCAGTGGTACTGATAGTGCCGTGGTAGTTCGTTCGCTTTAGGAGCGATAAGCCCGGAGTTTGAGCCCTGCTGGAGCCGTTACGATTGTGCCCATAGGCAAGGCATTTAAATTCCACCTTGCCTCTTCTCTCTCCCTTGTGGTGATTGATTCCATCAGGAATGAGGTCTCGAGAGTAATTAATTCAAGTTGTAGGAACTTGTTTCGCAATCGAGCTAAAATAAATTTGTAGAAAGTAATGAAATCTGATATCTGCTGCGTTAAATTCGGTACTCAATAAATATTGCTTGGAATGTTGATTTTTGTACTGCTACGATTGATGTATTGTAGATGTGTGGTCATGAGACTATAGATTCTTCAGAAAGCGAATCCACTATCATTGAGTCATCGGGAACAATCAAAGAAAATGGTCACGTTCACACTTCACCGGAAGTCAATGGTGCTAAAAATAGCATCCAAATAGATAACATGTCACATCAGCAGCCGATGACATTGTATCAAGAGTTCTCATTGGTCAATCAACACATCCCAAATGTAACTATTGAAAAGGTATGTAGAATTAACTTCATTGATGTAAAATGAAAAGTTGGAAGTCATGATGGTAGCACTAGCGTTCACTTCAGGTGCGAAAGGCCCGGAGTTCGCTCCCAGCTGTAGCCATTACGATTGTGCCCTTAGGCAGGGCATATAAATTCTACTTTGCCTCTTCTCTCACCCTTGTGGCGATGGATTCCATCTGGAATGAGGTCTTAAGAGTGATTAATATAAGTTGTAAGAACTTGTTTCACAATCGAGCTAAAATAAATTTGTATGAACTAAAATGAAAAGTATCTTTTGTGTCAAACAGTGTTTGGGGGAGGGTACATCAGATGTAGCCGGAGCCTCATAGGTAGGGATTCACCCAATCACTGGCACTGATACCCTTTTTTTTAAAAAAAACATTAGTTTCAACACATTAGATATTCATCATGCAAATTAAATTTGTTCTATATGTTTGAATATCACCTGAGAGAAAGAAATACAGTTTCAGCCAAGAATTTTCTTTTTTTTAAACCAATTGTTTTTGGATATCAAATTATAAGACCTTCTCTCCGTTTGTATGATAAATTGTATATTGTGTGTGTGGCCTGTTACTACACAATCTTGTTCTCTGTTCGTTGTCTTGTATTTGGGCATATCCTACCTTCATGCGTAATAATGGTCAAAAACTGCCTGCCTAATAAACTTTGCTTTATGAGTCAGTATCTAATAAACCTTTCGTGACGTCATAACGCTTTGTGTTTGATGTCATATGTTCACAGATGCTCTAAAACCACTGTTTTATCAGCAATAGGATAAATTGAATACCAGGTTACTGTTTTATAATTTTTTTTAATTATTAGGCTCGTCTCCGGAAAAATAGAGCTTTAATTGTTTAATCATATTTTATTTGCTATTTTACATATATAGTACATATAGACTTAATGTGATAAAATGCAAAATTGGTTGAGCTTTAATTGCCTCGATATTTTGTCGAACTCGCCTAAATAAATAAAAATTTAAAAGACAGTAACCTAATATTGTATGTATGACCTCACAGGATTGTTAACCTAATTGTTTGAAATTAATGGTCTGTCCATCTGTCTGTCTGTAGCAGACATGAATACAATGCTTATGTTAAGACAGGGTGTTTCACAGATTTAGAAGCTCAAATTAGACTTTATGCAGTGGTAGTTTATTTGATCTCAATATGTAGGGTATCATGAAACCAGGGTTTCACTCTGTCTGAATGTTTGTCTGCGCCACTTCTGTCGCCAATTGAAAAACACTGGAGCCAACTAAGAGCCATATAGTTCACAAATAAATATTTGAAGCCATGTATTTGACAAAACATTTGCCCCCCCCAAAAAAGTTGCGCTAAATATTTTCGCCAATTCACAAAATTTAGCACCAATATTTGTATTTTGTCGCAATTGGCGACCGACAACGGGAACCCTGGAAACAGACTGAAGATCTATGCTTGTTTGTCAATATTGCACTAAATGATACCGTATTATGCCGTCTTGTAATACAATAAAACTTTTTTATTTTATTTTTCATTTTACAATGAAACCATGTTCTATATCTTGCTTGTATTTTGTAGATGGATGGTTACCAGCACCTGACGTTCTATATCATATCTTTGTTGTTATTTGTAGATGGATGGTTACCAGCACCTGACGTTCTATATATCATATCTTTGTTGTTATTTGTAGATGGATGGTTCCCAGCACCCGTGTTCTCTATCATATCTTTGTTATTTGTAGATGGATGGTTCCCAGCACCCGTGTTCTCTATCATATCTTTGTTGTTATTTGTAGATGGATGGTTCCCAGCACCCGTGTTCTATATCATATCTTTGTTATTTGTATGTGGATGGTTCCCAGCACCCGTGTTCTATATCATATCTTGTTGTTATTTGTAGATGGATGGTTCCCAGCACCTGTGTTCTATATCATATCTTTGTTGTTATTTGTAGATGGATGGTTCCCAGCACCTGTGTTCTATATCATATCTTTGTTGTTATTTGTAGATGGATGGTTCCCAGCACCTGTGTTCTATATCATATCTTTGTTGTTATTTGTATGTGGATGGTTCCCATGTTCTATATCATATCTTTGTTGTTATTTGTAGATGGATGGTTCCCAGCACCTGTGTTCTATATCATATCTTTGTTATTTGTAGATGGTTCCCATGTTCTTATCATATCTTTGTTGTTATTTGTAGATGGATGGTTCCCAGCACCTGTGTTCTATATCATATCTTTGTTGTTATTTGTAGATGGATGGTTCCCAGCACCTGTGTTCTATATCATATCTTTGTTGTTATTTGTAGATGGATGGTTCCCAGCACCTGTGTTCTATATCATATCTTTGTTGTTATTTGTATGTGGATGGTTCCCAGCACCTGTGTTCTATATCATATCTTTGTTGTTATTTGTATGTGGATGGTTCCCAGCACCTGTGTTCTATATCATATCTTTGTTGTTATTTGTAGATGGATGGTTACCAGCACCCGTGTTCTATATCATATCTTTGTTGTTATTTGTAGATGGATGGTTCCCAGCACCTGTGTTCTATATCATATCTTTGTTGTTATTTGTAGATGGATGGTTCCCAGCACCTGTGTTCTATATCATATCTTTGTTGTTATTTGTAGATGGATGGTTCCCAGCACCCGTGTTCTATATCATATCTTTGTTGTTATTTGTAGATGGATGGTTCCCAGCACCTGTGTTCTATATCATATCTTTGTTGTTATTTGTATGTGGATGTTTACCAGCACCTGTGTTCTATATCATATCTTTGTTGTTATTTGTAGATGGATGGTTCCCAGCACCTGTGTTCTATATCATATCTTTGTTGTTATTTGTAGATGGATGGTTCCCAGCACCCGTGTTCTATATCATATCTTTGTTGTTATTTGTAGATGGATGGTTCCCAGCACCTGTGTTCTATATCATATCTTTGTTGTTATTTGTATGTGGATGGTTCCCAGCACCTGTGTTCTATATCATATCTTTGTTGTTATTTGTAGATGGATGGTTCCCAGCACCTGTGTTCTATATCATATCTTTGTTGTTATTTGTAGATGGATGGTTCCCAGCACCTGTGTTCTATATCATATCTTTGTTGTTATTTGTAGATGGATGGTTCCCAGCACCCGTGTTCTATATCATATCTTTGTTGTTATTTGTAGATGGATGGTTCCCAGCACCTCAGTGTTCTATATCATATCTTTGTTGTTATTTGTATGTGGATGGTTCCCAGCACCTGTGTTCTATATCATATCTTTGTTGTTATTTGTATGTGGATGGTTCCCAGCACCTGTGTTCTATATCATATCTTTGTTGTTATTTGTAGATGGATGGTTCCCAGCACCTGTGTTCTATATCATATCTTTGTTGTTATTTGTAGATGGATGGTTCCCAGCACCTGTGTTCTATATCATATCTTTGTTGTTATTTGTATGTGGATGGTTCCCAGCACCTGTGTTCTATATCATATCTTTGTTGTTATTTGTATGTGGATGGTTCCCAGCACCCGTGTTCTATATCATATCTTTGTTGTTATTTGTAGATGGATGGTTCCCAGCACCTGTGTTCTATATCATATCTTTGTTGTTATTTGTATGTGGATGGTTCCCAGCACCTGTGTTCTATATCATATCTTTGTTGTTATTTGTAGATGGATGGTTCCCAGCACCTGTGTTCTATATCATATCTTTGTTGTTATTTGTAGATGGATGGTTCCCAGCACCTGTGTTCTATATCATATCTTTGTTGTTATTTGTAGATGGATGGTTCCCAGCACCTGTGTTCTATATCATATCTTTGTTGTTATTTGTATGTGGATGGTTCCCAGCACCTGTGTTCTATATCATATCTTTGTTGTTATTTGTAGATGGATGGTTCCCAGCACCCGTGTTCTATATCATATCTTTGTTGTTATTTGTAGATGGATGGTTCCCAGCACCTGTGTTCTATATCATATCTTTGTTGTTATTTGTAGATGGATGGTTCCCAGCACCTGTGTTCTATATCATATCTTTGTTGTTATTTGTATGTGGATGGTTCCCAGCACCTGTGTTCTATATCATATCTTTGTTGTTATTTGTATGTGGATGGTTCCCAGCACCTGTGTTCTATATCATATCTTTGTTGTTATTTGTAGATGGATGGTTCCCAGCACCTGTGTTCTATATCATATCTTTGTTGTTATTTGTATGTGGATGGTTCCCAGCACCTGTGTTCTATATCATATCTTTGTTGTTATTTGTAGATGGATGGTTCCCAGCACCTGTGTTCTATATCATATCTTTGTTGTTATTTGTATGTGGATGGTTCCCAGCACCTGTGTTCTATATCATATCTTTGTTGTTATTTGTAGATGGATGGTTCCCAGCACCCTGTTCTATATCATATCTTTGTTATTTGTAGATGGATGGTTCCCAGCACCGTGTTCTATATCATATCTTTGTTGTTATTTGTATGTGGATGGTTCCCAGCACCCGTGTTCTATATCATATCTTTGTTGTTATTTGTATGTGGATGGTTCCCAGCACCTGTGTTCTATATCATATCTTTGTTGTTATTTGTAGATGGATGGTTCCCAGCACCTGTGTTCTATATCATATCTTTGTTGTTATTTGTATGTGGATGGTTCCCAGCACCTGTGTTCTATATCATATCTTTGTTGTTATTTGTAGATGGATGGTTCCCAGCACCTGTGTTCTATATCATATCTTTGTTGTTATTTGTAGATGGATGGTTCCCAGCACCTGGTGTTCTATATCATATCTTTGTTGTTATTTGTAGATGGATGGTTCCCAGCACCTGTGTTCTATATCATATCTTTGTTGTTATTTGTAGATGGATGGTTCCCAGCACCCGTGTTCTATATCATATCTTTGTTGTTATTTGTATGTGGATGGTTCCCAGCACCCGCGTTCTATATCATATCTTTGTTGTTATTTGTAGATGGATGGTTCCCAGCACCTGGTGTTCTATATCATATCTTTGTTGTTATTTGTATGGATGGTTCCCAGCACCTGTGTTCTATATCATATCTTTGTTGTTATTTGTATGTGGATGGTTCCCAGCACCAGTGTTCTATATCATATCTTTGTTGTTATTTGTAGATGGATGGTTCCCAGCACCTGGTGTTCTATATCATATCTTTGTTGTTATTTGTAGATGGATGGTTACCAGCACCTGCGTTCTATATCATATCTTTGTTGTTATTTGTAGATGGATGGTTACCAGCACCTGTGTTCTATATCATATCTTTGTTGTTATTTGTAGATGGATGGTTCCTAGCACCTGTGTTCGATATCATATCTTTGTTGTTATTTGTAGATGGATGGTTCCCAGCACCTGTGTTCTATATCATATCTTTGTTGTTATTTGTAGATGGATGGTTCCCAGCACCTGTGTTCTATATCATATCTTTGTTGTTATTTGTATGTGGATGGTTCCCAGCACCTGTGTTCTATATCATATCTTTGTTGTTATTTGTAGATGGATGGTTCCCAGCACCAGTGTTCTATATCATATCTTTGTTGTTATTTGTATGTGGATGGTTCCCAGCACCTGTGTTCTATATCATATCTTTGTTGTTATTTGTAGATGGATGGTTCCCAGCACCTGTGTTCTATATCATATCTTTGTTGTTATTTGTAGGTGGATGGTTCCCAGCACCTGTGTTCTATATCATATCTTTGTTGTTATTTGTAGATGGATGGTTCCTAGCACCTGTGGTCTATATCATATCTGTGTTGTTATTTGTATGTGGATGGTTCCCATGTTCTATATCAATGTCTTGCTTGTGTTTTGTAGATGGATGGTTCTCAGCGCCTGTGTTCTATATTATACCATGGTTGTTATTTGTAGGTGGATGGTTCCCATGTTCTATATCAATGTCTTGCTTGTATTGTGTAGATGTATGGTTCCCAGCACCTGTGTTCTATATTATACCATGGTTGTATTTTGTAGGTGGATGGTTCCCATGTTCTATATCAATGTCTTGCTTGTGTTTTGTAGATGGATGGTTCTCAGCGCCTGTGTTCTATATTATACCATGGTTGTTATTTGTAGGTGGATGGTTCCCATGTTCTATATCAATGTCTTGCTTGTATTGTGTAGATGTATGGTTCCCAGCACCTGTGTTCTATATTATACCATGGTTGTATTTTGTAGGTGGATGGTTCCCATGTTCTATATCAATGTCTTGCTTGTGTTTTGTAGATGGATGGTTCTCAGCGCCTGTGTTCTATATTATACCATGGTTGTTATTTGTAGGTGGATGGTTCCCATGTTCTATATCAACGTCTTGCTTGTGTTTTGTAGATGGATGGTTCTCAGCGCCTGTGTTCTATATTATACCATGGTTGTTATTTGTAGGTGGATGGTTCCCATGTTCTATATCAATGTCTTGCTTGTGTTTTGTAGATGGATGGTTCCCAGCGCCTGTGTTCAGTATCGGCCAGTTCCGGGAAGCATGTAGTTAGCCTGACAATCCATTTTCCTGCTAACTACCCGCATGTCGCTGCGCCTAATTTCGAGATATTTTCTCAGACTGGTGTAGGATCAGGGGTTATCAAGAAATTATACAGGGTTTGTAAAATATCATTATTAGTCGCCGACCTTTCCTCTAAATATGATTTCTATGTCGTTTTGTTTTGTTTGTTCGTGATGTGCAGCCATCTTTTATTTGTCCGTGAATTCCATTGTAGGTCTCCGCGACAAAAGTCCATGTAGTTATTGCAATTAGACTGGCGTCAGCTTGTGTAAACACATTTTTATCAAAACGGCTTGACACACCTGCTTGAAACTTATCATGTGTCTTCAGGGCATTAAGGTGATACTGTTAATTTTATTTCGTCTGAAAACATTCTGTTGTGCTTATATGAGATGTACCTCACATGCGACGAGCTTCAGTTCCGCTACGCTAACCGTGAAAGTTAAGTGTGGTTAGTAAATGTTTATGCAGTACGCACATAGTGTGTACATTTTTACTAAATCTTTGCATGCAGTGTGAAGATGTTTATGGATTTACTTATTATAATTGAAAGTGGAATTATAGAAAATGGCTGAAAAACAGCCTGAAGGCACTTTGGAGCCAGAAGAATGTAAAACAAGGAATCAGGAATCCGCAGTAGTGACCAGGGCAAGCAACCCGCGGATGAGAAATGTGGAAAAAAGTCGAAGGTTATGTAATCTAATAGGCAAACAATTATTAAAAACATTCAAGCTGTGGTACAGATAACATGAGTAAGCTGTCTCTCTGACAGATTGGAAAATTGGGAGAATTATGAGGAAGAGGCAGAGGCTATTGAGTCAGGAACCAGAGTGTTCTGTCAGTTGTAAAATAAATAATCTGATTTTAAAATTTTTCAACTTTTGTTGATAGATAAGTGTGCTCACTGGCGGCAATGTCTAAGGCACTACTTCGGATTTTGTTAATAGTCGCTTGTATTTTGTACATCTAATAACACGCATAGCTATAACTTAACAATAAACTGGCTGTCCGATTAGCACAGTTGTTAGCGCGCGCGCTTCTCACCAATGCGACCCGGGTTCGATCCTCGGACCGGGACATATGTGAGATGGTACGATGGTCGCCAGCGGACAGGTGGGTTTTCTCCGTGGACTCCGGTTTCCTCCCACACGAATGACAACATATACGCTTTCATCACAAGAGTGATTAATATAAGTTGTTAAAACTTGCTTCGCAATCGTTGTAAAATAAATAATGCTTGCCCTGTGGACAATTGGGGACAACATCTAGTAACACCGGTAGCTAGTAACACCAGTTGCTAGTAACACCGGTAGCTAGTAACACCAGTAGCTAGTAACACCGGTAGCTAGTAACACCGGTAGCTAGTAACACCGGTAGCTAGTAACACCAGTAGCTAGAATGTAATGTCACTTTTGGAGGTGTTGCCCCAAAGACAACGATAATTAACTGTTTTGTATTGCAGGTATTGAACGAGACATCTCAGACACACGTGGCGAGGAACCTCAACTGCCTCGAACCATGTATCCGGCAGTTTGCTACACTTTTTGAAAACATGACAGTAAGTGGCCATAGTGAAGCTCATAATATATCGCTGTCTGACATATCACAAACTCCATGATAGCTGGGTATGCCGCTAACCACCGCCCCAATATATATATCTCTGTATGACATATCACAAACTCCATTATAGCTTGGGTATGCCGCTAACCACCGCCCCAATATATATATCGCTGTCTGACATATCACAAACTCCATGATAGCTTGGGTATGCCGCTAACCACCGCCCCAATATATATATCGCTGTCTGACATATCACAAACTCCATATATCGCTGTCTGACATATCACAAACTCCATGATAGCTTGGGTGTGCCGCTAACCACCGTCCCCAATATATATATCGCTGTCTGACATATCACAAACTCCATGATAGCTTGGGTGTGCCGCTAACCACCGTCCCCAATATATATATCGCTGTCTGACATATCACAAACTCCATGATAGCTTGGGTGTGCCGCTAACCACCGTCCCCAATATATATATCGCTGTCTGACATATCACAAACTCCATTATAGCTTGGGTGTGCCGCTAACCACCGTCCCCAATATATATATCGCTGTCTGACATATCACAAACTCCATTATAGCTTGGGTATGCCGCTAACCACCGTCCCCAATATATATATATCGCTGTCTGACATATCGCAAACTCCATTATAGCTTGGGTATGCCGCTAACCACCGCCCCAATATATATATATCGCTGTCTGACATATCACAAACTCCATTATAGCTTGGGTGTGCCGCTAACCACCGTCCCCAATATATATATCGCTGTCTGACATATCGCAAACTCCATTATAGCTTGGGTATGCCGCTAACCACCGCCCCAATATATATATCGCTGTCTGACATATCACAAACTCCATGATAGCTTGGGTATGCCGCTAACCACCGTCCCCAATATATATATATATCGCTGTCTGACATATCACAAACTCCATGATAGCTTGGGTATGCCGCTAACCACCGCCCCAATATATATATCGCTGTCTGACATATCACAAACTCCATATATCGCTGTCTGACATATCACAAACTCCATATATCGCTGTCTGACATATCACAAACTCCATTATAGCTTGGGTGTGCCGCTAACCACCGTCCCCAATATATATATCGCTGTCTGACATATCACAAACTCCATGATAGCTTGGGTATGCCGCTAACCACCGTCCCCAATATATATATCGCTGTCTGACATATCGCAAACTCCATTATAGCTTGGGTATGCCGCTAACCACCGCCCCAATATATATATCGCTGTCTGACATATCACAAACTCCATTATAGCTTGGGTATGCCGCTAACCACCCCCCCCCAATATATATATCGCTGTCTGACATATCACAAACTCCATGATAGCTTGGGTGTGCCGCTAACCACCGTCCCCAATATATATATCGCTGTCTGACATATCGCAAACTCCATTATAGCTTGGGTATGCCGCTAACCACCGCCCCAATATATATATCGCTGTCTGACATATCACAAACTCCATGATAGCTTGGGTATGCCGCTAACCACCGCCCCAATATATATATATCGCTGTCTGACATATCACAAACTCCATGATAGCTTGGGTGTGCCGCTAACCACCGTTCCCAATATATATATCGCTGTCTGACATATCGCAAACTCCATTATAGCTTGGGTATGTGAATAAGTGGCTTGAAATCCCCATGTGTCCCAGTGAAGTGACGCAGAACATTGTCGTATTAATGTTTAAAATAAAACAAACGTGTTATTTGATTAATTTGGAGACGGTTTCACAGTTGGGCTTTATCACAATTTCCAGCTCAGTGCTAGCAGTATTTGTCTGTTTAAGTGGAAGTGTGAGACAACTATTGAAACACATTGGCTGTTGTGGTCTAGTTTGTTGAACTCCAGTCGAGATGTATATGGGTGTCCTTGAATAGGCATTTAACTTGGCATTGTGGAGTTCTTTGTGTAATCACAATTTTTGAATGACCATACAAATGGCGTAATGAAATAAAAGGGAAGTAACTTGTTTTGGCTGTCCGATTAGTGCAATGGTTTAACACGTTTGCTTCTCATCAATGCAACCTGAGTTTGATCCTCAGCCTGGTAAGTATGTCAGAAGGTATGGTTGTCGCCAGATCAGACAGGTGGGTTTTCTCTGGATTCTCCGTTTTCCTACCACACAAATTAACATGAAATACACTTTCATTCAAGATGGAAGCTATGTATACGGTATAGCCATGTTTTCTTTCTTATTGCACAAGTCATTCTATTACAGCTTGAAGAACGCAAGACTCCAGATTCGGACACATTCGCTCCCACTACCAACAAGATGCAACAGTCTTTCATGCAGCAGCTGCCGTTCGCAGCATTCCAGGATTACTCCATTCCATTTCCAAGAACATGTGGCGCCCAGTTTAACTCAGCAGGTTAATGCTTTATCTACTTACATTATCTATATACATTATTATTATTATATTTCGGGTTTTACGCCTGCATCAGCATCATTTTGGGCTATATCGCCGGCAGACAGTTTACCTAACAACACCTTTCCTGGGCAGGCTCCATTTTTAATTTAATTAATTTGTTGTACCCTCATTGTGATTGGTGGTTTTTTGCGATGTAATGGATTGGATGCTCATTGTGAATGGCGGTTTGTCGCAGTTTAATGGGTTGGACCCTCATGTTATTGATGGTTTATCGCAATTTAATGGGTTGGACTCTCATTGTTATTGTTAGTTTATCACAATTTAATGGGTTGGACCCTCATTGTTATTGTTAGTTTATCACAATTTAATGGGTTGGACTCTCATTGTTATTGATGGTTTATCGCAATTTAATGGGTTGGACCCTCATTGTTATTCATTGTTTATCATGATTTAATGGGTTTGATGCACATGGTGATTTATGAGTTAATGGGTTGGACACTCATTGCGATTGTTGGCATAACCTATTAGAGCATTATCTGTTGGCATAACCTATTAGAGCATTATCTGTTGGCATAACCTATTAGAGCATTATCTGTTGGCATAACCTATTAGAGCATTATCAGTCACTATCACAAGGCAGCAGCCTGAAATAATGTGTTAATGAAAACTTATTCCTGCTGTGGCGTGGTGTTATCAACGGTTTCTATTTTACAGGGTTGTTAGTGTGTTTTGGAAGATCCCGAGAAGCCAGCAAAGGCTCTGAGAAAACACCCAAGTATGTACAAGTACAGTCTACCATCCAGTGTGTTTATAAACTATGTTACTAGGGAAAATAAGTGCCGAAATTACGTCCACAAATTCAGAAACCTCAAACCAGAGCTTTGATATTTTCCGTCCGCCTCCGTGGTCGAGTGGTTAAGGTCGCTGACTTGTATACCACTGTAACCTATCATCACTGATGGTCACGGGTTCGAGCCCCGCTCAGGCCGTGTCTCATTTATATGAAAAAGTTGGCAGTTTCTTATGGAGGTTGGTGCACCCAAGTACTGGTTAACCGCTGGAGCCTGCCCAGGAAAGGTGTTGTTAAGTAAACTGCCCGCCGGCGATATAGCCCAAAATGGTGCTGATGCAGGCGTAAAACCCGAAATATAACATAACATAACATATAACATAACTTTGATATTTTCCATGTGGCATAACCTAGCAGATCACTACTATGTTTGCTGGAATGGTGATTACTTTGATATTTTCCATGTGGCATAACCTAGCAGATCACTACTATGTTTGCTGGAATGGTGATTACTTTGATATTTTCCATGTGGCATAACCTAGCAGATCACTACTATGTTTGCTGGAATGGTGATTACTTTGATATTTTCCATGTGGCATAACCTAGCAGATCACTACTATGTTTGCTGGAATGGTGATTACTTTGATATTTTCCATGTGGCATAACCTAGCAGATCACTACTATGTTTGCTGGAATGGTGATTACTTTGATATTTTCCATGTGGCATAACCTAGCAGATCACTACTATGTTTGCTGGAATGGTGATTACTTTGATATTTTCCATGTGGCATAACCTAGCAGATCACTACTATGTTTGCTGGAATGGTGATTACTTTGATATTTTCCATGTGGCATAACCTAGCAGATCACTACTATGTTTGCTGGAATGGTGATTACTTTGATATTTTCCATGTGGCATAACCTAGCAGATCACTACTATGTTTGCTGGAATGGTGATTACTTTGATATTTTCCATGTGGCATAACCTAGCAGATCACTACTAAGTTTGCTGGAATGGTGATTACTGACTGAACCCACGGTAGGGGAAAAATCTTCTTAGAAACCACGATACACAGATCTTTAATATTTTACAATGTACAGTGAAAACTGTGTTGATAGTTACCTCTATTAACCCATTTCCCTGATAGGAGCACCTCTTGACGCCATTACCAATAGGACATACATTGACAATGAGGTAGCCAAACCAATGTTCATAATTAAGGCCAGAATCTCGTGTAGTCCCAGTAATATCTATGGAGGTGGGATAGATATGGCGACTACTTATCCACTGCATGATGGCTAAATGACTGTCGTTTGTATGGAGATATAATAGTATATTAACCTAAATCTCTATGAAGGAAAGGGTTAAATGACTGTCGTTTGTATGGAGATATAATAGTATATTAACCTAACTCTCTATGAAGGAAAGGGTTAAATGACTGTCGTTTGTATGGAGATATAATAGTATATTAATCTAAATCTCTATGAAGGAAAGGGTTAAATGACTGTCGTTTGTATGGAGATATAATAGTATATTAACCTAAATCTCTATGAAGGAAAAGGTTAAATGGCTGTCGTTTGTATGGAGATATAATAGTATATTAACCTAAATCTCTATGAAGGAAAGGGTTAAATGACTGTCGTTTGTATGGAGATATAATAGTATATTAACCTAAATCTCTATGAAGGAAAGGGTTAAATGACTGTCGTTTGTATGGAGATATAATAGTATATTAATCTAAATCTCTATGAAGGAAAGGGTTAAATGACTGTCGTTTGTATGGAGATATAATAGTATATTAACCTAAATCTCTATGAAGGAAAGGGTTAAGCAATATATGTTTTAATAGCTCTCTCAGCATTTCAAGTTGGATGAGCGATCCAGGGCGATCATGATGGCCCTCTTGTTGCTTAACAGTGTGTCAAATATAGAAATACGAGACGTTTATTAATTTTGGAATGAAGACTTATTGCATCGTTTATTCAAGTATAGGAAACAATTAATTGAATTGGTTGTTTTTCAGAGCGTTGTCAGAGTTAGCAGCATATACGTCGACCAATCGTGTGAGGTCTTCTCAAAGCAGTAGTGGGTTTGCCACTATGTTTTCACGTAGTCCGCCCACGCCGAAAGTTGAACCAGTCTCAATCAGCAGTTACTATATGTTTAATAAGGTATGTTCATTAAAGTATTGATAAACTCATTTGTTTCAACATGCTACATGGGGGGAGCTTCCAACCAATTATTCCCTAGTGGTTAATCGGGGATGCCCTCGGAAGCTTAGTAATGTTCTTTTTGGAGGATAGTGCAATATACAGAAGGAGGATAGTGTAAGATACAGAAGGATGAGAGTGTAAGATACATGAGGATAGTGCAATATTACAGAAGGAGGATAGTGTAATATATACAGAATGAGGATAGTGCAATATTACAGAATGAGGATAGTGCAATTTATACAGAAGGAGGATAGTGTACTATACAGAAGGAGTATAGTGTAATATACATGAGGATAGTGTGTAATACAGAAGGAGGATAGTGCACAGTACAGAAGGAGGAGAGTGCAAGATACATGAGGCGGATAGTGCAATATACAGAATGAGGATAGTGTAAGATACCTGAGGAGGATAGTGCAATATACATAAGGAGGATAGTGTAATATACATGAGGATAGTGTACAATACAGAAGGAGGATAGTGTACGGTACCGAAGGAGGAGAGTGCAAGATACAGGAGGATAGTGAAAGATACAGAAGGAGGATAGTGAAAGATACAACAGGAGGATAGTGTAAGAAACAGTAGAGGATAGTGCAAGATACAGAATACGCTCCAATTCCAGAAGAATTCCTGGTTCTTTTACATGCCCCATGTATAGCACTGATACATGAGACCTCGGTTTATAGTCCCACCTGAAAGACTGTTAACATTAATACTTTGTTAACCATGTGACCACTGACTCATTTTTATTTTTGCTTCCAACACTTATAAGCAGTCTGTGAACTGTGATATTTTCAGCGACAGAGAACAAAGTCTCGGACTTTCAGAGATATGCAGGAGCCAAAATGGAAAAGTATAGATAAAGCAACAAAGAAAGAAAGAAAATCAGTGAAGCTTGAACCAGTCAGAATATATGACACACATTGTCTGTTGAATATACACAGAGAGTTAGCAGAGAAATACAGGTAACCAATCAGAATATATGACACACATTGTCTGTTGAATATACACAGAGAACTAGCAGAGAAATACAGGTAACCAGTAAGAATATATGACACACATTGTCTGTTGAATATACACAGAGAGTTAGCAGAGAAATACAGGTAACCAGTCAGAATATATGACACACATTGTCTGTTGAATATACACAGAGAGTTAGCAGAGAAATACAGGTAACCAGTCAGAATATATGACACACATTGTCTGTTGAATATACACAGAGAACTAGCAGAGAAATACAGGTAACCAGTAAGAATATATGACACACATTGTCTGTTGAATATACACAGAGAACTAGCAGAGAAATACAGGTAACCAGTAAGAATATATGACACACATTGTCTGTTGAATATACACAGAGAGTTAGCAGAGAAATACAGGTAACCAGTCAGATTATACGACACACATTGCCTGTTGAATATACACAGAGAACTAGCAGAGAAATACAGGTAACCAGTAAGAATATATGACACACATTGCCTGTTGAATATACACAGAGAGTTAGCAGAGATATACAGGTAACCAGTCAGAATATATGACACACATTGTCTGTTGAATACAGAAACTAGCAGAAAAAATACATGTAAGCTAACCAGTAATATATGATATGGTAACAATATCTATTAAAATGTATGATGCTCTTTTCAGGAATGTATCAGGAATGTTTCTGGCATAGTTGGGTTATATAAGGATTTAAATATGAATCTTGTGATATTTCGGTACAATGTAAATTGTGAATTTTTCGACTCGTGTTTATTACAGCTTAGATGTAAACAATGTGGAAGCTATGTGTGAACATAATAAAAAGGAGGCAGCTGCGGTAGGACGGAAGGATCTTGTCAGGGTAGGTACATGATGGGTTGTCAGGGTAGGTACATGATGGGTTGTCAGGGTAGGACGGACGGATCTTGTCAGGGTAGGTATATGATGGGTTGTCAGGGTAGGACGGAAGGATCTTGTCAGGGTAGGTACATGATGGGTTGTCAGGGTAGGACGGAAGGATCTTGTCAGGGTAGGTACATGATGGGTTGTCAGGGTAGGATGGAAGGATCTTGTCAGGGTAGGTACATGGTGGGTTGTCATGGTAGGACGGACGGATCTTGTCAGGGTAGGTACATGATGGGTTGTCAGGGTAGGATGGACGGATCTTGTCAGGGTAGGTACATGATGGGTTGTCAGGGTAGGACGGACGGATCTTGTCAGGGTAGGTACATGATGGGTTGTCAGGGTAGGACGGACAGATCTTGTCAGGGTAGGTACATGATGGGTTGTCAGGGTAGGACGGACGGATCTTGTCAGGGTAGGTACATGATGGGTTGTCAGGGTAGGACGGACGGATCTTGTCAGGGTAGGTACATGATGGGTTGTCAGGGTAGGACGGACGGATCTTGTCAGGGTAGGTACATGATGGGTTGTCAGGGTAGGACGGACGGATCTTGTCAGGGTAGGTACATGATGGGTTGTCAGGGTAGGACGGATGGATCTTGTCAGGGTAGGTACATGATGGGTTGTCAGGGTAGGACGGAGGATCTTGTCAGGGTAGGTACATGATGGGTTGTCAGAGTAGGACGGATGGATCTTGTCAGGGTAGGTACATGATGGGTTGTCAGGGTAGGACGGATGGATCTTGTCAGGGTAGGTACATGATGGGTTGTCAGGGTAGGACGGATGGATCTTGTCAGGGTAGGTACATGATGGGTTGTCAGGGTAGGACGGACGGATCTTGTCAGGGTAGGACTGACGGATCTTGTCAGGGTAGGTACATGGTGGGTTGTCAGGGTAGGTACATGGTGGGTTGTCAGGGTAGGTACATGGTGGGTTGTCAGGGTAGGTACATGGTGGGTTGTCAGGGTAGGATGGACGGATCTTGTCAGGGTAGGTACATGGTAGGTTGTCAGGGAAGGTCAGTGTTCGAAAAATAGGACATCCCCATGCCCGGGACTGCAAAACCATGGACCCAACCATAATAATATAACAGTCTCTGAACTAGCTTGTTCATGTTTTACTTCTATGTCTGAATCATACATATGCACCATTTCTGGAACCCACGGAGAGGGAGGGGACTCGACCATCATCCCACATGTAAAATATTTATAAAGTATAAAGAAGGACAAATCCAGAGTTATAGATGGGTTAGTTGTTCGCACGTTTGACTGCGATTTCAGGTTCGCAGATTTGATCCACTGACTGACCGTAATAATATTTACAGTCTTTCGGATGGGGCTATAAACCGATGTATCATGTATCGGTGCAATACACCGGGCATGTAGAAAGAGATACAGTCAAACCTGTGTTAGTGGTCACCTCTATTAAGCAGCCAACCTGTATTATATACAGTCAAACCTGTGTTAGTTGTCACCTCTATTAAGCAGCCAACCTGTATTATATACAGTCAAACCTGTGTTAGTTGTCACCTCTATTAAGCAGCCAATCTGTATTATATACAGTAAAACCTGTGTTAGTGGTCACCTCTATTAAGCAGCCAACCTGTATTATATACAGTCAAACCTGTGTTAGTGGTCACCTCTATTAAGCAGCCAACCTGTATTATATACAGTCAAACCTGTGTTAGTTGTCACCTCTATTAAGCAGCCAACCTGTATTATATACAGTCAAACCTGTGTTAGTGGTCACCTCTATTAAGCAGCCAACCTGCATTAAGCAGCCAGTTTTCAGATTCCCAATATGTTACTTTGTTATATATTTTGCCTCTACTAAGCAGCCGCTTTCTGTGATTCCCTTCGCTGGCTGCTTACGACAGGTTTGACTGTACTTCTGAAATGAAATAAATAAAATGTCTAATATGCTTCTGGGTGCGTCACCCCGAGTAACCAGGGGACGGCGATGAATAAATGTATCCCACAAGTCTTAAGAGTTTTCAAAGAGAATTTATGTGAAATTCTTGTTCATTAAAAAAATTGTTTGATTCTTTTAAGGAAACATACCTCTCTCCCCCTCCATCACACCCATCTGCCCTGCCAAGAAGGTGGATGCTTCACCTGTATACTGAGCTTACCTGCAGAATTATGTCTCCTCAGAGAGGTGGGAGACATAAGATGTTATTCTTTCTGTCCATCCGTCTTATCACAAAGTATGTCTGAACATAAACTCTTGGACGGATTTTCACGAAAAATCACAGGAATCATCAGTGCCTAGTTGGGCATATCATCTTTGTTCTGTGTGTGATGTCCACGTTTCGCTCTTCATTTTTATGTAGAGTTATTGCCCTTTTACTCCACCGAAGCAACACTACTGGGGAGACATGTGATGTCCACGTTTCGCTCTTCATTTTTACGTAGAGTTATTGTCCTTTACTCCACCGAAGCAACACTACTGTGGAGACATGTGATGTCCACGTTTCGCTCTATTCATTTTTACGTAGAGTTATTGCCCTTTACTCCACCGAAGCAACACTACTGGGAAGACATGTGATGTCCACGTTTCACTCTATTCATTTTTGCGTAAAGTTATTGCCCTTTTACTCCACCGATGCAACACTATTTGGGAGATATGTGATGTCCACGTTTCGCTCTATTCATTTTTAGTAGAGTTATTGCCCATTTACTCCACCGATGCAAGGCTACTGTGGAGACATGTGATGTCCACGTTTCGCTCTATTCATTTTTACGTAGAGTTAGTGCCCTTTTACTCCACCGATGCAACACTACTGGGGAGACATGTGATGTCCACGTATCGCTCTATTAATTTTTCGCCGAGTTATTGCCCTTTACTCCACCGATGCAACACTGCTGGGGAGATATGCGTTTTTTGATAATGGAATGACTATATAAGTGTATGCATTCACCATAGAGATTTGTGGTTATTATAGCTTACAATTGTTCTGTTTCATTGTTATTACAGCTGTGGTCTCTTATACCTTTAACAAGTAATACAGTATTGTCACCATCTGCCAACCCTGATGATGGTATACCGTGGGCCCAGAGACCGTTTGGTAGACAGATGTACGAGTCTTTGTAAGTACCCCCCGTCGCTAGATAGCATCGCCTTTGTGATGTGAGCCCTGGCAGATGCCTTTGTATTTGTTTTGTGATCAAGAACATGTGAAGAGAAAGCTAAGTTAGACATGCAGGCCCCGTGTATATAAAGCTTTTATCCAATATCAAGCTTTCTCATTGGTTTATCCAAGAACAATTCACAATCTCAACCAATCAGATCACTTGAGCTTGAATTTGAGTTTTATAACCTCGAGACCTGGTCACTGCGCTACTGGAGTCCGATTTTGACCAATGAGGAAGCTATTTATCCGTTTGCTTTGCGGAAAGTCAGTGGTTCTCCCCATGTGCCAATGTGTGTCCTCCATCAGAGAGTCTTTGTACGAGACCATCAAACTATTTGTGTGAATTGTTAAATCATATAAATTAATATTCAATACTTTAGCGATCTCTTCTGAAGTAGGGCTGTCTAATCACCTTCGTTTGTCCGATTTGCGGAGTCGTTAGTACGCTCGCTTCTCACCAATGCAACCAGGTTCGCTCCTCAGGCCAGGAAGTATGTAAAATGGTACGGCGGTCGCCAGATCAGACAAGTGGATTTTCTCCGGGTACTCCGGTTTCCTCTGACAAGAAGGACCACATATTTCCTTTCATCAGTGCCAGCTAGAATGATTAATATAAGTTGCTAAAGCTTGTTTCGCAATCAGTGTAAAATAACTAATGGTGATGGGGTTTTTTTATATACTTTTTTTTATATACTTTATTTATTTTGCAACGATTGCGAAGCAAGTTTTAACAACTTATATTAATCACTCTCGTTGGCTCGGATGAAAGCGTATATGTGGTCATTCATGTGGGAGGAATCCGGAGTACCCGGAGAAAACCCACCTGTCCGATCTGGCGACCATCGTACCATCTCACATACTTCCCTGTCCGAGGATCGAACCCGGGTCGCATTGATGGTTTTTTGTCCCAATCCCATTTAATCCTTGCAACCAGATTCAACAAATTGTCTTGGCAATTGAATGTTCTTTTCCTGCGATGAAACGCATAACAAGAACATTTGATTGTTATAATTACAACTAATATTTTACAAATTATAAAGTAAGTATACGAAAAGTAGTCCTCTATGAATATTATTAAGAATAGATTAATTTTGCAATTCATTGGGTGATGAATAGCTACGATCACATGGGCTGAATCAGCCAATCAGAATCGCGATATTGCAAGAAGTTGTAATTATTTTACTGTGAAGGTTGATGGAACAAAACAAGAAACACTCAATTGAAATATCTGACCGCGAGTTTGGCACTGTTTCGATCGATTCTCCTGTTTCGTCGTGTATCATCGTGTTGCATAGGGTGTTTATTAGTAAATGTGCGTTGCTGTTCCAGAATACAGTATTACAAAAGCATTCATGACGTGCAGACGCTCGCTATGATCTGTTGTATCTTTTGGGACAAGAAGTTTGTTGTTTCGCTGTCGCCACTACAGAATATGAGGAAATCAGCATCGAAGGCGTCGTTAGACTTCGTGCCTCCTAATGTAAGTATTAGATAAACGGAAATATGTAACATTGAGCAATAACATATTGTGATACCGTAAACACTTGCCAATAGCTCGATATTGTAAAATAGTAACAATGCAGTGAAATTACCGTACATCTCAAAGTATGCCTCGGCATAGAAACCTATTTACTACGTGATCAGATTGTAGCCTGAGTAAGGTCGGTGGTTCTACCTGGGAACATCATTGTCTGTATCGGAACCTCGGCACGGAGCGGCACTTGGCTCTTGGGTTTCTATCTCCCCCAGATGTAACTGGAGGTCACACTATATGACGACAGCTGATGGCACAACTCTAAGATCCGAATCCCAATAAGCCGAATCAGTTTGTCCCCTTTGAAGCGATGTCTACATTAGTTTATCTCTACTAGTAAGTTTCACCCTATACTTCCCAATATGACAACATGTCTAGTCGGTGAATAGTTTGAGCAATGAGACTATTGTGTAAGGCTTTCCACCTTGCAGACAACTGTTGTATGGAGTCGCATAGGCTGAAACTGGGCGCTAAATTATTTATTTTAATCATTGTTAAAAAATCGAAATTTGATAAATATACTTTGTTTGGTTGTGTTTTATTTATTTTTATTTTTTTGGTCAGGGCGCTGTCGTCCGACAGTTCGTTGTTTGTCCCCTAATAATATTTACATGTATTATATTATGATTTTGTTGAAGAAGTCATACAAGGTAATGGGAGCTGGATGCCTAATTGTTGCTCCTTATTGCAACGTAAAGGGGTCAGGATGATTCGAGTTATGATTGAATATATCATTGATAAACGGTGTTATTTTAGCTTGATTGCGAAACAAGTATTTGCAACATTAGTTTTAGCTCTGTGGAGACCTGACTCCTGATGGAATCCATCGACATAAGGTAGAGAGAAGAGGCAATGTTGATCTAAGAGTCTTTGCTGAAGGATATCTCCACCATGGTTCTGCCGGTGTTCGAACTCACAACCTTTCAATTACGAGGCAGACACCGTACCACGGAGGCTCAACAGAGTATCTGTTTACAGATGATAAGAGTTTATTGGGACATCAGACCATGATGATATGGCTAGTTATAGGTGGAAATCATACGTTGAGTTCACACCTGATAAATTTACACAAACAAAAAATCTGTGGCGAAAAAGTGGATGCACACTTTTGTTCAAAAATCATTTTGAAAAATACAAACACAGAATTCATGTCAGTTCTTATTGCAGTTAGAGGTTACGTGGTGTAAATGATACTGTGTGAGCCTCGTAATTGAGGGGTTATCGGATTTGTGAGCCTTGTCAGCCACGTTGGTGGTGTCCTTGCACAATACATTAAGTCCACATGGTCTCTTCTCTCTCCCTCATGTCAAGTGATTCCATCAGGAATGAGGTCTCCAGAGCGATTAATTTAATGTTGTAAGGACCTGTTTCGCAATTGAGCTAAAATAACTTAATAAACGTAATAATTTACGTTCTCGTTTTATTGACAATCATTCGGAGGCTAAGACAATGTTTATATTGTCGTCATTCGGAGGCTAAGACAATGTTTATATTGTCGTCGTTTGGAGGCTAAGACAATGTTTATATTGTCATCGTTTGGAGGCTAATACAATGTTTATATTGTCGTCATTCGGAGGCTAAGACAATGTTTATATTGTCATCGTTTGGAGGCTAATACAATGTTTATATTGTCGTCGTTCGGAGGCTAAGACAATGTTTATATTGTCGTCGTTTGGAGGCTAAGACAATGTTTATATTGTCTGGAGGCTAAGACAATGTTTATATTGTCACCGTGAACTTATAGGGGTCACCAAGATGACCATTCTTGTGCAGGTATAACACCTGGGAAAAAGAGTCGTGTAAAATAATGAAGCATTATTTAAATGATACGAAAATGAGATTGCTGAACCCCATTACGTTGTGGTACGGTTGTTTTATAGTTTCACATTATTGCAGATCATCATCGAGTTCTTGGAATTGCATGTCATGATAACCTTCTGTAGAATATGTGCTTTACTTTTCTGCATTTGCTAGAACTTTGTATTGCCTTGATAGTCACTTTTACACCCGGCTTAGTCTGGTGATTAGCCTCGCTGTTTGTGTGGAAATAACAACGAGTTCTTGTCATGTCATGGTCTGCGTCATTCCTGCGATGTCCTTAACCTTCGGTTTATGAAATAAGAACTTGACCATGACCTTTTGTCAAGGTCAAAATCTTTTAAAAAAGGACAGATTGCCATGACTAATTCATTGGTTGACAGATTTTAGCTGAAACTTTCACACAATTCGCCTAGCTACTAGTGTGACGCATTGGCATATCTTAGCAGGTCAACAACTTCCTTAACAAACCACAGGTCATCAACTTCCTTAACATACCACAGGTCATCAACTTCCTTAACAAACCACAGGTCATCAACTTCCTTAACAAACCACAGGTCATCAACTTCCTTAACATACCACAGGTCAACAACTTCCTTAGCAAACCACAGGTCAACAACTTCCTTAGCAAACCACAGGTCATCAACTTCCTTAACAAACCACAGGTCATCAACTTCCTTAGCAAACCACAGGTCATCAACTTCCTTAACATACCACAGGTCAACAACTTCCTTAGCAAACCACAGGTCACAACTTCCTTAACAAACCACAGGTCATCACTTCCTACAAACCATGTCATCAACTTCCTTAGCAACCACGGTCACACTTCCTTACAAACCACAGTCATCAACTTCCTTAGCAAACCGCATGTCATCAACTTCCTTAACAAACCACAGGTCATCAACTTCCTTAGCAAACCACAGGTCATCAACTTCCTTAACAAACCACAGGTCATCAACTTCCTTAACAAACCACAGGTCATCAACTTCCTTAACAAACCACAGGTCATCAACTTCCTTAACAAACCACAGGTCATCAACTTCCTTAACATACCACAGGTCAACAACTTCCTTAGCAAACCACAGGTCATCAACTTCCTTAACAAACCACAGGTCATCAACTTCCTTAACAAACCACAGGTCATCAACTTCCTTAGCAAACCACAGGTCAACAACTTCCTTAATAAACCACAGGTCATCAACTTCCTTAGCAAACCACAGGTCAACAACATCCTTAACAAACCACAGGTCAACAACTTCCTTAACAAACCACAGGTCAACAACTTCCTTAACAAACCACAGGTCATCACGTTTTTGCTCGGTAATTTCTCAACCATTGAACACACTTGTATTCAGCTCCTACTACTCGTACGTTGGTGTATCATATAACATATGTTCACCTTCCTGTTTACCTGATCTCACTGACTGGCAACAAAGTCATAGAGTAGTGGAACCTATGCTCGGCGTAAATCCTACATATCATGGCCTATAAAAAAAGTTAAATGCACTTGCCGTATATTATTATTTTCTTAAGTCGTGAACACAACTTTCATAAAATTGTTGTTGAAAATTTTAGCTTCATTACGTGACCATGCGCCTAAATACAGCTATCGCAACGGCACCTGTTTCCATGGGGAACTAGATACTTTAGGGCACCTATGCACGGCGTACATGAATTTTTTTAATTTATGCATGGGTAAATGTTGAATATATTATTTTGACTTAGTAACATCAATAACTAACAATATTACAACTCATAAGAAACTTTTTTCTTGTTATTTGTACATTTTTTCCCCCAATCCAGATAGCCACCTGAAATGCTCATAAACCGCACATTTCGGTGGAAAAAAATTTCCCAACAAGTTGTCTATTTAGATTCGGCTACTGAACCAGTCAGGTGACAGTTGCATTAGGCTACCGGTACGCACAACGGAATGTTATTGAACCATGCTTCACCTCTGTCAGTGAAAATAGGTTAAAACTATTTAAATACGGATGTAAATGGAAAAAATACGCCGAGCATAGGAATATGCCAAGGAATATGCCGAGCATAGGAATACGCCGAGCATAGGAATACGCCGAGCATAGGTTCCACCACTCTATTCATCCATAAAGAACTCCCACTGGGAAAAGCCTTATGTTGAAACCACACCACTATTTACATCAGTTAGTTTCAAAAAAAGGAATCATTTCTTTATTTCACTGATCGCCAACCTCTATAGAAAGACCAGACTGTTACCCTATGTTACGACCACATGTATGTGGACCAATATTTATTGACACTGGGCCTTTGCCGGTTACGGGCTTTGTCTTCAAATCACTTTCCCCTCACCCTCAAGTTCGAATCGCACTGGGTGGGATTTTTCATGTGGCTAGCTTGCAGAAAGTTGTTGGTTTTACCGTGGTGTCTCGGACAGGCGCCCAGGGGTCTTCCTCCTCCAATATTAGCTGGAGAGACGCCATGTGACCTAAACTGTTGGTGCGACTTTAAACCACAAAACAAACCAACAATTATTGTCACTTGGTTCACTTATGATCAGACATGCAAGAGTCGAGCATGGATACTCACTAGCTGCCATCTTGTTTCTATTTCCACCGTTATTTGTCTGTAGAAGGTTTATTATGTATGTCCTATCTATCCGTGCAACCTCATTTTGCAATTTGAATCCAGTGTGAGAAAATTTCAAAATTGAGATTTTTTGCTGCAAAATGCGATAAATCGAAAAAATAACAAAATATCTCAAGAATTTTTCTCGTTTTTAGGAATATGTTTATTTCGCATCATCCACTGGTATTTGGGGCAACGCTCAAAAAATCTACTTATACTGTCATTTGCTATGTATACCGTGCCCATTTATTACTGACCGCTTTGTAGAATTTGTCTAGTGCGCAGTATAACTATTCAACAAGTTACCATGTCCGGTAAGCGTTATAAAAATAACTATTAAAACTACCTGCCAATACCGTATTTAGCTGTGTATAGTGCGCTATCGTGTATAATGCGCATGTGAAAAACGCAATTTTCCAAGTCAAAATTTAACATTTCTCAAGAATCGCTAAAAATTGTGCTCCGTGATTTTTACAACTTATATTAATCACTCGAGATACCTCATCGAGGAACGATAACGCACTCAGGCATGATTTCATGAAAATTACATGCATATCGTGGATGCGTACGTGCAGAAATACACGTTTCGGGAAATGTTGCATAAAAGAAAACAACACAAGTTTATGATAAGACAATTCTGAGGTATTTCTTTCGAAATATATGGTTAGTCCTGAAAAGGACTGTTGGTGTCAAACTCTCTCATAATATATTTATTGTCGGCAGTCCTCGGGCGTGAATCCCTCGAACTCCTCGTCAATGTCATCATCGTCGAATAGTCTTTGAACGTCGGCATCGGTGAGGCCATTTGGTGTCGCGTCGTAGTAGCAATCGTGCTCATCTTCCTCGTCGTAGGTGTCGTCTGTTGGTGGGCGATGACATGGCATTAAATTGACAAGTTGAGCGATAATTAATTTCTCAAACTTAACACCTGCTCAAATTTCTCAACACGTTCTCAAACATCTCAACACATTCTCAAACATGTCAGCAGATGCTCAAACTTCTCAACATGTGTAGCCTACCTAATTAACTGGGACCCATTGTGAAAGGTTTGTCGAAATTAATTATCGCTACAAACAATTGAAATACTGCAGCCAAAACAATGCATTGTACATAGTAAATATTCCCCGTAAAAATAACCAACACATCGTGTCTTTAATCATGTCGTATTTAAAAACATACGGTATATTAAATCAAATAAACTATTATTACAAAGTTTCTTTATCTCTATGATATCGTACGATTGCAGCGTCGCTTTATGCGGTGAAGTACGCGAAAAGTACGGGAAATATTACATACGATAAAACCACGTGATGTTATCAAATCGCCATTTTTATGCATTTACTAATTTTAATTAAATTCTTCAAAGTTTGCCAAAATTAACGCAGTATATGCTAATTTTGTGATCTTATTCATTTCATTTATTTATATAGACTATCGGCAACAGGTTTTAATAGCTAGTTTATAACGTTTGTCGAATGTAACAAATTATAGAATGACTGTGGGGCCCGTTCGGGTCGAATGTCACGAAATATTGGTCAATTTTGGTCCGGAAAAAAATGTCCTGATGTCTGTACTAGTGTATAATGCGCAGTAGATAAAATGGATGAGGATTTCAGTAAGAAATGTTCGCACTATACACAGCTAAATACGGTAGTCTAAATATAACTAGAATGAATAAGACCAAATAGTTGTACCGGTCGGTATTAAAAAAAATAGAAAACTAAATTGCGTCGTGAAAAATTGTCCCCTGACGGACTCCTGATGATCTAAGGTGATCAGAATGCGTAGAGGTTAGCAAATTCAGTTATGCGTGACTGTGACGACTGGCCATTGTTTGAAATATAGGTATTGAACAAAAGAACACTAAATTGTGTCCTGAAAAATTGTCCCCTCGATAACTCATAATCGGTTATCGAAGATGTTAAAACTGATATTGGTCTTTGATAATATTGACGCGACGAGATTAGCAAATTCAATTGTGCGTGACTGTGACGACTGGCCATTGTTGTAAAATAGGTAGAAAAGACAACTAAATTATGCTATGAACGATTGTCCCCGGACACTACTACTCCTGGTCATATATCAAACGTGTTTAGAATTATGATTACAGTCAACCTGTGTTAGTGGTCACTGGTCACCTCTATTAAGCAGCCAACCTACATTAAGCAGCCAGTTTTCAGATTCCCAATATGTTACTTTGTTATATATTTTACCTCTGTTAGGCAGCCACCTGTGCTAAGCAGCCACTTTCTGTGAATCCCTTGGCTGGCTGCTTATGACAAGTTAGACTGTATATCAGTTTTTTTATAATACTGACATTTCTAGATTAGCACATTCAATTACACCGGACCGAGACTGGCCATTGTTTGCAACTTAGAAACAAAATAAGAAATATTGTGTACGCCCGGGTGCGAATTTGTGGACGTATTTTGGGAATAATAGGAATTATAACAAGTCTATTCTCATCTTTACGAGCATCATTACCTGATTTTTCTCGATTTTTTTGTGTGCGCATTTTAGCGAATCTTTTTTTTGCTTGTGGAATTGCTATTTCCACGCGTGCGCGTTATTACATTGGAACTCTGTTTTTTCACCAATTTTTACACCAAAATGTCGGTACACGTTATACATGAAGCGCGTTGTACATCGACGAATACGGTACACAACTTTAAAAATAAGGTTGCAAATGTGAGAAATGGCAGCTTGTTGTAAATGAAAGCTGTGATATGTATATATATTACAGTTTGTATGGAATGATTGTCAGGCACATATTGGTACATTTCGCTAGGGGGGGGGGGACGAGGGGCACAGTAATTGGGGTTTCATGCAGATCGCGAGCTGCAGTGCATTGCGCCGCGTATATTTTAATAATTGGAGTAAAGTAGTAGATAAAGATGAGTGTAAGTATATGGCTGACTGGTTTGCTGTTTGGTAAGGACGCAGTTTAATTGACTCGGTTGTATACTGTAGTTTTCTGTACTGTATACTCTAGTCTATGGAGATTTTTCATCCTCGATGATGTAGGGGGTGTCAAATTCTTCCATGTGAGGAAGCTGTCCAGCTGACTTGTGGAAGGTTGGTGGTTCTACCCGTGTGTCCGTCTGTGCCTGGATTAATGCTCGGAGAGACATCTGAGGTCTTCCACCAATAATAGCTGGAGAGTCGCCATAATGTTTGTGCAACTTTAAACCCGATAAACAAACATACAAACAAATGTATAATTTAGAACAAGCTGCCATTCGAACATTTATAATGGATAGATTATGATATTGATTTGTTGCCTTTGAACTTGTTTTCAGATGTGTTTTGTCTGTAATCACCGTCCCCTGGAACACACATTCCATGCCAACTGAACAACCATGTAGCATTATGGTCAGCACAGGGGAAACATTTAATATTCGCAAATACAAATTTTAAATTTGGTGGCCGAGTGGTTACGGTCGTTTGACTTTAACCCTTTCAACACCACAGACCTCTAAATAGGCTAACAAAAAGTGTAGATCCAGATGAGCCGGCTCGTGACGAGCCATCTCATCAGGATCTGCACTTTTTGCCAGTAAAATTGCTATTTTTAGTATTTTATTAATTTATTGGTCTAAAAATATGATGCACCAGTCCATGTCAGTTACTTGGTGTTGAATGGGTTAAATCACTTGCCGCCACCGCTGCAGGTTCGAATTCCATTGGAGGTGTCGAATACTTTCAAGTAAGGAAGCTATAAAGCCCTACCTCGAGCACATTCTCCAAAATGTTTTTTTTAAATTTGGGGTAACCTAAGTTCGCAAACCCTGTCTGACCATGTTATATGGCTAGTAGCAGCAGTGTATTTCCACCTGTGCTGAACCCCACACATCAGAGTCTGTCCATGTTTTACTCGCTTTAGATTGAATTAAAGTTTGGCAGTTCAAGTGATAGTGGATGGAATTTATTACCCAGTAAGTCAAAAATAAATTAGGCCAGTTTCAGTTTCCATCCAATTCTACATTGGTACATGTTTGCAAATGTAACCTGCACACAAACGAAGATATTTTGATTTTTTCCAATATACGTATCGATAATTTCCAAACAGCTTGTAATTAATATTTCCCTTCCACTGCTGTCCACTAATATATTTATAGCTTACTAAATTGACTTTTGGCTTTTAGCATTGACTTTCTGCAAACATGTGCCTGTTTCTGTTAGCATTTAACCCATGTTTAATGAAACCTTATGTCAGAAAATGAAAGTAGAGAAAATAGAAAATCTGCGTTAACCCTTAACCTGTCGAATAAATTGGACGGAGTGTGAATAACGCCCCGTCTGATCAGGATCTATGTTGTTTGCTATTCAGACAAGTGATTTAGCTCCACTATCCATATAGCAAACAGCATAGAGCCTGATCAGACGGCACGTTCTGTGCTGTCTGACCTGGTTATATGCTGTTTGCAAAAGCGACTTTAGTCGTGATTGGCAGGTAGGTTAAGTTATCGCTACTGCTTGTTGAAATATGTTTGGTTACCGTATATATTCACCCAGACTACCTAGCAACAATCATGTTCCGATATGCAAACCTAACATATCCATCCAGATGTTGACCATAACCATGAATGTTCTGATATATATACACGTACATATGTATAATTATATATATATATACCCAAACGTCAGCCACAACTATAGATCATAAATGTTCCGATATACATACCATATATATCCATCAAGACTTCAGCCACAACTACAAATCATAAATGTTCTGATATATATACCGTATATATCCATCAACACGTCAACCACAACTATAGTTCATAAATGTTCTGATATATATACCGTATATATCCATCAACACGTCAACCACAACTATAGATCATAAATGTTCTGATATACATACCATATATATCCATCAACACGTCAACCACAACTATAGATCATAAATGTTCTGATATACATACCGTATATATCCATCAACACGTCAACCACAACTATAGTTCATAAATGTTCCGATATATATACCGTATATATCCATCAACACGTCAACCACAACTATAGTTCATAAATGTTCCGATATATATACCGTATATATCCATCAACACGTCGACCACAACTATAGATCATAAATGTTTGATATATATACCGTATATATCCATCAAGACTTGAGCCACAACTATAGATCATAAATGTTTGATATATATACCGTATATATCCATCAACACGTCAACCACAACTACAAATCATAAATGTTCTGATATACATACCGTATATATCCATCAACACGTCAACCACAACTATAGATCATAAATGTTCCGATATATATACCTTGTATATTCTCACCCATAAGTTTGACACATAATTTTGTGTAATCGCGAATTTGTGTATCAGCCATAAGTCTAAGATTACAATTTTCAGTATCTTTGACAGGTAATAAATGGTTTACTTATTTGTGGGTATTTATGGCAATATCAATTTACGACAATTTCAATTTACGGCAATATCAATTTACGGCAATATCAATTTATAGCAATATCAATTTACGGCCAATATCAATTAACTGCTAGAACCCCAACATCACCTTCACGGATATCTGTCTCATCATATTTCTGCAATGTATTTCAGCAAGCTATTGGCATTTATTCATGCAGATCTTGGTTATAAACACACCAGACCTAGTTTCAAATATCACAAAAAGCATGCAATGTCACACTTCATAATTATACTGTTACTTCTTTGGATAGGATTAACTGTAATGTTGACAGTTTTTTCACTTTTCATGTGAACAATATTGCAACACACCCTTCCATCCCGATAACATTTCAAATTGACTTTTCACATAATTATTATGAAAATGGGTAAAAAATCAATAAATAAGTTTCTCCAGAGCAATTTGAAACAGAAACAGAATTTTAAAAATGTGATGTACATTGAAAATGGGCTAAAAAATCAATAAATAAGTCACTCTAGAGCATTTTGAAACTGAGAAACAGAATTTTAAAAATGTGATGTACATTGAAAATGGGCTAAAAAATCAATAAATAAGTCACTCTAGAGCATTTTGAAACTGAGAAACAGAATTTTAAAAATGTGATGTACATTGAAAATGGGCTAAAACAATCAATAAATAAGTCACTCTAGAGCAATTTGAAACAGAAACAGAATTTTAAAAACGTGATGTAATGCTGACATTGTGGTTTCATTAAGCTAAACTGTTTTGCTCCTGTTATTCTTTCGTTTGTAGTATGGTCTATTTCTATCTTTGCCCTGATTTCAGCTGTATATGAATCTGAAAGGTTTGTTATAAAAAACATGTGCACTGTAATATTGTTATAGTTTTAGAAGTTTTATTCCTGTCAATACATCATTAACAACTTGCTTGGTGTGGTGGCGGTTACATTGATCGTTGTTTTTATTGATTAAATTTGTGCTTTGCTGGAAATTTGGTGATATAATATCGCAGAAAATTGCATTTCTTTCGCATGAATATATTTATTAAGCTAAAATGAATGCAGTGACATGTTTTGTATTGAATTTTGTATTTGACAGCAATATTATTTTGAGAGCATCACTTTGATACATACCATATATATCCATCAAGACGTCAGCCACAACTATAAATCATAATATTATTTTGAGATCATCAGACGGTTCTGTAGTCCAGTGGTAACACGCTGGACTGGTAATCCAGGGATCGCAGGTTGTCTGACCCTAATAAAAATTAAGTCTTTCAGATGGGACGTTAAACCGAGGTCTCGTGTCGGTGCTGTACACCGTGCACGTAAAAGAACCAGAGTAGACTCTGGAATGGGTCTGTGTCTGTATCATGCCGACTCTATCAGAGTAGAGTCCATCATATCATTTATCAAGGCAATAGGAATTTATAATAAGCTGTGATATCAATTGTTAATCATGCCTTTGTAGTAATCATTCATTCATATATTACCTGTAATTAATCTTACGTCTTTATAACTTCTTAGTATTAATTTTTACGTAATGCATGACCTTAGATGTCGATGTGCCGTAAAACACCATTCATTCATTCATTTAACTTCTTAGTATTAATTTTTACGTAATGCATATACTTATATAGAATTTTATTTCATACACTCGACAATAAACATAACTTTAATGCGCGCTACATGACCTTAGATGTCGATGCGCCATAAAACACCATTCATTCATTCATTCATTCATTCTGTATCATGCATTACCTCCAAAATCTATAATGACTTATCTCTTCAGGAGGCGTCGCTCATATGGACAACCGGTAGCGACAATAAATAAATGTAAAACACACACACACAGATCATCACGTTGAATATTTTCTGTTTTTCAAACTTTACATAATATTATATTTACTTACTATAAACTATAAATGACTTGGAGAACTACGAGAAATCAGTTGTATTTTTTAAGTTAATTTACAAACATTATTTTCCATATAAAGTATGCAATATTTGATGAAAATGTGATAAAGATATGCCAACTGTTTATTTGTAGTTAGTTTTTAATTATATTTTCCTTCAAAAACAAAAGAAAATGTGGCCGAGTGATCAATGTCAATGACTTCAAATCTCCTGGCTCTCAACCCTGTAGGTTCGAATCCCACTGAGGGTGTTGAATTCTTTCAAGTGAGGAAGCTGGCTTGCGGTAGGTGGGTGGTTCTAACCGGGTGAGGAAGCTATATAGCTGGCTTGCGGTAGGTGGGTGGTTCTAACCGGGTGAGGAAGCTATATAGCTGGCTTGCGGTAGGTGGGTGGTTCTAACCGGGTGAGGAAGCTATATAGCTGGCTTGCGGTAGGTGGGTGGTTCTAACCGGGTGAGGAAGCTATATAGCTGGCTTGCGGTAGGTGGGTGGTTCTAACCGGGTGAGGAAGCTATATAGCTGGCTTGCGGTAGGTGGGTGGTTCTAACCGGGTGAGGAAGCTATATAGCTGGCTTGCGGTAGGTGGGTGGTTCTAACCGGGTGAGGAAGCTATATAGCTGGCTTGCGGTAGGTGGGTGGTTCTAACCGGGTGAGGAAGCTATATAGCTGGCTTGCGGTAGGTGGGTGGTTCTAACCGGGTGAGGAAGCTATATAGCTGGCTTGCGGTAGGTGGGTGGTTCTAACCGGGTGAGGAAGCTATATAGCTGGCTTGCGGTAGGTGGGTGGTTCTAACCGGGTGAGGAAGCTATATAGCTGGCTTGCGGTAGGTGGGTGGTTCTAACCGGGTGAGGAAGCTATATAGCTGGCTTGCGGTAGGTGGGTGGTTCTAACCGGGTGAGGAAGCTATATAGCTGGCTTGCGGTAGGTGGGTGGTTCTAACCGGGTGAGGAAGCTATATAGCTGGCTTGCGGTAGGTGGGTGGTTCTAACCGGGTGAGGAAGCTATATAGCTGGCTTGCGGTAGGTGGGTGGTTCTAACCGGGTGAGGAAGCTATATAGCTGGCTTGCGGTAGGTGGGTGGTTCTAACCGGGTGAGGAAGCTATATAGCTGGCTTGCGGTAGGTGGGTGGTTCTAACCGGGTGAGGAAGCTATATAGCTGGCTTGCGGTAGGTGGGTGGTTCTAACCGGGTGAGGAAGCTATATAGCTGGCTTGCGGTAGGTGGGTGGTTCTAACCGGGTGAGGAAGCTATATAGCTGGCTTGCGGTAGGTGGGTGGTTCTAACCGGGTGAGGAAGCTATATAGCTGGCTTGCGGTAGGTGGGTGGTTCTAACCGGGTGAGGAAGCTATATAGCTGGCTTGCGGTAGGTGGGTGGTTCTAACCGGGTGAGGAAGCTATATAGCTGGCTTGCGGTAGGTGGGTGGTTCTAACCGGGTGAGGAAGCTATATAGCTGGCTTGCGGTAGGTGGGTGGTTCTAACCGGGTGAGGAAGCTATATAGCTGGCTTGCGGTAGGTGGGTGGTTCTAACCGGGTGAGGAAGCTATATAGCTGGCTTGCGGTAGGTGGGTGGTTCTAACCGGGTGAGGAAGCTATATAGCTGGCTTGCGGTAGGTCCGTGGTACCCGTCTGTGAGTAATAATGCTTGTACGATTAGCGTAATGGTTAACGTGCTCGCTTTTCACAAATGCAACCCGGGTTCGATCCTCTGACCAGGAAGTATGAAACGGTACGGTGGTTGCCAGATTGGACAAGTGGGTTTTCTCCGGGTACTCCGGTTTCCTCCCACACGCATGACCACATTTACGCTTTCATCGGCGCCAACGAGAGTGATTAATATAAGTTGTTAGAACTTGCTTCGCAATCGTTGTAAAATAAATAAAGTTTAAACTTTAAGTGATACTGCTCGGAGTGGCACTCAGGGTCTTCCTCCACTTGTATACCACTGTAACCTATCATCACTGATGGTCACGGGTTCGAGCCCCGTTTCTTACGGAGGTTGGTGCACCCAAGTACTGGTTAACCGCTGGAGCCTGCCCAGGAAAGGTGTTGTTAAGTAAACTGCCCGCCGGCGATATAGCCCGAAATGGTGCTGATGCAGGCGTAAAACCCAAAAAATAATAAAATAACAATAACTGTTAATCTGAAACTGTATTTGAGAGGTTCAATCATCTGAAACTGTATTTGAGAGGTTCAATCATCTGAAACTGTATTTGAGAGAGTCCCTTAATCTGAAACTGTTTCAAGAATGTCTGATAATCTGAAACTATACAGAGAATATCAAATTATTTAAAATTGTTTAGAGATGGTTCAATCTAGTCTCTCTATAGTATCCCACAAGTTTTCCTCTAGCCTCCTTTTAGCCTCCCTCTATAGTCTTCCTGTAGCATCCCTCTAGTCTCCCTCTAGGCTCCATGTAGCATCCCTCTAGGCTCCATCCAGGCTCCATGTAGCATCCCTCTAGTCTCCCTCTAGGCTCCATGTAGCATCCCTCTAGTCTCCATGTAGCATCCCTCTAGTATACCTCTAGGCTCCATGTAGCATCCCTCTAGTCTCCCTCTAGGCTCCATGTAGCATCCCTCTAGCCTCCATCTAGTCTCCCTCTAGCCTTCCTCCCTCAAAACATATAGAAAATGATTCAATCTACCATTTACAAATAAATCTTCACAAAATGTGACTCCCATGTAGAAGTGGGATATGTTGTTGTCTGTGTTGGCGAATGTGAAATATGCCTTGTATTATATTGAAATGTAATTCTGTTCTTCTATAGCAGTTTCAATATACATGTTTTAGCTTCAAATTAATAATATTGGCTTTAATATAAGCATGTTAGCTTCATTATACATGTGTTAGCTTCAATCTCTATTAGCTTCAATATACAGGTATTAGCTTCAATATAAATGTGTTCTTAGCTTCAATATACATGTGTTAGCTTTAATCGTTATTAGCTTCAAGATATATGTATAAGTGTAATATGCATGTGTTAGCTTTAATCTTTATTAGCTTCAAGATATATGTATATGCGTAAATATGCATGTATTATCTTCAATATACATGTATTAGCTTCCTTATACATGTGTTAACTTTTTCAGTATACACATCTTAGCTTCAAAATACATGTACATGTATTAGCTTCAATAGGCATATATTAGATTCAGTGTAAATGTATTAGCTTCAATATGTTTCAATCTCTATTAGCTTCAATATACATGTGTTTGCTTCAATATACATGTGGTAGCTTCAATATACATGTGTTTGCTTCAATATACATGTGGTAGCTTCAATGTACATGTGGTAGCTTCAATATACATGTATTTGCTTCAATATACATGTATTTGCTTCAATGTACATGTGTTTGCTTCAATGTACATGTGTTTGCATCAATATACATGTGTTTGCTTCAATATACATGTATTTGCTTCAATGTACATGTGTTTGCTTCAATATACATGTATTTGCTTCAATATACATGTATTTGCTTCAATATACATGTATTTGCTTCAATATACATGTATTTGCTTCAATATACATGTATTTGCTTCAATGTACATGTATTTGCTTCAATGTACATGTGGTAGCTTCAATATACATGTGGTAGCTTCAATATACATGTGTTTGCATCAATATACATGTGTTTGCTTCAATGTACATGTGTTTGCATTAATATACATGTATTTGCTTCAATATACATGTGTTTGCTTCAATATACATGTGTTTGCTTCAATATACATGTGTTTGCTTCAATATACATGTGTTTGCTTCAATGTACATGTGTTTGCTTCAATATACATGTGGTAGTGTTTTCAGTATACACATCTTGGCTTCACAATACATATACATGTGTTAGCTTCAATATGCTTTAATAGACATATTTAGCTTTAATATAAATGTGTTAGATTTAATATACATGTGTTAGCTTTAATATACATGTGTTAGCTTCAATCTCTATTAGCTTGAATATACATTCATCAACTTCAATATGCATACATTAGCTTCATCATACATCAATTAGCGTCAAAATACATGTACATGTATTAGCGTCAATAAGCATACATTAACTTCATCATACATCAATTAGCTTTCATATACATCAATTAGCGTCAAAATACATGTACATTTATTAGTTTCAATAAGCATACATTAGCTTCATCATACATCAATTAGCTTTCATTTACATCAATTAGCGGCAAAATACATGTACATGTATTAGCTTCAATAGGCATTTATTGGCTTCAATATTCATACATTAGCTTCAATAGGCATCAATTAGTGTTAATATGCATGCATTAGCTTCAATATATATGCAATTAGTTTCAAATACATGTACATGTATTAGCTTCAATATGCATATACACTCTTCTAATATGCAAATTTTACCTTCAATATGTGTGCTAGCTTCAAAATGCATCTATTAGCTTCAATGTATAATTATGTATCTGCATCAATGTATGCATAGTTATGCTTTAATTAAGGCAATAGTTATACAGCGATACATACCGTAAATACTCGCCCATAGGTCGACCTTTTTCTAACATTAAGCCCAATTGTTGACAAAAACGTGAGGAAATTGCTGTAAATGCATTATAAACAAAGACAGGAGTTTCGTGTTATGCCAACAACTATACTATCAGTTGCAAATGATCACATATACAAGATTTTACCAAATTTACCCGTAAGATTGATGTCGACATTTGGGTAAATATATACGGAATATTGAAAGCGGGCTGGATGCTGCTGCGTGGAATATTGCATCGATGTATTTAATGTACGTTATTTTTGATTGTTTTTCCTGCAGTATAACCCATATCACACGGTCTCGTCAATGTCTGGGTTATTACGGAGCTTCACCAGTAAGTTGTGTGTGTTGTTTCCCTTTGTTGAACTCTTCAGTTAGCAAGATTCATATGGCTTGGTGTAACTAGTTTTAGCAGATTTTCTTCGTAAATTTCATTGAATTATTTTAAAAGTAGCACATTCAGTTTATAGATATTTTTGGGCAGAGAATTTATCTTGTCTTGTCTGAGCTAGAGCGTCAATGTGAGAATGAATCGCGAGATGTGATCGCGTTTTGTCTATTGTTTGCCTGTCCATCCGTCTGTCATCAAATTCCCAGTAAACTCTTGCAAGTTTAGTTGTCGGATGATTTTATTCATATTTACACACAACTAATATTCTAATGAAAGCTTGCATGCTTTTGTTAGCAGCCATTTCGTCAAATTAAAACCTCATATACACTGAGCAACTCGTATATTTTGATATTTTTTTGCGTGATAGAAAGATATATTCTTGTGAAATGTCGATTCATCTACGGTAATTCCATCTGAAAACTAGGTCATATTAACTAAAAACCTTATGAACACTATAACAGATTTTTATCTATTATCGATTTTGTTGCATTTGGATTAAAATTTGGTTTCTTTCGGTTTCAACCATTCCAAACGCTTGTCAAGAGGAAAAAATCTCAAGTTATATTTTGATTAAAAACTTGTTGCAAAAGTCAATTATTTCTGTCAAAATCTAGGTCAGTGTCGAAAGTCAATTATTTCTGTCAAAATCTAGGTCACTGTGTCGAAATCTGTAAAACGCAGCAGCACAACAGTAACAGCTATATTTTTGACCCAATTTTGTTCGACCTTGATTAACCCTTTCCTTCATAGAGATTTAGGTTAATATACTATTATATCTCCATACAAACGACAGCCATTTAGCTATCATGCAGTGGATAAGTAGTCACCATATATATCCCACCTCCATAGATATTACTTGGACTACATGTGATTCTGGCCTTTATTATGAACATTGGTTTAGCTACTACATTGTCAATGTATGTCATATTGGTAATGGCTTCTATGAGGGAAAGGGTTAAGCACATGTTTTTGATATTATGATAAGAAACTTTGTCTCTTATATTCAGGTGATCGACTCAACCCCATTTGGGCATCTTGTTTTGTCACCATATTAATAATTTATGTATACACACTTGTGTGTGATTTGTACACAATTATGTACATAATGTCGCCGCTCCTGAACTTGGCCCTAAGAGTAGCATTATGTTAGGTTTGCCTATTGTCCAAAACATGGAGTTCATTATAGTCTTATTTTGTTCGAAATTTAGGATTCAGTATTTCGAGAAAATAGAAAATGTTATCGACAATCACATGGAAATCTATCACATACTGATATCCATTCATACTAATCTCTGTTCATACTGATCTCCTTTCATATGGACCCAATTCATACTGATCCATTTTCATACTGAGCCCCATTAACAATGAACCCCATCCATACCGAGCCCAATTCATACTGATACCCAATTCATACTGATACCCAATTCATACTGATACCCAATTCATACTGATACCCCATTCATACTGATACCCCATTCATACTGATACCCCATTCATACTGATAACCAATTCATACTGATACCCCATTCATACTGATACCCCATTCATACTGATACCCAATTCATAATGATCTCCAATTCATACTGATACCCCATTCATACTGATACCCCATTCATACTGATAACCAATTCATACTGATACCCAATTCATACTGATACCCAATTCATACTGATACCCCATTCATACTGATACCCCATTCATACTGATACCCCATTCATACTGATACCCCATTCATACTGATACCCCATTCATACTGATACCCCATTCATACTGATACCCCATTCATACTGATACCCCATTCATACTGATACCCCATTCATACTGATACCCCATTCATACTGATACCCCATTCATACTGATACCCCATTCATACTGATACCCCATTCATACTGATACCCCATTCATACTGATACCCCATTCATACTGATAACCAATTGTATTTTTTCTCCGACTCGCCTAATAAATTAAAATTTATAAGACAGTAACCTAATATTCTCTATATACTGACATCAAAAAGAAACTGCGTTAGCTTAGAGGTAAAATTTATATCCTTTTAGAAAAATAGGCAAATTTGGACATTTATGCGCTTAAATATTGAGTAAATTAGTGCAATGTGTGAAGGATTATTTACTTAACTCATGATAGTAAAATCCCTAATTCTAAAATTTGTAAACAAAAAAGTAACGCTCAAAATAAAAGTGCACAATTCTTTTATGGTGTTATTATAGTATATTATAGCATTAACTATACTTTCTTAACATGCTTCAAAACATTTGTTGCCTGTAGTGTTTCCATGGTTACCAATATAATCTTGCATATGAATATCTATGTATGACATTAATTATTGCAGTTATATTCTATTGTTTATATGAAAAAGTTGGCAGTTTCTTACGGAGGTTGGTGCACCCAAGTACTGGTTAACCGCTGGAGTCTGCCCAGGAAAGGTGTTGTTAAGTAAACTGCCCGCCGGCGATATAGCCCGAAATGGTGCTGATGCAGGCGTAAAACCCGAAATATATATATAATATATATATATTCTATTGTTTGGTTAGTGTACAAGTCTGAACGGCAAGTAATGATGACTGAGCAGTAACAAAATACGTATCGCTGTAGGTTCAAATCCCACTGGGGATGTCAAATTATTTTATGTGAGGAAGCTATACAGTATGGCAATTTTTATTTTGGATGAAAGCTGATTTGATTTCAGCAATCAGTGGTTTCTGTAATGACAACTACGTCATATTATAGAAAAACCTTGTAAATACTTATAACTTATTACAATTATTTTTTATGCAGTTTTGTTCAAAAATTATTTCTGCTCATTTTGCTTAATCACTACTCTAAAATTCTACCTCACAAATCTGCTTGACCTGTGGCTATCTGGTGATAGGCTCAATTGCATTATTGTATCGGTTGAGCGAGCCAGGACTATCTGGTGAGCAAGCCCGGGCCACCTGGTTAGCGAGCTGGCGCCAACTTGTGAGCGAGTCAGGGCATCTGGTTAGCGAGCTGGCGCCAACTTGTGAGCGAGTCAGGGCATCTGGTGAGCAAGCCCGGGCCACCTGGTTAGTGAGCTGGCGCCAACTTGTGAGCGAGTCAGGGCATCTGGTGAGCAAGCCCGGGCCACATGGTTAACGAGCTGGCGCCAACTTGTAAGCGAGTCGGGGCATCTGGTGAGCAAGCCCGGGCCACCTGGTTAGCGAGCTGGTGTCAACTTGTGAGCGAGTCAGGGCATCTGGTGAGCAAGCCCGGGTCATCTGGTTAGTGAGCCTGTGCCACTTTGTGAGTGAGCCAGGACTGCCTGATAAGCAAGCCTGGGCCAGATGAGGACCACCTAGACTGGAGGTTATAAAACTTTTCTCCAGTCTCGAATTCAGTCTCAAACTCTCTGATTGATTGAGCCCAGAGCAAATCTCGGACTCAACCAATTGTGTCACCTGGTCTTGAGTTTGAGATGTGAACAAAGTTTTATAACCTCAAACCCTGGTGAGTGAGCCAGGACCACCTGGTGAGTGAGCCAGGACCACCTGGTGAGGGAGCCAGGACCACCTGGTGAGCGAGCCAGGACCACCTGGTGAGTGAGCAAGGACCACATTGTGAGTGAGAAAGGACCACATTGTGAGTGAGCAAGGACCACATTGTGAGTGAGACAGGACCACCTGGTGAGTGAGCAAGGACCACCTGGTGAGGGAGCCAGGACCACCTGGTGAGGGAGCCAGGACAACCTGGTGAGTGAGCAAGGACAACCTTGTGAGGGAGCCAGGACCACCTGGTGAGGGAGCCAGGACCACCTGGTGAGGGAGCCAGGACCACCTGGTGAGTGAGCCAGGACCACCTGGTGAGGGAGCCAGGACCACCTGGTGAGCGAGCCAGGACCACCTGGTGAGTGAGCAAGGACCATATTGTGAGTGAGCAAGGACCACATTGTGAGTGAGCCAGGACCACCTTGTGAGTGAGCCAGGACCACCTGGTGAGTGAGCAAGGACCATATTGTGAGTGAGCAAGGACCACCTGGTGAGCAAGGACCACCTGGTGAGGGAGCCAGGACCACCTGGTGAGTGAGCAAGGACCATATTGTGAGTGAGCAAGGACCACATTGTGAGTGAGCCAGGACCACCATGTGAGTGAGTAAGGACCACATTGTGAGTGAGCCAGGACCACCTGGTTAGCGAGCTGGCGCCAACTTGTGAGCGAGTCAGGGCATCTGATTAGCGAGCTGGCGCCAACTTGTGAGCGAGTCAGGGCATCTGGTGAGCAAGCCCGGGCCACCTGGTTAGTGAGCTGGCGCCAACTTGTGAGCGAGTCAGGGCATCTGGTGAGCAAGCCCGGGCCACATGGTTAACGAGCTGGCGCCAACTTGTAAGCGAGTCAGGGCATCTGGTGAGCAAGCCCGGGCCACCTGGTTAGCGAGCTGGCGTCAACTTGTGAGCGAGTCAGGGCATCTGGTGAGCAAGCCCGGGTCATCTGGTTAGTGAGCCTGTGCCACTTTGTGAGTGAGCCAGGACTGCCTGATAAGCAAGCCTGGGCCAGATGAGGACCACCTAGACTGGAGGTTATAAAACTTTTCTCCAGTCTCGAATTCAGTCTCAAACTCTCTGATTGATTGAGCCCAGAGCAAATCTTGGACTCAACCAATTGTGTCACCTGGTCTTGAGTTTGAGATGTGAACAAAGTTTTATAACCTCAAACCCTGGTGAGTGAGCCAGGACCACCTGGTGAGTGAGCCAGGACCACCTGGTGAGGGAGCCAGGACCACCTGGTGAGCGAGCCAGGACCACCTGGTGAGTGAGCAAGGACCACATTGTGAGTGAGCAAGGACCACATTGTGAGTGAGCAAGGACCACATTGTGAGTGAGACAGGACCACCTGGTGAGTGAGCAAGGACCACCTGGTGAGGGAGCCAGGACCACCTGGTGAGGGAGCCAGGACAACCTGGTGAGTGAGCAAGGACAACCTTGTGAGGGAGCCAGGACCACCTGGTGAGGGAGCCAGGACCACCTGGTGAGGGAGCCAGGACCACCTGGTGAGTGAGCCAGGACCACCTGGTGAGGGAGCCAGGACCACCTGGTGAGCGAGCCAGGACCACCTGGTGAGTGAGCAAGGACCATATTGTGAGTGAGCAAGGACCACATTGTGAGTGAGCCAGGACCACCTTGTGAGTGAGCCAGGACCACCTGGTGAGTGAGCAAGGACCATATTGTGAGTGAGCAAGGACCACCTGGTGAGCAAGGACCACCTGGTGAGGGAGCCAGGACCACCTGGTGAGTGAGCAAGGACCATATTGTGAGTGAGCAAGGACCACATTGTGAGTGAGCCAGGACCACCATGTGAGTGAGTAAGGACCACATTGTGAGTGAGCCAGGACCACCTGGTGAGGGAGCCAGGACCACCTGGTGAGTGAGCAAGGACCATATTGTGAGTGAGCAAGGACCACATTGTGAGTGAGCCAGGACCACCTTGTGAGTGAGCCAGGACCACCTGGTGAGGGAGCCAGGACCATCTGGTGAGTGAGCAAGGACCATATTGTGAGTGAGCAAGGACCACCTGGTGAGCAAGGACCACCTGGTGAGGGAGCCAGGACCA
>CM026395.1:53201848-53231816 GCA_014843695.1 Archivesica marissinica | reverse complement strand
CACCTTGTAAGTGAGGGACCACATTGTGAGGGAGCCAGGACCACCTGGTGAGTGAGCAAGGACCACATTGTGAGTGAGCCAGGACCACCTGGTGAGGGAGCCAGGACCACCTTGTGAGTGAGCCAGGACCACCTGGTGAGGGAGCCAGGACCACCTGGTGAGTGAGCCAGGACCACCTGGTGAGTGAGCCAGGACCACCTGGTGAGGGAGCCAGGACCACCTTGTGAGTGAACCAGGACCACCTTGTGAGTGAGCCAGGACCACCTCACCTGTTGAGCAAGATAACTTTGCCCTCTAGTTGTGTACATGTAAGCTATTAATTAGCCATTATTGATTGTGGTTTTCGTTACTCCAGAAGCGCTGAGAGAACAGAAACAAGAATCTGTTGATGATACAGGGTGTAAGTAGTTTGTGTAATTACTGTGTGTGTACACGTATAGTTAAATCATTGTGTAGATTTGGATCAATTTCGTGAGCTTCGGCTTCTATGTTTTCTTTACCCATTAGCGAGGTCATAGATTTGTGAATGTGACATCGTGATTTTTATGAAATTAATGGTACCAATTCCCATGGTAATACATTGTTTGTTTGGGATTTATTATTGTGTGTAATCAAAAAATGCACATGAAAACATAATTCTCACGAATATAACCTGATCTACAATAACTGACACTGTGTGTTTGAAGTTTCATCAATGTTGTGATAATTCCAAAATACAATGTACATTTAGTAGATGTTTCGAGTGTTGGATTCTTGGTGGGTTTTGGGTAGTTAGTTGTAAATAGGTAGGTAGATAGGTATGTGTGTGGGTAGTGGGTATACAGTCAAACTTGCTTGAAAGACCACATCAATTAAGAAACCACTTGGATTAAGAGACCACTTTTTCAGTTTCCATTGGTGTTGCAATGGTACAAATTAGTTTCTATTAAGAGATCATTCCTGCTTCAGGGTTCATTCTAGGTCAGAATTTTTGGGAGAAGTGAGAAAGTGCGTGATCTCTTCCTTAAATGGTGTTCTTTAATATACTTCTGCAAAATAGGGTTAAAATACACACACAGTATGACCATTAAATACAACATTTGAATAGAAGGGGTGCTTTATAATGGGCCAGTGTATCTTACTAGACACAATTTTGTTTGAAAATCGTAAAAACCCAAAAATATATATTTTTTTTTTAGGGAGACATGGGGGCCCCAGAGGGCAAAGTCAGGGTCCCTAGGGCGACAATTTTGCCCACATCACCCACTAGAATGATCCCTGCTGCTTAGAGACCACCGTTTGCCCTTCCATTTGGTGGTCTCGTAATACAAGTTTGACTGTGCATGTATTTGGTTGGTCGGATGGTTATTGGATATATCTTGGATATTGGGTGTGTAGATCGGTGTATTTTGGGGCTTGAGTGGATTAATGTTTTGGGTGGGTATGGGTTTGTTTGATTGGATGGATATAGGTAGGTATGTAGGTAGGCACATTGGTTTGGGTGGGTGGGTATGGGTTTGTTTGATTGGATGGATATAGGTAGGTATGTAGGTAGGCACATTGGTTTGGGTGGGTGGGTATGGGTTTGTTTGATTGGATGGATATAGGTAGGTATGTAGGTAGGCACATTGGTTTGGGTGGGTGGGTATGGGTTTGTTTGATTGGATGGATATAGGTAGGTATGTAGGTAGGCACATTGGTTTGGGTGGGTGGGTATGGGTTTGTTTGATTGGATGGATATAGGTAGGTATGTAGGTAGGCACATTGGTTTGGGTGGGTGGGTATGGGTTTGTTTGATTGGATGGATATAGGTAGGTATGTAGGTAGGCACATTGGTTTGGGTGGGTGGGTATGGGTTTGTTTGATTGGATGGATATAGGTAGGTATATATTTAGGCATATTGGTTTGGGTGGGTGGAATTGTTTTTAATTGGTTGAGTGGGGTTACATGTGTAGGTAGGTGTATAGGAAGATGAATATGTAGCTGTTTAGATGGGTGTGTAGATGGGTGTGGTGTGTTTAGGTGGGTATGTAGATGGGTGTGTTTAGATGGGTGTGTAGATGGGTGTGTATAGGTGGGTATGTAGATGGGTGTGTATATGTGGGTATGTAGATGGGTGTGTTTAGATGGTATGTAGATGGGTGTGTAGATGGGTGTGTATATGTGGTATGTAGATGGGTGTGTTTAGGTGGTATGTAGATGGGTGTGTATAGGTGGGTATGTAGATGGGTGTGTTTAGGTGGTATGTAGATGGGTATGTTTAGGTGGGTATGTAGATGGGTGTGTATATGTGGGTATGTAGATGGGTGTGTTTAGGTGGTATGCAGATGGGTGTGTTTAGGTGGGTATGTATATGGGTGTGTTTAGATGGGTATGTAGATGGATGTGTGTAGATGGATGTGTTTAGATGGGTGTGTTTAGGTCGGTATGTAGATGGGGTAGATGGGTGTGTTTAGGTGTGTATGTAGATGGGTGTGTTTAGGTGTGTATGTAGATGGGTGTGGTTAGGTGGGTATGTAGATGGGTGTGGTTAGGTGATATGTAGATGGGTGTGTTTAGGTGGTATGTAGATGGGTGTGTATAGATGGGGGTGTATAGGTGAGTATGTAGATAGGGGTGTATAGGTGGGTATGTAGATGGGTGTGTATAGGTGGGTATGTAGATGGGGGTGTATAGGTGGGTATGTAGATGGGTGTGTATAGGTGGGTATGTAGATGGAGGTGTATAGGTGGGTATGTAGATGGGTGTGTAGATGGGTGTGTATAGGGGAGTATATAGATGGGGGTGTATATGTGAGTATGTAGATGGGGGTGTTTAGGTGGTATGTAGATGGGTGTGTATAGGTGGGTATGTAGATGGGTGTGTAGATGGGTATGTAGATGGGTGTGTTTAGGTGGGTATGTAGATGGGTGTGTATAGATGGGTGTGTAGATGGGTGTGTTTAGGTGGGTATGTAGATTGGTGTGTATAGGTGGGTATGTAGCTGGGTGTCAATAGGCAAAAATAACACAGTTTGATGAGACTTCATATGCCTGTGGTTTGTGTAACAATAGTCTTAGTTATATATGAACAATAGCCTTAGTTATATACATGTATGAACAATGGACATATGTTGTGTAACCATGCACTTAGTTATATACATGTATGAACAATGGACATATGTTGTGTAACCATGCACTTAGTTATATACATGTATGAACAATGGACATATGTTGTGTAACCATGCACTTAGTTATATACATGTATGAAATATCATGTATAATTAGCTCAAGAAATAAGAATACAATATAGATTTATCACAGTGATGTGTGTTGTGTATGCACTCAATGGGTTCAGTTTGATGTAATTGAGATTTGAAACAACAATGTTTAGTTGCCCATAACTTTGTCACGCTGTATTGTTGTTCAAGATTGGTGACTGTTTCCTTTGAAGAACAGTGTAATTATATACATGTTCAGTAACTGACGAGGCTGTTGGATAAAAAAAATTTATTTATGTAATATTAAATTTTATGTTTCTTCAGGTGAGAAAACATTGGGATAAGATTCCTGTTTAGTTTAATCATATTTTATTGCTAGATTCATTTTACATATACATGTGAATACAAAACACGACAAATTAAAGAAAGGCAAACGGATCGGGCTAAGATTCCAATGAGTCACATTGCTGGATATTTTATTACCTCCCTTGGCAGATAAATTCTAATATATCTCAAAAATGTATATTGGTCAATTTTGTTGGAATCCTTTGCTTGTTTTTACTGTTGTCCTCTAGGATAAATGTGATTTTATCAAAATCCTGTTAATTAATTGTTGAAAAAGGATATATACTGTAGGATATCTGTCGATTTAATAATTATAAGATGAGTAAATGGATGAAAATGATAGCATGTTGGGCAAAGGAAACCACGATAAAAGCAGGAAACCACATATGAGGACCGACATATTTTTATGGAATATTCAGGGGCAGTAACTGACCGATGACTCATTAGCGCAGTGGTTCGCATGCTCGCTTCTCAACCAATGCAATCCAGGTTCGATCCTAGAACCAATAAGTATGTGAGATAATACGGTTGTCGCCATATCAAACGGTTGGATTTTCTCCGGGGACTCCAGTTTCCTACCACACATAGGACCTCGTATATGCTTTCCGGCGAGTATGATTAATATAAGTTATAAAAGCTTGTTTCACAATCGCTATGCAATAAGTAAAGTAAAGTTATCACCTTTATTATGTGTATACACTTACAATAGTCTTGCAATGAACCCTTGATGTGCTACAGATTGGCCCAACCAGTTTAAACATAAAACATAAATTTAAGAAAATTAAGAAAACAAATTAAAAGAATTGGAAAATATATATTTTGCTCGTGGAAAAATTGGTAATAATTCACTGTAAAATCAGGGGAGATCATTCTTATTTATCAGTAAGCTAATATACTGTAAAATAGGGGAGATCATTATTTATTAACAGTATGCTAATGTACTGTCAAATCAGGGGAGATGATTCTTTATGATCAGTAAGTTAATTCACTGTCAAATCAGGGGAGATAATTCTTTATGATCAGTAAGTTAATTCACTGTCAAATCAGGGGAGATAATTCTTTATGATCAGTAAGCTAATTCACTGTCAAATCAGGGGAGATAATTCATTATGATCAGTAAGCTAATTCACTGTCAAATCAGGGGAGATGATTCTTTATGATCAGTAAGTTAATTCACTGTCAAATCAGGGGAGATAATTCTTTATGATCAGTAAGCTAATTCACTGTCAAATCAGGGGAGATAATTTTTTAAGATGAGTACTCGAATAGCAATTTACTGCTAGAGTTACTTGTACTACGCATGTATATAAACACTATTTACATTAATTTTGTTCTTTCAAATTTATTTGTTTTATATAATATATATATTTTTTTATATTTTATTAGTTGAAATACTCAGATTCTGTGGCAATTATTTGGGAAAATATTGTACCATATACAGTCTACATCGGTTATGTCAAAGTCGGTTATGTCGAATTCTCCGGTTATCTCGAAGTTGGATCAATGTCCTGTTTCAGACACTCATATTACATATAATTGGCTCCGTTTGTATCGAATTTCGTTAAGTCAAAATTCGGTTATGTCGACATATTTTGTTCGGTCCGACGGAATTCGGCATAACGGATGTAGACTGTAATAAGAAAATTACATTCTGTAGAATAACGCTGCAAGATGCCTAAGAAATAATATGTAAACATACATTTTGATAACACTGTAAAATGATGTTGAAGCATGTATTTTGTGTATAATTTCTAACTGTAGCATCCATCTAGCACTTACAGTAGTAGGGTTATACAGTCTCTGACTTCTGTAACTATTAGTTTGCCATGTCTTCTACTCTGTTTAATGACTGTTCGTTTTGCTTGTATGAACTGGATGTGCAAATATTATTTCGAACCTAGCTCAACACAACACATTGAATAAGCAATAACCTGAAGCTTCGGCAACATTTTCTTTTTATTATATATATATTTATAAATGATGTGTTACCACACATTAAATAAGTTACAGTCTGAAGTTTTGTCCAAATTTTCTATTTATTATATAGAGGATATTTGTTTTGGTTTGAGAAGTGAGAAAATTTCAAATATTTTCACGAATATGCCGCCATCTTGAATTTAAAGTTGAATCGAGGAAAAATACATGAAAACATTTATTGGATTTATTGTTACAATTTGCAGTGACAAACTTCGAGACATTGTCAGTTGTATTTCGCTTTTGATTTGTTTCATAACAAAAACAATAATACAGGTAAATAGTGTCATTGAAGCCAGGTAAACGGTGAAAATTAAATAACACATTGTCTAAGCATTTAAAGGGAGAGTAATAGTGCAAGAATAGTGTATTGGGAAGGGAGATAATAAAAAAAAAAGTAGTCCGGCAAAATACAGTGAGTGATATGCAGTGGTGATATGGATTATATCTCATTGATAGAACACTGTATTTCATCAATTAGCATAAAATAAATATATTTATCTAAGCTTCTGTAAATGTTTTACTAAAATAAGCACTTATAAATAAAAAACAACAAGAGTTGTTCCTTTAAGCGGCTCTTACCTCTTGCTTGAGCCATACACTGACTGACATTGTATGTGATAATACCATTAAAATCTAAGGTACATCTTGCTTGAGCCTGGCACTGAATGACATGCTGTTTGATAATGTCATTAAAACCTAAGACCATTATAGATTAATTGCTACATTGAAAATTTGTTATCCAATTGGCACTGCCCCCTCCATTTGGCACTGCCCCCTCCATTTGGCACTGCTCCCTCCCTTTGGCACTGCCCCCTCCATTTGGCACTGCTCCCTCCCTTTGGCACTGCTCCCTCCATTTGGCACTGCCCCCTCCATTTGGCACTGCCCCCTCCATTTGGCACTGCCCCCTCCATTTGGCACTGCTCCCTCCCTTTGGCACTGTCCCCTCCATTTGGCACTTCACCCTCAGTTTGCCACTTCACCCTCCGTTTGCCACTTCACCCTCCATTTGCCACTTCACCCTCTGTTTGCCACATCACCCTCCATTTGCCACTTCACCCTCTGTTTGCCACTTCACCCTCCATTTGCCACTTCACCCTCCATTTGGCACTGCCCCCTCCGTTTGCCACTTCACCCTCTGTTTGCCACTTCACCCTCTGTTTGCCACTTCACCCTCTGTTTGCCACTTCACCCTCTGTTTGCCACTTCACCCTCCATTTGCCACTTCACCCTCTGTTTGCCACTTCACCCTCCATTTGCCACTTCACCCTCCGTTTGCCACTTCACCCTCTGTTTGCCACTTCACCCTCCATTTGCCACTTCACCCTCTGTTTGCCACTTCACCCTCCATTTGCCACTTCACCCTCCATTTGCCACTTCACCTCTGTTTGCCACTTCACCATTTGCCACTCACCCTCTGTTTGCCACTTCACCCTCCATTTGCCACTTCACCCTCCATTTGCCACTTCACCCTCCGTTTGCCACTTCACCCTCCGTTTGCCACTTCACCCTCCATTTGCCACTTCACCCTCCATTTGCCACTTCACCCTCCGTTTGCCACTTCACCCTCTGTTTGCCACTTCACCCTCCATTTGCCACTTCACCCTCCATTTGCCACTTCACCTTGTTTGCCACTTCACCCTCCATTTGCCACTCAACCCTGTTGCCACTTCACCCTCCTTTGCCACTTCACCCTCCGTTTGCCACTTCACCCTCCGTTTGCCACTTCACCCTCCATTTGCCACTTCACCCTCCATTTGCCACTTCACCTCCGTTTGCCACTTCACCCTCCTTTGCCACTTCACCCTCCTTTGCCACTTCACCCTCCATTTGCCACTTCACCCTCCGTTTGCCACTTCACCCTCCGTTTGCCACTTCACCCTCCGTTTGCCACTTCACCCTCCATTTGCCACTTCACCCTCCGTTTGCCACTTCACCCTCCATTTGCCACTTCACCCTCCGTTTGCCACTTCACCCTCCATTTGCCACTTCCCCTCCCATCACCACTCCTTCAATTTTTTATTTCGTACTTTTACTCAATACAATAAACACTAATTTTTCAAATCATGAAATCGAAATGTCACACCTGACCATTTTGGACACAATTTGGATGAGAATGTAGCAATTTATTTACAATGGTATAACTTGTGTTTGTGCCATGCTGTTTGTTTGTTTGTTTGTTTGATAGCATAATTTTGTTTGTGCCATGCCGTTTGTTTGTATGATTTCTTGAGCTAACTTGAGCACATTGTTTCAGCGTCGAATTTGGAGGCTACAAGTCTGTCACCCCCAGCAACCAGCATGTGTCTATCGCCCACAGCAACCATCACGTCCCCCAACATTTCTACTTTCCTCACTAGAGGTATCATCCAATGAGATTACACCCTTGTATTACAGTGCTTGTCTGCTTGCTTAGTACATATTTGTTATTTTATTGTTGTCAATGACTTTCTTAGGGCTTAATATATGACCCTCTGCGCTTGTGCGTCTACATCTGAAAGATTCATAATTATGTTGCTAATGGGAGGTTAATCAAACTACCAGGGATCGCAGGGGATCGCAGGTTCGATCCCCCGTCTGACTCTAATAAAATTAGTAGTCTTTCAGATGGGACATTAAACCGAGGTCTCGTGTCGGTGCTTACACCGTGTGCGTAAAAGAACCAGAGGAGATTCTGGAATGGGTCTCTGTCTGTATCATTGCACTATCCTCCAAAAATCTAAAATGACTAATCTCTTCAGGAGGCGTCGCTCATATGGGCAACTGGTAGCGACGATAAATAAGCGTGAACACACATTAATCAAGCAAGGCACAAACTTGAATACAATGATAGTTGATAAATTTTCTCTTTATGACACAATTGTAATGAAATTGCATGATATATTTGACTTCTCATAATGTTTTATATGTACACATGTGTAATAACACCTGGAAGGATTATGATTGGCTAAGAGAATATTCCTTATGATTTGTAAGTTTAACTTTTAGCATACCGGTATGCAACTATTTGGACTTGTACATAACTGTAATGGTAAGACACACTATGATTTAAGTGAAGTATCGACGCAATTATAGTGTTGTTTAAAACATAAATATAATGCTGCTTTGCGTATTGACGTCGTGACAATTTAGTGACTGTGGTGAATAAATAGTACAATAAAGACTACGCTTTCAATGGCTTTCCTAAGAAATATTGCATGTAATGTAGGCCGCCTACCAAGAACTGCTTTGAGTGGCTTGCACAGAGTAGCTAGTTTGTATATATGTAATGTAGGCCGCCTACCAAGAACTGCTTTGAGTGGCTTGCACAGAGTAGCTAGTTTGTATATATGTAATGTAGGCTGCCTACCAAGAACTGCTTTGAGTGGCTTGCACAGAGTAGCTAGTTTGTATATATGTAATGTAGGCCGCCTACCAAGAACTGCTTTGGGTGGCTTGCACAGAGTAGCTAGTTTGTATATATGTAATGTAGGCCGCCTACCAAGAACTGCTTTGGGTGGCTTGCACAGAGTAGCTAGTTTGTATATATGTAATGTAGGCCGCCTACCAAGAACTGCTTTGGGTGGCTTGCACAGAGTAGCTAGTTTGTATATATGTAATGTAGGCCGCCTACCAAGAACTGCTTTGGGTGGCTTGCACAGAGTAGCTAGTTTGTATATATGTAATGTAGGCCGCCTACCAAGAACTGCTTTGGGTGGCTTGCACAGAGTAGCTAGTTTGTATATATGTAATGTAGGCCGCCTACCAAGAACTGCTTTGAGTGGCTTGCACAGAGTAGCTAGTTTGTATTACCGGTATTGTACCGTCCACTAACTTCTATCCTTTGTTCAAAGGCGGTGACGTGGTGACCCTACATGAGACTGTGGAGGGTCAGTAAATATCTCGTGTAGGGTCAGTAGAAAAAATGACGGCTTTCTAAAACTCTCGATTCAGAATTTTAAAAGTGTTTACTGTAATTGGTTTCTGACCTTATCTAGTCAAATAAATCGACGTTAAAATGTAAAGTTAGAATAAAGCGATAGCCTCCTAATTCCCCGTCAGTAACGGAACCAAATCTATTTGCCGCATCCATTGTTTACACTGACAGCAGTAACATCAATGCCAAGGTCAACGAAAATGGGAGCAAAGGAAGTTTAAATACCAAATAGATACTGGCAAGTTCTTCTTGCCAGCAGTCATCTTCTTACTTTACATTTTGACTTTTGATTTATTTCACTAAAGTACGTGTCCGCCTCCGTGGGTCGAGTGGTTAAGGTCGCTGTCTTGTATACCACTGTAACCTATCATCACTGGTGACGTGTTCAAGCCCCGCTCAGGCCGTGTCTCATTTATATGAAAAAGTTGGCAGTTTCTTATGGAGGTTGGTGCACCCAAGTACTGGTTAACCACTGGAGCCTGCCCAGGAAAGGTGTTGTTAAGTAAACTGCCCTACGGCGATATAGCCCGAAATGTTGCTGATGCAGGCGTAAAACCCGAAACATAACTAAAATACGTTCAGAAAACGTATTCAGAAAACAATTGAACGCTTTTAAAATACTGAATCGATACAATAATTTAAATATTTTTAACTTAAAGGTGGTCGATGCAATAAATCGTTATTGGGTTTGCTACTGACCCGCCACAGAGCTATGTGGGTCAGTAAAATCTATAGGCCTCACCCCCAAACTAATAATGTGAGAACGCTTTTATTTTCAAATTTCCTCTATTCGTGGATTATTTTCTGCATAGAATATTATACGCCTGCGGGTAATTAGGGTTGATGATTGTTTAGTTTTACAGTGCTTACTTATTGCATGCTGTCTGCATCTAAAACTTGTGACAGGGTTGGCAATTTGGCGGGAAATACTGGGAAATACCGGGAAATACTGGGAAATAAGAATTTGGATACCGGGAAATAAGAATTTGGATGATTTTGGTGGTAAATACGGGTATATATACCATACAATTTCTATTACCCGGTGTACTGATACTAATATACACTTTTGAACGATCCAAATTTAACCATGAAGTCAAAAGATCCAGTATGGGGTTTCTACACCGTAACCGTGAATGGTAAGAAAACAACTGCGATTTGTAATGACTGCAAGAATGAAGTCAGCGCGAAGGCGGACAGACTCAAGGTACATCGAGAAAAATGCCCATCCCTCGCTACCCAGGGAACAAAAACAATAAAATTTAAAAAAAACACAAAAAAACAATAAAACCAAAAAAAAACGGTTGTGGTTGCCAATGATGCCACCTGATGAGTACCCCTGGCAGGGACGAAACAGTTTAAGCACTTATAGAGTGGTAGCAATGCATAAAAATGAGCAAAAAACGTGTTTGGAAGACACATAATCTTATTTCCCGGTATTTTCCACTTTTGGGCTTATTTCCCGGGGCGGGAAATTACCGGTATTTCCCGGCGGTATTTCCCGCCCCCGGTATTTCCCGGCCAACCCTGACTTGTGTTGTATAATATTTTGCATAAATGTGTACTAAAAGCATTTATTTATTTAATTTTGCACATATATTTGATTTGTACAAAGAACAGCAGCAGGGCATAAGCTAGGCTACCAAGAGGCTCCCGTGGTATAAATGTAGGATCTGCGGCTTAATCGGAGACTCCGTGGTGTAATGGGTATATGGTGTCCGGCATATAGCCGAGAGGTTTGTTAGTTTGAGCCCCCATCAGTACCACGGTGGTGGAGTCCCTAGACAAGACCCTTAAATCCACATTGCCTCTTCTCTCTCCCTCATGGCGATGGATTCCATCAGGAATGAGATCTCGAGTGTATTAATCTAATGTTGTAAGAACTTGTTTTGTAATCAAGCTAAAATAAATTTATATGACTACGGCCTACCAGATATAGAGAAGTTTAAGTTGTGCTAGATAAAATGTTCTTGACTCGGTGAAGTGTCCTCCATACATTCTATTCGGGAGATAATTCACTCATTCGTCATAAATATTATACAGGAGCTTTTCGACACTGTTGATTTTAAATACATTATTGCATTTTTAAAAGAATCGCATCTTTTCAATAAATTGTAAAGTTTTACAACTGACGTTTTTTATCATTTTTACAGCGTGATAAATTTTGTTGTAATACGTCATTGCAATTTTAATGCATACAGAATGTTATCTACATAATATTTTTAGTTGTAGATATCTTGTATACAATATACTTAACCCGGCGCTATATAGCCTGAACTGTGCTGATGCGCCGTTAAACCAAATACTCACTCACTCGGGGAGATAATTTTTCCTAAATCGCCCTCTAGCTTCAGCCCTGAGTGTAACATTTATTATGAGTTGCCATGTTTAGTTAAATGAGTTTGACAACACATATCACATATATATATAATAAATCATACATTCAAATTTTGAGTTTGCCCACAAAATGCTTTATAGAATGTAATTTTAATGGCTCTTTATATGTGGTCCTTTTGTAGCTATGGTGAAGATCCGGAGGTCGAACAGTTTGTCGGACTTCTCGTTTGAAGATTACAAGTTTGCAGACGAGACCGACCCTAAGGAGAAAGCGGAGGAGATAGAGAAAAAGCAACATGAGAATAACTGCAGGTTGGTTCGATGTCTGGTATTATATATTGGGTTTGTATCTAACGTACAATTACTGAATATACCGAGAACACAGTCTGAGGAGAGCTTGACAAGTAGACTTGATGGCGAATATCAATGGCGATGACAGCTCCTTAACCCGTAACCTGCCAGTCACGACTAAAGTCGCTTTTGCAAACAGTATAGAGCCAGATCAGACGACACAGAATGTGCCATCTGATCAGGCTCTATGCTGTTTGCTATTCGGATAGTGGAGCTAAAACACTTGTTTGAATAGCAAACAATACAGATCTTGATAAGATGTGGCGGTTGATTTGGATCTATGTTTGCAAATTCCGTCAAATTTATTCGGTAGGTTACGGGTTAACCCTTACTGTGCTGGAAACGAGTATATACGTTAGCGTAAACAGCACAGAGCCAGATCACATGGCACATAAGGTGCTGTCTGATCAGGATCCGTGCTGTTTGCTATTCAGATAGTGAAACCAAACCAATTGGCAGAATAGCAAACAACATTGATCCTGATCAGACATGGCGTTACTCCGCGGCTGATCTGGATCTATGTTGTTTGCACATTCCTTCAAATTAATTCAGCATTTTATGGGTTAAACAGAGAAACATTGACATTTCTATGATCATAGTTGAAAACATTTTGTTTGTTTGGTTCTTTGTTTGTTTGTCTGCAACATTAAGCTTGAATTAAAGTTCAGTGGTTAGCAGTACCGGTATATGAAATGTCGCCAAATCTGACACAAAGTTTTCTTCAGGTAATCTGGCATCCTTCCAAAACGAAGAACCAAATATACGCTTTCATCCGCGCTAACGAGAGTGGTTAGTTTATACAAATTTACTTTAGCTCGATTAATATCACTCTCGAGACCTCATTCTTAATGGAATCCATCGCCACGAGGGAGAGAGAAGAGGCAATGTGGAAATTTAAATGCCTTGCCTAAGGGCACAATCATAACGAATCCAGCGGGGCTCGAACACCAGGCCTATCGCACCTGAAGCAAATTATCTACCACTACGCTACCACTGCACTATCACGACTTTCGCAAGAGTGTTTAATAAAATAGGTTGTTAGTAAATTGTTGTAAATGAACACATCCATGTTTGCAGGATTCTAGATCCCAGCAAGTATGTACAGTACGATCACTTCCTGAAGGTCTACGCAGACGTCTTGTACAAATGGGGTTTGAGGAACCAGTCTACACATATAATGAAACACGTAACCATTCCGCCCGAACCACATACTGGAATCGGTTTGTACACATATTCTTAATATTAAAGCATATTCCTAATTTTTTTAATAATGAGAAAAACTATGAGTTTTGGTAAAAAGTATCAATCTACCGTAGTCCTTTTATCTGGTCATTATTTTTATTTCATTTAATGTTTTATTTCCAATGTATTGAGTTTTAGTAAATACCTGTTCAATGTCCGGCAATTCCCTGTGATATTATATAAATATTCATGCAATCATGTGCTATGTTACTGTAATTCACTATGTGCAATAATTTGATTGACTAATTTGCTTTTCCGATGTCATATGATTAATTCTAAGGACCACAATGGAAATAAGAGAGCTTTGTTGCTCTCTTTTTGTGTTATCCTTGGTATTGATTATATGTCATCTACTCTGCACGTTAATGCTCACATGTACTATGTTGACATTGATTTTGTATTTGTTTTATGACATATATTCTATTTTTACCAGAATAAAACTATCTATCTAAACTGACTTGGAAATAGAGTAGGACAGTTTTCCTTTTATTTCTACTGGTTTGTGGGAAGGAATAAAGATTTTCATTAAATAAACGTAAGATGGCAGAGTTAACACTGAACCTGCTAATCACAACCAATGTTGCTTTGGCAAACAACATAGAGCCAGATCACACGGCACATTTTCCATCTTGTCAGGGTCTATGTCGTTTGCTATTGGGGTAGTGGAGCTAAAACACTTGGCTGAATAGCAAACAATATAGATCCTGATCAGATGTGGAGTTACGCTGCGACTGATCTTGATCTATGTTGTTTGCACATTCCTGCCAATTTATTCAGCAGGTTACTGGTTAATTAATTCTGATGTGCATTTTAAACCTTTGCTCCTCATATCAACACCTTTATCGCATCCAACATAATAATAGCATCTGTTCTACGCCGTTATCTATTCCCATAGAGATTGCTTATTGAGCATGCAGTACAGTATTGCTTATTAGCAGAATGGAGATCAAATGATAATTGGGTTCTTCTGTTGTGGAGTAAAGTGTTAACATACATTATCATTCATTTTACATGCTTGTAGAGAATTTAATTTAATATTTAATTAGGTGCACCAAAGTACTGGTTAACCGCTGGAGCCTGCCCAGGAAAGGTGTTGTTAGGTAAACTGCCCGCCGGCGATATAGCCCGAAATGGTGCTGATGCAGGCGTAAAACCCGAAATATAACATAAATATAACATTGTAGAGAATTTGATAATGGCATGTCGGTCCCACCTTCTAGTCATTCCCACAGGGATTCGGCACGTTTGGGGGTACTAGTATATATATATTTAAGTACAGGGATTCTACTCTGTGGGATGTCAGATTTCGCATCGATCAGTAAAATGGCCATATCTGAAACAATTTTGTACAAAGCTGTCCAAATATAACGCCTATCCCGAGTCTTTATATTGTTCTTCAAATAAAACACAACTTTAAGCTGCATGCATGTATACTTTGCAAACAATTGCCACAAACATTGGCCATAGCAGGTCACATTTCCGTACTAGGACACGGGTTCTGTCAGCAACAAAAAAAAATCTTCGACGGGAGAGTTTTAACTGTGAATAACCTGTCAATAAAATGTGTTTCCACTAACGTGTAGGTTTATTCGGCAAAAATGTACGTCAAAAAGAGATTTCGTAGCATTTTCAATTTGTTTTGAAAATTTCTAAAGCGGCGCAATTCGCGTTGGAACCAGCGTTAAAACGAGCGTTCTGATTGGATTATTAGAATGTAACAAGATGCTTTTTTATATATGAAGAACAATCATAATCCAATCAGAACGCTCGTTTCAACGCGAATTGCACCGCTTTTGAATTTTTCAAAACAAATTGAAAATGCTACGAAATCTCTTTTTGACGTACATTTTTGCCGAATAAACATACAGGTTAGTGGAAACACATTTTATTGATAATGTTATTCACAGTTAAAACTCTCCCGTCGAAGATTTTTTTTTGTTGCTGACAGAACCCGTGTCCTAGTATGGAAATGTGACCTGCTATGGCCAATGTATGTGGCAATTGTTTGCAAAGTATACATGCATGCAGCTTAAAGTTGTGTTTTATTTGAAGAACAATATAAAGACTCGGGATAGGCGTTATATTTGGACAGCTTTGTACAAAATTGTTTCAGATAGGGCCATTTTACTGATCGATGCGAAATCTGACATACCACAGAGTAGAATCCCTGTACTTAAATATATATATACTAGTACCCCCAAACGTGCCGAATCCCTGTGGTCATTCCCATACCTCATGCATATAATTATGAAGACATCGCAAGATTGATCATCTCCAGAATCTGCCATTCTGTGTTAATTCAAATTGCTTAATATTAGTTATTGCAAATCCAATTTAAAAAAAATATTTCTCTATTGCTTAACCCGTAACCTGCCAATCACGACTAAAGTCGCTTTTGCAAACAGCTTAAAGATAACACGCCATCTGATCAGGCTCTATGCTGTTTGCTATTCGGATAGTAGCGCTAAAACACTTGTCTGACTAGCAAACAACATAGATCTTAATTATAGACGCGGCATATATCGGCGTTACGCTGCGGCTTACATATCGCTACAGATCTGGATCTATGTTGTTTGCACATTCTGTCCAATTTATTCGGCAGGTTACGGGTTAAAGTTATATTCCTGTTCAAACTGACTCACAATTCCTAGAAAGATTGTTATTGTCACAATTTACAATTTCTAGAAAGGTTATCATCGTCACAATTCCTAGAAAGGTTGTCATTGTCACAATTCCTAGAAAGGTTGTCATTGTCACAATTCCTAGAAAGGTTGGCATCATCACAATTCCTAGAAAGATTGTCATCGTCACAATTCCTAGAAAGATTGTCATCATGACAAGAACATATAATTCTAAAATGTTGCGTTTTCTTTTGCATTTAAGTATATTAATACCATTAAAAAATAAATGGGATGCTCGATTGCTCGTATACAGTGGAAAATAAAAACCAAAAATAAATAAAAATTAATTGGAGGTGTCGACCCGATTGATCAGGGGGCAACGATGAAACTTATCAAAAACAAAATACAGTACAATTTTATGTTGAACAGGAATATAACATCAATGAAAGCTCTGACAGATACAAGGATATTTGTGACGAGCTCTTCTAATCTGTTTTAATATGTTTGCTTCCTAATACAGATTATGTGGCTGGTATGAGACAGTTTAAAATCCCCCTTCTTCTTACACATATATTTTATATCTACCCTAATACTCGTATATAGGATAACATAGTATAATACATGTGTTAATAACCGAAGCAGTTGAACATTGAAATAGATTAGATGGGTCAGTTGTCCAGTGGGTAACACGAACTGTGCATCCTAAGATCTCCGGTTCGACCCTCTATCGGACCCTAATGGTATTAACAGTCTTTCAGATGGGACTATAAACCGAGATCTCATATATCGGTGCTATAAGTCGGCATGTGAAATAGTTAGGGATGCTTCTGGAATTGGAACCACTTCTGGTATTTGAACTATCCAAAAAATATAATGATTTGATATACTTTTCAAGGCGTTGCCGGGGACGACGACAAATAAAAGTATCCAAAAATTATTAATAACCGAAGCAGTTGAAGACTGTATTGTAAATATAACTGCTAATGATACTACTGGCGTGAATTGCACCAGATGATGTAACCATGACAGTGCTATATACTAATACACTGAACATGTCGCAGCTAAAAGGCACCGTTAGACTGGTAATCCAGGGATCGCAAATTCGATCCCCCCATCTGACCCTAATAAAATTAACAGTCTTTCAGATGGGACATTAAACCGAGGTCTCGTGTCGGTGCTTTACACCGTGCACGTTAAAGAAACAGAGGAGACTCTGGAACGGGTCTCTGTCTGTATCATTGCACTAACCTCCAAAAATCTATAATGACTAATCTCTTCAGGAGGCGTCGCTCATGTGGGCAACCGGTAGCGACGATAAATAAACGTAAAACACACACACAGCTAAAGGCACCATAATGGTTGTAAATATAACTATTTTATTTTATGCTAATTGATGAAATACAGTGTTCTATCAGTGAGATATAATCCATATCTCATCGGCGAGATATGGATTATATCTCACTGCCGGACTACTTTTTTATTATCTCCCTTCCCAATACACTATTCTTGCAGTATTACTCTCCCTTTAAATGCTTAGACAACAACAACAAACAACAAATCAACCGTCTGCTATTGAATAATAATATATAAACAATTAATAGCTCTAACAAAATTTAAATAAATAAAAAATGGAATCTAACAATATTGAGGATATGTACCTGGAATGTAAAATAATTTTATCATCCGATGTTGTTTTTTTCACAAACTTGCACCGTGTCATTTAATTTTCACCGTTTACCTGGCTTCAATGACACTATTTACCTGTAGTATTGTTTTTGTTATGAAACAAATCAAAAGCGAAATACAACTGACAATGTCTCGAATTGTGTCACTGTAAATTGAAACAATAAATCCAAATTAAATTAAGGCCTGCTCTGGCTCTGTGCATCTAACAGTCGTGTAAAGCTGTGTAACATAATTTTGGATTTGGGCAACAATGTAATGCCGCCTTGCTCTTAATTATCACCTGCTTAATATAATAAGCATTCATAGTGTGTCCCGTGTTTGCACACTAATCAAACATTACGCCCCATTAAATAAACAAACAACAAGCTTGTATGATTCTCCAGTCCGAGATATTAGTCACGCGCGACACGATTTCACCTTGACCCGAGTAATTTTCCAAAAATAGTATCGGGGGGAATTTCCAATTTTCGGATATTTTACAGATTTTCGCCGTTTTTATAATTTTCGCCAAACTGAGTTTTTATTAGCCAATTTTGCAATATTGTAACCATTAAACTGAGTTTTTATTAGCCAATTTTGCAATATTGTAGCCATTGGCGAGGCTGGCGATTGGCGATTGTTCATGTATTTTTCCTCGATTCAACTTTAAATTCAAGATGGCGGCAGATTTGTGTTTCTTTCGACTCACGACGTATAGTCGTTAATGTATTCATCCGCGCAAAAACACGGCGGCCAGCTATTTTAATTTCTTCATTTTGTGTTTGTTTTTCACCAATTATCATAAAATAAAAAGAAAATTTGTTTGTTTTGAGTGAATATGGCATATATCTCACCTCGAAGTGAGAACATTTTCATATTTTCACTCGCGCTACGCGCTCGTGAAAATATTCGAAATTTTCTCACTTCTCAGTGAGATATATTCCATATTCACTCAAAACAAACAAATATCCTCTATATAGCACTCCGAAGGTGTCTGGCCAGATTTATGAGAGGAAGAACATTTGGCGCCCTTCAACAATTGCATTCAAACGGCTTCTTCTCATGAACCTAATTGTAGAACCATCTCCAAATTTGGTCACTAGCATCTATGCCAATAACCTCTACCATGTTTGGTCAAATGGGATCCATGCCAATAACCTCTACCATGTTTGTTCAAATGGGATCCATGCCAATAACCTCTACCATGTTTGGTCAAATGGGATCCATGCCAATAACCTCTACCATGTTTGTTCAAATGGGATCCATGCCAATAACCTCTACCATGTTTGGTCAAATGAGATCCATGCCAATAACCTCTACCATGTTTGTTCAAATGGGATCCATGCCAATAACCTCTATCATGTTTGTTCAAATGGGATCCATGCAATAACCTCTACCATGTTTGGTCAAATGGGAGTCATGCACAAACCTCTACCATGTTTGGTCAAATGGGATCCATGCAATAACCACTACCATGTTTGGTCAAATGGGAGCCATGCAATAACCTCTATCATGTTTGGTCAAATGGGATCCATGCAATAACCTCTACCATGTTTGGTCAAATGGGAGCCATGCAATAACCTCTACCATGTTTGGTCAAATGGGATCCATGCAATAACCTCTACCATGTTTGGTCAAATGGGATCCATGCAATAACCTCTACCATGTTTGGTCAAATGGGATCCATGCAATAACCTCTACCATGTTTGTTCAAATGGGATCCATGCAATAACCTCTACCATGTTTGTTCAAATGGGATCCATGCAATAACCTCTACCATGTTTGGTCAAATGAGATCCATGCAATAACCTCTACCATGTTTGTTCAAATGAGATCCATGCAATAACCTCTACCATGTTTGTTCAAATGAGATCCATGCAATAACCTCTACCATGTTTGTTCAAATGGGATCCATGCAATAACCTCTACCATGTTTGGTCAAATGGGATCTATGCAATAACCTCTACCATGTTTGTTCAAATGGGATCTATGCAATAACCTCTACCATGTTTGGTCAAATGGGATCCAAAAGTAGGATGTCCGCTTAAATGGCTTTAACTAGCATCTATTCAATAACCTCTACCATGTTTGTTTAAATGGTGACACTGTGGTCCAACCAAAAGTAGGTCACTAGGTCAACTTTCAATTTACAAATGTACTTACAAGTAGTTTGAGGTTATAGACCATGGTTGGTTCCCAGTACAAATGTACATATACTAATATAGATCATAGAGATAGTTCAGGTTACTAATAAGGTTTGTGTGCGGTGTCGGTATTGTTTCCTAATTAACCGCTTTTAATCATTTTTACTGTGAAAAGTTTATGCAGCAGAACCATATAATGTGAGCTCGGGCGTAGGTTATAAAACTTTTCTCCAAGCTCAAGTGATTTGATTGGTTGATTCTGAGAGTTACTCTCGACTGAAATAATCAGAAGATTGAGATTGGAGAAAGGTTTTTATAACATCCAGGCCTTCAAGCGATTTTCATGTTTCGTTGTATCAACTTTTCACAATATAGACATTTGTTGTATCCTGTTGCCTACCATGAAATTAACTTCATTAAAACCGATTTCATAATCTAGGTTACTAGGTCAATGCAATCTCTATATCCAGGTCAACCTAATCTCTGTATCAAGGTCACTAGGTCAACACAATTTCTATACTATGTTCACTACTTAGAATATTGTGAGGATCTGCATGTCTGGATGTGAATGTTGTCGGGGTCTGGATGTGAATGTTGTTGGATGTGCATGTCTGGATGTGAATGTTGTCGGGATCTGCATGTCTGGATGTGAATGTTGTCGGGGTCTGGATGTGAATGTTGTTGGATGTGCATGTTGTCGGGATCTGCATGTCTGGATGTGAATGTTGTTGGGATCTGCATGTCATCTGGATGTGAATGTTGTCGGGGTCTGGATGTGAATGTTGTCGGGATCTGGATGTGAATGTTGTCGGGATCTGCATGTCATCTGGATATTCCATGTAAAGAACTTGTTAAGGGAGTTAAGCCTTGTGTAATATTCAGATTCTCTTACTTCTAATGCTAACTTCATGTTGAACATAGATTCAAGGAAAATGTTTTTTACTATTAAATTGTGATTTCTTAAATATATTCAGACATTTCTAAGCAAAACATGACTAGCTAAAGCATAGATACAAAGTGAAAGAATTGTGAACGTTTGGCAATAAATCGAGGACTATTTAACCCTTTCAACACCACAGACCTCTAAATAGGCTTTCAAAAAGTGTAGATCCAGATGAGCCGGCTCATGATGAGCCGTCTCATCAGGATCTGCACTTTTTCCCAGTAATATTACTATTTTAGACAAAATTACCCATTTTGATAAATGAACTGGTCCAAATGTAATTTTCGTATAAATTTATTGGTCTAAAAACTGATCATGGACCAGTCCATTTCAGTTACTTGGTGTTGAATGGGTTAAATGAGGGTTCACTTGTCCAAAAATGGTTGCAAATTATCTAAATATGAATAGTTAATATATCTTTTTAAATTTATTTTCCGATGTTCATAATTATAGCGGTTACTTTCATGTTTTGTGAATCTTGGTGTCATACGTGATATAGAATGTTTTTTTTTAAAGTACTACAACTGGACATTTAAATGTGCATTTTTCGAAATTGGTTTCAGAGTTTGGAGTTGTGTGTCACTACTGTCGAGCCGAGGTGAGAGGGCTCAAATGTGGCACGTGCAAAATGCAGGCATTTCAGTGCATCATCTGTCATATGGGCGTTCGAGGTAAGCATTTGAGTACCATGTGTAGTTGGTTGCTATGCAGCTAAGCATTTGAGTACCCTGTGTAATTGATTGCGATGCAGCTAAGCATTTGAGTACCCTGTGTAGTTGGTTGCTATCCAGCTAAGCATTTGAGTACCCTGTGTAGTTGGTTGCTATGCAGCTAAGCATTTGAGTACCCTGTGTAGTTGGTTGCTATGCAGCTAAGCATTTGAGTACCCTGTGTAGTTGGTTGCTATGCAGCTAAGCATTTGAGTACCCTGTGTAGTTGGTTGCTATGCAGCTAAGCATTTGAGTACCCTGTGTAGTTGGTTTCTATGCAGCTAAGCATTTGAGTACCCTGTGTAGTTGGTTGCTATGCAGCTAAGCATTTGAGTACCCTGTGTAGTTGGTTGCTATGCAGCTAAGCATTTGAGTACCCTGTGTAGTTGATTGCTATGCAGCTAAGCATTTGAGTACCCTGTGTAGTTGGTTGCTATGCAGCTAAGCATTTGAGTACCCTGTGTAGTTGGTTGCTATGCAGCTAAGCATTTGAGTACCCTGTGTAGTTGAGTACCCTGTGTAGTTGATTGCGATGCAGCTAAGCATTTTAGTACCCTGTGTAGTTGATTGCAATGCAGCTAAGCATTTGAGTACCCTGTGTAGTTGATTGCGATGCAGCTAAGCATTTGAGTACCCTGTGTAATTGATTGCTATCCAGCTATGTTATAAATGTGAATCAAGCAGATCGTAAGTGGAGAATTATATGGTCTGAATTATTTAACAATTAAATGCTCTTTTTCTACGTCTCATCGAGGTATGAATTGTGTCAGTTTTTTTACACCTAATTTATTCATAAAAAGCCACAACCTAATTATTTAACAATTAAATGCTCTTTTTTTGCGTTTAATCGAGGTATGAATTGTGCAGTCTTTTTATACCTAATTTATTCATAAAAAGTGAGAACCTAATTATTCAAGAATTAAATGCACTTTTTCTGCGTTTCATTGAGGTATGAATTGTGTCAGTTTTTTTACACCTAATTTATTCATAAAAAGCGAGAACCTAATTTGCATAAAATCCTGAAGGGTATCTGTCAAGATGGATAATTTAATTGTGTGTTTTACGTTTATTTATCGTCGCTACCGGTTGCCCATATGAGCGACGCCTCCTGAAGAGATTAGTAATTTTGGATTTTTGGAGGATAGTGCAATGATACAGACAGAGACTCATTCCAGAGTCTCATCTGGTTCTTTTACGTGCACTGTGTACAGCACCGATAGGCGACCTAGGATTAACGTCCCATCTGAAACTGACCTTAATTTTATTATGGTCAGACGGGGGATCGAATCTGTGATCCCTGGATTACCAGTCCAGCATGTTACCACTGGACTACAGATCTGTCTGTTATAATTTAATTAACATACAATGAGAAATTTGATAGCAGGTGGTGCAGAGGAAACCATGACGAAAACAAGAAACCAATTAGAAAGATCTATCCTCTTTATAAAGAGTATTCAGGGGGAAGTAACTGACCAATGTCTCTCATTCTTTCAACTATATTCATGTCTTGTCAACGGTCATCTGATTAACCCATAACCTGCTGAATAAATTGGACGGAATGTGCAAACAACGTTTTGTTCCGTCTGATCTGGCTCTATACTGTGCAAACAACGTTTTGTTCCGTCTGATCTGGCTCTATACTGTGCAAACAACGTTTTGTTCCGTCTGATCTGGCTCTATACTGTGCAAACAACGTTTTGTTCCATCTGATCTGGCTCTATACTGTGCAAGCAATGTTTTGTGCCGTCTGATCTGGCTCTATGCTGTGCAAGCAACGTTTTGTGCCATCTGATCTGGCTCTATGCTATGCAAACAACATTTTGTGCCGTCTGATCTGGCTCTATGCTGTGCAAACAACGTTTTGTGCCGTCTGATCTGGCTCTATGCTATGCAAACAATGTTTTCTGCCGTCTGATCTGGCTCTATGCTGTGCAAACAACATTTTGTGCCGTCTGATTGGCTCTATGCTGTGCAAACAACATTTTGTGTCGTCTGTTCTGGCTCTATGCTGTTTGCAAAAGCGAATTTAGTTGTGATTGGCGTGTTACAACTGCCTCGTTGAGATGTCATATTCGTGTCACATCATCGGAAGTATTATATAAACGTTTGTAAAATGTATACGTCTACTTCCAGCTTCTGTATTATATAAACATTGGTAGAATGTATACGTCTACTTTCTACAGGTACTTCCAGCTTCTGTATTATATAAACATTGGTAGAATGTATATGTCTACTTCCTACAGGTACTTCCAGCTTCTGTATTATATAAACATTGGTAGAATGTATACATCTACTTCCAACAGGTACTTCCAGCTTCTGTATTATATAAACATTGGTAGAATGTATATGTCTACTTCCAACAGCTACTTCCAGCTTCTGTATTATATAAACATTGGTAGAATGTATACATCTACTTCCTACAGGTACTTCCAGCTTCTGTATTATATAAACATTGGTAGAATATATACATCTACTTCCTACAGGTACTTCCAGCTTCTGTATTATATAAACATTGGTAGAATGTATATGTCTACTTCCTACAGGTACTTCCAGCTTCTGTATTATATAAACATTGGTAGAATGTATACATCTACTTCCTACAGGTACTTCCAGCTTCTGTATTATATAAACATTGGTAGAATATATACATCTACTTCCTACAGGTACTTCCAGCTTCTGTATTATATAAACATTGGTAGAATGTATATGTCTACTTCCTACAGGTACTTCCAGCTTCTGTATTATATAAACATTGGTAGAATGTATACATCTACTTCCTACAGGTACTTCCAGCTTCTGTATTATATAAACATTGGTAGAATATATACATCTACTTCCTACAGGTACTTCCAGCTTCTGTATTATATAAACATTGGTAGAATGTATATGTCTACTTCCTACAGGTACTTCCAGCTTCTGTATTATATAAACATTGGTAGAATGTATACATCTACTTCCTACAGGTACTTCCAGCTTCTGTATTATATAAACATTGGTAGAATATATACATCTACTTCCTACAGGTACTTCCAGCTTCTGTCTCAATTGCGGTCATGGCGGGCATTCTGTCCATATGAAGGAATGGTTCCGACAAGAAACCCAGTGTCCAACAGGATGCGGATGCCAGTGTCTCAAGTGGAATCCCTTCTGACTACGACATGTTTCTGGTGCATCACATGACAGTCACACGTTTCTGGTGCATCACATGACAGTCACACATTTCTGTTGCATCACATGACAGTTGCACATTTCTGTTGCATCACATGACAGTCAAGCATTTCTGTTGCATCACATGACAGTCACACATTTCTGTTGCATCACATGACAGTCACACGTTTCTGTTGCATCACATGACAGTCACACATTTCTGTTGCATCACATGACAGTCACACGTTTCTGTTGCATCACATGACAGTCACACATTTCTGGTGCATCACATGACAGTCAAGCATTTCTGGTGCATCACATGACAGTCACACATTTCTGGTGCATCACATGACAGTCACATGTTTCTGGTGCATCACATGACAGTCAAGCATTTCTGGTGCATCACATGACAGTCACGCATTTCTGGTGCATCACATGACAGTCAAGCATTTCTGGTGCATCACATGACAGTCACACATTTCTTGTGCATCACATGACAGTCACACATTTCTGGTGCATCACATGACAGTCAAGCATTTCTGGTGCATCACATGACAGTCAAGCATTTCTGGTGCATCACATGACAGTCACACATTTATGTTGCATCACATGACAGTCAAGCATTTCTGGTGCATCACATGACAGTCACACGTTTCTGTTGCATCACATGACAGTCAAGCATTTCTGGTGCATCACATGACAGTCACACATTTCTGTTGCATCACATGACAGTGAAGCATTTCTGGTGCATCACATGACAGTCACATGTTTCTGGTGCATCACATGACAGTCAAGCATTTCTGGTGCATCACATGACAGTCAAGCATTTCTGGTGCATCACATGACAGTCACATGTTTCTGTTGCATCACATGACAGTCACACATTTCTGTTGCATCACATGACAGTCAAGCATTTCTGGTGCATCACATGACAGTCAAGCGTTTCTGGTGCATCACATAACAGTCACAGATCTCTGGTGCATCACATAACAGTCACATATCTCTGGTGCATCACATAACAGTCACAGATCTCTGGTGCATCACATAACAGTCACAGATCTCTGGTGCATCACATAACAGTCACAGATCTCTGGTGCATCACCTGAGTCGCACATTTCTGGTGCCTCACATGTTTCTGGTATATAACAGTCACATATTACTGTTGCACCACATAACACGTCACAGATGTCTGGTGCATCGTGTGACCAACAGTTACAGCTAGGTGTCTGGTGAGCGGGTGAGATGTCATCTGAACGACATGAGTGCAGGTGAGAAATCACCTGATTGACATGAGTACGGGTGAGACGTCTCGTTTGTGAATGTGCTATAAGACAGATGAGTAGATATTAGCACCATATAGTTTATACTATGGAATCTATTCTGAACCTAGTCACATGCCACAGGATGGGCTTGGCTCAAGGTGTTGGGAATTTGAAACTGAGGCAGAACTGGTTGAATGGTACCTCCTCACCCCAGCTCTAACTCGCTTGGGATTTGAGACTGAGGAACAATGTGTGGAAAGGAAACATGCGTAGTTCAAATTATGGATACTAGTCTGCCTAGTTTACTGGTACCCTGTATTGGGAGCCTACCTAAGTAGCTCAATGTAAGCTTTTAGTATAGGCCGGTGTTCAGTCTCTGCCATCTATCAGTCTGTGGTCTATTCATAATTTCTTTGAATAACAGTTCCTCCAGAACCACTTGGCCCATTCAGTGCAATTTGGCATGGAACATTGGGGGACATGAATAGATCAGAAAATCCCAGGCCCATGGCAGCTATCTTGAACGGTTGATTATGATAAAACGAGGAACGGAGCATCGGGGAAAACTATAATTGTTGATCTAAAATAGCCACAACGGTGAAGGTTTATTTACAACCTTTCCTACCAAATCCTGTTAGTGGCAATTGGAATATCGAAAATATTGCCGACCAAAAATACAGATAACCTTCGTGAAAAAGATATATTTGAATTCTCCTGCCATTGGCATATTTGACCCGAAATATTTCTTGTGGCATCCGGATGTCTAGTATATTGAATCTAAGACATCTTGAGAATCTATTTCTCCCACCAAATGCTGGACGCATTTAGATTGAAATGTTTACTGTGGCAACAGAAAAAATGAAATTAGCCAATTTCTCTCGTTGGCGCGGATGAAAGCATATATAAAATCATTGGTGATCATTGGTGTAGGATGAAATTAGTCTATAAAATATGAATGTTAACCCATTCGACTGGTACATGATATTATTAGATCAACAAATTAATAATAAGAAAATTTCATTTGAACCAGTTCATTTATCAAAATGGGTAATTTTGTTTAAAAATAGTGATATTACTAGCAAAAAGTGTAGATCCTGATGAGCCAGCTCATAGATCGTGATGAGACAGCTCATCTGGATCTACACTTTTTGTAAGCCTATTTAGAGGTCTATGGTGTTGAATGGGTTAACTAAGCGTCATAGTACGCTCATCCACATGGTTCCGCTGGCGGCGAGGGTATATAAGCTCAATCATCATCGTAGAAGGAAACCAGAGTACTCGGAGAAAACCCACCCGTCCAATCTGGTGATCACCGTACCATCTCGTATACTCGCGAGGTTCAAACCTGGGTTGCATTGGTGAGATGTGAGTATGCTAACCACTGTGCTAATTGCGCAACTATCCAGAGTATGTTGATCACTCTAGTTGACCTGATAGAACAAACCGTGTTTGCAGTGGAAAATGAATACAGAGAAAACATGTGTTATAGCAGCTGCAACTTTAGTTTATTTATTTTCAATAGATTTTCGTGTTCACTTGTATTCACTTATCACAGTAATGGTGATTTGTTGTATAGGTTTGCGTGGGGTGCATGATTACGATTGTTTCGAATTGTGTATATGAACAACTTGTTATTTGTTGATCAAAATGTCTTTCAAATAAATATATTAAAAATTTAATTTGTTGATATGTAAATACAAATGTAATGAAATAGCATTACGTGCATTTATAGCGGGAAATCACTTGCCTCTCGTCGCTATAGGTACAAATCTCACTTGGGGTGTCGAATTCTTTCAAGTGAGCAAGCTCTCCAACTGGCTTGGGGAAGTTCAGTGGTTCTGTCTGGGTGCCTCTCCGTGTCTGAAATACTGCACGAAGAGGCATCACCCAGGCACAGTATTAGGCAGAGAGCCGTCGGGCCGTCTTTTCGACGGCCTATCACCTAATAAGACGGTCAATTATATTGGCGACGGTTACCGACACCTGATATATACGTGTTTTTACGTGTCCGTTTTAAAACCATCACGCCTGCAGTTTTGGAGTTCTAAAACAAAACCTAAAGATTGCAAATTTTATCTTTATAAGAGCATTATCTAATATTTTGGACATTTATATAATGATTTATTTTGAAAAACAATGATGCTTACATTTGAAATTGTATGGCAATCGTCAATTAAAAATATCTCCTACATGTGTTATATAAAATCACCACAGCTGGGTCAATGCTGGCATAATCATGGACAATTACTGGGGCGTTCTAAAAATAGATATATGTAATAGCCGATACTTTATTAGTGTACTACCTTATGTAGCTCTCTAGGCTTGTTTGATTTTCTGAAATTCCTGAGGTCACGACTTTTATACTTATTTGTTAACATAAAGATCAAAGAGGCATATGTCACAGCTTAGCTTTGAATGCAGTAAGTCACAGATTTAACAAGGAAAATTACTGGGTTTGTTAGTGATAATTTCAATTTCTGAAAATGTGTGCAAGGCATGTGCTTTATAATGAGACAACCAATCAAATTTAATACATGCATAGATCACAGGCATTATGCCATTGATTGCATAATTGACAGCAGCTGTGAAAACACTGGTTTTCAGTTTATTGTTTTATTGCCTGCCAGGGCAATAAATGTTCTGGGATCAAAGTAAGTGAAACTTGTGTATTGTACATATGTCAACACAATACACAGGACACATCAAAGCCAATTAAAATTTATGACTTCCAGAATCGGTGTGAAAAATAATCATTAGGCCTACTTTGTTGTATGGATGAAATCATTCAGTTTGTGTGTAAACACCAATGCCTATACATTATTTTTGATGATTTTTACAGCAGTTAAAAGGTAAAAAAGTGTCTTCTTTCCAAATGTCTTTACTTGATAGAAATATCTTGATTAAAAGGCACATATAGCTATATATATATATATATACAGTATACCCTGAACAATCTAGCATGGCTGTATCTGTCTCAATATCCAGATATTAGGACATTCATTGTCTTTATAACCTAATTGAAAAAGACAGGCTTACCATACAAATATGAGTTTGATACTGTGAGAAAGAGAATTTTATTCTCTACAAACTTTACATTGACCAAAATTCTGTTTAAATAAACAAATAGTGCCAATAATTGTATTATTCTGGGAAATTATTTTTTTAGACTCCCATTTGGATATTTCTGCCTAATACTGTGCACCCAGGGCTTCCCCCCATTAATACTGCACAATGAGGCATCACCCAGGGCTTCCCCACCCATTAATACTGCACAATGAGGCATCACCCAGGGCTTCCCCACCCATTAATACTGCACAAAGAGGCCCCACCCAGGGCTTCCCCACCCATTAATACTGCACAAAGAGGCATCACCCAGGGCTTCCCCACCCATTAATACTGCACAATGAGGCATCACCCAGGGCTTCCCCACCCATTAATACTGCACAAAGAGGCATCACCCAGGGCTTCCCCACCCATTAATACTGCACAAAGAGGCATCACCCAGGGCTTCCCCACCCATTAATACTGCACAATGAGGTATCACCCAGGGCTTCCCCACCCATTAATACTGCACAATGAGGCATCACCCAGGGCTTCCCCACCCATTAATACTGCACAAAGAGGCATCACCCAGGGCTTCCCCCCCCATTAATACTGCACAAAGAGGCATCACCCAGGTCTTCCTCCCCATTAAACTTTCTCCCCACTAATACTGCACAAAGAGGCATCACCCACGGCTTTCCCCCCATTAATACTGCACAAAGAGGTATCACGCAGGGCTTCCTCCCCATTAATACTGCACAAAGAGGCATCACCCAGGGCTTCCCCCCATTAATACTGCACAAAGAGGCACCCAGGGCTTCCCCCATTAATACTGCACAAAGAGGCATCACCCAGGGCTTCCCCCATTAATACTGCACAAAGAGGCACCCAGGGCTTCCCCCCCATTAATACTGCACAAAGAGGCATCACCCAGGGCTTCCCCCATTAATACTGCACAAAGAGGTATCCAGGACTTCCCCACCATTAATACTGCACAAAGAGGCATCACCCAGGACTTCCCCCCACTAATACTGCATGAAGAGGCACCCAGGACGTTCCCCCCACTAATACTGCAAGAAGAGGAACCCAGT
>CM026395.1:53184557-53200848 GCA_014843695.1 Archivesica marissinica | reverse complement strand
CAGTCATGTGGGTTCAACATCAGTCATGTGGGTTCAACACAAGTCATGTGGGTTCAACATCAGTCATGTGGGTTTAACACCAGTCATGTGGGTTCAACACAAGTCATGTGGGTTCATCACCAGTCATGTGGGTTCAACACCAGTCATGTGGGTTCAACACCAGTCATGTGGATTTAACACCAGTCATGTGGGTTTAACACCAGTCATGTGGGTTCATCACCAGTCATGTGGGTTCAACACCAGTCATGTGGGTTCAACATCAGTCATGTGGGTTCAACACAAGTCATGTGGGTTCAACATCAGTCATGTGGGTTTAACATCAGTCATGTGGGTTCAACACAAGTCATGTTGGTTCAACATCAGTCATGTGGGTTCAACATCAGTCATGTGGGTTCAACATCAGTCATGTGGGTTCAACACAAGTCATGTTGGTTCAACACCAGTCATGTGGGTTCACACCAGTCTGTGGGTTCAACACAAGTCATGTGGTTCAACACCAGTCATGTGGGTTCAACACAGTCATGTGGGTTCACACCAGTCATGTGGGTTCAACACCAGTCATGTGGGTTCAACACCAGTCATGTGGTTCAACACCAGTCATGTGGGTTCAACACCAGTCATGTGGGTTCACACCAGTCATGTGGGTTCAACACCAGTCATGTGGGTTCAACACCAGTCATGTGGGTTCAACACCAGTCATGTGGGTTCAACACAGTCATGTGGGTTCAACACCAGTCATGTGGGTTCAACACCAGTCATGTGGGTTCAACACCAGTCATGTGGTTCAACACCAGTCATGTGGACACCATCATGTGGGTTCAACACCAGTCATGTGGGTTCAACACCAGTCATGTGGGTTCAACACCAGTCATGTGGGTTCAACACCAGTCATGTGGTTCAACACCAGTCATGTGGGTTCAACACCAGTCATGTGGGTTCAACACCAGTCATGTGGGTTCAACACCAGTCATGTGGGTTCAACACCAGTCATGTGGGTTCAACACCAGTCATGTGGGTTCAACACCAGTCATGTGGGTTCAACACCAGTCATGTGGGTTCAACACCAGTCATGTGGGTTCAACACCAGTCATGTGGGTTCAACACCAGTCATGTGGGTTCAACACCAGTCATGTGGGTTCAACACCAGTCATGTGGGTTCAACACCAGTCATGTGGGTTCAACACCAGTCATGTGGGTTCAACACCAGTCATGTGGGTTCAACACCAGTCATGTGGGTTCAACACCAGTCATGTGGGTTCAACACCAGTCATGTGGGTTCAACACCAGTCATGTGGGTTCAACACCAGTCATGTGGGTTCAACACCAGTCATGTGGGTTCAACATCAGTCATGTGGGTTTAACACCAGTCATGTGGGTTCAACACCAGTCATGTGGGTTTAACACCAGTCATGTGGGTTCAACACCAGTCATGTGGGTTCAACACCAGTCATGTGGGTTCAACACCAGTCATGTGGGTTCAACCCAGTCATGTGGGTTCACACAGTCATGTGGGTTCAACACCAGTCATGTGGGTTCACACCAGTCATGTGGGTTCAACACCAGTCATGTGGGTTCAACACAGTCATGTGGGTTCAACACCAGTCATGTGGGTTCAACACCAGTCATGTGGGTTCAACACCAGTCATGTGGGTTCAACACCAGTCATGTGGGTTCAACACCAGTCATGTGGGTTCAACACCAGTCATGTGGGTTCAACACCAGTCATGTGGGTTCAACACCAGTCATGTGGGTTCAACACCAGTCATGTGGGTTCAACACCAGTCATGTGGGTTCAACACCAGTCATGTGGGTTCAACATCAGTCATGTGGGTTCAACACCAGTCATGTGGGTTCAACACCAGTCATGTGGGTTCAACACCAGTCATGTGGGTTCAACACCAGTCATGTGGGTTCAACACCAGTCATGTGGGTTCAACACCAGTCATGTTGGTTCAACACCAGTCATGTGGGTTCAACACCAGTCATGTGGGTTCAACACCAGTCATGTGGGTTCAACACCAGTCATGTGGGTTCAACACCAGTCATGTGGGTTCAACACCAGTCATGTGGGTTCAACACCAGTCATGTGGGTTCAACACCAGTCATGTGGCTGGGTTCAACACCAGTCATGTGGGTTCAACACCAGTCATGTGGGTTCAACACCAGTCATGTGGGTTCAACACCAGTCATGTGGGTTTAACACCAGTCATGTGGGTTCAACACCAGTCATGTGGGTTCAACACCAGTCATGTGGGTTTAACACCAGTCATGTGGGTTCAACACCAGTCATGTGGGTTCAACACCAGTCATGTGGGTTCAACACCAGTCATGTTTAACACCAGTCATGTGGGTTAACACCAGTCATGTGGGTTCAACACCAGTCATGTGGGTTTAACACAGTCTGTGGGTTCAACACCAGTCATGTGGGTTCAACCAGTCATGTGGGTTCAACACCAGTATGTGGGTTCAACACCAGTCATGTGGGTAACACCAGTCATGGGGTTCAACACCAGTCATGTTAGTTCAACACCAGTCATGTGGGTTCAACACCAGTCATAACACCACACAAACCACAGTGGGTTCAACACCATCATGTGGGTTCAACACAGTCATGTGGGTTCAACACAGTCATGTGGGTTCAACACCAGTCATGGGGTTTAACATCAGTCATGTGGGTTCAACACCAGTCATGTGGGTTCAACACCAGTCATGTGGGTTTAACATCAGTCATGTGGGTTTAACACCAGTCATGTGGGTTCAACACCAGTCATGTGGGTTTAACATCAGTCATGTGGGTTCAACACCAGTCATGTGGGTTTAACATCAGTCATGTGGGGTCAACACCAGTCATGTGGGTTTAACATCAGTCATGTGGGTTTAACACCAGTCATGTGGGTTTAACACCAGTCATGTGGGCTTAACACCAGTCATGTGGGTTCAACACCAGTCATGTGGGTTTAACACCAGTCATGTGGGTTCAACACCAGTCATGTGGGTTTAACACCAGTCATGTGGGTTCAACACCAGTCATGTTGGTTCAACACCAGTCATGTGGGTTTAACACCAGTCATGTTGGTTTAACACCAGTCATGTGGGTTTAACACCAGTCATGTTGGTTTAACATCAGTCATGTGGGTTTAACACCAGTCATGTGGGTTTAACACCAGTCATGTTGGTTTAACACCAGTCATGTGGGTTCAACACCAGTCATGTGGGTTTAACACCAGTCATGTGGGTTTAACACCAGTCATGTGGGTTTAACACCAGTCATGTGGGTTTAACACCAGTCATGTGGGTTTAACACCAGTCATGTGGGTTTAACACCAGTCATGTTGGTTACATGATATGGAACAGACTTGACATGGAGCTTTGCTCACATTTCAAACTTGAGCTCAAATGTTTATGATTGGCTGATTCTGAGATGCACTCTCAGGTAAACCAATCCGAGGCTTGAGACAGAGTTTGAGATTGGAGAATAGTTGTATAACCTCCAGGCCTGTTCTCTATTCTAAGCTTATTCACTTCTTATTATGTAACGTAGGACACTTAATATAACACTGTAATATCATATATAGGGTGTTCTCTAGAGCGGAATGGCAGGGCGCAGCGCCCTGCCCCATTTGCCCTTTATGCCCGCCCTTTTGCCCGATTTGTTCCGCCCTGCTGCCCAAACTAGAACCATGACTCTTTGATCATGCTTAATTAGCTGTCAATCATCGTACGGTAGGTTAACAGTCAACCGTATATTAGCCGATACGTGTGATCTGTTTACTTTATCAATAATTAGTATATACTGTACACAACAGCTGGGGGCATAATTATGCCGATACCGTAAGAAATCGATTTATCAATGGATTAATTGGTGATAATTGGATGACTGCAACTGTTAAAAAAAAGAAGAAGTAGGGCCTATGATTGTAACACCTAGTATTTCGAGAATTTCGAAAGTTACCTCGGAACGAACCGTGCTGAGTACACGTGCAGGATGACGAAGAGTTGTCGTTATTTCAAAGGAAAATAGACTGACTAGGGAAACAACTCATTTTGCGACATTCACCTTAGACCACTTTACGCTAAGTTTTCTATTTGGTGAATTTGAAAAAAAAACGATCCGAAAATGAAATTTTTGGACCAACGTTAAAGTGCTAGAAAAAGATGTAAAGAACAAGTGGAGGTGGGAATGGTTGGAAGAAATCGACGAATCCAGTCAAAAGTATGAGAAATGGTTGAAAAAACCGGACATACACGGGGTTTGTTTTTGTGTTCCCTGCGGAAAGACAATCAGCTACAAGTCATCCGGGAAAAAAGCAGTCAAAAGTCATTCCACTGACAATATGCACAAGCGGAATGTAGTGATTATCAAAACAAACCACGTACAGTTAATTATGGGACATAGGGCTATTTACAGTACGAACAGAATTATTTGGGATTTCCGAAATGGACATCAAAATACCGAAATGGACTATTTATACAAGCTTCATCATATTGATTTCGTTCTGAATTGTGCTTTTCAAACACGCTTTCAATTTAGCCATTGGGCAACTCAAACTTAACATTTTACAGCAAATAACTTTAGCACTTGAGCAAACTTTCTATCAGGTTTGATCTGAAAACTCTTGTTAAAATATGCATCAGCAGCCTCTCATAATAAAGAATGTAGTTATAATAAAATACATGTTTTAATGTTTTCTCGGTGGGGTGACGGCTCCGCCGCGCCCTCTTGCGGCTAAAAATCCACCCTGCCCTTTTTCTGGCCCACCCTACCCCTTTTCTGACCCACCCTGCCCTTTTTACCACTCTAGAATAAACCCTAATATAGTAAATTCTAATTGTCTCCGAGTGTGTGTGTGCCTGCGCACGTTTAAACTTCATTTATTTTACAACGATTGCGAAGTAAGTTCTAACACCTTATATTAATCACTTTCGTTGGTGCGGATGAAAGCGTAAATGTGGTCATTCGTGTGGGAGGAAACCAGAGTACCAGTGAAAACCCACCTGCCCGATCTGGCGACTACTGTACCATCTCACATACTTCCCGGTCCGAGGAGCGAACCTGGGTTGCATTGGTGAGAAGCGAGCGCACTAACCACTGCGCTAATCGGACAGCCTGCGCACATCAGGTGGGGTAGTCATTAAATGTGGCTTGTGGCTGCTGTTTTGTTACAAAAACACCTACCAATTCCAGTAGTTTTCTAGCATCTGATAAAAGGGAAATAACTTGTCCAATGGTAATTGGAGGTGTTTGTGGCACAGTGGGAGTAACTCGCCCCTCTGTCTGGCCACCACCAGGAGGCAGCACATCTGGTCCATTCGATGTCTTCTCAGATCCTAATTTAGGTTTATGTTCTGGTATATTATCGTCCCTGTTTGTTATCTGTATTTTTATGAAGAATATATTCAACTTAGTGAGCTGTATCAAATCAATGTCAAATGAGGTATTAATCAATAGTCATTAAAACGGAAATATACATGTATATATCCTCATCAATATTCAAAAAACGGAAATATACATGTATATATCCTCATCAATATTCAAAGCTGAAATACATGTATATATCCTCATCAATATTCAAAGCTGAAATACATGTATATATCCTCATCAATATTCATAGAAATGGAAATATACATGTATATATCCTCATCAATATTCATAGAAATGGAAATATACATGTATATATCCTCATCAATATTCATAGAAACGGAAATATACATGTATATATCCTCATCAATATTCAAAGCTGAAGCTTGAGGGAGATTTGGGAGATATTGTCTCCCTGAGCTGCCTCATTTCTCCAAGTTTTGAGCTCAGACAGAAGTTATGCAGAAGGCATAGAGTATTAGATAGAACTAGGGATGGCAACGAATATTCGCTTGGACGTCCGAATATCCGAATACTATTCTAGTATTCGCATATTCGGAAAAAATAAACTATCAGATATGTTTTCTTTTGAAACCATCATAAAACATTCCAATACAAAAGAAATCGTCCCAGAATGTGTGAATAAACCATGTTAATTGACACTCTGCCATGTAATTGGATAATTACAGTAGGTGCTAAGGTAGGTAGTGTTTAATTATGATGCCAAATCTGTATAGAGGAGAAAATTCCTTTAAAATATTATAAACACTTTGCAACAACAACAGACGGATCTGTAGTCCAGTGGTAACACGTTGGACTGGTAATCCAGGGATCGCAGGTTCGATCCCCCGTCTAACCCTAATAAAATTAACAGTCTTTCAGATGGAACGTTAAACCGAGGTCTTGTGTCGGTGCTTTACACTGTGCACGTAAAAGAACCAGAGAAGACTCTGGAATGGGTCTCTGTCTGTATCATTGCACTATCCTCCAAAATCTAAAATGACTAATATCTTCAGGAGGCGTCGCTCATATGGGCAACCGGTAGCAACGATAAATAAACGTAAAACACACACACGCAACAACAACCACATGTATCTTAAATTCTTAATTAACTGCTCAATATTACCAAAAAATACTATTTATAGTACGATCTTTATTATATTGTCCTAAAAAATGCCAATTTGAGGGATTTTGAGTTTTTGATAGAATTATATTGAATAGTAAAATCGCTATTCGTTACCATCCATATATAGTAGATATTTGAATGAATCAATAAACTTCAAAATTCACACTAATAGCCCTGATAACACACATAGAGGTGTGTTTATGGTTGTATATATGTAAATAGGCAGAAGTGCATCCGCGGTCCAACCGAATGTAGTCCCAATAACTAATATAGTTCTTTTTTTGGGGGGTAAAAATGCATTTTCATGTCAGGCAGTGTATAGTTTTTGTGTTTTTTGAGAAATTATGTGACTTGAGAAAACTTCAGACCAGTTGATGTGTAGAAAAGATGTGGTATAAGAATTCAGGCCATTGCAAACTGAAGGTTGGTATACTGTATTATTTGGCAGAGGAATACAGTGTGTAAACACAGTGACGTTATTCACAGGCGAGCACTGGTTATTTCAAACATTAAATTTGAAATATTCTTGGTGTGTTTCAGGCTGATTTGATTACCTTTTCACAGTGGAAGAAATGAAAGATTGGAAATATAAATGAACAGACTGTATGTTTTTACTTTTTACTATGTATTTAATAGGCAATTTATTTGTTGTTTTACAACGTTATACATGTGAATTCACTTAATACGACAGTAATGTATATAACATAAAAATGTCCCGCACCTCCTACATCGAAACTGTCTAACATACAATTTGAGATTATGTATAATTATGCTGATCTATTTAAATTTAAATGCTCAATAAAAATGCATGTACATACTGCATGAAGTTTTTAAAATAACAGAAACATGCACTAAACTAAACATATACTTTTCATATACCGTCGTCCATCCTCGCCTGTAAGACGATCTCACTTATAAGATGACTTTGGTCATGAAATATGTGGGTTTTGGCATGCACTCACATATATAAGACGGATTGATAAAATGGACACCAGACCAAGTATAAATTGCATGTTTGGCCAGTGCAAGACTGCAAGTTGAAGATATTGTCAGAGTGCTATCTTTTATAAAAACGTAATTATGGATACCATAAATTTTATTACATTTTAATTTTTTTAAAACATTTTAAAAATGTGTTAATTTTTTAGCACTCACGCATAAGACGGAAGGCCACTTTGAGGCCATAATCTAGTGGTAAAAAACTTGTCTTATAGGCGAGTATGGACGGTCCAAAAATATTACGAAGACTGTGAAACTGTAGTATTACCTGTTCAATATAAGCTTCCTCTAGCCATGTGGAATATCTAGTCAACATCTGCATGTTCAGTTTCCAGAACCGATGTCCAAGTGGTGTCAAATAAATATCGTCATTCCAACAGTTCTGTAAACACGTCCACAACTCGTGAGTGGAATGAAGATGATACGACGAGCCAGCTAAAATTGAAATTTGTCTTGTCTTACATTATAATTTAGCATCGCACAAACAGCGGTCATACAGCAACATTACAACTTTATTTGGTGAAGGAAGAAGACATATGGTGTTGCTCTGGCTACTGGGTTTTTTTGTGGGTGGGTGGGGATTAACCCTTTTAATCCGTTACCTCATAGAAACACCTCTTAATGCCAATACGACATACATTGACAATGTAGTAGCCAAACCAATGGTCATAATAAAGGTCACAATCTCATGTAGTCCCAGTAATATCTATGGAGGTGGGATAGATATGGCGACTACTTATTCACTGCATGATAGCTAAATGGCTGTTGTTTGTATGGATATATAATAGTATATTAACCTAAATATCATGTAGTCCCAGTAATATCTATGGAGGTGGGATAGATATGGTGACTACTTATTCACTGCATGATAGCTAAATGGCTGTTGTTTGTATGGATATATAATAGTATATTAACCTAAATCTCATGTAGTCCCAGTAATATCTATGGAGGTGGGATAGATATGGCGACTACTTATTCACTGCATGATAGCTAAATGGCTGTTGTTTGTATGGATATATACAGTCAAACCTGCCTTAAGCAGCCAGCCAAGGGAGTCAGACAAAGTTGTTGCTTAGCACAGGTGGCTGCTTAATAGAGGTCAAATATATAATAAAACAACCAATTGGGAATCAGGAAAATGGCTTCTTAATACAGGTTGGCTGCTTAATGGAGGTGACCACTAACACAGGTTTGACTGTAATAGTATATTAATCTAAATCTCTATGAATGCGTTAAGTCTCACCAACAGCTTAGGTCATATAGCGACTCTCTGGCTGTTATTGATTTAGAAATACACTGGTGCTATTCATGAACTTCCACGTAGAACCATGAACTTCCACGTTGCTGGAAGTATATTAGTCTGTTTTCTTGTTTTATTAGAGAATGATGGATAAAGTTGTTCCAATTCAATGCTCACTATTACATGAGACCTTGGTTTATAGTCCCATCAGGGTCAGACGGCGGGAGTCGAACCTGTGATCACTGGATTCTCAGTCCAACGTGTCAACCACTGGTTCACTGACCCGTCTTTTTCCTAATGTTATGTTATATTTCGTGTTTTACGCCTGCATCAGCACCATTTTTGGGCTATATCGCCGGCGGGCAATTTACCTAACAACACCTTTCCTGGGCAGGCTCCAGCGGTTAACCAGTACTTGGGTGCACCAACCTCCGTAAGAAACTAGTCAGCGACCGTAACCACTCGACCACGGAGGCGGACCTTTTTCCTAATACAGAATAAATTGTGTTAATGAGAGTGATACCTGGTGACTTGTTGAAGGCTGTAACCAGAGATGATTCAAATCCTCCAGCCAGTTCTTGGAACCTGAAACCAAGCATGCAGTAGGTGTATTATCTTTGGATCCGAGGACACACACATACTCTTTAACCTTTTCCCTCATAGAAGCACCTCTTGACGCCATTACCAATACAACATACATTGAGAATGTAGTAGCAAAACCAATATTCATAAACCCTTACTCCCATCGAAGCACCTCTTGACACCATTACCAATACGACATACATTGACAATGTAGTAGCCAAACCAATATTCATAATAAAGACCAGAATCTCTATGTAGTCCCAGTAATATCTATAGAGGTGGGATAGATATGGCGACTACTTATCAACTGCATGATAGCTAAATGGCTGTCGTTTGTATGGAGATATAATAGTATATTAACCTAAATCTCTATGAAGGAAATGGTTAAATGGCTGTTGTTTGTATGGAGATATAATAGTATATTAACCTAAATCTCTATGAAGGAAAGGGTTAATATTACACATATTGCAATGTCATTCAATAAAATTTGATGCATGAAATTGTAGAAATGCTTAAACACAAATAACTGATTCCATCACACTTGTATTATATTGTTCAAGCATGACTGGCTGTACAAGCAATATCGTTGTATGCTAGGTGAAATAAAGGCTATAAATAGTTCAAATAATTGTAGCAGATGACTTCATTAACCCATTCAACACCAAGTAAAAAAAATCAGTCGCCCAAATGCATTTATGCGGTGGCGACTTTAAATAACATTATTAGTCAGACACCAAGTAACTGACATGGACTGATGCATGATATTATTATACTAGTAAATTAATAAGAACATTACATTTGGACCAGTTCATTTATCAAAATGGGTAATTTTGACTAAAAATAGTAATATTACTGGCAAAAGGTTTTTGTAAGGCTATTTAGAGGTCTGCGGTATTGAAAGGGTTAATGTCTCCCGTAGTTGTAGCTGAAGACTGCAAGTATGTCATGCAATTTCACTACAATTGTGTCACAAGTGTCTCATAACGACACAATTGCAAAGAAATCACATGACATAAATGATATGACTGTTCCTGGCATCGCTAGCGAGCTAAGAGTTATTGCAACATTCACAAAATCTGATTTTCAGCAGACATACCACAGACTGAATAATTTGCGGAAATCTATTTGCATGAATAACATGAACCATGTAAACGATGTTTTCCGGAGTAAGAAAACACAGAATTTTGCATTTCGCTATTTTAATTTCAGTTATTGATACTTAATTTCTGTCAGATGAAATTTATTCTGCATTAAAAAGTTGGATAAATATTTCAGATTCTGAGAACATTTCAAATATTTCTAAGACACAAAGTGTGTTCCTCTTTTACAATATTAAGTTCTTTTTTTTATATACTTTATTTATTTTACAACGATTGCGAAGCAAGTTTTAACAACTTATATTAATCACTCTCGTTGGCTCGGATGAAAGCGTATATGTGGTCATTCATGTGGGAAGAAACCGGAGTACCTGGAGAAAACCCACCTGTCCGATTTGACAACAACGTACCATCTCACATACTTCCCTGTCCGAGGATCAAACCCGGGTCGCATTGGTGAGAAGCAAGCGTGCTCTAATCGGACAGCCAATATTAAGTTCTTGCATGCGTATTAATGTATGTGGGAGGGTGAATAATACTAGCGGAGATATAAATATATACCACCAATAAACACAGCATTTATCATTGTATCACATCACTTGTAGTATTCAGTTTCTTACAGCCATCACATATTTTCTTATATGTACACACGTGTAATATAACCTGGAAGGATTGTGATTGGTTGAGAGAATAATCCTTATCATTTGTAAATTACTGTAAACTTTAAATTATGCATATTTCTAGGACAAACGACGATTTAAAAGAAGTCTTAACATAATTATAAAGCTGTTTTAACATAAAATATAACGCTGCTCTGCATAGTGACATCATAACAATTTGCGCAGACGTTATTTTGTGCAAACATATCACTAACAAGAGTGCTATATGTAATGTGTTAAAAAATGATCAAAAAGGAGCGCTTAATAGCAAAATTCAAAAACGAGTAAAATAAGTTATGAAACCACCACTCACGTAAGGTCCTATATGTACGTGACCTACATTTATACTGGTACAATGAAAAGTGCCTAAATCTAACTGCCTCCAAACAAACAATTTCATGGTCCAGATTTTTCCTTCAAAAATATGGTATTTGTTGACAATTTCTTATATACTCAAAAATAATTCATTTTTCATTACTTTCTTATATTTATGCTTTTAACTACTCACACTTTTAACTTCTTTGCGGGTTTTTTTGACGCGCAACATGTCTACATCCCCACGAGGGGTTCGACATTACAGGAAGATAGATAGATAGATAGAAGAAATAAAGACTAAAACCTGATTTGGAAGTAGACTGGCAAACTCCATTTGTTAATGAATGCATGGTAGCTAGGGTGGTCACGCAATCTGTGTACACTCATCTGTGATCCACACTGCCTTTCAAACTGCTCTAAGAATGCCATGCTGATCAAGTATTTCTGAAAACAAAAATACATTCCATCAATCAAGATAAAGTATAAACTTGATTTAATTGACAATGATCGTGAAACAAGCTTTAACAACTTATCTTAATCACTTTCGTTGGTGTGTTTTACGTTTATTTATCGTCGCTACCCATATGAGCGACGCCTCCTGAAGATAATAGTTATTTTAGATTTTGGAGGATAGTGCATGATACAGACAGAGACCCATTCCAGAATCTCCTCTGGTTCTTTTACGTGCATGGTGTAAAGCACCGACACGAGACCTCGGTTTAACGTCCCATCTGAAAGACTGTTAATTTTATTAGGGTCAGACGGGGGATCGAACCTGCGATCCCTGGATTACCGGTCCAGCGTGTTACCACTGGAATACATATCCGTCTGTCACTTTCGTTGGCGCGCGTGACAGAGTATTTGTAGTCATTCATGTGGGACAAAACCCACCTGTCTGATCTGGCGAGCACTCTGAGATCAATTAATTGCAATTACAACATGGAATATACAACAATAAACTTACAGCATGGAATATGTCAGGATTTCCCGGGGCAAATATTGAGCTTGTCTTTGCCTCTATGTTGCTCACAACCTCCGGCCAGACTGAATTCACAATGAAATCGTATCCCCGTACCACATCTGTCGTGCTGCAAGAAATCAACAGTACACTCACATTCACATCACAATATCCTGCAATACAAACTTGGAAATGTGGAACATTGACAATTTCATCTGTAAAAGTCTATTTCTACAAAAAAGCCTACCCAAATTTAGTTTATACAAATTTATTTAGCTCGATTGCGAAACAAGTTCTTAGATCTTATATTAATCGCTCTCGAGACCTCATTCCTAATGGAATCCATCTCCACGAGGGAGAGAGAAGAGCTTAGGTCATGCAACGACTCACCAGCTTTTATTGGTAGACAAAGACCCTGGGCGCCCCTCCGAGCAGTATTGCAGGCAAATATGGGCACCTGGGTAGAACCACTGACCTATCTCAGGCCGAATAGCTTCCTCACTTGAAATAATTAGACACCCCAGTAGGATTCGAACACAGCAGTGACGGGCAAGTGATTAGAAGTCAACAGCAGTGACGGGCAAGTGATTAGAAGTCAACAGCAGTGACGGGCAAGTGATTAGAAGTCAACAGCAGTGACGGGCAAGTGATTAGAAGTCAACAGCAGTGACGGGCAAGTGATTAGAAGTCAACAGCAGTGACGGGCAAGTGATTAGAAGTCAACAGCAGTGACGGGCAAGTGATTAGAAGTCAACAGCAGTGACGGGCAAGTGATTAGAAGTCAACAGCAGTGACGGGCAAGTGATTAGAAGTCAACAGCAGTGACGGGCAAGTGATTAGAAGTCAACACGGGCAAGTGATTAGAAGTCAACAAACGTACAGGCAAGTGATTAGAAGTCAACAAACGTACAGGCAAGTGATTAGAAGTCAACAAACGTACAGGCAAGTGATTAGAAGTCAACAAACGTACAGGCAAGTGATTAGAAGTCAACAAACGTACAGGCAAGTGATTAGAAGTCAACAAACGTACTGGCAAGTGATTAGAAGTCAACAAACGTACAGGCAAGTGATAGAAGTCAACAAACGTACGGCAAGTGATTAGAAGTCAACAAACTTAACAACTTGGCCAAATTGCTTACATAACTTCGTGAATTACCTACCAGACACACAATGCAGACTGGTACCCTACGTAGTTACACAAAGCTATTACAATTAACCTCTAGGAATTTGTGCATTCAATAGTTCGGCACTACAGTCAATCAGGATGTTGAATTTTTTCAGTGTTCGGATTAGAAATATTCAAAGTAGTTTTTGTTGCCTGCCGTATGTAATTCAAACGCAAAGGAAACAACGTATTATTAGTGGTTTCTGTCCCAAGATTTGTCAGCCATCTTGTGGAGAGCATTATGGGATAGGCTTGGAAGTGTAGTATTAATGTTCATGTATGATGTACGTACCCGACTGTAACCCTCGACGTGACATCAGTAAGATGCTTACAGTGCTGTGGTATGAACTGTAATACCTTCTCAAACATTCCTTGTAGGCCATTGTGGTTGGATTTTATGAAATGCTCGGATATAACCTGAATGGGAACACAGACAAAACAATGAGAAGAAGCTATGAAATATATCTAAATATACATGATTTGTGAGTGAGTAAGTGAGTATTTAGTTTTACGGCTCAAATTTACAATCTATCAGTAAAGGCGGACACAGTATTCATTTCAATTCACAATTATTGAAAGGTTCCGAAATTACAAGTTTGAACAAAATGCAATGAACTATATCTGCAGTGTTTACGAGGAACCCGTAGACGGACACCCAATCACAATCATTGACAGGGAGGGAGCCTTTGTCGCAGGAGAACGAAACATGTGAATACATACAAACTCTGTAATACCCACCTGTTCCATGTAAGGCTTAACGATATGTTGTCTATATAAACTCTCTGCATCTTTCATCTTGTCAATGAGAGCGTATGTGCGCAAACACTGACGTAGTATGTCGACGTTTCCCGAGTCCAAGCCCCTAAGAAATGATCCTTCCAAGCTGAACTGTAGCGTGGTCGTAATGCTGGCTATTCTCTGAAAATATATCAACTTTGTACAAATATTCCTCACATATTCGTCCTAATTCAATTAATGTAACATAAATGTCTGTCCGATTCCAACATCGATTAGAACGCTCACTACTAACCAATGCGCTGGGTTCACTTTCCGGCCTGTAAGCATGGAACGGAGGTCACCATATTTGACATGTGGGTGTCCTCACCCACACACAAAACACACAACCCACCACCACCAACCCACACAACCAACACCACCCCCAACAAACACACCAAACAACCCAGTCCTCACACACAAAGGACTACACATACGCTTGCATCCACCATGCCAACGCTCACTACTAACCAATGCACTGGGTTCACTTTCCGGCCTGTAAGCATGGAACGGAGGTCACCATATTTGACAAGTGGGTGTCCTCTGAGTCCTCACACACAAAGGACTACACATACGCTTGCATCCACCACGCCAACGCTCACTACTAACCAATACACTGGGTTCATTTTCCGGCCTGTAAGCATGGGATATGGAACGGAGGTCACCATATTTGACAAGTGGGTGTCCTCTGAGTCCACCACGCCAACGCGCACTACTACCCAATACACTGGGTTCATTTTCCGACCTGTAAGGATGGGAGATGGAACAGAGGTCACCATATTTGACAAGTGGGTGTCCTCTGAGTCCTCACACACAATCACACTGTGTGCACATACAGATATTATTTTTACAGACCATTAAGGACAGAACAACAGAGTGTACATACCGGTTTAATTTGGTCCACTAGAGGTAACCCTCTACTCTTGGTTACGTAGAACTGTAGTTTGTTGAACTCAGTGGCAACTCTTTCAATCAACTGTCCATTTAATGGCCTGCAAAATTAACATTTAATAAATGCAGCAAACCATAAAATATATAATCATTGCATAAAGATCTGAAATAAAATGCATCAAATAAGATGATATGAATATTGATATTATATGGTTATTAGTTTGCTCTAAATACAGTAGTACACAACGTCACCGATTGGGAATTTTGTTAGTCAAATAAGATGATATGGAAATTTTGTTAGAGTGTAGCTGTAGTCATACAGTTGATAAATTTGAAGAAAAGATTGCTACACATAAAATGTATTACATGTTGTGATGGCATGCTGGTTTCATTAATAAAGTCTTGTATTTTATATCACTATCTATGCTTATTAAGTGGCATACCAATTCATGTGTGTTTTTATTGGTTTGTTTTGTGGCTTAAGGTCACACAAACAGCTTGGATCATATGGCGACCTGCAGCTGTTATTGGTTTGTTTTGTGGCTTAAGGTCGCACAAACAGCTTGGATCATATGGCGACCTGCAGCTGTTATTGGTTTGTTTTGTGGCTTGGATCATATGGCGACCTGCAGCTGTTATTGGTTTGTTTTGTGGCTTGGATCATATGGCGACCTGCAGCTGTTATTGGTTTGTTTTGTGGCTTAAGGTCGCACAAACAGCTTGGATCATATGGCGACCTGCAGCTGTTATTGTTTTGTTTTGGGGCTTGGATCATATGGCACCTGCAGCTGTTATTGGTTTGTTTTGTGCTTGATCATATGCGACCTGCAGCTGTGTTATTGGTTTGTTTTGTGCTTGATCATATGCGACCTGCAGCCTGTTATGGTTTGGTTTTGTGGCTTGGATCTATGGCGACCTGCTGTTATTGGTTTGTTTTGTGGCTTGGATTATATGGCGACCTGCAGCTGTTATTAGTTTGTTTTGTTGCTTGGATCATATGGCGACCTGCAGCTGTTATTGGTTTGTTTTGTGGCTTGGATCATATGGCGACCTGCAGCTGTTATTGGTTTGTTTTGTGGCTTGGATCATATGGCGACCTGCAGCTGTTATTGGTTTGTTTTGTGGC
>CM026395.1:53044811-53183557 GCA_014843695.1 Archivesica marissinica | reverse complement strand
CAATACTCCACACACAGCTTTACATGTAACAATACTTCACACACAGCTTTACATGTAACAATACTATATACACAGCATTACATGTAACAATACTCTATTCTGAGCTTTACATGTAACAATACTATATACACAGCTTTACATGTAACAATACTATATACACAGCTTTACATGTAACAATACTATATACACAGCGTTACATGTAACAATACTCTATTCTGAGCTTTACATGTAACAATACTATATACACAGCTTTACATGTAACAATACTCCACACACAGCGTTACATGTAACAATACTCTATTCTGAGCTTTACATGTAACAATACTTCATACACAGCTTTACATGTAACAATACTCCACACACAGCTTTACATGTAACAATACTTCACACACAGCTTTACATGTAACAATACTCCACACACAGCTTTACATGTAACAATACTCCACACACAGCTTTACATGTAACAATACTTCACACACACAGTGTTACATGTAACAATACTCCACACACAGAGCTTTACATGTAACAATACTATATACACAGCTTTACATGTAACAATACTATATACACAGCTTTTCATGTAACAATACTATATACACAGCTTTACATGTAACAATACTATATACAAAGCTTTACATGTAACAATACTATATACACAGCTTTACATGTAACAATACTATATACACAGCATTACATGTAACAATACTATATACACAGCTTTACATGTAACAATACTTCACACACAGCTATACATGTAACAATACTTCACACACAGCTTTACATGTAACAATACTATATACACAGCGTTACATGTAACAATACTATATACACAGCTTTACATGTAACAATACTTCACACACAGCGTTACATGTAACAATACTTCACACACAGCATTACATGTAACAATACTTCACACACAGCGTTACACGTAACAATACTTCACACACAGCATTACATGTAACAATACTATATACACAGCATTACATGTAACAATACTATATACACAGCTTTACATGTAACAATACTTCACACACAGCTATACATGTAACAATACTTCACACACAGCTTTACATGTAACAATACTATATACACAGCGTTACATGTAACAATACTATATACACAGCTTTACATGTAACAATACTTCACACACAGCGTTACATGTAACAATACTTCACACACAGCATTACATGTAACAATACTTCACACACAGCGTTACACGTAACAATACTTCACACACAGCATTACATGTAACAATACTATATACACAGCATTACAGGTAACAATACTATATACACAGCTTTACATGTAACAATACTCCACACACAGCGTTACATGTAACAATACATCACACACAGCGTTACATGTAACAATACTTCACACACAGCATTACATGTAACAATACTTCACACACAGCGTTACACGTAACAATACTTCACACACAGCATTACATGTAACAATACTCCATACAGAGCTTTACATGTAACAATACTCCATACACAGCTTTACATGTAACAATACTATATACACAGCTTTACATGTAACAATACTATATACACAGCGTTACATGTAACAATACTCCACACACAGCGTTACATGTAACAATACATCACACACAGCGTTACATGTAACAATACTTCACACACAGCATTACATGTAACAATACTATATACACAGCGTTACATGTAACAATACTCCACACACAGCATTACATGTAACAATACTATATACACAGCTTTACATGTAACAATACTATATACACAGCATTACATGTAACAATACTCCATACACAGCTTTACATGTAACAATACTATATACACAGCTTTACATGTAACAATATTATATACACAGCATTACATGTAACAATACTTCACACACAGCTTTACATGTAACAATACTATATACACAGCTTTACATGTAACAATATTATATACACAGCATTACAGGTAACAATACTATATACACAGCGTTACATGTAACAATACTATATACACAGCTTTACATGTAACAATACTTCACACACAGCGTTACATGTAACAATACTTCACACACAGCATTACATGTAACAATACTTCACACACAGCGTTACACGTAACAATACTTCACACACAGCATTACATGTAACAATACTCCATACAGAGCTTTACATGTAACAATACTCCATACACAGCTTTACATGTAACAATACTATATACACAGCTTTACATGTAACAATACTATATACACAGCGTTACATGTAACAATACTCCACACACAGCGTTACATGTAACAATACTATATACACAGCGTTACATGTAACAATACTCCACACACAGCATTACATGTAACAATACTATATACACAGCTTTACATGTAACAATACTATATACACAGCATTACATGTAACAATACTATATACACAGCATTACAGGTAACAATACTATATACACAGCGTTACATGTAACAATACTATATACACAGCGTTACATGTAACAATACTCCATACACAGCTTTACATGTAACAATACTATATACACAGCTTTACATGTAACAATACTATATACACAGCTTTACATGTAACAATACTATATACACAGCGTTACATGTAACAATACTATATACACAGCGTTACATGTAACAATACTATATACACAGCTTTACATGTAACAATACTATATACACAGCTTTACATGTAACAATACTATATACACAGCGTTACATGTAACAATACTTCACACACAGCTTTACATGTAACAATACTATATACACAGCTTTACATGTAACAATACTATATACACAGCTTTACATGTAACAATACTATATACACAGCTTTACATGTAACAATACTATATACACAGCTTTACATGTAACAATACTCCACCCAGAGCTTTACATGTAACAATACTCCACCCAGAGCTTTACATGTAACAATACTCCACCCAGAGCTTTACATGTAACAATACTATATACACAGCTTTACATGTAACACTACTCCATACAGAGCTTTACATGTAACAATACTTGACACACAGCTTTACATGTAACAATACTCCACACAGAGCTTTACATGTAACAATACTCCATACACAGCTTTACATGTAACAATACTCCACACACAGCTTTACATGTAACAATACTCCACACACAGCTTTACATGTAACAATACTCCACACAGAGCTTTACATGTAGCAATACTCCATACAGAGCTTTACATGTAACAATACTCCATACAGAGCTTTACATGTAACAATACTTCACACACACAGCTTTACATGTAACAATACTCAACACACAGCTTTACATGTAACAATACTCAACACACATCTTTACATGTAACAATACTCCACACAGAGCTTTACATGTAACAATACTCCATACAGAGCTTTACATGTAACAATACTCCATACAGAGCTTTACATGTAACAATACTTCACACACAGAGCTTTACATGTAACAATACTTGACACACAGCTTTACATGTAACAATACTTCACACACAGCTTTACATGTAACAATACTCAACACACAGCTTTACATGTAACAATACTCAACACACAGCTTTACATGTAACAATACTCCATTCTGAGCTTTATATGTAACAATACTCAACACACAGCTTTACATGTAACAATACTAACACAGCTTTACATGTAACAATACTCATTCTGAGCTTTATATGTAACAATACTCCACACACATCTTTACATGTAACAATACTATATACACAGAGCTTTACATGTAACAATACTCCATACACAGCTTTACATGTAACAATACTCCATTCTGAGCTTTACATGTAACAATACTCCATACAGAGCTTTACATGTAACAATACTCAACACACTGCTTTACATGTAACAATACTCAACACACAGCTTTACATGTAACAATACTCCATTCTGAGCTTTACATGTAACAATACTCCATTCTGAGCTTTACATGTAACAGTACTCCATACAGAGCTTTACATGTAACAATACTCAACACACAGCTTTACATGTAACAATACTCCACACACAGCTTTACATGTAACAATACTCCACACACAGCTTTACATGTAACAATACTCCACACACAGCTTTACATGTAACAATACTCCACACACAGCTTTACATGTAACAATACTCAACACACAGCTTTACATGTAACAATACTCAACACACAGCTTTACATGTAACAATACTCAACACACAGCTTTACATGTAACAATACTCCATTCTGAGCTTTATATGTAACAATACTCCATTCTGAGCTTTATATGTAACAATACTCCAAACACAGCTTTACATGTAACAATACTCCATTCTGAGCTTTATATGTATCAATACCGCTTTCAATTTCATGGATTGGATCCCACGTGCATCACAGCAATATAATGCAGTACCTGTGAAATACCAGAGGTCTGATGCACGGATTATTCTCTCACAATTGATGAGCCAATGCCTTTAAATCACGAGATTAAATCTCCCGGTAAATATCGTCTACAAACGTCACCTTGTTTTTTTTACAATGCCCGTAATTGGCAAAAATTTATTTACCAGAAAGACATAAATAAAATGACACTATATTTTTAAAATAAACGATATCTGTCTGCCGGAGAATAAGTTCCCAACATGCAACAAATTGGCAATTCCCTCGGAAACCTGGACCGGTTGCATGTCTTACAGAGATAAGTATATATTTCTGCAATTGATGTAGCAATATTTGGCCACAATTTTCGCAATTTTCCGAGATAATTTTAAGTCTTTTTCCATCTTTTATATGGTTATGATTATGTTATTAAGATTAATATATTTATTTTTATGACTGCATTTGCTCAGAGAAAGACTGGACTCGGGGACAAATGCGAGTCACCGAGTATCTGGCAACTAATACATTTAATGAACTAGAAAATTGATAGTCGTCTAAAGAAATTATCTCCCTTGATTTAACCTTCAGTAATCTTAATACAAATTTTGTGTCCGATTCTTTCTCGGAAATTAGCTGAGCACATGTCGTCCATTTATATATATTTGTTTATTTAATATTTGTATATATCTATTATGTATGGTTTATACAAATATCTTTGAGCTCAATTGGGAAACAAGTTTTTACAAACATTAGATTAACCCTTTCAACCCCACAGGCCTCTAAATAGGCTTATGAAAAGTGTAGATCCAGATGAGCCGGCTCGTAACGAGCCGTCTCATCAGGATCTGCACTTTTTTGCCAGTAATAATTATTACTATTTTTAGATAAAATTACCCATTTTGATAAATGAACTGGTCCAAAGGTAATTTTCTTATTAATTTATTGGTCTAAAAATAGCATGCACCAATCCATGTCAGTTACTTGGGGTTGAAAGAGTTAATCACTCTTGAGACCTCATTCCTCATGGAATCCATCACCACGAGGGAGAGAGAAGTGTCAATGCTAATTTTTAAGTGTCTTGCCTAAGGACACCACAACCATGGTCAGGGGGGGGGGATATTGTTCATACCCATTCCCAACCACCATCCTCACCCCTGATTCCATGTTTGCATATACAATATTATTTTGCATGTTAATTACATGAGTACTAACGACTAATTGGTCGCTATCTCTCAAATAGTACATTTGCCTCACATTTTTACATTAGACAGAATGTAGACATTCTGTACCATTACCCTTTCAACACAACAGACCTCTAAATAGGCTTACAAAAAAGTGTAGATCCAGATGAGCCGTCTCATCAGGATTTGCACTTTTTGCCAGTAGTATCACTATTTTTAGACAAAATTACCCAATTTTGATAAATGAACTGGTCCAAATGTAATTTACTTTTAATTTATTGGTCTAAAAATACCATCATGTCAATTACTTGGTGTTGAATGGTTTAAAGTAACCCGACTATCAAGAACATACTTTGGGGGGGGCATGTTCATTGATCTGACATAGAAAATGTCAATTACCCCCCCCCCTCCCCCCGCACCCACCTCCGCCCCTGCATCACTACTACAAACCTTCGATCAGGTACTGATCTCATGAAAGTCACATAATAGAAACTAAATGAAAGTCTAGAAACTGCATGAAAGTCACATAATAGAAACTATATGAAAGTCACATAATAGAAACTAAATGAAAGTCACATAATAGAAACTGCATGAAAGTCACATAATAGAAACTGCATGAAAGTCACATAATAGAAACTGCATGAAAGTCACATAATAGAAACTAAATGAAAGTCACATAATAGAAACTGAATGAAAGTCTAGAAACTAACTGGAAGTCACATAATAGAAACTAAATGAAAGTCACATAATAGAAACTGCATGAAAGTCACACAATAGAAACTGCATGAAAGTCACATAATAGAAACTGAATGAAAGACACATAATAGAAACTGCATGAAAGTCACATAATAGAAACTGAATGAAAGTCACACAATAGAAACTGCATGAAAGTCACATAATAGAAACTGACTGAAAGTCACACAATAGAAACTGAATGAAAGACACATAATAGAAACTGCATGAAAGTCACATTATAGAAACTGCATGAAAGTCACATAATAGAAACTACATGAAAGTCACATAATAGGAACTGAATGAAAGTCACATAATAGAAACTGCATGAAAGTCACATAATAGAAACTGAATGAAAGTCACATAATAGAAACTGAATGAAAGTCACATAATAGAAACTGAATGAAAGTCACATAATAGAAACTGCATGAAAGTCACATAATAGAAACTGAATGAAAGTCACATAATAGAAACTGCATGAAAGTCACATAATAGGAACTGAATGAAAGTCACATAATAGAAACTGCATGAAAGTCACATAATAGAAACTGAATGAAAGTCACATAATAGAAACTAAATGGAAGTCTAGAAACTAAATGGAAGTCACATAATAGAAACTGCATGAAAGTCACATAATAGAAACTGAATGAAAGTCACATAATAGAAACTGCATGAAAGTCACATAATAGAAACTGAATGGAAGTCTAGAAACTAAATGAAAGTCACATAATAGAAACTGAATGAAAGTCACATAATAGAAACTGAATGGAAGTCTAGAAACTAAATGAAAGTCACATAATAGAAACTGAATGAAAGTCACATAATAGAAACTGCATGAAAGTCACATAATAGAAACTAAATGAAAGTCACATAATAGAAACTAAATGAAAGTCACATAATAGAAACTAAATGAAAGTCACATAATAGAAACTAAATGAAAGTCACATAATAGAAACTGAATGAAAGTCACATAATAGAAACTGAATGAAAGTCACATAATAGAAACTGCATGAAAGTCACATAATAGAAACTGAATGAAAGTCACATAATAGAAACTGCATGAAAGTCACATAATAGAAACTGCATGAAAGTCACATAATAGAAACTAAATGAAAGTCACATAATAGAAACTGAATGAAAGTCACATAATAGAAACTGAATGAAAGTCACATAATAGAAACTGCATGAAAGTCACATAATAGAAACTGAATGAAAGTCACATAATAGAAACTGCATGAAAGTCACATAATAGAAACTGAATGAAAGTCACCTAATAGAAACTGCATGAAAGTCACATAATAGAAACTGCATGAAAGTCACATACTAGCAACTGAATGAAAGTCACATAATAGGAACTGCATGAAAGTCTAGAAACTAAATGGAAGTCACACAATAGAAACTAAATGGAAGTCACACAATAGAAACTAACTGGAAGTCACACAATAGAAACTAAATGGAAGTCACACAATAGAAACTAAATGGAAGTCACATAATAGAAACTAAATGGAAGTCACACAATAGGAACTGCATGAAAGTCTAGAAACTAACTGGAAGTCACACAATAGAAACTAACTGGAAGTCACATAATAGAAACTAAATGGAAGTCACACAATAGGAACTGCATGAAAGTCTAGAAACTAACTGGAAATCACACAATAGAAACTAACTGGAAGTCACATAATAGAAACTAAATGAAAGTCACATAATAGAAACTATATGAAAGTCACACAATAGAAACTAAATGGAAGTCTAGAAACTAAATGGAAGTCACACAATAGAAACTAAATGAAAGTCACATAATAGAAACTAAATGGAAGTCACACAATAGAAACTAAATGTGACCTTTCACAGTCTCTATATTCACCAGTCACAGAACGATCTTTTGAAATGTAACACGTATCCCTGCAAATAAGCCTGTCTGCAAAGGCAATTATTTCTCGAGATCAAATCCATATCAATTTATATCTGTAGAAAACAAGTAATCATGCTCTACTGAAATAGGCAAATCTAAAAATATATAATCAAAGTCATGTGTGAAAAAAAACCCACAAAGTTGGGCAAACGAAAATTATATTTTTAATTTTTTGCTAAATAATCTTTGTCTCGTTCGAGAATATATTCTTTATATATAGAGAATATTAGGTTACTGTCTTATAAATTTTAATTTATTAGGCGAGTCTGAGAAAAAATACAAGGCGAGGCTATTTCTTCTTGGGACATTTTCCAAACTCAGCAGACAACACAATGTGATGACAGACGCTTTGTTTATTTACAAACCGTAATCTGGGTCATAAAAGTAGTCCGTCACGAAAAATTTATTAGGCAGGCCGTTTTTGAAATTATATACTACAACCATTCTAAAGGTTAAACACTAATCTTTATTTATTTTACAACAAATGCAAAACAAGCTTCAACAACTTATATTAATCGCTCTCGTTGGCGCGGATGAAAGCGTATGTGGTTTCGTGTGGAAGGACATCCGAGCCCCTGAAGAAAATGCACCTGTCCTAGTTGACAACAACCATACCATCTCACATACATCCCGATCCGAGGATCGAACACGAGTTGGATTGGTGAGAAGCGAACGTGCAAATCATTCTGAATCACAGCTGTACAGCCAAAGTGGAGTCAAACTCTCATTTAATTGTAGGATAATCTCAGCGCAAGTTCGAACCCATCCATAAAGCTTCAATATTATTCAGTCATGAATTAAGGTTGTGAACATGGTTACTCAATTAGTAAATGTGTATTGCCATAACACGACAAGGCTCCATTTACACGTGTAAATGTAGGAAGCCCTGCAATTTAGTAGTAAAACCAACATTCATAATCATGAAGATTAATAAAAATAATATTCACAATGCATTAAACAGAACCAATCCAATCATTAATTTTGTAAACAAATAATCATAGATTTATTTGTTATGCCGCCATCTTGTTTTCATGTAGTCTCGAAGAATGTTTTGTTGAAAATTTGTTCGGTAAAACAGAAAAATGTAAACGACTATCGATATTTTATCAGTCAACTTAGTTTGTACACCGTTTAGCTGTATCGTTCTATAAGTAATGTAGGGTACAGTAGCGGTTTTTGTTAAAGATTACACATTAAGGTCAAGGTTGCTGTCAAATCTCATCTGCGGAAAGTAAAACAATCACTGCCTAAAGCCAGAACAGCCGAATGTTCGGTATAGTAAAATAAACATTTCATTTCAGCTTTGCCTTAGTCGACATTATTTTCCTCGAGTTGACAATATCCACTGTCACACTCACCGATCCACTGTCGCACTCACTGATCCACTGTCACACTCACCGATCCACTGTCACACTCACCGATCCACTGTCACACTCACCGATCCACTGTCACACTCACCGATCCACTGTCACACTCACCGATCCACTGTCACACTCACTGATCCACTGTCACACTCACCGATCCACTGTCACACTCACCGATCCACTGTCGCACTCACTGATCCACTGTCACACTCACTGATCCACTATCACACTCACCGATCCACTGTCGCACTCACTGATCCACTGTCACACTCACTGATCCACTATCACACTCATCAATCCACTGTCACTCATCGATCCACTGTCACACTCATCAATCCACTGTCACACTCACCAATCCACTGTCACACTCACCAATCCACTGTCACACTCATCAATCCACTGTCACACTCACCGATCCACTGTCACACTCACCAATCCACTGTCACACTCACCAATCCACTGTCACACTCATCAATGCACTGTCACACTCATTGATCCACTGTCACACTCACCAATCCACTGTCACACTCACCGATCCACTGTCACACTCACCAATCCACTGTCACACTCATTGATCCACTGTCACACTCACCAATCCACTGTCACACTCACCGATCCACTGTCACACTCACCGATCCACTGTCACACTCACCGATCCACTGTCACACTCACCAATCCACTGTCACACTCACCAATCCACTGTCACACTCACCAATGCACTGTCACACTCATCGATCCACTGTCACACTCATCAATCCACTGTCACACTCACCAATCCACTGTCACACTCACCAATCCACTGTCACACTCACTGAGATTAAATATTTATATAATATTACCCCAAATCTCTATACATAGGAAAGGGTTAAATACTAGTATCATCTTTAATTACGTTCCTTCTTCCCTCAAGGTTCCATTTCCTTTTATTTATATATATCAGCTTGCATAGATAGGGTGTGTGAGCTAAGTCTAAATATCTTGCATATGTTAGACCTCCCTGGATGGAGAGAGATAGATGACTGAGCAGGACCCTGTAAGCTTTCTTCATATCATCAGCAGAAAAGATAAGTTGTATTGAAACTTTCCAGGTGTGAATTCTTACTTGAACTGTAGCAGAAACAATAAAGCTCTCCACATGTCTCTCTGTAGGTCCAGACAGCATCTACTAATCTTTAGGATTGGTTTGCAGGAACTACAACAATTATTTCAAAAGATAATCTAGTAAATGTTGCTATTTATCTGCAAGAAATAATTATATAACTATTGTCTGAATGTTTTCTATTTATTCTCAACGATGACGTTTCATATTTCAGTGAAAAGAAACTCTGTGCCATTCCATGTTTTACAATATTCTGTTTGAATCTAGTAACATACCTAATATGGTATTATAACTATCCCCATTGTATAATATAACAATCCCCATCGCTTCAGGTGCGAAAGGTCCGGAGTTCGAACCCCACTGGAGCCGTTACGATTGTGCCCTTAGGCAAGGCATTTAAATTCCATGTTGCCTCTTCTCTCTCCCTCGTGGCGATGGATTCCATCAGGAATGAGGTCTCGAGAGTGATTTATAAGTTGAAATAACTATTTTCGCAATCGAGCTAAAATAAATTTGTATAAACTAACATTCCCCATTACAAGAAATGTTTAATTAGCCATGTATCCACCACACCCATGCATATTAACAGTCTTTCAGATGGGACTTTAAACCGAAGTCTCGAGTCGGTGATGTACACCGTGCATGTAAAAGAACCAGAGGAGACTCTGGAATGGGTCTCTGTCTGTATCATTGCACTATCCTCCAAAAATCTAAAATGACTAATCTCTTCAGGAGGCGTCGTTCATATGGGCAACCGGTAGCGACGATAAATAAACGTAAAACATACACACCCATGCACTGAAATCTGTATAACATTTACAGAGTAATTTTGCATACCTGATTGTTACTATGCAAGCTGTCAAATCTCACGACTTGGTTCCGTCTGTCTCGAAACTGTCAACACTTAAAATCTAGTCTGCTGTAACAAATACACAATGTCACTGCCATTCATTGAAGAATAATGAAGTAACCATGTTAATTTGGATGACAGGTAATTAGCGTAATCTTGGAAACGATATTTATTTCAAACATTTCCTACACTGAATCAGTGATTCGCTGCCATTTTGTTTATGAGATTGTGCAATATGTGTCAATCATTGTGCAACAAGCAATGGCGCCAAGAGGCGCTTCTAAGGGGGAAAGGGTTAAAGGAAAAAGTTTTTATAAAAGCTAGTTTTAGCTTCCTACTTGATACTTTGCATTATGAATTAGTTTATATAAATTTATTTTAGCTCGATTGCGAAACAAGTTATTTCAACTTATATAAATCACTCTCGAGACCTCATTCCTGATGGAATCCATCGCCACGAGGGAGAGAGAAGAGGCAACGTGGAATTTAAATGCCTTGCCTAAGGGCACAATCGTAACGGCTCCAGTGGGGCTCGAACTCCGGACCTTTCGCACCTCAAGCGAACGCGCATCCACTGCACTATCACGACTTCCGCATTATGAATTGATGTATGTCATTGTATGTTATATGCGATTTATGTTTTGCAATAAATACTGTTTAAACCAACAGCTTACCTTCCCTTGTCCAGCCCATTAAACCAACAGCTTACCTTCCCTTGTCCAGCCCATTAAACCAACAGCTTACCTTCCCTTGTCCAGCCCATTAAACCAACAGCTTACTTTCCCTTGTCCAGCCCATTAAACCAACAGCTTACCTTCCCTTGTCCAGCCCATTAAACCAACAGCTTACCTTCCCTTGTCCAGCCCATTAAACCAACAGCTTACCTTCCCTTGTCCAGCCCATTAAACCAACAGCTTACCTTCCCTTGTCCAGCCCTTAAACAACAGCTTACCTTCCCTTGTCCAGCCCATTAAACCAACAGCTTACCTTCCATTGTCCAGCCCATTAAACCAACAGCTTACCTTCCCTTGTCCAGCCCATTAAACCAACAGCTTACCTTCTCCTAAGGAGGATTAGTTCAAAACTAATTAGGTCACCCTCTATAAATAAAGAAATCTATCTCTATCTCTTCCCTTGTCCAGCCCATTAAACCAACAGCTTACCTTCCCTTGTCCAGCCCATTAAACCAACAGATTACCTTCCCTTGTCCAGCCCATTAAACCAACAGCTTACCTTCCCATGTCCAGCCCATTAAACCAACAGCTTACCTTCCCTTGTCCAGCCCATTAAACCAACAGCTTACCTTCCCTTGTCCAGCCCATTAAACCAACAGCTTACCTTCCCATGTCCAGCCCATTAAACCAACAGCTTACCTTCCTTGTCCAGCCCATTAAACCAACAGCTTACCTTCCCTTGTCCAGCCCATTAAACCAACAGCTTACCTTCCCTTGTCCAGCCCATTAAACCAACAGCTTACCTTCCCTTGTCCAGCCCATTAAACCAACAGCTTACCTTCCCTTGTCCAGCCCATTAAACCAACAGCTTACCTTCCATTGTCCAGCCCATTAAACCAACAGCTTACCTTCCCTTGTCCAGCCCATTAAACCAACAGCTTACCTTCTCCTAAGGAGGATTAGTTCAAAACTAATTAGGTCACCCTCTATAAATAAAGAAATCTATCTCTATCTCTTCCCTTGTCCAGCCCATTAAACCAACAGCTTACCTTCCCTTGTCCAGCCCATTAAACCAACAGTTTACCTTCCCTTGTCCAGCCCATTAAACCAACAGCTTACCTTCCCATGTCCAGCCCATTAAACCAACAGCTTACCTTCCCTTGTCCAGCCCATTAAACCAACAGCTTACCTTCCCTTGTCCAGCCCATTAAACCAACAGCATACCTTCCCATGTCCAGCCCATTAAACCAACAGCTTACCTTCCCTTGTCCAGCCCATTAAACCAACAGCTTACCTTCCCTTGTCCAGCCCATTAAACCAACAGCTTACCTTCCTTGTCCAGCCCATTAAACCAACAGCTTACCTTCCCTTGTCCAGCCCATTAAACCAACAGCTTACCTTCCCTTGTCCAGCCCATTAAACCAACAGCTTACCTTCCCTTGTCCAGCCCATTAAACCAACAGCTTACCTTCCCTTGTCCAGCCCATTAAACCAACAGCTTACCTTCCCTTGTCCAGCCCATTAAACCAACAGCTTACCTTCCCTTGTCCAGCCCATTAAACCAACAGCTTACCTTCCCTTGTCCAGCCCATTTCTAGTATAGTGGAATCAATCAACACCTTATGAAACCTGCTACAACAAATTATCTGTGAAGAGTTGATGCAACCGGTAAAATGACCCCCCCCCCCCCCCCCCCCCGATTCAAATAACTGATAGCGAGTTGTTGTTGTTTCAATCGATTTCCGTGTTCCGTTGTATCAATGTTTCATAGTAAAGATAATTAGTTGTATCGGCGGTGCGACATACGTTGATGTAAATTACAGATTGGTGACATATATAACTAAAGCCTCCATTCAAAATTCTGTATTTCTGCATGGAAACAACCAACTTGATGAATCAAAATTCTGTATTTCTGCATGGAAACAACTGACTTGATGAACACATTATCATTCTTTGTCTGTTTGTTTTTGCGCAATAAATTTCCGAGAATGCCAAATTTCTTCATTTCTCTGTCTTACCTGTTAATATTTGTTTAACTACAAATCCAGGAAACAAATTGCTGTATGATAATGTTGTAACTTCAATTACTTCATACATTTGCACTGTTGCAAAACTGGTTTGTGTTTCTGTTGATCCAATTATATATGTGAGCCATATTTTTCACGTTATCTGGAGATTTCAAGCCATCACAAAAGAAAAACATTTGCGAAAACATTAACGGGGAAAGTAAACAACACCGAAGATGTAGGCATGCTTAACACACTTATTATGACATCATGATTAACTCTTTCAACCCCAAGTAACTGACATGGACTGGTCCATGCTATTATTAGACCAATAAATTAATAAGAAAATTACCTTTGGACCAGTTCATTTATCAAAATGGGTAATTTTATCTAAAAATAGTAATAATTATTACTGGCAAAAAAGTGCAGATCCTGATGAGACGGCTCGCTACGAGCCGGCTCATCTGGATCTACACTTTTCATAAGCCTATTTAGAGGCCTGTGGGGTTGAAAGGGTTAAAATTGACATTATGTGATTTAGAACTCTTGTGACATTGTGCATTCTTTTTTTCTTTTTTTATTATTATTTTTCTTTTTTCCCATTCTATATGCATGTACATAAAACATTGTGCATTCTGCTTGATTCATAGCACAAGAAGATGTAACATGTGACAGAGGGCCTCAGAACAAGAAATATCACAGTAGGAATGCCCCCGCCCCGAAGCTTTATCAAGGCTGTAAGAATTTGTATGTTTGTTTGTTTGGGTTTTACGCCTTCATGAGAACCATTTCGGGCTATATCGCCAGCGGACAACATACCTAACAACACCTTTCCTGGGCAGGCTCCAGCAGTTCACCAGTACTTGGTGCACATATCTCCGTATGAAACTGCCAACTTTTCATTTAAAGAAACACGGCTTGAGCGGGCTCTAACCCGTGACCATCAGTGATGATATGTTACAGTTGTATACAAGTCAGCGACTGTAACCACTCCACCATGGAAGGGGGCTAACATGACAGGTGATGAATGCCCCCCCAAGTTTTATGATGGCTGTAAGAATTTGCATGTTTGAGATGTACTGAATAATACATACTGTATAGCGCCAATCTATATTTTGAGAAAAGTATCTGATCCGCCATCCAGCAAAACCAGGCATAACAGTTTGTCACAAGTTCAGTAAGTTTGAATATTGACATGCGCCGTGACGTGATTATGACGTAGCCATACGTCGAAGCACACCAAGGCGTTTTGACGGAGTGCTACAGACAATTTTCAGAATATTATTGTTTAAAAATTAGCAGTGTTTGATATGACAAACTCGGCTTGGATGTCCAACTTTCCAAAGTTTACACAGCTAACTACATATATATTTCCTTTTAATGTATTTGGACATATTAGGTAACAATAAAACAATGTTGCAAACAACATAGATCCAGATCACGCCGCGTCTGATCAGGATCTATGTTATTTGCTATTAAGACAAATGTTTGCGCCATTATCTAAATAGCAACTAGCATCTCCATTATCTAAATAGCATCTCCATTATCTAAATAGCATCTCCATTATCTAAATAGCAAATAGCATCTCCATTATCTAAATAGCATCTCCATTATCTAAATAGCATCTCCATTATCTAAATAGCATCTCCATTATCTAAATAGCATCTCCATTATCTAAATAGCAAATAGCATCTCCATTATCTAAATAGCAAATAGCATCTCCATTATCTAAATAGCATCTCCATTATCTAAATAGCAACTGGCATCTCCATTATCTAAATAGCAAATAGCATCTCCATTATCTAAATAGCAAATAGCATCTCCATTATCTAAATAGCAAATAGCATCTCCATGATCTAAATAGCAAATAGCATCTCCATTATCTAAATAGCAAATAGCATCTCCATTATCTAAATAGCAAATAGCATCTCCAGTATCTAAATAGCAAATAGCATCTCCATTATCTAAATAGCAAATAGCATCTCCATTATCTAAATAGCAAATAGCATAGAGTCTGATCAGTGCTGTCTGGTCTGGCTCTATGCTGTTTGCAAAAGCGATTGTGATTGGCCAGATAAAAGTCAATTAATATATAATTTCGACGAGATAGCACGATGCTAGGAACACGTTTCCTCGTACCAGTTTATTATCCGTGAAATGTTTGTAGGACAATATTTTGTTTGCAATCTACAATATTATATGGGCAACAAGAACAAGAGATGTGATCAGCGTGGATTGGAGATAATTGCTACGATGTCCGATGATGCCGTAAATTTCATCAGTACCAATAATGTGTTTTGCAAACAAATTTTCCGTCTAATCAGAGCCGCCCATCCTGGTATTGTTACCGGTGTCCAGGCTGTAACCGCCACATTCCTCATTACGTTCTTTATCATTCTAATTAGACCTGATCAATCCAGACATTTTTTTCTGCATGGAATAGAAACCCCAAACCTAATTACGCGTTTTAACATACATTTCCTGCTGAATATCTCAAGAGGACGCTAGTCCTTTTTCGGAGGCTAATAAACCAAATACAATTGTTGATTGGGCGGGCGCGATACCCTATATATGTTTACTCCTTTCATAAGCACTTCATATTGACATTGATTACATCATTGTCTTCGAAAGGCATATGCAAATTCTTTGCTCTTGTACCACTGATTTTGTGCGATTTCCGTTCGATATCAGAAATGAATCTGTCAAAATCTTAAGTTCTTCTTTCTACGATTTTGAATTAATTCTTGATTGATAATCCCATGGTGGTTTTTATTGACACTGTGCCGTCTAATTAGGAAATCTTGTTGAACTCGACCAGAATAAGACAATTTTTTTACTGATTCCGAGCTTGATGGATGAATTATCGTAGTCTTTTAACGATATTGCATTGTATGTCGTAATTCTCAAGCGAGTTTAAGATGAAAAACTTAAAACTATGGGAAAACGAATACTGCTGGTTAGATTTGAATGAAAACTTAAAACTATGTGAAAACGAACACATACTGTTTGTTAGATTTTAATGAAAACTTAAAACTATGGGAAAATGAACACATATTGTTTGTTAGATTTTAATGAAAACTTAAAACTATGGGAAAATGAACACTGTTTGGTTAGATTTTAATGAAAACTTAAAACTATGTGAAAACGAACACATATTGTTTGTTAGATTTTAATGAAAACTTAAAACTATGTGAAAACGAACACATATTGTTGGTTAGATTTTAATGAAAACTTAAAACTATGTGAAAACGAACACATATTGTTGGTTAGATTTTAATGAAAACTTAAAACTATGGGAAAATGAACACTGTTTGGTTAGATTTTAATGAAAACTTAAAACTATGTGAAAACGAACACATATTGTTTGTTAGATTTTAATGAAAACTTAAAACTATGTGAAAACGAACACTGTTTGTTAGATTTTAATGAAAACTTAAAACTATGGGAAAATGAACATGTTTGGTTAGATTTTAGATCTTAAACATGAAAAATGAGTAAATGAAAATTACTATGTGAAAACGAACACATACTGTTTGTTAGATTTTAATGAAAACTTAAAACTATGGGAAAATGAACACTGTTGGTTAGATTTTAATGAAAACTTAAAACTATGGGAAAATGAACACTTTTGGTTAGATTTTAATGAAAACTTAAAACTATGTGAAAACGAACACATATTGTTTGTTAGATTTTAATGAAAACTTAAAAATGTGAAAACGAACACATTTGTTGGTTAATTTTAATGAAAACTAAAACATGGAAAATTAAACTTGGTAAATTTTAATGAAAACTTAAAACTATGTGAAAATGAACACATATTGTTTGTTAGATTTAAAAAAAAACTAAAAAAACCTATTTGGTAAAAACAAACAAAATATGGATGTTGTTTAGATTTTAATGAAAACTTAAAACTATGTGAAAACGAACACATATTGTTGGTTAGATTTTAATGAAAACTTAAAACTATGGGAAAATGAACACTGTTTGGTTAGATTTTAATGAAAACTTAAAACTATGGGACAATGAACACTTTTTGGTTAGATTTTAATGAAAACTTAAAACTATGGGAAAACGAACACATATTGTTGGTTAGATTTTAATGAAAACTTAAAACTATGTGAAAACGAACACATATTGTTTGTTAAATTTTAATGAAAACTTAAAACTATGTGAAAACGAACACATACTGTTGGTTAGATTTTAATGAAAACTTAAAACTATGGGAAAACGAACACATATTGTTGGTTAGATTTTAATGAAAACTTAAAACTATGGGAAAACGAACACTGTTGGTTAGATTTTAATGAAAACTTAAAACTATGGGAAAACGAACACATATTGTTGGTTAGATTTTAATGAAAACTTAAAACTATGTGAAAACGAACACATATTGTTTGCTAAATTTTAATGAAAACTTAAAACTATGTGAAAACGAACACATACTGTTGGTTAGATTTTAATGAAAACTTAAAACTATGGGAAAACGAACACATATTGTTGGTTAGATTTTAATGAAAACTTAAAACTATGGGAAAACGAACACTGTTGGTAAGATTTTAATGAAAACTTAAAACTATGGTAAAATGAACACTGTTTGGTTAGATTTTAATGAAAACGTAAACCTATCAAAAATAAACACTGCTGGTTAGATTTTAATGAAAACTTAAACATATTAAAAATAAACACTGCTGGTTAGATTTTAACGTACATTCATACTACAGGTTGCGAAAAAAGGAGAATGTTACGACAGTTTAGTGCAAGAGGCACTTACAGGAAGTGCTGACTTTCTTTCATAGCTTCGTAATTAACCCATTCAGCACTAAGTAACTGACATGGATTTGTCACACTAGACTTTTTAGACCAATAGATTAATCAGAAAATTACATTTGGACAAGTTCATTTATCTAAATGGGTAATTTTGTCTAAAAATAGTAAAATTACTGGCAAACAGTGCAGATCCTGATGAGACGGCTCGCTATGAGCCGACTCATCTGGATCTACAATTTTTGTAAGCCTATTTAGAGGTCTGTAGTGTTGAAAGGGTTAATGAAAGGAAATATTGCTGTAAATAAAATGATCATAATTTGTAAGTTATTTGGGCAGTCAGTTGGGAGCCTGTAGAAAGTGCACGTAAAATATACACGACATGCAACCCAATACAACAATACTGTGAAAAGTTAATACAACAGAACATACAAATCTATAAAAACAATAAATTATTGCAAGTTATTTTAAGTGATTTTCGTGTTCCATTGTATAGTTTCTGCAAAAAGGACAATTTGTTTGTATCTGATTACAATCATACGGTGTAGATAGTTTTAGTGTGATCAAACATTATGCATGTTGTTAGGTATAATTTCTACAATTCTCATACCCGCAGCCCCCCCCCCACCTCCCTCCAGCGGTGTGCTTAGTTTTCTACAGGGTCTTTGGATGAATTACGTTTATCTGATGAAAATATGGATCCTTTTTTCCCACACTCAATAATTAAATTTGAAGCTGCCTAACCTGGATCAGCAGTTGTTTTAATCCCTAAGACAGGCCTCGCACATCATACCACATTAGGACATGTCTTCTAAGAATAAATTTTGTATTGAGGGGGCGGGGGTAGTGCATATGAAGTACATGTCACCGCCTTCAGAATGGTACCGTCCACATTGAGATCGTTCTAAGAAATGAAAGGGTTTTTAATTTAATATATTATTTAGGCAGTCCGATTAGCGCATTGGTTAGCGCGCTCGCTTCTCACCAATGCAACCTGGGTGCGATCCTTGGACAGGGAAGTATGCGAGATAGTACGGTGGCCGCCAGATCGGACAGGTGGGTTTTTTCTGGGTACTCAGGTTTCCTCCCACACGAATGACCACATATATGCTTTCATCCGCGCCAACGAGAGTGATTAATATAAGTTGTTAGAACTTGCTTATATAAATAAAGCTTAAACTTTAGGATGTCCCCGTTTGGAAATGGGATGGACCCATCCCCCAAGCTTGGGATATGGTAGACATAAAATGTATATTCAAATATTTCATTTTTGGCTTCATATGGAAAAATAAATATATAGCTCCGAGGAATATGTATTTCATTGGCGCGGATGAAAGCGTAAATGTGGTCATTCGTGTGGGAGGAAACCAGAGTACCAGGAGAAAACCCACCTGTCCGATCTGGCGACCACCGTTGAAGTTATTGATGATTTTGATGTGCCCCGTAATGTAATCAATACTATTATATTATATTCCACTTGTAACTGAGGGGTTGTGGGTTTGAACCTCGCTAGAACCACAGTATTGGAGTCCATAAGCAGTGCACTTAAGTCTACAGTGCCTCTCTTCTCTGCCCAGTAGCCAGCAGTGTACTTAAGTCTACAGTGCCTCTCTTCTCTGCCCAGTAGCCATACAAGATTGTATGCAGAGATAAGTTATTGCAAGGTCTCCCGGATTGGTCAGTGGTCCAGTTGCTAGCATGTTGGACTGGAAATCCTTGGATTGTAGGTTCAATCCCCAGGTTGGGACTATAAACTAATGTCCTATGTATGGGTGCTATATATACGGGCATGTATTTGTCTGTTATTTCCGTTGCTAGCGTGCATAGAGTTAAAGTTGCACAAACAGCTTAGGTCATATGGCGACTCTACAGCTATTCATGACCTCGGGTACCCTTCACAGTAGTATTTCAGGCACCCAGATAGAACCACCGACCTTCCTCAAGCCAGTTGGATAGCTTCCTCACATGATAGAATTTGACACCTCCCATGGTGTGATTCGAACCTACAGTGGTGAGGGGCAAGTGATTTGAAGTTCAACAGCTCGGCCATGGAGGGCTGGCCCCCTTTCTCATAAATACATTAACAATGATATATAAAACAGTGTAATCTATGAACACAGAAAGCTCACTGACAACTGAAAAGTTCAAAGTACAGTGAAATATGAAACAGACACATCACACAATAAAAGTTTCAAAATGTAAATTTCTCTCGATGGTTTAGGAACTTATGTGGTATATATTCAATTGTACAGTCTGTTTGCAAAAGTTATGTAAATGAACAGCAATATGCTGTGTCTGCTGCTGGGTTATTCTTCCAAGGCAGCAGAATCTGTTATGGAGCCAAAACATACAAATCACTCAAAACAAGTGATAGATGAACTTATTAAAACTTATTTAATACCTCATCATGATATAAAGGAAACACACACACAAAGATCTTGTGCACACACAGTCTGCCTTGGGTATCATGAATATTTACCAAACAGTTTGGGAAGGGAGGGAACCCTCAGTGGTTGGGTGGTTACTGTAATTTACTTCAAATTACTTGCCCCTCACTGACGTAGGTTCGAATCCCACTGGGGATGTCAAATTCTTCCATTTGAGGAAGTCTATAATACAGCCGGCTTGCGGAAAGTCGGTTGTTCTACCTGGGTGCCCATTCTTGCCTGGAACACCAGCGCCGGGGTTTTTCTCTCCCAATAATAGAAAGAGAGCCACCATATGACCTAAGCTGTTGGTGCGACTTTAAACCGCCAAAACAAAACCTTTGAGGAACCGCAACCCTGCAAACAGCATACTGCCTCATTGTGTGGCAAACAGCATACTGCTTCATTGTGTGGCAAACAGCATACTGCCTCATTGTGTGGCAAACAGCTTACTGCCTCATTGTGTGGCAAACAGCTTACAGCCTCATTGTGTGGCAAACAGCTTACAGCCTCATTGTGTGGCAAACAGCATACTGCCTCATTGTGTGGCAAACAGCTTACAGCCTCATTGTGTGGCAAACAGCATACTGCTTCATTGTGTGGCAAACAGCTTACCATTGTGTGGCAAACACCATACTGCTTCATTGTGTGGCAAACAGCTTACAGCCTCATTGTGTGGCAAACAGCATACTGCTTCATTGTGTGGCAAACAGCTTACTGCTTCATTGTGTGGCAAACAGCATACTGCCTCAGTGTGTGGCAAACAGCATACTGCTTCATTGTGTGGCAAACAGCATACTGCCTCATTGTGTGGCAAACAGCTTACTGCCTCATTGTGTGGCAAACAGCTTACAGCCTCATTGTGTGGCAAACAGCTTACAGCCTCATTGTGTTGCAAACAGCATACTGCTTCATTTATTAAGTCAATATTTGTAAATTTCTTATATTAATCACTCTCGTTGGCGCGGATGTGTCATTCGTGTAGGAGGAAACCGGAGTACCCAGAGAAAACCCACCTGTCTGATCTGGCGACCACCGTACCATCTCACATACCTCCCGGTCCGAGGATCGAACCCGGGTTGCATTGGTGAGAAGCGAGTGCGCTAATCGGACAGCCGTAAATTTCTTTAAATGCTATACCATCTCAATTGGGATACAGTAGTTATTATTGCCAACAGACAGACAGACGGACAGATATACCAACAACTGCAAATATTATGTTCTCCGAGATTTTCATTAACTCATTCTCACATCGAGATTTAGGCTAATATACTATATCTCTATACATACGACAGCCATTTACCTATCAGCAAGTTGATAGCATAAAAAAACACATCTATCCCACCTCAATGGATATTACATGAATATCAATAGATTCTCATCTTTATTATGAATGTTGTGTGTGTGTTTTACGCTTATTTATCATCACTACCGGTTGTCCATATGAGCATATTAATCCATAAAGGCAGGTAATTTAGAAATAGAAATTTCATTAAAAAAAAACAGGTTACTTTTAGGCAAATCTTCAAAATTGTGCATTAAAGTGGAATCAATTGTTAATGAACATTAGAATTGTTTTTTTACGTTTATTTGTCTTAGCTACCAGGTTGCCCATATGAGCGACGCCCCCTGAAGATATTAATCATTTTATATTTTTGGAGGACACAGACCCATTCCAGAGTCTCCCCTAGTTCTTTTATGTACACGGTGTAAAGCACCGATACAAGATCTCCGCTTAAAGTCTCATCCGAAAGACTATGATATGAGTCATTTTAGTGTGGTATAGCGGTGGATCGGACCTGCGACCCCTGGATTACAAGATCGATTACATTAGGAATGTTGGTTTGGCTACTTAGTACTCTGTCAAGGTATGTGTTTTGTCATCAATATCATCCAGGGCTGTTTCAGATAGATAGATAGATATCTTTATTTATAGAGGGTGACCTAATTAGTTCTGAACTAATCTTCCTTAGGGCCCTATTAAATTTCTTAACACTATAGCATTAATGCACATACACAATAATTATAACCAAAGTACACAGTTACGCCATGCAATATACATGTATAATGTTGTACAATGTATCTTAAACAAATCAGGTAAAACGACATAAGCATATTGAATGACAATCATTGTATATATAACTTTCTAGTGTCTACCGATTAAATAGTTGTTGTATCCATATTTTACATTTTGTCTTGAACATATTTAAAGATCTTGACGTCTTAATTTCCAATGGTAGACAATTCTATTGTGGAAAAGGGCTTATTTCTCCCCTACAAGTGTCACAATTTCAAATTTGTCAACAACATTGTCCTGTGTTAGATATAAATAATTTCAGTTTCTAGTGTAAACCTGTGTTGCTTTTCTTTTTTTTTTATTCGGCAGAAATGATTTCAGATTTTATTTCTCGCTAAAGTGCTATTTTCGCTAATCTGAAAGCACAGGAGTGCAAAACTAATCAGTGCGATAATTTCCCAGTAAAAATCTGTAAATGAACCATTCATCTATTAATGTAGATGTGCTGTCAAAACTAGAGATAACCCCCGATATACAGGTTAATATTTCTCTAAAAACTCCACTCATTTGGAGGGATTACACACTTCTTAACTAAGTTTTTCTTTCCAGTCTCATTATTAACACAGTGGGTGAAGTCGAACATTCTCGGGCATCAAGCTGTGTGAAGATAATTAGAAAATTAAGCCAAGATATATAAATAGCAATGGCAGTTTGAATTATGACTCTTTTTTTTGAATAATATGCTTTTCTAATTTTTTTTATTTATCATGTTTTCACACCAGACATGATTCACTGATATATTTTGTTGCTTATAGACAGGACAGGAATTCAAATAGAAAACCCATTTCCTATTTGAAATATTTATTATCATTATCAATGAAAATATCAACAATTTAACATTACTCATTGAGTCACCTACCACAATACTTGTTTTATCATATCTTAGCAAACTGCTCATTATCTTCACTTTTTAACAATGGGTTATTTATTTATCCTTGCCCCCTGGTTATAGGGGTAATGCCTCACAAAGTCTATTTAGTTACCCATGGTGATAGTATAAGATACAGACGACGTCCCATAGCATTGATACATGGCTCAATGGGACATCGGTTTATTGTCCTATACACTGGAAATACTTTTCTTGAATAATGACCGATATTTAAATTTGAAAACGTGAACATATCATTATTTGTTCTTATGCTTCAATTGAGACCGACCTTAAACAAGGGACCACGTGGCCCTGGTTCACTAATCTGACATGACTCTGCAATTGAGCAGATCACCTTTAACCCGTAACCAACATAGATACAGATCAGCCACGGCATAACGCCTCGTCTGATCAGGATCTATGTTGTTTGCTATTCAGACAAGTATTTTAGCTCCATTATCCGAATAGCAAACAACATATAGCCTGATCAGACGGTACGCTCTGTGATGTCTGATCTGTCTCTATGCTGTGTGCAAAGGCGACATTAGTCGTGATTGACAGGTTACGGGTTAATTCAACGTAACCTAGGTAACCTAGGTGTCTAATTTATCGAAAGAAACAAAGTGTTCACTACAATATAACTTGTGACAAAGGTTTGAGAAAAATTGGGTCATCATAAGCAAAAGAGTTGGTACATTGCTTATAGGCATACGAGCTGGTACATTGCTTATAGGCATACGAGCTGGTACATTGCTTATAGGCATACGAGCTGGTACATTGCTTATAGGCAAAAGAGTTGGTACATTGCTTATAGGCATAAGAGCTGGTACATTGCTTATAGGCATAAGAGTTGGTACATTGCTTAAAAGCATTTCTTTGATTTGACCTAGTGACCTAGTGTTTTTGTTTTTGCAATGGCTGATTATTGGGACCTGAACCAAACTTTCATCTGTGACCAAGTTTGAACAAAAATTCCAACCAATATACACCGGCTACAATGTTTATACAAGGCAAATGTTGATGGACAGACATACAGACGGACACAAGTCAATCACAACTCACCCTTGCACGTTTTGTTCAGGTGAGCTTAAATCTATCCTCATTTTGGTTCTATTCTTTGCTTTCCATGTTCCTCACATGTTGCTGTCACGCCTCCTCGATGGATCTTTAATTCCCATAAAAAGTCACATTTACCAAATACAGACGCTATAATTATGGAAATAACAGTCCTGGATGAAGATAATGCAAATTAGAGTAATCAAAAATGCCTTAATCACAAAAACGTTGGAACTCACGCTGTATTCGCATCCATATAAAATGAGAAATTAATCCATCCAAATTGCCTCTTACGTTGACACGAGAATGCGATCCATAACAATGCCAAGCTAATTACAAAAACAATTAGCTATGAATTGATCTGTTCCCGAATGAAGTTTTCTATAACATCAAACAGTCGTTGAGCAAGTTTTTTTCGGTCCTGAGGTAACAGTTGGTGGGATTTTTATTTAGCTGGCTGCATTGTTTCCGTCGCAATTAATTGCGAAATATTGACCAGTCTCATTTATGACTTTTGTTCTAGCAGTAGGCTACACTATATATAGGCAGTGCAAACAGGCTGGTTAATAAAGGAATTGATTTACGATTCGATAAACGATCTTAGTCTTCTATTATATACATGTCATATTATACTGAATAGACTATGATAATGTAAAGTATATGCTGAATCGAGGCTAGTCGAAAAATCGCAATCTCCGATAGTATTTGCAATGTAATAATTAACACACAGGTAAATCTATTAGGTAGGACACAGGGACTTTAAATCCATTATTTAAATGAAAACCACATGAATGACCACATATACGCTTACATCCGAGCCAACGAGAGTGATTAATATAAGTTGTTCAAACTTGCTTCGCAATCGTTGTAAAATAAATAAAGAATAAAAAAAAAAATGAAAACCATTAAACAAACATTTCATTAGTTGACTAAACAGGATGTCATTTAATTATGTGTAGCAATGATGTCATATTAGACACTCACAAAATTTCAAAATGGATGCCATTTTAACCACTATTTCAATTTTTCAAATCTCATAACTAAATTTATAAATTATATTCTACAAATTTGTTTTAGCTCGATTGCGAAACAAGTTTTTGCAATGTCTGATTAGTCGCTCTCGAGACCTCATTACTGACGGAATCCATCGCCATGAGTAAGTCTTGCCTAACGACACCACAACAGTGGTTCTAATGCGACTCTAGCTAACAACCTCCCTGTTCCAGTTGTGATAGCGCAGTGGTAGCACGTTCGCTTCAGGTGTGAAAGGCCCAGAGTTTGAACCCTGCTGAAGCCGTTACGATTGTGCCCTTAGGTAAGGCATTTAAATTCCACGTTGCATCTTCTCTCTCCATCATGGCGATGGATTCCATCAAGAATGAGGTCTCGAGAGTGATTAATATAAGTTGTAGGAACTTGTCTCGCAATCGAACTAAAAATAAATTTGTATAAACTAACCTCCAAGTTACAAGGTGGAAACCAGATCCATTACACCACAAACACTCCTTTTATTTACATTTATTTATCAGTCACCAATAACTCTATTTATGTTATATTTATGTTATATTTCGCATTTTACGCCTGCATCAGCACCATTTTGGGCTATATCGCCGGCGGGCAGTTTACATAACAACACCTTTCCTGGGCAGGCTCCAGCGGTTAACCAGTACTTGGGTGCACCAACCTCCGTAAGAAACTGCCAACTTTTTCATATAAATGAGACACAGTCTGAGCGGGGCTCGAACCCGTGACCATCAGTGATGATAGGTTACAGTGGTATACAAGTCAGCGACCTTAACCACTCGACCACGGAGGCGGACAATAACTCTATTTGGATTCTGTTTTGGAGACAACGCTGGTGCGGATGATGATTGTGCTTATTTACCCTCGCCTCCGGCGAACCATGTGGCCGAGCAGACCACGCGAGAGGCCGTAGCTTTTATTTCATACTTTCCAATGAAATATAGAAACTTATCAGTGAAATAAAATGTGTTATTCCACTGGTTGTTAGCAGTGGAAAATAACAAATTTTGTTTCTCACTGTTGAATTGCACATGCAGTGCCTAGCTGCAGCCTGTTGAAATATTGTCAATACAAACGTTTTCGAACTCAAGCTGTCAGTGATGTCATTTATGATGTCTTTTGATGTTCAAGCGCCTACACTGAACGCGTTTGAACTTGGTTAGCATTGGTCGCGAAATTAGGTGACACACTTTTTGGAGGGCAAAAATGTTACATTAAATGCAATAAAAACATCTCTATAGATTGTCACGTATCTATTGTCAGTACTTTACTGTAAACATAACATAAGGGGAGATAATTCTGCTACAATTTAGTTATGGTTCATGTACTCTTCACTTCTGTTCTCGCCTGCCATTAACATTTTCCCAAGTTTCAACAAAATTCATTCAAAACATTTTGATTTAATGTTACATGATGGATGAATACAGTACGCCTTGTGCCCGGGACACTAGCTACCATTAATGTGTTGTCTGTTTCGCATATTGGTATGCGATAGTAATACCCCACCTCCTAAAATGAAAGTAAACCTCTAACACATTATTGTTATATTCACATTATTGCGGTAACTACACAAAGTAATTCACAAAGAACAACAAAACAATTTTTCTTAGAATTTTTTTTCTTAGAAAAGTTGAAGAAGTTGAAGTTGGAAAAGCGTATTTACATGGAGAAACCATTATAACTATCTAAAAGATTGGTTATAATTAGCCAATTAGCGGAAATAAAGAAATGTATAAACAAATGTTTAAATTCTCAGGGCTTTCAGGTGTCTGTGTTTTTGAGACAGGAAGTTTTTACCATTAATTAACTGCCTAATTACCAACAGGTTTGTCTATCCTGGTCTGTACAGGGGATTCTGGGAAAACTTAATAATGAGTTGGTGGAAAATTACTGAAATATATACAGCGATCACAGGTGACCATTGCAACCACAGATTGGTTCAAGATTTCATGTGATGCTTGATTTCGTTCTATTAATAGATTACAATACATATAGTAAAGTTTAAAAAAATTTAAAATAAAAGAAAATTTTCTTTCAAATGAAAGCGGCTTGTTGTTTGATGACATAATCGCCTGTTCTTAAATGTATTTGAATAATTAATTACCAGGAAAATTCAAAAAGGGATGAAAAATTATACTTGTGTGTGTTTTACGTTTATTTATCGTCACTACTGGTTGCCCATATGAGCGACGCCCCCTGAACACATTATATATTTTTTTTTTGGAGGATAGTGCAATGATACAGACAGCGACCCATTCCCGAGTCTCCTCTGGTTCTTTTACGTGCACGGTGTAAAGCACCGATCCCAGAGTCTCCTCTGGTTCTTTTACATGCACAGTGTAAAGCACCGACATGAGACCTCGGTTTAAAGTCCCATCTGAAAGACTGTTAAATTTTATTAGGGTCAGATGGGGGATCGAACCTGAGATCCCTGGATTACCAGTCCAGCATGTTACCACTGGACTACATATCCGTCTGTGAAAGATATACGTATCTGTCTCTGTGCTATATATTCACATGTGGCGTATACATGATAGATAACTATGCCAGAGTCTAGAAAATGACAAGAGTAACAATGTAAAGGGGAATTATTCTGTCATCAGAGTACAGATAGAGTAATGGTTCTTTGTGGCTTATATCTCCTTTGTACCCACTCATGTTAGCCAGGGAACAGGCGTCGATATATTTTGCCTGGTAAGTCAAATAAATATATTTTAACACCGAGACTATTAATTGGGCCGAGTTTCTGATCATATCAACGCCTGGGGAAATTTGGGGGATTGTCCGTATAATTATTGACTCGCATTAATCCTATTAATAGGCCTATTAGCACGTGACTTAATTAATGACGTATTTGAATTGAAAGCGAGGCACTGCAATGTTGATAAACTTTATAATTGGCCGCCATTGTTTACGGGTCAACGGAACGATAAATAGTTTTAAAAAGTACAATGTGCGTCTGATTTGACATATTTACTCAATATTTAAGTCGTCCTTAGTTCAATTACACCGAATCGACCCATTACCTTCTAAACATAATATTTAAAATCTGCTATCTCGTTGATATACAGAAACGGGAAATTATATGTTTGCGATGTAAATGAGTGTACGGGAGCATTCGTGTATATTCAGAAATGATCGTGTATAATCGTGCCTGTTCGGCATTTCCGATAGAATTCCGTTTCTATATTTAGCGATATTATCTTGTAGAGAAGAGTTGTTCTTCTTCAAATCTACACTCTCATAAATGAGGGTGTAAGTAGATGGCACTATGATCGGAAATCCAGTTTCCCCAGGCTGTCATTTTGCCAGAAGTTAAAAAGTGAAAAATCAACATTTTGCCAGAAGTTAAAAGTGAAAAATTGACAGACTGGCACCCAGGCTACACTCATGTATCAATGTTTTCTAACTAAGGTCAGTAATATCAAAAAATTAAAATTGTCAAAAAGGGAGATAACTCCCATAAATCAATATAGAAAGAGGATGAGATGGGAGAAATAGGATGTGACTGGGGAAAGAGGATGATGCTTAGGAAAGAGGATAAGGCTGGGGAAATATGATGAGACTGGGGAAGAGGATGTTGCTTAGGAAAGAGGATGATACCAGGGAAATAGGATGACATTGGGATAGAGGATGATGCTTAGGAAAGAGGATGATGCTGGGGAAAGAGGATGATGCTTAGGAAAGAGGATGATGCTGGGGAAAGAGGATGATGCTTAGGAAAGAGGATGACACTGGGAAAGAGGATGATGCTTAGGAAAGAGGATGATGCTTAGGAAAGAGGATGATGCTGGGGAAAGAGGATGATGCTTAGGAAAGAGGATGATGCTTAGGAAAGAGGATGACACTGGGATAGAGGATGATGCTTAGGAAAGAGGATGCTTAGGAAAGAGGATGATGCTGGGGAAAGAGGATGATGCTTAGGAAAGAGGATGACACTGGGATAGAGGATGATGCTTAGGAAAGAGGATGATGCTGGGGAAGAGGATGATGCTGGGGAAGAGGATGATGCTGGGGAAAGAGGATGATGCTTAGGAAAGAGGATGATGCTGGGGAAAGAGGATGATGCTGGGGAAAGAGGATGATGCTTAGGAAAGAGGATGATGCTGGGGAAAGAGGATGATGCTTAGGAAAGAGGATGATCCTGGGGAAATAGGGTGACACTGGGGAAGAGGATGATACCATGGAAAGAGGATAAGGCTGGGGAAATGGGATGAATCCGGGGAAAGAGGACCCAGCCATTAATTTACAATGGCTTGATATTTCAATATTCATTTTCTTTAATTACACAAATAAAAACCATGCCCATCTTACATACTATACACCTCTGTGCCTAATTTTGAAGCTATCTATAATATCTTATCAGCCAGTAGCTAGAAACGATGACCTCTAACTAACCCTTGTTCTGGACTAATCTAAAGTGGTTTAGTCATTTGCCATAATTAATATTTTCACAAATGCTGGGAAAATCGCATTAATGTGCAGCCTGATTAACATCACTGTTGTGTTTTTGTATCCCATCAAAGGTTCTCCCATCAATGGTCAGTGAATGGACAGTGGTCAGTGGTCCCTATATACACAGGAAGTGGATACTTTTCTAGTAACCCTTCTAATCTAGATAAGATTAAAACATTCATTTTGATAAGAGTTAAAGCAACCATTACATTGTAAAAAATAATACAAATATTAATTGCATTGCTCTGAAACAAGAGGATATAGCACTGTCGTAAAGCCCCATTAATGATCTGCTACCGAGTTAAGAGGATATAGCACTGTCATAAAGCCCCATTAATGATCCGCTACTGAGTCAAGAGGATGTATCACTGTCGTAAAGCCCCATTAATGATCTGCTACTGAGCTAAGAGGATATAGCACTGTCGTAAAGCCCCATTAATGATCTGCTACTGAGTCAAGAGGATGTATCACTGTCGTAAAGCCCCAATAATGATCCGCTACTGAGTTAAGAAGATATATCACTGTCGTAAAACACCATTAATGATCCACGAGCCCCGCTGGAGCTGTTACGGTTGTGCCCTTAGGCAAGGCATTTAAATTGCACATGCCTCTTCTCTCTCCCTCGTGGCGATGGATTCCATCAGGAATGAGGGCTCGAGAGTTGAAAGAACTTGTTTCACAATTGAGCTAAAATAAATTTGTATAAACTAATGATCCTACTGAGTCAAGAAGATATATCACTGTCTTAAAGCCCCAATAATGATCTGCTACTGAGACAAGAGGATATAGCACTGTCTTAAAGCCCATTGATGATCCACTACAGAGTTAAGAGGATATAACATTAATACACATCTATGTTAGCTCAATTGCGTAATAATAAATAATATTATATAAATTATATTTTATTGCATTTTTTCATACATTACATTACACATTTATATACACAGTGAAATACGTGGAAAACAATTAGAAATTAATTAGGATTTATTATTATTGCTGTATATTTGATCTGGGGAAAAAAGCAAATGGGTTGGGCTACAAGTTATAACAATATTATTTACAGCCCTCCCCATCACTTTAACACTAAATTAACAATGTTGAATGAACAATTTCTGTTAGGTATGATCCAATATAGAAAAATAACACATAGGTCCTATATATACAATTAAGCTTTGTGATAAATATTTGTTCAAATAATTTCAAGTATAAAGAGCATTTGACTGAGTCAATAATCTTCTCCCATGCCTACCTTAAAGTGTCTCCCTAATTTTACCCTATTTTCAGCTGACAGACAAGTTTTTTCATATATTTCAACCGGACTCCCCCCCCCCCATAGAGTAACAATGAATGCACATCTATTTATGCCAAGCTACGCTCCTGGTAATTCTGTCAGATGTCAGTAAAGTCTAAATACATCCATCATTGCCAAAAAGAAGCATAAGAAATGTGCTTGGGGTATCAAGGCCTTGATATAAAGGATGAAAGTACTTGAACATATGGTACCCTGATCAACACTATGAAGAGTATCTTCCAATTAAAACCATTAATGTACTATATGGTTAATTGAGCGGCAAAGGGAAATATGTTTAAGCAACAATAGTCATTACTCAAACTCACAAGACGGTGTGAAACTGTTTTAATTCCCCCAGTTCAAAGTGAGCTTTTATCGGTCAAATTGACATATTAACGCATTAAGATGCTACCTTATATTTAGAAAATGGTGCAGTTGAGGCATTTATGCACTGACCAATCATATTTGCATTGTCATCATTCCCGATGAGAAAGTTAGTGTCAAAAATGTAATCAAAAAATTGTTATCCGAAAATCTGCAGGAAACTGAAAATTTATGATAATTAATTAGAGGTGAGAACGGTATGTCACATGACCCCGGTATGACCAATGTCAGATGAAAGAAAATTGTCGGATACCATCAAAACATCATTATTGCCGATTATCAATTATAAAATCATTTACTTAATTATAAATAACCGACATATCAACTGTACCACATGACATTCCCAATGCTTCAAGCCCTTTTATTGATACATTCTCCTAACTGGCAAAATTGAATATTAAACTGATGTATAATTTATTGTCCAGGATGTTTAAAGCTTGTGGTGGGATTTGGATGAGGAGCGAGGGGGCCCCCCGTGGGTAAAAGTGTTGCATTTTGATCTCTATCACCGAGAGGTCCCCAAAAACAACAGGAATAATAGTTTATTTTGTTCCAAAAATAGATGGGGTATTATTTGCTGCACCAGAGGGACATGGGCATCTACTAGGGATATTAACAGTAATCTGTCCCAAGGCAGTGCAGGGGCAGGACAGTTGTCGAGTGAAGGAGCACCATGTAACCATGCTCTTCAAGATACAGCATAATCTGGTTGCTGTAAATCCTCCTCGACCAATACTCTGTCCAAATGAGGGTCCTCCGCGGTCGAGCGGTTACAGTTGTTGACTTCAAATCATTAGCCCCTCACCGCTGCTGGTTCGCACCCCACTGGGGGTTTCGAATGATTTCATGTGAGGAGGCCATCCAGCTGGCTTGTGGAAGGTCGGTGATTCTACCTGGGTACCCGCCCACGCCTGAAATACTGCATGATGGGACACCCGGAGATCTTCCACAAATAAGGAACTTGCCATATGACCAAAACAAACTCTTGTTCTACCCACAGACCATACAGGACTGGAACCAACGTCCTGTGGACATCACCAACAAGACCAGTCTAGAGGGATTTACGGCAGCTGTTAGAACAGAGGCTGTCCCCTCTATCTACTAGACCACCTGAAACTTAATGTAGGAATGTTCCATTATTGTCAAACCCCTTGGTGGGGATCTAGCCAGGTTTTCCTGGGCACGTTTAGCCAACCTAAGCGGTTAACCAGTACTAAGCAATGTGTGTTAGGAACATTGCTCAACGACACTACATACATGGCCTGACCGAGTATCGAACACACGACTGTTAGATTCCAAATCCGACGCTCTACCACTGGACTGCAGACATCACACCTAATCAGTGGTATCCCAAAGGCAGTCAATGTCACATGTGGGTGGGAACATGTCCGGTAATTTATCGTCGCTACCGGTTGCCCATATGAGCGACGCCTCCTGAAGAGATTAGTTATTTTAGATTTTGGAGGATAGTGCATGATACAGACAGAGACCCATTCCAGAATCTCCTCTGGTTCTTTTACGTGCACGGTGTAAAGCACCGACCACGAGACCTCAGTTTAACGTCCCATCTGAAAGACTGTTAATTTTATTAGGGTCAGACGGGGGATCGAACCTGCGATCCCTGGATTACCAGTCCAGCGTGTTACCACTGGACTACAGATCCGCCTGTAATGTACAATAAAGCAGCAACAGCATATTTAACCGATAAGATGACCAAAGCTGCGAACATCCCACTTTTATTGTGCCAAAAACATACGGCATGCTTTACAATCTCTGTACTAAATTGTCCGTCTACAAATAAACAGTTTTTAAACGCTTTTATTTATTGACGTTTTAATTTGAGAAAATCCCAATTTATTTGAGTACGAGTGTATATCCGTATTAGTTATGCAGACAATACGGCGTTGTTTTATAAGACAAATGGGTGTACATCTTAATGCAAGTATTCATTTATGAAATATACTCCTGGAGGCGCCACCCTGATTAACGGTATGCAGGGGGGTATTATTGGGGGCAACAATCTCATTAACCCCACTTTTTGAGGTCAAACGTACAGTCTGAAAAAAATTCTGACTTATACATAGAAGAAGATTGCTGGGGCAGACGGCAAGGGCAGTTCAGGCCTGCTTTGTAGGGATAAGCTGAACAGAACAGATATAGGCCCCACGGCACTGGGAGAGCCTGTCCTGGAGGTTATAAAACTTTTCTCCAATCTCAAACTCAGTCTCAAGCTTCTAATTGGTTCAGCTGAGTGTAAATCTCAGAATCAACCAATCAAATCACTTGAACTTGAGATCTGAGAACAATTCTGGGCCCAGGACATAGTAGTTACGTTTTAGTCCTGAATTTGTCTTTTATTTTCAATTGATACAATATACGAGATGTCAATTTTGGAACTTTGATAAACTATTATTTGCACAGTTTTTGATGGGGGAGAAATGATTAAAGGGAGATAATTACTTACAATAATTACTTACAATAATTTTGCAAACTTGAACATTTATGTTTATACAAATTTATTTTAGCTCGATTGTGAAACAAGTTATTTCAACTTATATAAATCACTCTCGAGACCTCATTCCTGATGGAATCCATCGCCACGAGGGAGAGAGAAGAGGCAACGTGGAATTTAAATGCCTTGCCTAAGGGCACAATCGTAATGTAACATTTATGGGCAGACTATCAACATCTTACTATAGAAAGGAAAGATGTCAGACAGGCATTACAATGTAATAGGTCAATCAATTATATGCTAGATTCCTGTCCCCACCCAACCTTCTTTTGATGTCTCCCCAATAATTTGATTGCATAAAAAGTTTACGTATATATATACCAGGGCTTCGAAAATCGACGGTATCTCGGTCCAGAACTGAATCTTAAACTGGCGGATCGGTTGTGTAGCAACCAAAATGTCATTAAAAATCAGTCCAGAAAATGCCAAGAAATTGGTCAAATATATTTTCTACCAAACCTAAGTTGGTAAATATAATCCTCGATAATCCTTTGTTCACACCGGTTTCCGGTTACAATAAACACATCACACTGGCTAACACCTGGGGCAATTAATCTGCCCAATGTATCCATGCCATCAAACTTTCAAAGCATGTCATGTCAATTACATGAAATTAGCACCGTAATCATTTGATGTTTACACCTGAGCTACCGACGGTTTTTAATTTCTTTGAAGTGGGCCGAATGATTGACAGTTGATTATATATGAAAGAAAATTGTTTTAAAAATGTTTGCATTAACTTAAAATAGTGTGTGAGGATTATATTTGCAATTAAATAATAATTAATAAATCAAATAGAAAGCCGAAAAGTTTGATTTGTAATGAATGATTGATAATGAAAAGACGATTGATTAATTTGTTTCAAGTGTGCGAGTATCATTAATTTTTCCCCCAGAACAATCAGGCTGTGGAACAGTCTACCGACATATATACAGTTCAGTCCCAGTCTGCTGACTGTTGCAGGCAGCCTGGACTCGTACTCACTCTAAACTTTATACTGTCTGCTTTTAACTATAGCTTTGTAGATCCTTTTAACGTGCACATAACATTTTAGATTAACTGACTGTTCTAGATTGCGCCTGCCAATCATAATCGTAACTGATTGTTCGGCAGTAACAAGTTGAAGGAAGGATAAGGGAAGTAACCGCTATGGAGCTTCTTAATATTACAACAGGTGCGTGTCTAAAAATAGATATGGAATTTCAGTGTTTTGTTTCTAGAAAATTGATTTTGCTACACAGTGCTATACAGACAGGCCCAGTAATTAACATGCTGAACTGCGAATCCAGGGATAGCAGGTTCGATCCCCTGTCTGACACTAATAATATTAACAATCTTTCAGATGGGAATTTAAACTAAGGTCTTGTGTTGGTTCTTTACACCATGCACATAATTCCATCTATCAGATTTAGTAAAACCTAGGAAGATAATCTAATAAATATATTTATAATGGCCTTCCCTGATTCTGTAAGACATAATCTAACAATATATTCTTAATGGCCTTCCCACTTCCACCTCCATGATTTTGTTAAAAACAGAAATGGACGGTAATCCAACATATATATTTATTATGGCCTGACAAGGACTTTAATCAAAGATATTCATTCCCATTTCTGTTCTTAGACTCCTTTACATAAAACATTTGGTCCTTGATGAAATAATTCTGTAAACAAACCATGATGCACTCTCAACCTTAGATGACTTTTAATCAAATTAATGATGAAACTTGAGCCCGGCTGCTTTCTGTATGTGAACTCTGTTATCTGTTTGATGAATAGGTTAACTGTCTCTCATAATAACCTCTGCTACTGGTATTCATGTCACAACATTTCCCCCCGAAAAATAGTTATATAGAGTATTTACAACCTAATACTTTTTTTGACTGCCTCTTCCGCTCGCCTCTCACCAAGTTAACCCGGGTTCGATCCTCGGACCGGGAAGCATGTGAGATGGTACGGTGGTCGCAAGATCGGACTGGTGGGTTTTCTCCGGGTACTCCGGTTTCCTCCACACACGAATGACCACATTTACGCTTTCATCCGCACCAACGAGAGTGATTAATATAAGTTGTTAAAACTTGCTTCGCAATCGTTGTAAAATAAATAAAGTTTAAAAATTTGTTTTTGTTTTTTGTAAGTAATTAAAGCAACATAACATCGCAAAAAGCAACAAATAAATACATTATTTATGTATAATTAACATGGACTGGTCCATGATATTATTAGACCAATAAATTAATAAGAACATTACATTTGGCCAGTTCATTTATCAAAATGGGTAATTTTGTCCAAAAATAATAATATTACTGGCAAAAAGTGCAGATCCTGACGAGCCGGTTCATCTGGATCTACACTTTTTGTAAGCCTATTTAGAGGTATGTGGTGTTCTGCACTCTGCATACTCCAAATACTGGAAGTAGGACTTCATATATAAAGAGCATTTGACTGAGTCAATAATCTTCTCCCATGCATACCTTAGGTCTCCCTAATTTTACCCTATTTTCCGCTGACGTTTTGTCAGCCACAGTCCTGAATTGACGTTTGTTTATTATTGAAGTCTATTCTAAACGTGTGAAATGTGTGATACTGTTGCTTTGAGATAATTTAAATCAGATTAATCTAAAAATGCATAGGCACAAATATGAGACATAACAGTAAGTCAAAGGTTGCAATGTAAAACATAAGGGAATATATTTTTTATTCTGTGATGCTTACCTAAGGGGGCATAACTTTCATGATGTGCTAGTTCATGAACCAAACTTAGGTCTATCCTTAAAATATTGTTTGTTTGGCATAACCAGACCATTCCTTTAAAATTCCTGCTACACAAATTCATTTTTGGGACGTTCCCGCCAATATGACTTTATTACCAGTGCCACAGGTGGGACAGACTTTAGTTGCCGAGGAAACAAGTTAGTTGTTACTAAATAATAAGTTTAATTAGCACAAACATCAGATAACGCGTTTATTTTCTTTCCTGATAAAGCCTTTAACAAGCATAACAACCAACCCTCCCCACCGACCCCACCGCACCCACAAATGCCACCCCACCCCACCCATGTTTTTTCTTCTGACTTACCGACCTATCTCACAATTTCTGGGTCGCATCATAGAAATTAGAGTCAAATAATTTAATAAATCACAGAAAAAAATCCAGTTCGAGCATTAATTTTGTAATATGACTAGCTATATATTTTATTCAATTACAGTCAAAGCTGTGTTAGTGATCACCTCCATTAAGCAGTCAACCTGTATTAAGCAGCCAGTTTCCAGAGTCTTAATATGTTGTTTTATTATACATTTGACCTCTATTAAGCAGCCACCTGTGCTAAACAGCCACTTTCTGTTATACACATGACTGGCTGCTTAACCCTTTCCTTCATAGATATTTAGGTTAATATACTATTATATCTCCATACAAACGACAGCCATTTAGCTATCATGCAGTGGATAAGTAGTCGCCATATCTATCCCACCTCCATAGATATTACTGGGACTACATGAGATTCTGGCCTTTATTATGAATATTGGTTTGGTTACTACATTGTAAATGTATGTCGTATTGGTAATGGCGTCAAAGAGGTGCTTCTATGAGGGAAAGGGTAAGCAGCCACCTGTGCTAATCAGCCACTTTCTGTTATTCCCTTGACTGGCTGCTTAAGACATGTTTACTGTACCGTACCGTATATACATATATTTGAACTTGTGATTGTGCTCTTTTGTAAAGTTCCATGTCACTGCCTGTTTTTACTTAATTGCTACAAACATGTATACTGTTTTATGCAATAAACTTATTGTATTGTATTGTATTGTATTGTATTGCAGGGTTCATTCTAGGTCAGAATTTTTGGGAGAAGTGAGAAAGCGCGTGATCGCTTCTTTAAATGGTGTTCTTTAATATACTTGTGCAAAATAGGGTTAAAATGCACAGTACAACCATTAAATACAACATTTGAATAGAAGGAGTGCTTTATAATGGGCCAGTGTATCTTACTAGGCAAACTTTTGTTTGAAAATCGTAAAAACCAAAAAAAATAAAAATATTTTTAGGGCGAAGTCAGGGTCCCTAGGGCGACTATTTCGCCCACTAGAATGATCACTGTATTGTATGCTGAAAATAAAGATATCAGTAATAGCAATATAGATACATGTATATCTTTAACATGCAAATATGTATTTCACAAATTTAATGATCTTACAGAGATATCACTTGTTTTGAGAGATATCTTCTTTCCCTATAGAGATAAGAGATATCTCTAGAGGGCAACACAGAGATCATGTTTTGGAATATAAAGTAATTTGGCTTGCCTTATATCTCTTCAGCCCACAGCTCAGTAACCATGTAGTATATAAATATCTAATTAAGATGTACATCTTGTTCTACCCTTCAAATACTGCCATATCCTCTGTCCCCATCATTAATCAAGAACCAAGAAAAACAACCTGAAAAACATTTTAAATACCAGAGAAATCCGAGATAGCAAGCTTTGGAGATAGCAAACCCTGGAGATAGCAAACCTCCAGCACACAAACAATGAATTTTGATTGCAATTGTCGTTCAGTTGTGTTTTTTTTAACTGCACTGGTACTATGCCTAGTCAACAAATAACTTTGACGGGGATGTACACACTTCTACACACATACTATAAATATTAATTATACAACACTGCTAATGGACTGGGAATCCAGGGATCACAGGTTCGATCCCCCTGTCTGACCCTAATAAAATTAACAGTCGTTCAGATGGGACTTTAAACCGAGGTCTCGTGTCGGTGCTTTACACCATGCACGTAAAAGGAGATTCTGGAATGGGTCTCTTGTCTGTATCATTGCACTATCCTCCAAAAATCTAAAATGACTAATGTCTTCTGGAGATGGCGCTCATATGGGCAAACGGTAGCGGCGATAAATAAACATAAAACACACAATTCTAATGAAATTCCATTGACATATTTCTAGAGTTCTCAGTTACAAATCAGAAAAACATATTAATGAATTGTCGGCTGCCGGCTACAACTATTTACAACTATTTATAGACTTTATTTTACCCAGCATGCAAAGAGTTATGGCTTCACACATTATTATGTTATACATGTATTAAATAATTTCTAGGTTACAGAAATTTTGAATGTCAATTGCTTTTTAGAACCAAATCAAATGATTTATACATACTCAGTTGTAATAGTTATTGGATACCGCTCACCCGAACCCACGGCGATGGAACCTGTGGGCCACATAGCTGCAGGGTACAGGTAAACATAACCGCTCACCCCGAACCCACGGCGATGGAACCTGTGGGCAAATAGCTGCGGGGGTACAGGTAAACATTACCGCTCACTCCGAACCCGCGGAGATGGAACCTGTGGGCCACATAGCTGCGGGGTACAGGTAAACATAACCGCTCACCCCGGACCTGCGGCGATGGAACCTGTGGGCCGCATAGCTGCGGGGTACAGGTAAACATTACCGCTCACCCCGGACCCGCGGCGATGGAACCTGTGGGCCACATAGCTGCGGGGGTACAGGTAAATGCAGGACAGGTCAATATTTCGTACACGACGGCTGCCAATTGATCTGGATCTGGCTTAATGAATTGACTAAATCATGTCCTAAGGATATTCCAGATTGTATGCTGTCATGCATTTTTATAATGTATTAGTATCACCGTCAATGCAGTTTGGCACATGTATATTAGATCTGCCAATTTGGAAAAGTACATTTGGGTGTTGCAGCGTTCTTTATGTAGCATTCTACTGTATTAACCCTTTCAACACTACAGGCCTCTAAATAGACTTACAAAAAGTGTAGATCCAGATGAGCCGGCTCATGATGAGCCGTCTCATCAGGATCTGCACTTTTTGCTAGTAATAATTATTACTATTTTTAGATAAAATTACCCATTTTGATAAATGAACTGGTCCAAAGGTAATTTTCTTATTTATTGGTCTAAAAATATCATGCACCAGTCCATGTCAGTTACTTGGTGTTGAATGTGTTAATGCAGAGATAACTAACTGGGTTTAATTACATACTGAAAGTGGCAGGTCATGACAAACCCTAAGAAATCCATCAGTCATAAATATTAAAGACTTTTGTAACAAGAATGTCAGAACAATTTCCTATCCCAACTCCAAACTGCGTGCCCCCTACCAATCCCTCAGCCCTTTAGCATACCTGCCACTGTTTTAGTAATTAACCAGTTCCCCTTTCCACTACAGTTTTCCTCTCTATCTGATTATTGTAATAAATTCTTCTCATAAATCAAGACAGTTGTGTTAAACCTAGAAAATGATATCCTTGTGTTGACTTAGAAAATATACTTTTACATAAAAATGTTGTCTTTAGTGAACAAAATGAAATCTTAGAATTAACTTATTCTGGGAAGTACTGTGTTTGAAGATATGCAACTCAAATATTCATCACCAACATCTAGCTACTAATCAGATAATGGCTGCACAAGAGGACCATCCTTCATTATTTTGCCGCAACCCATTCCTTCATCAGATTTAGGTTAATATACTGTTATATCTCCATATAAACGACAGCCATTTAGCTATCATGCAGTGGCTAAGTAGTCGCCATATCTATCTCACCTCCATAGATATTACTGGAATTACATAGAGATTTAGGTTAATATACTGTTATATCTCCATACAAATGACAGCCATTTAGCTATCATGCAGTGGCTAAGTAGTCGCCATATCTATCCCACCTCATTAGATATTACTGGGACTACATAGAGATTTAGGTTAATATACTGTTATATCTCCATACAAACGACAGCCATTTAGCTATCATGCAGTGGCTAAGTAGTCGCCATATCTATCCCACCTCGTTAGATATTACTGGGACTACATAGAGATTTAGGTTAATATACTGTTATATCTCCATACAAACGACAGCCATTTAGCTATCATGCAGTGGCTAAGTAGTCGCCATATCTATCCCACCTCGTTAGATATTACTGGGACTACATAGAGATTTAGGTTAATATACTGTTATATCTCCATACAAACGACAGCCATTTAGCTATCATGCAGTGGCTAAGTAGTCGCCATATCTATCATCTATATGCCGTACCATCACTGATCACTGGACTGCCGTACCATCACTGGACTGCCATACCACACTGGACCGCCATACAATCACTGGACTGCCATACCATCACTGGACTGCCATACAATCACTGGACTGCCGTACCATCACTGGACTGCCGTACCATCACTGGACTGCCATACAATCAATGGACTGCCATACCATCACTGGACTGCCGAACCATCACTGGACTGCCATACAATCACTGGACTGCCATACCATCACTGGACTGCCGTACCATCACTGGACTGCCATACCATCACTGGACTGCCTTACAATAATTGGATGGTTGCAGCATCATCTTTTATCTTCGCCTGAAAAAATGAAGGTCCAGATAGTTAGAAAGCAAAATACAGTCTGGGCTATATACGAGGGAATATGAATATGTCTAATATTTCATTTGTGTCGTCATAGTAACACTGATGTCTAGTCATCATATTGAAAGACCTGCGCTCGTGTGAATCACGACACCGAGAGCGCTATCGAGAGCGCATAGCGCTCATGGTTTTTATAGCACAGGACAGGGCAGGTCTTTCAAAAATGGGAATGGCAGCTACGAGGTATGTAACAAGCTTACTAAACGCATATCGATTAAGGTGCTTCATATCTGATTCAGGCAATATATATATTTATTGCATACATTACTATAAATAGTAACAAATTTAATGATAGAAAAGCAAAATATCTGGTCGACGCGGGCAATATATTTCGATTTTTCGGATCTGCTGGGCCAATATCGGATACAGGTCACAGGTAGCAACAACATAGTAACTACATTGTGTAAACATGGCCGCTGAAGCAACACTAAAGTCGTTGTCTGACAGATTGTTGTCTCTTGACGGTAAAATGGCTGGGGCGAAATAAGCAAATAACAGCAGAAGAAACATACGGCTATGTATGCAATAAAGAAGTTATTAAACGGCTGAGGTGGGCCATTTGTGGATATTGGCGCACCTATCCGATATTGGCCCTCGGGCCAATATCTCCATAGGGTGCGCCAATATCCACAAATGGCCCACCTCCACAGTTTAATAACCTCTAAATATAAATTGTTGCTCTAAAATGCTGTAGGCTTTATAAACAGCAGCATCTGAATTATCATTAAAAACCAGATGTATATGTGGCCTCGAAAATCTAAACAAGTAAGACAGTCAAACCTGTCTTAAGCAGTCAGTCAAGGGAATCACGAAAAGTGGCTGCTTAGCACAGGTGGCTGCTTAATAGAGGTCAAATGTATAGCCAAACAACATGTTTGGAATCTGGAAACTGGCTGCTTAATGCAGGTTGGCTGCTTAATAGAGGTGACCACTAACACAGGTTTGACTGTATATTTACATACACGTAAAGCAGGGTCTATATAATAATACTATTTTTGCGAATATGAACAACCGTAATATAAATCAATATTACGTATACTTTTAGCCATAAAGTTTACGGTGCACGTGTTTTTCATGGGGGATGGACCGATACTTGACATACACGCAATCCAGATGTTACTACTTGTGCACGTGCTTAGGTATGGTAAGGAGGTTGTGGTATAGTAGTTATTAACCCAGTCCAAACAATAGATCAGTTGTGTAAGACACAAAACAGTATGAGTGCACTAAGGCAGTAACATGCTCAATACCTGTGAATCAGATTATAGGTGCATATAGAACATTAAATCTAACCTATTCATGGAAAGCAAATCTACCTGCACTAAATTAGCATGGCTTCCATGCACTTTTATCACTGTGAATTTGATAAAAGATTATAAAGTGTTTGCTTATTATAGTGTCCACACCAATGAGAGACATCGGTGAGTTACTGCCCCTGAATGCTCCCTAAAAGTATGTAGGTCCTATTAAGTGTTTTCCTCTGTTTTTATCGGTGTTTCCTTTGCACTATTCATGGAAAGCAGGTCTACCTGCACTAAATCAGCATGGAATATAGGTTTCCATGCACTTTTATCACTGTGAATTTGATAAAAGAACAGACGGTTCTGTAGTCCAGTGGTAACTAGCTGGACTGGTAATCCAGGGATCGCAGGTTCGATCCCCCGTCTGACCCTAATAAAATTAACAGTCTTTCAGATGGGACGTTAAACCGAGGTCTCATGTCGGTGCTTTACACCGTGCACGTAAAAGAACCAGAGGAGATTCTGGAATGGGTCTCTGTCTGTATCATGCACTATCCTCCAAAATCTCTAAATTACTAATCTCTTCAGGAGGCGTCGCTCATATAGGCAACCGGTAGCGACGATAAATAAACGGGGAAAAAAACAAAAATTGATAAAAGATTATAAAGTGTTTGCTTATTATAGTGTCCACACCAATGAGAGACATCGGTGAGTTACTGCCCCTGAATGCTCTCTAAAAGTATGTAGGTCCTATTAAGTGTTTTCCTCTGTTTTTATCATTGTTTCCTTTGCACTGCATGCTAGCAATTTAATTCCACTATCGTTTCTTATGATTATTATATTACTATATCTCGACAGATCTCCTACAGTATATGCAACGGGTACTTATTTGTAAAACAATGTTAGCAGTTAATTAACACGATTTTGATCAAACATTTATCATACTGCAACATCTGGTTAGGGAACAACAGTAAAAACAAAGGATTCTAACTAAATGGACCTATTCACAATTTGGAATAAATTAGACTTTATCTGTAACATGAGACTTTGTATGAACATCAATACATCCTGAACACTATCCTTGCAGGCCAGGTGCCCGGCTAATAAGCAATTGGTAGCCATTATTTAATAAGCTGGCGGCTCATCAACCGGCCATATTAGAATGAACTCCTGATCAGGTTCGAACCTTCGACCTCCCGCTTCATAGGTGGATGCCTTATCCACTAGCCACGGAGACGGTACATATAGATTATATATAAGTTTTGCCACAAACTATCCAATAAATGTGGTCTATCTATAGTAACAAGTCGGCCATCTTGAATTGCATGCAATTTTCTCATACCAAGAAGTGTGTCTGAAGCACTAAAGTTCCATGATAAAATATATGATGATATGCGAAGCGATATATCCACGAACAAAACATTCAACACAAATGATATATTTGAACAAGTCGGCCATTTTTTCTATGAATAGATGTTCGTACACCTCAATATCTTCTAGTACTATGATTCATTCCAATTATATCGGTGAGGCAGATTGAACATTCTTGCTTGGTCAGTCTGTTGTGGAGAAGAGACCACTAGCATTTCCTGGAACTCCAACCTCAGTAACCCACTGACAAGAACTCTCTCATACTGTAAAACACTATTTGTTCGCGAGCATTTATATTTCGCAAATTTTCGCAATCTAAGTTGTCCGAATGTAGTTATATCAGAAAATATTTACATTTTAACCAAATTTGGAAGTTAATAGAATTAGTTGAAACATATTTTATTTCCCAATATAATACATATTGAACAACCACACATAATCAGAATACAGAAACAGGATTAGAATGGAAGACATAGTCTTATATAATTCTTCTCCTCAAATAGAATTAGCGATATACATAAACATTCACCTTTATTGTTATGTGCAAGTTTTGTAATAAATATACGAATAGTTGCGTTCCGGAGATTAACCCTTTCAACACCACAGACCTCTAAATAGGCTTACAAAAAAGTGTAGATCCAGATGAGCCGGCTCATGACGAGCCGTCTCATCAGGATCTGCACTTTTTACCAGTGATATGACTATTTTTAGACATAATTACCCATTTTGATAAATGAACTTGTCCAAATGTGATTTTCTGATTCATTTATTGGTTTATGAATATCATGGACCAGTCCATGTGAGTTACTTGGTGTTGAATGGGTTAAGCATATTTGTATATCGAAGTTATATTAGGTATACTATTAATTCAAGGCACTGGAAATGGATTTATATGATACAGGCCTGGCTCCTGTATGGGAGAATGATAATTATTAACCCATTCAACACCAAGTAACTGACATGGACTGGTGCATCATATTAACCCATTCAACACCAAGTAACTGACATGGACTGGTGCATCATATTAACCCATTCAACACCAAGTAACTGACAAGGACTGGTCCATGATATTTTTAGACTAATAAATTAATAACAAAATTACATTTGGATCAGTTCATTTATCAAAATGGGTAATTTATTTTCTAAAAATAGTTATATTACTTGAAAAAAGTGCAGATCCTGATGAGACGGCTCGTTACGAGCCGGCTCATCTGGATCTACACTTTTTTGTAAGCCAATTTAGAGGTCTGTGGTGTTGAAAGGGTTAACAGTCAATTATACTTTGCACAAATATATATTGATAATAGAGGCCATTGTGTGAACAAGTTGCTTTGCACAACAATGAAATGAGCTTGTGGTTAATATCTATTGAAATAATTTGACTGTTAACCCATTCAACACCAAGTAACTGACATGGACTGGTCCATGATATTCATAAACCAATAAATGAATCAGAAAATCACATTTGGACAAGTTCATTTATCAAAATGGGTAATTATGTCTAAAAATAGTCATATCACTGGCAAAAAGTGCAGATCCTGATGAGACGGCTCGTCACGAGCCGGCTCATCTGGATCTACACTTTTTGTAAGCCTATTTAGAGGTCTGTGGTGTTGAAAGGGTTAATCACCCACTACGGTGGTGTTCACGTTTTAATAATAAACTGATTAACAAGGACTTGCATCATCAATATACGACTAATATCTCAAATTATTATCGTTAAAAACATTATTATTGTTATAAACTTACCTTGCAAAATTGGTTAGGTGAGCTGTGACCCAGATTATCAATACATGTTTTAGACAATTGCCATTATCACGAGTGTACTAATATAATGACCATGGACTACCGCGAGGATTATACTGAGATCACCGATTTAAAGCATATCTACTTCCGGATTTTATATTTTGCGATACATCACAGATGCGCGAATTCAGAACTCCGCGAATTAATTTCAAATGTTCCAAATCGTGAAAATCGCGAAATAAAGTGTTCACGAAATAATAGTGTTTAACAGTATATCACCATTTACCACATGTTCCTAACAAGGTGCGAACTCATGGAGCACATAACTCTGACACACAGGCATTTAAATCTTTGCATCAGCAAACTGTTAGAATTTAGCTATTTATAGTACAATGTCCAAATAATGAAACTCTAACATAATCTATTTATAGTAATAGGTGGCCATCTCTGATGAAATTCTTTCGCACATCATGTTTGTTTGGGTTTTGGGTTTAAAGTCGCACAAACAGCTTAGGCCATATTGCGACTCTCCAGCTATTATTGGTGGAGGTAGACCATTGGTGTCCTAGACTCTCCAGCTATTATTGGTGGAGGAAGACCGTTGGTGTCCTAGACTCTCCAGCTATTATTGGTGGAGGTAGACCGTTGGTGTCCTAGACTCTCCAGCTATTATTGGTGGAGGAAGACCGTTGGTGTCCTGGACTCTCCAGCTATTATTGGTGGAGGTAGACCGTTGGTATCCTAGACTCTCCAGCTATTATTGGTGGAGGTAGACCGTTGGTGTCCTAGACTCTCCAGCTATTATTGGTGGAGGTAGACCATTGGTGTCCTAGACTCTCCAGCTATTATTGGTGGAGGTAGACCGTTGGTGTCCTAGACTCTCCAGCTATTATTGGTGGAAGATGTCCGTTGGTGTCCTAGACTCTCCAGCTATTATTGGTGGAGGTAGACCGTTGGTATCCTAGACTCTCCAGCTATTATTGGTGGAGGTAGACCGTTGGTGTCCTAGACTCTCCAGCTATTATTGGTGGAGGAAGACCATTGGTGTCCTAGACTCTCCAGCTATTATTGGTGGAGGTAGACCGTTGGTGTCCTAGACTCTCCAGCTATTATTGGTGGAAGATGTCCGTTGGTGTCCTAGACTCTCCAGCTATTATTGGTGGAGGTAGACCGTTGGTATCCTAGACTCTCCAGCTATTATTGGTGGAGGTAGACCGTTGGTGTCCTAGACTCTCCAGCTATTATTGGTGGAGGAAGACCATTGGTGTCCTAGACTCTCCAGCTATTATTGGTGGAGGAAGACTGTTGGTGTCCTAAATAATTCAGGCACGGAAGGGCACCCTGGTAGAATCACCAACCTCCCGCAAGCTAGATGCATAGCTTCCACATATGAAACAATTCCGACACCTACAAACGACCCATAACCACTCAGCCACGGAAGCCATAAATCCATAGGAGCCACAAATCCACAATATAACTTTCAAGAGGCTGTCCGATTAGCGCAGTGGTTAGCGCGCTCGCTTCTCACTAATGCAACCTGGGTTAGATCCTCGGACCGGGAAGTATGTGAGATGGTACGGTGGTCGCCAGATCGGACAGGTGGGTTTTCTCTGGGTACTCCGGTTTCCTCCCACATGAATGACCACATTTATGCTTTCATCCGCGCCAGAGTGATTAATATAAGTTGTTAGAACTTGCTTCGAAATCGTAAAATATATAAAGTTTAAACATATAACTTTCAAGAAGATAGATACATCAATCAACGGACAGAAAAATGAAATGCTAAACATTGTGTGTTCTTTTGCCAACACTGACGCCCCCCCCCCCCCCCGACTCTGTGGTTATCGCAATAGTTAGCGGAAATATCACCATGTCAAGCTAAATATAGAAAACCCTAAACAAAAAAGAAGTGTTTATTTTGGGGTTTATTTCATCGGCAATTAATACAATACTAAATTAAAAAGAAATCTACTGCTATCTTTGTAGATAGTATTTGTCTTATCGAAGAAACATGTAAAATTATGAATAATTATATTTGTGAATAACGGCCAAATAGAAAATTAAGATGTGGAATCATCATGTACTTGGCTTTGAAACAATGTTTAAAGTCCCATATTGTGTGTTAAGTTAGCCTGCTCATTGTGAATGTGGCGAAGGAGCAGAATGTATAAAGTTTATTTATGTTAAAATTAATAAGCTGCAGCAGCGCAGTAGTTAGATTTGGCGATGTTGCCATAGTGGTGCAGGCTCGAAAGCTGGCATACACATATACAAAATTTGAATAAAACGACAAATGAATTGTGTCATGAAATTATTATTTTGTAAATTATCTCACTTTATTCAACTTTATTAGTTTACACATATTTTTTATTCAACTTTATTCACAAAGTCGTCGATAACTTATCAGTGGTTTACGATTAGAATTAAAATTAGGTAAAAAATGCATTGGGTAGAAAAATAGTTTCAACATTTTTCCATTTGAAGAAACATAAGTATGTTTGTTTGTTTCAGTGAATGATCAAATTATATTTCATTGAATGAACATAGAGAGCATTATTATCATGAGTGGTGCTAGCCTGGATAATTAAAGCTTTCTATGTTTGTTAAACAAACAAATATTCTTTTTATTTTAAGCTGAACATTGTTTTTATGATAGAAAATTATGCAGTTGTGTGAAAAATGTGGACATGCACACTGGGATATGCTGTACACTGGGATATGCTGCATACTGGGATATGTTGCACACTGGGATATGCTGCACACTGGGATATGTTGCACACTGGGATATATTGCACACTGGGATACATTGCACAATGGGATACATTGCACACTGGGATATGTTGCACACTGGGATATGCTGCACAATGGGATACATTGCACAATGGGATACATTGCACACTGGGATATGTTGCACACTGGGATATGCTGCACAATGGGATACATTGCACAATGGGATACATTGTACACTGGGATCTGTTACACACAGGGATATGTTGCACACTGGGATATGTTGCACACTGGGATGTTGCACACTGGGATATGTTGCACACTGGGATATGTTGCACACTGGGATACATTACACACTGGGATATGTTGCACACTGGGATACATTACACACTGGGATATGTTGCACACTGGGATACATTACATGCTGGGATATGTTGCACACTGGGATACATTACATGCTGGGATATGTTGCACACTGGGATACATTACACACTGGGATATGTTGCACACTGGGATACATTACATGCTGGGATATGTTGCACACTGGGATACATTACATGCTGGGATATGTTGTACACTGGGATACATTACATGCTGGGATATGTTGCACACTGGGATACATTACATGCTGGGATATGTTGCACACTGGGATACATTACACACTGGGATATATTGCACACTGGGATATATTGCACACAGGGATATATTGCACACTGGTATATTTTGCACACTGGGATATGTTGCACATTGGGATATGTTGCCCATTGGGATATTATGCAAACTGGGATATGTTGCACACTGGGATACATTGCACACTGGGATATGCTGCACACTGGGATACCTTGTACACTGGGATATATTGCACACTGGGATATGTTGCACATGGGATATGTTGCACACTGGGATACATTGTACACTGGGATACATTGTACACTGGGATATGTTGCACACTGGGCACTGGGATACATTGTACACTGGGATATATTGCATACTGGGATATGTTGCACACTGGGATATGTTGCACACCGGGCACTGGGATACATTGTACACTGGGATATGTTGTACACTGGGATATGTTGCACACTGGGATATATTGCACACTGGGCACTGGGATACATTGTACACTGGGATATGTTGCACACCGGGCACTGGGATACATTGCACACTGGGATACATTGCACACTGGGCACTGGGATACATTGTACACTGGGATATGTTGCACACTGGGCACTGGGATACATTGTACACTGGGATATGTTGCACACTGGGATATATCGCACACTGGGATACATTGCACACTGGGATACATTGCACACTGGGATACATTGCACACTGGGATATATTGCACACTGGGATACATTGCACACTGGGATATGTTGCACACTAGAATGTCATGATTGGATGACTATAAATGATGTTACTAACGGATTGAGTCCAAAAACGTTGACAACATGTCAACCAGCAGCCGATAGGAACCACACGCGCAAAGCAGCGAGAAATAAAATACGTTATTCCACCGCGTTAAACAGGTGGCATAGCACATCTTATTTCACTGCTAAATTTCTATATTTCATTGGAGAGCAGAAAATAAATAGTTTGTATATTTCCATTTCAAGAAACATAAAAGCATAATGGGGGTTAGTTATAGCATGAGTAATATCATACGAAGCAGCCATTGACCTAAAGTAATGCCTATAATGAAGGCAACATTTTCTTAATAAATTGCTTCGATCCATGTTATAATTTCTACAAGAACAGAGTTTCTCCCTAATCAATGGCCCAGACCCTTGTTATAATTGCTTAGCATTATTCTCAATCAGAAAATCTGTCAGAATTCTATCAACATAGACAATGGCTAAATTGCAAAGAAAATGACAGTCTCTAAACTAATCAATGAGAATTTGACCCATCCTCCATCTGGGATACTCCTTCATGCAGGAGGAAAATGGTATGTCACAAATGGCCGCAACAGGAATCAAGGTTAAACAAGTAGCATGTACGTACACTGCATATGCACGCTGGGATGTGTTGCATGCTGGGTTATGTTGCATGCTGGGATGTGTTGCATGCTGGGTTATGTTGCATGCTGGGTTATGTTGCACGCTGGGATATGCTGCACATTGGGATATGCTGCACACTGGGATATGCTGCACACTGGGATATGCTGCACACTGGGATATGCTGCACACTGGGATATGCTGCACACTGGGATATGTTGCACGCTGGTATATGCTGAACACTGGGATATGTTGCACATTGGGATATGATGTACACCCGGATATGTTGCACACTGGGATATGTAGCACACTGGGATATGTAGCACACTGGGATAAGCTGCACACTGGTATATGCTGCACACTGGGATATGATGCACACTGGGATATGTTGCACACTGGGATATGCTGCACACTGGGATATGTAGCACACTGGGATATGTTGCACACTGGGATATGTTGCACACTGGAGATGCTGCACACTGGGATATGTTGCACAATGGGATATGCTGCACACTGGGATATGTTGCACACTGGGATATGCTGCACACTGGGTTATGCTGCACACTGGGATATGTAGCACACTGGGATATGTAGCACACTGGGATATGTTGCACACTGGGATATGTTGCACACTGGGATATGTTGCACACTGGGAGATGTTGCACACTGGGATATACCACACACTGGGATATGCTGCACACTGGGATATGCTGCACACTGGTATATGCTGCACACTGGGATATGCTGCACACTGGGATATATTGCACACTGGGATATGTTGCACACTGGGATATGCTGCACACTGGGTTATGCTGCACACTGGGATATGCTGCACACTGGTATATGCTGCACACTGGGATATGCTGCACACTGGGATATATTGCACACTGGGATATGCTGCACACTGGGATATGTTGCACACTGGGATATGTTGCACACTGGGATATACCACACACTGTGATATGCTGCACACTGGGATATGCTGCACATTGGGATATGTTGCACACTGGGATATGCTGCACACTGGGATATACCACACACTGGGATATGCTGCACACTGGGATATGTTGCACACTGGGATATGCTGCACACTGGGATATACCACACACTGGGATATGCTGCACACTGGGATATGTTGCACACTGGGATATGTTGCACACTGGGATATACCACACACTGGGATATGTTGCACACTGGGTTATGCTGCACACTGGGATATGCTGCACACTGGGATATGCTGCACACTGGGTTATGCTGCACACTGGGATATGTTGCACACTGGGATATGTTGCACACTGGGATATGCTGCACACTGGGTTATGCTGCACACTGGGATATGCTGCACACTGGTATATGCTGCACACTGGGATATGCTGCACACTGGGATATATTGCACACTGGGATATGCTGCACATTGGGATATGTTGCACACTGGGATATGCTGCACACTGGGATATACCACACACTGGGATATGCTGCACACTGGGATATGCTGCACACTGGGATATGTTGCACAATGGGATATGCTGCACACTGGTATATGCTGCACACTGGGATATGCTGCACACTGGTATATGCTGCACACTGGGATATGTTGCACAATGGGATATGCTGCACACTGGTATATGCTGCACACTGGGATATGCTGCACACTGGGATATGCTGCACACTGGGATATGTTGCACACTGGGATATGCTGCACACTGGGATATGTTGCACACTGGCATATGTAACATATTGGGATATGCTGCACACTGGGTTATGTTGCACGCTGGGATATGCTGCACACTGGTATATGTTGCACACTGGGATATGTTGCACACTGGGATATGCTGCACAATGGGATATGCTGCACACTGGGATATGCTGCACACTGGGATATGCTGCACACTGGGATATGTTGCACAATGGGATATGCTGCACACTGGGATATGTTGTACACTGGGATATGTTGTACACTGGGATATGTTGTGCACTGGGATATGCTGCACACTGGGATATGCTGCACACTGGGATATGTTGTACACTGGGATATGATGCACACTGGGATATGCTGCACAATGGGATATGTTGTACATTGGGATATGTTGCACACTGGGATATGTTGTACACTGGGATATGTTGCACACTGGGATATGTTGTACACTGGGATATGTTGTACACTGGGATATGTTGTACACTGGGATATGTTATACACTGGGATATGTTGTACACTGGGACATGCACACTGAGACATACTGCACACTGTTCTATTATATAATATGACATTGTAGAAAAGTTCTATAATAGAGTGGTATTGACATGTTCTATAATAGAACACATTTCTGGAATGGTGTAGTGTGAATGAGCTCAAAGCACAAAAGAGTGTAAAATATTTGTGTGATGTAGCAGTATGTAACAGATAGAACAGTTCTACACTAGGACACACTGTCAAACAGTGTCATGTATAAACATGCCCAAATATCTCTAAAGTTACAGGCTGTGGTGAGACCCAACATAATGCGATTTTGATGTTTTTTTAAACTTGATTTATTTTACAATAATTGCGCAGCAAGTTTTAACAACTTATATTAATCACTCTCGTTGGCGCAGATGAAAGAGTGTATGTGGTCATTCGTGTGGGAAGAAACCAGAGTACCCGGAGAAAACCCACCTGTCTGATCTGGCGACAACCGTACTATCTCACATACTTCCCGGTCCCGAGGATCGAACCCGGATTGCATTGGTGAGAAGCAAGCGTGCTAACCACAACAGCTTAGGTCATATTTCAACTACCCAGCTATTATTGGTAGAGAAAGACACCGGATGCCCCTCCGAGCAGTATTTCCAACACGGGCGGACACCCAGGTAGAACCACCGACCTATCACAAGCCAGCTGCATAGCCTCCTCACTTGAAAGAATTCGACACATCCAGAGTGAGATTCGAACGTACAGCAGTGAGGGCCAGGTGATTTGAAGTCAACAACGGTAACCACTCAGCCACGGGGAGCCCACTCAGCCCAATGTATGAACACAAGTCTGACCAGCATATCAGTGCATCTAACATGCACAGGGTGAATAACTAGGGCAATATAAAAAGCCAATTAGTGGCACAGCATGGTTGGAAATGCTAGGCGACAACGTAATAACTAATTACGGTGTAACTAATTAACCGCTAGAAGCACATTAAGGCTGATCAATTTAATTAATTTCTTGGTTAATCAATGGTAACATGAATTGTGATGGAATTGTCTGCTCTTAATTATGAATATACTGATTACTCTGTGCAGGTACCACCACCTAACATGCACCTAACATGCACCTAACATGCACATACTTCATCGCTTTTATAACCTTTTTCATAATGATCGTGGCAGTGGCGAATATGTTTTTTCGGGGGGGGGGGGGGGGGTAAACATGTTCTTATTCGTACTAGAGGAAGTTAACCCTTAACTTGCCGGATAAATTGGACGGAATGTGCAAAAGAACATAGATCCAGATCAGGATCTATGTTGTTTGCTATTCAGACAAGTATTTTAGCTCCACTGTCCGAATAGCAAACAGCATAGACCTGATCTGGCTCTATGCTGTTTGCAAAAGTCATGATTGGCAGGTTAAGGGTAACAGTCTCGAGTTATATCCAACTACCTACGTACTACCAATATAATAAGACCATACGATACAAGTAAAGCAACCATTGGCTTATATTATTGACCCTATTCGAAGAAACGCTTTCCATTCTAGAATGCGGTTCTAGAACATGTGCCGACGGAGACTCAGCTTCTGCCTTTCGGAACTGACCTCAGAGAAGCTTGTAAAAGTGGAACAATGTTGAAGGCTGTTCTAGAATGGAGTAGTGTGGAAGAATCTTCAATAATGGAGTACTGTTCTAGAATGTAGTGGTGTGGAAGACCGTTCTATAATGTAGTAGTGTCGACAACTGTTCTATAATGTAGTAGTGTGACAGGCTGTTCTAGAATGTAGTAGTGTGACAGGCTGTTCTAGAATGTAGTAGTGTGACAGCTGTTCTAGAATGTAGTAGTGTGACAGGCTGTTCTAGAATGGAGTAGTGTGACAGGCTGTTCTATAATGTAGTAGTGTGACAGGCTATTCTAGAATGGAGTAGTGTGACAGGCTATTCTAGAATGTAGTAGTGTGACAGGTTGTTCTATAATGTAGTAGTGTGACAGGCTGTTCTAGAATGGAGTAGTGTGACAGGCTGGTCTAGAATGGAGTAGTGTGACAGGCTGTTCTAGAATGTAGTAGTGTGACAGGCTGTTCTAGAATGTAGTAGTGTGACAGGCTGTTCTAGAATGGAGTAGTGTGACAGGCTGTTCTAGAATGTAGTAGTGTGACAGCTGTTCTAGAATGTAGTAGTGTGACAGGCTGTTCTAGAATGGAGTAGTGTGGAAGACTTTTCTAGAATGGAGTAGTGTGGAAGACTGTTCTAGAATGGAGTAGTGTGGAAGACTGTTCTAGAATGGAGTAGTGTGACAGGCTGTTCTAGGCTGTTCTAGAATGGAGTAGTGTGGAAGACTGTTCTAGAATGGAGTAGTGTGGAAGACTGTTCTAGAATGGAGTAGTGTGGAAGACTGTTCTAGAATGGAGTAGTGTGGAAGACTGTTCTAGAATATAAAGGAGTATGGCAGATGACTGTTCTAAAGTTAAACTATGTTGAAATGATGTTATATGGTTTATGAGTTTGCCATCTTGTTATACGTATATAGACTTTATCTTTGAAATACAAATTATGTCCTGAAACAGAGTTATAAAGCCTTTTATCTTTCAACACAGTTTTTATCTTCAAAAAACAGATTTTATCCTTTAAAACAGACTTTATCTTTCAACATAGACTTTATCTTTCAAAACAGACTTTATCTGTGAAATACATCTGACTTGGGTTCAGAGCTCCTATAAAAGCACATCTCTATAATTCTGTCTTGGATCAACCTCCCAACCGGTGATGTGTATGAGGCAAGCATACAATCTAATATATGTCATTCTTCAATTCTAAAAAACAGTTTACACACTACATTTGGTAAAGGTTAATATTTTAATAAAGGAAATATTCTTTCAAAGAGAAAGAATATGGAAGCTGTTGCATTTCCTTTCTACATAAATGTACTCTACAAAAAAAAATTTAATTTTTAATTTTTTTTATTTTAAGTTTATTTAAAGTCGTAGCAGTTTACCTAACACCACCTTTCCTGGGCAGGCTCCAGCGGTCAATCAGTACTTGGTGCATCAACCTCCATAAGAAACTGCCAACTTTTTTATATAAAGAGACAGGAAGGAAATATTAAAACCCCTGGAGCTATATGTCCTTGTGGTGGCAGGGAACCATATAGGAACCAGGAGATTCAGATAACTTTATTTACCTAAATGGCGAGAACATGGTATATAAAAGTACATCTAATTTATAAATAACATGCTAATACAAATGACAGTTAGACATGACCTACATGACAATTTACAGTGCACATCAAGTACAAATCTTTACAAATGACATATACATAGAAAGGTATACAATTTACAATGCACATCAAGTACATATCTTTACAAATGACATATACATAGAAAAGTATACAATTTACAATGCACATCAAGTACATATCTTTACAAATGATGTATACATCGAAAAGTATACAATTTATAATGCACATCAAGTACAAATCTTTACAAATGACATATACATAGAAAAGTATACAATTTACAATGCACATCAAGTACATATCTTTACAAATGATGTATACATCGAAAAGTATACAATTTACAATGCACATCAAGTACATATCTTTACAAATGATGTATACATAGAAAGGTATACAATTTACAACACGGTAGAGTTCTAGCATAATATACACATATCTGTATATAAATATATATATACCGTCTCTGTGGTCTAGGCGTCCGTCTATGGAGCGGGAGGTCGAAGGTTAGAATCTTGTCAGGGGTTCTTTCTGATATGGCCGGTTGGTGAGCCGGCAGCTAGTTAAATAATGGTTACTGATTGCCGATCACCTGGCCTTCAAGCATAGGATTCGGGAAGTACTGATGTCCACAAGAAATGTCTCATAAGTCAGAAATGGCTGCTGGCCTTTTCAATAGGGATGACACTATAATGTACAAACACTGTACTTTTACAATCATATAAATTTGTTTGTTAATTTTTGGAAGTTTAAAGTTACATCAACAGCTTAGGTCATACGGCGACTCTTCAGCTGTTATTGGTGGAGGAAGATCTTGAGTGGCCCTCCGAGACGTCTTTCCAGCATGGACAGGCACCCGGGTAGAACCACTAACCTATCGCAAGCCAGCTGGATAGCTTCCTAACATGAAAGAATTCGAATGCCCAAGTGGGATTCGAACATGCAGCGATGAGGGGCAAGTGATTTATAATAATATAGATATACATGTATATAGCATGAATAACCACAAGTAACTGTGTGCTACAAGTATTAATGTTTTTCTATTATCTCCCTTAGCAGATAAAGTCTGATTTATCCCAAAAGGTATTTTATTTGGAATATTTTGATTTTACTGTTGTTCCCTAACCATGGCTCATTCTAGAGGGTGACATGGGCAAAGTAGTCACCCTTGGGACCGTGAGTTAGTCCTCTGGGGGCACCATTTCTCCCGAAAAAAAAATTATTTTACAATTTTCAGACAAAATATCCTCCAGTAAGATACACTGGTAAAGCACGCCTTCTATCCAAATATTGTATTTAATGGTCATATTGTGTATTTTAACCCTATTATGCTGAAATTTATTAAATATTCTAACACGACCCAGCTAATAACATACATACTTGTAGAGTAAAATCTACCTCGGGTTATTCTGCGATATACCTACCTTGAACTATGCTGCGCGCGCAACGTGTTTTGGCTATTCCATTTATACAATGCGTGTAAAGTTTTATGAATGAAAGTCACGTGATGTTTGTAAAAAATACTGTGGGAATTCGCGGAAGTGAGCTATTTTTAGAATCAGATAATCTCTTGTCCGTCTTGTTTTTCTGTTAAGTAACGTTTCAGTTACTATTCTGTACAGTTTTATTTGACAAAATAAATAAAATTATTGATCAGTTACAACTTTTGTTCATTTATGCACTAGATTAATATTTTCCATAAAAAATAACGTCATCACCCCTTACGCGGGAGGAAATTTCGAAAGCCAAATGCAGTGGCATTTGAAGAAAATACTCCTGTAAAATTATTAGAAGTAAGTCGTGTTAGAATCGAAATAATAAGTATCAACCATGGTTCGGCCTTCGTGATATATTTCTACGCATAAGAACTTCAAACTCGGGTTATTCTGCAATATACCACGGTTGATACTTATTATTTCTTAAATACCATCGCGGGCTTTATCACTTCTCCCACTTGGTCTAGCTCGATAACAAATTTTTACAGTAAAGTCGAGATCCAATAATTTAATAATTATAAGAAGAGAAAACACAAGAGAATTAACCCTTTCCTTCATAGAGATTTAGGTTAATATACTATTATATCTCCATACAAACGACAGCCATTTAACCCTTTCCTTCATAGAGATTTAGGTTAATATACTATTATATCTCCATACAAACGACAGCCATTTAACCCTTTCCTTCATAGAGATTTAGGTTAATATACTATTATATCTCCATACAAACGACAGCCATTTAACCCTTTCCTTCATAGAGATTTAGGTTAATATACTATTATATCTCCATACAAACGACAGCCATTTAACCCTTTCCTTCATAGAGATTTAGGTTAATATACTATTATATCTCCATACAAACGACAGCCATTTAACCCTTTCCTTCATAGAGATTTAGGTTAATATACAGTCAAACCTGTTTAAGCAGCCAGCCAAGGGAATCAGAGAAAGTGGCTGCTTAGCACAGGTGGCTGCTTAATAGAGGTCAAATGTATAGTAAAACAACATATAGGGAATCTTGAAACTGGCTGCTTAATACAGGTTGGCTGCTTAATGGAGGTGACCACTAACACAGGTTTGACTGTATTATTATATTTCCATACAAACGACAGCCATTTAACCCTTTCCTTCATAGAGATTTCGGTTAATATACTATTATATCTCCATACAAACGACAGCCATTTAACCCTTTCCTTCATAGAGATTTCGGTTAATATACTATTATATCTCCATACAAACGACAGCCATTTAACCCTTTCCTTCATAGAGATTTCGGTTAATATACTATTATATCTCCGTACAAATGACAGCCATTTAACCCTTTCCTTCATAGAGATTTAGGTTAATATACTATTATATCTCCATACAAATGACAGCCATTTAGCTATCATGCAGTGGATAAGTAGTCGCCATATCTATCCCACCTCCATATATATTACTGGGACTACATGAGATTCTGGCCTTTATTATGAACATTGGTTTGGCTACTACATTGTCAATGTATGTGGTATTGGTAATGGCGTCAAGAGGTTCTTCTATGAGGGAAAGGGTTTATGAACATTGGTTTGGCTACTACATTGTCAATGTATGTTGTATTGGTAATGGCGTCAAGAGGTGCTTCTATGAGGGAAAGGGTTTATGAACATTGGTTTGGCTACTACATTGTACTACATTGTCAATGTAAGTTGTATTGGTAATGGTGTCAAGAGATGCTTCTATGAGGGATAGGGTTAATAGCATTAGGTGCAAAGGAAACCACGATGAAAAGACAGGAAACCAATGAAAGACTTATCCTTCTTAAAGGGGAGGTAACTGCCCAATATCTCTTATTTGGATAACAACGTACAACGTAAACTTGATTGAATCTAATATACTGAAACGAAATGGTTTTTAGATGCTAATTGTCAAGGATATTTTGAAGAAAGTTATTCTAAAACGACAACAGATTGACTTTCAAAATTGATTTTCTACGTTGTCTAAATCAGAATCATTAAGATTAAAACATTCATACGTCGTTGACATGAATTAAAGCATGTTTGCAAAAGATTTCATCTTATTTTTTGCAATTTTCAACGCAATTTGCAATGAAACTGCCATATGATAAACAATATATGTTCTGTGATTCGGTGATTACTACATTTGCTTTTTTCTCATAAAAATATCTTTTAATCTACCCTCTCTAGACTGGTGTACCAGCGTCTCTACTGATTAATTTACCATGATACCTCGCTGGAGACGTAATTAATATTTGTCAGAAATACTTCCCGTCAGTCAAAGATAAAAAACGGTGGCGCAAGATTACGCCATCACTTAATTACAGCAAAGACTTATGTCAGATATTATGAAAAACTTGTTTGTAAATTAACTTTCCTTATCGACAAAATTGAAGATTTCAAAATGAGTAAATATTCATTTAAACAGTTGGAGCCAGGGCAATATACTATTATAAACCGGCATCTGGTTCGGCTCAAATGACAGATCACAGTATAAATAATAAAACATTATCTGGATTGCGACTTTACGTCATTCCCTTATCAAAATTAACCTAATTATGACTAAAAGGTTTCTGCAATTTTGAGAATTTTTAGATTAATGATTAAGATGTAAACTCCCTGAATAATGGCACATTAAATCTTATGGGGAGATAAGGAAATTCCAATGGGTGTTAATTTCCTTCTTAAAGTTTGACTCTAAAGTACTGTTTGCCGCAAAGTTGAAATCTTATCCATCAATCGGTAGCATAATGGTGTATTGTTCTTTCATTAACACAATTTAAAACCGGAATGACAAACGAGGCTATAGGTAAAGTGGCCACCGGGGACAATCGACAGTATTCACATCCTCCTTAAAATATTCCATTTTCTTCAGAAATTACCAACATTTTTTTTTAATGGAGCAGTGTATTGTAAAAAAAAAATTGAAATTGAGTTTTTGATGAAAAACTCAGACAGGTTCACAAATTGATGTTTTCAATTGTATCTTGGAAAATTTCAACCCGAGCGGAAATGTTTCTTGAAATTTTATAAATAGTATTAAATGTCAGTAAAAGTCAATGCAAATTCTTGTCTTTAAGTGTAACAGGAAGAATTCTTCTCACAGTTTCAAAGTTATATATAATTCATAAATACCAAGACAAGGTGTGAACCCATTCCCAATTTTTTGTAAACTTTAAGTATAGTGATTTGATGAAATAGAGCCAAACTGTAAAATGATGCCAAAGATGGGAAAAGCAGCCGGCTCCAATGCCTGTTGTTACGTGGGATGGTGGGCTAGGCTAATAGTTTATGAAACAGACATTATTTTATAGAAATAAAAAACGAAGAAGAAGGAAATTGCACCTTCCATGAACAAGGAACAAAACAATGCTGGCTTGTATGTGGCAACCGTATATGAAACAACAGGTAGAGGGTGAAAATAACAACCAAATTTGTCATGCAATTTGTGTCGTAATGACACAATTCTAATGAAATTCCGTGACATATTTCCAGAGTTTTCAGTTTCAAATAAGAAGAACACATTAATGAATTGTCGTCAGCTACAAATATTTGAACTATTTATAGCATTTATTTCACCCAGCATGCAAAGAATTAAGGAGAGGCCACAGATGCCCCTATCGACAATGGAAGAGTGATACCAGACGATCCTAATGGCGCTCCCTCACTGTACAATAATTACGGCTGTCCGATTAGCGCAGTGGTTAGCGCACTCGCGTCTCACCAATGCAACCCAGGTTCGATCCTCGAACCGGGAAGTATGTGAGATGGTACGGTGGTTGCCAGATCGGACTGGTGGGTTTTCTCCGGGTACTCCGGTTTCCTCCCACACAAATGACCACATATACGCTTTCATCCGAGCCAACGAGAGTGATTAAAATAAGTTGTTAGAACTTGCTTTGCAATCGTTTTTTTAAACAATATTTACAACAATTTAATAATACAAAACTAGATGACGATATCTATAAATGATAAGAAGTGAATGAATAACCCCGATTAATTTAATTCTTACACTTTCTTAAGATGCATCGCTGTTGTTAAACGTTTATCTTTCACTATGGAATTTTTATGAATGGTGCGATACTTATGTAGCAGTACTACTCTTCCGACTTGATTTCCGGCTTGATTTCCGGTTGTTTGGGCCGATTGGTTGTGCCGGTTTCGTCGATTTCTAGTCATGTGATAACTCCATTATTTCCGGTTTGCAGTTCCACTTGTCCACGTGCTCAATGCCGTTGTTGTTCTGTTGCCGACCATGAATCAATTATGTGGTTAGTGTCCTTCGACTGCTGGCCCACTCAGCGAGAGTATCTAGTTGGCTGGCCGTGGCATTATAACCTCCCAAGGTTGCGAGCGGCTTAAATTCGCCATAGTTCTTTTGACACCCAAATGTGGCTTCCAAGTCGCCCTTGTACTCTATCAGTAGTCTGGTAATTTGTCGTGAACATGTCTATGTCATGTTGGGTTTTTATCAAGGGTTTTTATGCCACTCAACTATTGCACATAAAACACAGACTTTACAGTCATGGACATTAAATCAGCTCATTATTTAGTGTTTAATAGTGTGGCCCTGGCAAGTGGTTTTGTGGCTATCATTAGCAGGCATATAAAACCAACTATTTTATTTCTAGCTGATATAAACTATGAAATATATTAAAATGTCCCCCTATAACATACATGAAGTTTGGCGTAAATTATATCACCGTTATACAATTAAATTTACACCCTATACTTAATACTTGTATCTTTGAATAGCGGTTTACATTGATAGTAAAACATTGTTCTATAAAATTGAGGGCCCGACTTAGGGTTTAAAATACTATGGGCAGTTAATCCAAGAAATATTTTGTGACTTCAAACTACCTCACTTAGCGAGGACAATTCAATAGTTATCCATCATTAGATCTGTCATGCTGCAATGGGTCCCAGCCCTTACTGTGGAATTCCTAGCTAAAGCAGGACCGCAAAAGCCTAGCCATTAACTACTTCACTGAGCCAGGGCAGTGCAACAGGTAGCCACCATTACAACTGTCACGCTGCAATGGATTCAAGCCCGCTGTGAAATTCCTGACAACAAAAATGCTGACCAGCTGGCTGAGGCAGGATCACAAAATGACTAACCATGGATACCAACAGGGAAATGGTCACAATCATACAGGCACTGATATCCACAATCATACAGACACTGACATCCACAATCATACAGACACTGACATCCACAATCATACAGACACTGACATCCACAATCATACAGACACTGATATCCACAATCATACAGACACTGACATCCACAATCATACAGACACTGATATCCACAATCATACAGACACTGACATCCACAATCATACAGGCACTGATATCCACAATCATACAGACACTGATATCCACAATCATACAGACACTGATATCCACAATCATACAGACACTGACATCCACAATCATACATACACTGATATCCACAATCATACAGACACTGATATCCACAATCATACAGACACTGATATCCACAATCATACATGCACTGATATCCACAATCATACAGACACTGACATCCACAATCATACAGGCACTGATATCCACAATCATACATACACTGATATCCACAATCATACAGACACTGATATCCACAATCATACAGGCACTGATATCCACAATCATACATACACTGATATCCACAATCATACAGACACTGATATCCACAATCATACAGACACTGATATCCACAATCATACAGACACTGACATCCACAATCATACATACACTGATATCCACAATCATACAGGCACTGATATCCACAATCATACAGGCACTGATATCCACAATCATACAGGCACTGATATCCACAACCATACAGACACTGACATCCACAATCATACATACACTGATATCCACAATCATACAGGCACTGATATCCACAATCATACAGGCACTGATATCCACAATCATACAGGCACTGATATCCACAATCATACAGGCACTGATATCCACAATCATACAGGCACTGATGTCCACAATCATACAGGCACTGATGTCCACAACCATACAGACACTGATATCCACAATCATACATACACTGATATCCACAATCATACAGGCACTGATATCCACAATCATACAGGCACTGATATCCACAACCATACAGACACTGACATCCACAATCATACAGGCACTGATATCCACAATCATACAGGCACTGATATCCACAATCATACAGGCACTGATATCCACAATTATACAGGCACTGATATCCACAATCATACAGGCACTGATATCCACAATCATACAGGCACTGATATCCACAATCATACAGGCACTGATATCCACAACCATACAGACACTGATATCCACAATCATACAGGCACTGACATCCACAATCATACATACACTGATATCCACAATCATACAGGCACTGATATCCACAATTATACAGGCACTGATATCCACAATCATACAGGCACTGATATCCACAATCATACAGGCACTGATATCCACAATCATACAGGCACTGATATCCACAACCATACAGACACTGATATCCACAATTATACAGGCACTGATATCCACAACCATACAGGCACTGATATCCACACTTATACAGACACTGATATCCACAACCATACAGACACTGATATCCACACTCATACAGGCACTGATATCCACAATCATACAGACACTGATATCCACAATCATACAGGCACTGATATCCACAATCATACAGGCACTGATGTCCACAACCATACAGACACTGATATCCACAATCATACAGGCACTGACATCCACAATCATACATACACTGATATCCACAATCATACAGGCACTGATATCCACAATCATACAGGCACTGATATCCACAACCATACAGACACTGACATCCACAATCATACATACACTGATATCCACAATCATACAGGCACTGATATCCACAATCATACAGGCACTGATATCCACAATCATACAGGCACTGATATCCACAATTATACAGGCACTGATATCCACAATCATACAGGCACTGATATCCACAATCATACAGGCACTGATATCCACAATCATACAGGCACTGATATCCACAACCATACAGACACTGATATCCACAATCATACAGGCACTGACATCCACAATCATACATACACTGATATCCACAATCATACAGGCACTGATATCCACAATCATACAGGCACTGATATCCACAATCATACATGCACTGATATCCACAATCATACAGGCACTGATATCCACAATCATACAGGCACTGATATCCACAATCATACAGGCACTGATATCCACAACCATACAGACACTGATATCCACAATCATACAGGCACTGATATCCACAACCATACAGGCACTGATATCCACAACCATACAGACACTGATATCCACACTCATACATGCACTGATATCCACAATCATACAGACACTGATATCCACAACCATACATACACTGATATCCACAACCATACAGACACTGATATCCACAATCATACAGACACTGATATCCACAACCATACAGACACTGATATCCACAATCATACAGACACTGATATCCACAACCATAGACACTGATATCCACTTTCATACAGACACTGATATCCACAATCATACACACTGGTATCCACAATCATACAGACACTGATATCCACAATCATACAGACACTGATATCCACAATCATACAGACACTGATATCCACAATCATACAGACACTGATATCCACAATCATACAGACATTGATATCCACACTCATACAGACACTGATATCCACAACCATACAGAAAATGATATCCACAATCATATAGACATTGATATCCACACTCATACAGACACTGATATCCACAACCATACAGACACTGATATCCACACTGATATCCACAATCATACAGACACTGATATCCACAATCATACAGACACTGATATCCACAATCATACAGACACTGATATCCACACTTATACAGACACTGATATCCACAATCATACAGGCACTGATATCCACAATCATACAGGCACTGATATCCACAATCATACAGGCACTGATATCCACAACCATACAGACACTGATATCCACAATCATACAGGCACTGACATCCACAATCATACATACACTGATATCCACAATCATACAGGCACTGATATCCACAATCATACAGGCACTGATATCCACAATCATACAGGCACTGATATCCACAATTATACAGTCACTGATATCCACAATCATACAGGCACTGATATCCACAATCATACATGCACTGATATCCACAATCATACAGGCACTGATATCCACAACCATACAGACACTGATATCCACAATCATACAGGCACTGATATCCACAACCATACAGGCACTGATATCCACAACCATACAGACACTGATATCCACACTCATACATGCACTGATATCCACAATCATACAGACACTGATATCCACAACCATACATACACTGATATCCACAACCATACAGACACTGATATCCACAATCATACATACACTGATATCCACAACCATACAGACACTGATATCCACAATCATACAGACACCGATATCCACAACCATAGAGACACTGATATCCACTTTCATACAGACACTGATATCCACAATCATACAGACACTGATATCCACAATCATACAGACACTGATATCCACAATCATACAGACACTGATATCCACAATCATACAGACACTGATATCCACAATCATACAGACACTGATATCCACAACCATAGAGACACTGATATCCACTTTCATACAGACACTGATATCCACAATCATACAGACACTGATATCCACAATCATACAGACACTGATATCCACAATCATACAGACACTGATATCCACAATCATACAGACACTGATATCCACAATCATACAGACACTGATATCCACAATCATACAGACACTGATATCCACAATCATACAGACATTGATATCCACACTCATACAGACACTGATATCCACAACCATACAGACAATGATATCCACAATCATATAGACATTGATATCCACACTCATACAGACACTGATATCCACAACCATACAGACACTGATATCCACACTCATATCCACAATCATACAGACACTGATATCCACAATCATACAGACACTGATATCCACAATCATACAGACACTGATATCCACAATCATACAGACACTGATATCCACACTTATACAGACACTGATATCCACACTTATACAGACACTGATATCCACAACCATACAGACACTGATATCCACAACCATACATACACTGATATCCACACTCATACAGACACTGATATCCACAATCATACAGACACTGATATCCACAATCATACATACACTGATATCCACAATCATACAGACACCGATATCCACAATCATACATACACTGATATCCACAATCATACAGACACTGATATCCACAATCATACAGACACTGAAATCAAGCCAAGAAATAGAAGGATCACTACCACCTACCTAACTTGGCTGATGGAATCGGCATGCTCTGGACATTACAGATTTTTCTGCTACAGGAGTCATTTATTTATCTATGGGGGGGTGTTTAAGTCGCACCGACAGCTTAGGTCATATACAGTGACTCTACGCTATTATTGGTGGAGTATGATCCGGGTGCCCCTCCGAGCAGTATTGCAGGTACAGACAGGAACCCAGTTGGAACCACCAACCTACCGCAAGCCAACTGGATAGCTGCCTCACATGAAATAATCCGACACCCCTAGTGCTTTGAAGCAAGCAACCACAACCACTCGTCCACGGAGGCCCTGAATCATCATTCATGAATTCCCTTGAGCAGTCTCTTAGGACAAGCTTAACGGTATCATGGACTTGATCAAACTTGATTAAAACCCTTAGTACAGCTTTTGATTCAGCATCCATGTCTAATACTGCACATAAGTTTCATCAGTTTCCAACAGGTTTCAGAAACAAGAACGTATTCTATTTTCATTCATTTTGCAATCCGACAAGGAGCTATTTAAAGAAATCTTAAAACAGGCATGAATAATACCCCCTTATTTATTCCCAAGAAAAGAGCAAGCTTATGTCCGTATTACCTCTTAAATAACAATATAAATATGTAAAGAATCAGTCCCTAAAACACCTTACCACAATCAAAAGACCATCTGTTATCGATGCAATTAAATGGGAAAGTAAAAAACAATCAAGATAATTTACGTTTCTATGGTAATTATAGGAAGATTGTCTATATGATAGAGGCCCAGAAGGCTTCAGGAAACCATGCGATTGACAATGTAAAGACTGGGAATATTAGCATTTTAATAGAATTTGCATTAATTATGTGAACATTTACTCCTGAATATGATTACTACAAATTACTACAAAATGTATCAAGTGTAACACAGTAAACTGGAAAATAAACCTTCTGCTTCATCATTTGATGATGATGATTAAATGATGACGATGATTACTAAGCTCTACAGAATTCAGAATTGTATCAATTGATAGTTTAAGCATAGTATAATAGTTCTTTGTATATCAGTGATTACCAGGCATTTAGGCCCGGGCCGCCTGCCAATTGTCACAGAAAATAAACGATCTAAAAACCCAAAAATGCAGTAAAAACCGTAGGTGGGAGGTGAAGGGTTATGACGAAGAGGTGGGTTGTCAACTTGGAGGTCACATACATGCTGCACTCGAAATATCGAAAATTGAACATCCAAGACATACATTTTAGGGATGGCAACGAATAGCGATTTTGTTATTCGAATATTATCAGCAAGGTATTCGAATATTCGACATAATTCTATCAAAATCACTCAAACTCTTGTAAAAATTGCCAAATATACATACTTTCTGTTTTACATGTAGCATCATATTCTTCCTGTAAGGCCATGCAAATATGACGACAACTCATTCAGTTATTGTTATCGGCCACTGTAGGCTCATTCATGGGCATTTTCACAAATGAAGCCATTGTCACTTGAACTGCTTTCCGTTGAAGTGTTTGTTTTTCAAATGATTATTCAGATTGATGTTATACGCGAATTTGCTAAATCCAATTTACATAGATAACACCTAGCAGTTTTCTTATTCTCAGATGGTACGGTGGCCGCCAGATCGGACAGGTGGGTTTTCTCCGGGTACTCCTGTTTCCTCCCACATGAATGACAACATTTATGCTTTCATCTGCGCCAACGAGAGTGATTAATATAAGTTGCTAAAACTTCGTAATCGTTGTAAAATAAATAAAGTGTAAAATTAATTGAAGGATTTTTGAGGACAATATCATAAAAATCGTACTTTAAATAGTAATTTTTGGTAATATTGAACAGTTAATTAAATATTTAAGATACATGGGGGTGGTTGTTGTCTGTAACATTTCAAAGGAGTTTTCTCGTCTAAATAGTTTTGACATCATAATTAAACACTACCTACCTTAGCACCTACTGTAATTATCCGATTACATGGCACAGTGTCAATTAACATCTGCCATGGATGAGACCACAACATGGTTTATTCGCACATCCTCGGGCGATTTCTTTTGTAGTGGAAGGTCGTATGAAGGTTTCAAAATCTGATTTTATGATTTCATTTTTGCAAATATAATATTTTTCCGAATACTGGAATGGTATTCGGATATTCGGACGTCCGAGCGAATATTCGTTGCCATCCCTAGTAAATTAAAATGTGTCAGAGTGCACCATTGAAGTTCTAGTATTCGAAATTGTCCTGGGGGAGCTGACACCTCTAGCAAAATGGAATACTTTGGTGATCAATTTATGTGTTGGGCATACAAATTCAAAATCGCTAGCTACGCCCCTGATTGTTACAAATTTCTACAAAATGTATCAAAAGTATTTGTTATGCAGCAAGCTGGAAATAAATCTGTTGCTTCATGCTTGATGATAATCATTACTAAGTTCTAGAGAATTGAGAACTGTATCAAATGTTAGTTTAAGCACAGCTTGCTGCAATAACGAATAGATCATACCCTATGTAAAACAGTTGCAATATACAGAATGATATCTGAAATGGTTTGGGCAACATATGTTTAACATTGATATCAGAAATTGTGTGGGCCATGTGTTTTAAGATTGATATCAGAAATGGTTTGGGCCATAAAATATTATGTTTAACATTGATATCAGAAATGGTTTGGGCCACATGTTTTAACATTGATATCAGAAATGGTTTGGGTCATAAAATATTGTGTTTAACATTGATATCAAAAATAGTTTGGGCCACATGTCTTAAGATTGATATCAGAAATGGTTTGGGGCCACATGTTTTATATTGATATCAGAAATGGTTTGAGCCATATGTTTAACATTGATATCAGAAATGGTTTGGGGCCACATGTTTTATATTGATATCAGAAATGGTTTGAGCCATATGTTTAACATTGATATCAGAATGGTTTGGGTCATACGTTTAACATTGATATCAGAAATGGTTTGGGCCACATGTTTTATATTGATATCAGAAATGGTTTTAGCCATATGTTTAACATTGATATCAGAAATGGTTTGGGCGACATGTTTAACATTGATATCAGAAATGGTTTGGGCGACATGTTTAACATTGATATCAGAAATGGTTTGGGCGACATGTTTTAAGATTGATATCAGAAATGGTTTGGGCGACATGTTTAATATCGATATCAGAAGTAGTTTGAGAATGGATAATGGCATCGAGAGATGTTTCTATGTGGGAATGGATAATGGCATTGAGAGGTGCTTCTATGTGGGAATGGATAATGGCGTTAAGAGGTGTTTCTATGTGGGAATGGGTAATGGTGTTGAGAGGTGTTTCTATGTGGAATGGATAATGGTGTGGAGTGGTGCTTCTATGTGGGAATGGATAATGGTGTAGAGGTGCTTCTATGTGGGAATGGATAATGGTGTGGAGTGGTGCTTCTATGTGGGAATGGATAATGGTGTAGAGGTGCTTCTATGTGGGAATGGATAATGGTGTTGAGAGGTGTTTCTATGTGGGAATGGATAATGGTGTTGAGAGGTGCTTCTATGTGGGAATGGATAATGGTGTGGAGAGGTGCTTCTATGTGGGAATGGATAATGGTGTGGAGAGGTGCTTCTATGTGGGAATGGATAATGGTGTTGAGAGGTGCTTCTATGTGGGAATGGATAATGGTGTGGAGAGGTGCTTCTATGTGGGAATGGATAATGGTGTGGAGAGGTGCTTCTATGTGGGAATGGATAATGGTGTGGAGAGGTGCTTCTATGTGGGAATGGATAATGGTGTGGAGAGGTGCTTCTATGTGGGAATGGATAATGGTGTGGAGAGGTGCTTCTATGTGGGAATGGATAATGGTGTGGAGAGGTGCTTCTATGTGGGAATGGATAATGGTGTGGAGAGGTGCTTCTATGTGGGAATGGATAATGGTGTGGAGAGGTGCTTCTATGTGGGAATGGATAATGGTGTGGAGAGGTGCTTCTATGTGGGAATGGATAATGGCATAGAGAGGTGCTTACAAGTGGGAATGGATTGTGGCAGAGAGGAGCTTACAAGTGGGAATGGATTGTGGCATCGAGAGGAGCTTACAAGTGGGAATGGATTGTGGCATAGAGAGGAGTTTACAAGTGGGAATGGATTGTGGCATCGAGAGGAGTTTACAAGTGGGAATGGATTGTGGCATCGAGAGGAGCTTACAAGTGGGAATGGATTGTGGCATCGAGAGGAGTTTCAAGTGGGAATGGATTGTGGCGTTGAGGAGCTTACAAGTGGGAATGGATTGTGGCATCGAGAGGAGCTTACAAGTGGGAATGGATTGTGGCATCGATAGGAGTTTACAAGTGGGAATGGATTGTGGCGTCGAGGAGCTTACAAGTGGGAATGGATTGTGGCATCGAGGAGCTTACAAGTGGGAATGGATTGTGGCATCGAGAGGAGCTTACAAGTGGGAATGGATTGTGGCATCGAGAGGAGCTTACAAGTGGGAATGGATTGTGGCGTCGAGGAGCTTACAAGTGGGAGTGGATTGTGGTGTCGAGAGGAGCTTACAAGTGGGAATGGATTGTGGCGTCGAGAGGAGTTTACAAGTGGGAATGGATTGTGGTGTCGAGAGGAGTTTACAAGTGGGAATGGATTGTGGCGTCGAGAGGAGTTTACAAGTGGGAATGGATTGTGGCGTCGAGAGGAGTTTACAAGTGGGAATGGATTGTGGTGTCGAGAGGAGTTTACAAGTGGGAATGGATTGTGGCATCGAGAGGAGCTTACAAGTGGGAATGGATTGTGGCGTCGAGAGGAGTTTACAAGTGGGAATGGATTGTGGCATCGAGAGGAGTTTACAAGTGGGAATGGATTGTGGTGTCAAGAGGAGTTTACAAGTGGGAATGGATTGTGGTGTCGAGAGGAGTTTACAAGTGGGAATGGATTGTGGTGTCGAGAGGAGTTTACAAGTGGGACTGGATTTTGGTGTCGAGAGGAGTTTACAAGTGGGAATGGATTGTGGTGTCGAGAGGAGCTTACAAGTGGGAATGGATTGTGGTGTCGAGAGGTGTTTACAAGTGGGAATGGATTGTGATGTCGAGAGGAGTTTACAAGTGGGAATGGATTGTGGTGTCGAGAGGAGCTTCTATGTGGGACTGGATTGTGGTGTCGAGAGGAGTTTACAAGTGGGAATGGATTGTGGTGTCGAGAGGAGCTTACAAGTGGGAATGAATGGATTGTGGCATCGAGAGGAGTTTACAAGTGGGAATGGATTGTGGAGTCGAGGAGCTTACAAGTGGGAATAGATTGTGGCGTCGAGGAGTTTACAAATGGGAATGGATTGTGGCATCGAGAGGAGTTTACAAGTGGGAATGGATTGTGGCGTCGAGAGGAGTTTACAAGTGGGAATGGATTGTGGCATCGAGAGGAGTTTACAAGTGGGAATGGATTGTGGTGTCGAGAGGAGTTTACAAGTGGGAATGGATTGTGGCATCGAGGAGTTTACAAGTGGGAATGGATTGTGGCGTCGAGAGGAGTTTACAAGTGGGAATGGATTGTGGCATCGAGGAGTTTAAAAGTGGGAATGGATTGTGGCATCGAGGAGTTTACAAGTGGGAATGGATTAATGACCGAAGCAGCCCATCAATACAGAAACATCATATTTTGAAACAGAATGATTTGCATGCAATCTTATGTATACACTGTGTGTAATGACCAGCTTCATGAAAATAGAAAGACTTATAATTGCTTCTTTCCTGTTTCTAGACATATCTAATGGACATTTGACAAATCAAATAATAATTAGCTGCGGACGCTGTTATTAACAATGATAATAACTAATTATAGTTACCATGGTAACAGAGATCTAGATAATGGAGGCACAGCAAATCTGTTATAAAGTTAATTAAGAAGTGTTTTCAAGGCTTTTTACGGAATTATTTTCAAAGAATCAGGTCAAGTTCTAAGACAAGTACGGACTAATGCATCACTTATGAAATCATATTACCATATAACTCTTAGCACGCTATCGGCGAATATAACCGTCAAATGTCGTTATTATAATTAAATTCTATGACATATTTCATATTCAGAGTTTTCAGGTACCAATTTAAAAAAATAACACATTAATGAATTGTCGTCTGCTACAATTATTTGAACTATTTATAGCCTTTATTTTACCCAGCATGCAAAGAGTCAAAGTAAATCTCTGTTCTGAAACACAATCAGTTTTCAGGCACCAATTAAAAAAAACAACACATTAATGAATTGTCGTCTGCTACAATTATTTGAACTATTTATAGCCTTTATTTTACCCAGCATGCAGTCAAGTGATCAATCATTTTAGATTTTTGGAGGCTAGTGCAATGATACAGACAGAGACCCATTCCAGAGTATCCTCTGCATGGTGTAAAACACTGACACAGGACCTCAGTTTAAAGTCCCATCTGAAAGACTGTTAATTTTTATTAAGGTCATACAGGGGAACGAACCTGCGATCCCTGGATTACCAGTACAGCGTATTAACCACTGGACTACAGATCCATCTGTCTGTCAAACTTGCTCAAGAGACCACATGTATTAGCTCTGTGCATGCTGGGTAAAATCAAGTATATAAATAGTTAAAATGAATGTAGCTGCCGACAATTCCTCAATATCTCCTTCTCATTTGTAAATAAAAACTGTCGAAATATGTCACAGAATTTCATTAGAACTGTTTCTTCATGATACTTTTTATATATAGTTTTAATTCAAACAATTTATACAGAGGTCAAGGTCATCCAGTAATATTATGCGGAGATTCATGGTGTAACAGATATGGTGTTTGCCTCATAATCGAGGAGAAGGAGGAGGTGAATTCAATCCTCACAAGAACCATACACATGGTGGAGTCTTTAGACAAGACTCTTAAATCCACATTGCCTCGTCTCTCTCCCTCATTGAAGAGAAATGGATTCCATAAGGAATGAGGTCACGAGAGCGACTCAACTAATGTTGTAAGAACATAATTCACAATCGAGCTAAAATAAATTTGTATACAGTCAAACCTGTCTGGAAGCTGGAGCCAAACACGCATAAATGACCTGCTTCTGTGTAATTATCATTTGCTAGTTACCTTCCTTTGTCAATTATTTTCTACAAGATCATCAATAGTCACAGTTTCACTTTTTGTGTGCATACCGTCAAACCTGTCTTAAGCAGCCAGCCAAGAGTCACAGAAAGTGGCTGCTGAACACAGGTGGCTGCTTAATAGAGGTCAAATGTATAATAAAACAACATATTGGGAATCTGGAAACTGACTGCTTAATACAGGGTGGTTGCTTAATACAGGGTGGTTGCTTAATACAGGTGACCACTAACGCAGGTTTGACTGTAAACTAATATGATCAATCCTTGTATACAGTCAAACCTGAATTGAGCATCCAGCAATGGGAATCACAGTGACTGAATAACAAACAACATAGATCCTGATCATACGCGGCTGATCTGGATCTATGTTGTTTGCACATTCCTTCCAATTTATTCTGCATTTTAAGAATTAATAGAGGTCAAAAAGTATAATAAAACAACATATTTGGAAACTGGAAACTAGCTGCTTAACCCTTAACGTGCTGAATAAATTGGATGAAATGTACAAACAACATAGATCCGCGGCTGATCAGGATCTATGTTGTTTGCTATTCAGACAAGTGTTTTAGCTCCACTATCTGAATAGCAAACAGCGTAGATCATGATCAGACGGAACATTCTGTGCTGTCTGATCTGGCTTTAAGCTCTTTGCAAAAGCAACTTAAGTTGTGCTTAGCATGGTAAGAGTTAATACAGGTTGGCTGCTTAATAGAGGTGACCACTAACACAGGTTTGACTGTAAACTAATATGATCAATCCTTTTGTATATCAACCATTTAACACTTTGCACGCTAGCGGCAGATAAAATCACATTTGCAAACAGCATAGAGCCAGATTAGACGTCACAGAATGAAGTCTGATCAGGCTATATGTTGTTTGCTAGTCGGATAGTGGAGCTGAAACACTTGACTGAATAGCAAACAAAATAGATCCTGATCAGTTGCGGCACTACACTGCGGCTCATATGGATCTATGTTGTTTGCAAATGTGATTTTATTTACTCAGCAGGCAAAGGGTTAATAGTGTTTTTCGTGATAATATTGTCGAGATTTGGATTTCTTAGATGAAAATGAGGGGGTGAGCAGGGACGACCAGTCTGTCCAAAATTGGGTGATATTTTACTTTATTAAAACTTAAAGTGCTGCATAAATTGGAATAAGCAAACAACATAGATCCAGATCAGCAGAGGAGTAACGCCACGTCTGATCTGGATCTATGTTGTTTGCTATTCAACCAAGTGTTTTAGCTCCACTATAAGAATAGCAAACAACATAGAGCCTGATCAGACAGCATGTTCCATGCTGTCTGATCTGGCTCTATTGCTGTTTCCAAATCGAATATAATCGTTTCCAGCACAGAAATGGTTAAGTATTAGTTACAAAAATAAAGTATTATGTGCCTTGGAAACCCTTTTTAAAAGTATAATATGCAATACATAGATTTCAGATGACATCACGAGCATCTGATATATTGAATATTGACCTACAAGATGGCGGCATGCTGAAAGTCGCATTGAATATTGTCACGTGATTGGATGCAGGTGTTGAAGAAACAAATAAATCAGTTTATTTCAAATGGCCTATATTTGCATTCAACACTAAATGCAGACATCAAATGTCAAATTTGAAAAAAAGTGTCACCCCAAGAGAACACAGACTTGCTGAAAATTCTTTAAAAACTTTTAATAGCAGCCTGAAGAACTGTTCTGATTTAGTAGGATTGCCAACTGCAAAATAAATAATTAAAATCCACCAATCTGCTCTAAATTTTCACGATGACAAATCTGGCTGCTACAGACAAAATTTGCTACATTTACAGTGAAACTAAATAGCACAGTCTAGATTTTAATAACCGTATAAGACAATTTCTTCTGCACGTAATCACAAAACCAGTCTGCTTGTATGCAAATGAGGTCAAATGCTCCTAACTCCCTAATGGTAATGAACAACGAAGTGCTTGTTAAAACCAAGTTAGAAACGTCAATGCGAAAATTTCCTAATCAAGCTCGTCGCGTATTTCTGTATTAATTGATTGAGAAAATCTCGGTTGTCGAGTATTGTCAGAGAGAGTAACAAGTAAATTAGTTTTGGGTCATCTCACAAAGTGTGGAATTCAGAACAGAAGTATTAGTAAATTGACTTAGCGCAGGACCTTAATTGGTAATTTGCATTAATTTAGTATCTTCTAAAACACATCGGCTTAAAGACACTGGATGCAAGTGAACGTCAAACGATGCTGCAGAAATGAATGAATGCCTGAAAACTATATAAAAAAATGTACAGTCAAACCTGCGTTAGTGGTCACCTCTATTAAGCAGCCTCCTGTATTAAGCAGCCAGTTTCGAGATTCCAAATATGTTGTTTTATTATACATTTGACCTCTATTAAGCAGCCATCTGTGCTAAACAGCCATCTGTTTTTCCCTTGCCTGGCTGCTTAACCCTTTCCTTTACTATTATATCTCCATTCAGCAGCCACTTTCTGTGACTCCCTTGGCTGGCTGCTTAAGACAGGTTTGACTGTATGCACAAAAAAGTGAAACTGACTATTGATGATCTTGTAGATAAAAATTGACAAAGGGAGGTAACTAACAAATGATAATTACACAGAAGCAGTTTATATATGTGTGTTTGGCACCAGCTTCAAGACAGATTACAATTTTCTGCCTAGATTTTGGTCAAAATATTATCCCTTGGAATGGTTACCAAAATATACTATTCAATAGCACAGTCAGTTTTAACAGGAATATAATGACGCGAAAGGTCCGGAGTTCGAGCCCCGCTGGAGCCATTACGATTGTGCCCTTAGGCAAGGCATTTAAATTCCACATTGCCTCTTCTCTCTCCTTCATGGCGATGGATTCCATCAGGAATGAGGTCTCGAGAGTGATTAATATAAGTTGAAAGAACTTGTTTCGCAATCAAGCTAAAATAAATTTGTATAAACTAAACTAATGACTTTCTTTGGTTTTTCTGGGGTTTAAGGTCATACGGTGATTTTCCAGTTATTATTGGCGGAGGATGATCCCGGGAGTCTCTTCGAGCAGTATTTCAGGCACGGAGGGTCCCCAGGTAGAACCACTGACTTTCCGCAATAGCAGGAATATAAATCAAACTGACTTGAAGTTGATTTGTTTTTTTCATGAGAAGAAGCCCCTAGATCTTTCAAAAGTTTACTAGGAGATTCACTCTTCCGAAATAAAATGAATAATTTATCAGGGTATCTATTCTGCGATTTCTTTATCTTTATGTTGCTGGTGGGAGCCTCCATTAATTCATGAAGATTGATACTCAATCAGCCATAACTCTCAATACAGCAAATTTATTACAATATCACTTTAAAATATAAACCTATTCTCTTCAATCTGAAGGCATTAATTCAAAATTATAACATTAGTGAGGTTGTGTTTTTATTTGCAGGCAATATATTCTCCATTGGACGCAAGTCATCTGAAACAAGGAATATCAGTTGAAGGTGATTAAATTAGGGGCGTAGCTTGGCTGGAATCGACGTGTAGGCCAAAAACTTAAAACGGGAGGGGGGTCCGGGGGGTCGTCCCCATGAAAACTATTTATAGCGTATATAATTTAATACTGGCCTCCCGATTTTTGTTGCAGATTTGGCATTTTTATTTTTTCGATTTTTCGGGGAAAAGTGTAGGCCACGCAACGGCCACGGCCTATAGGAAGCTACGCCAATGTAAATACAACTTCAACATTGCATGCTTGCATAATTATGTAACTGTCCAAGCCCAAACTATAAATTGCAATGTCTGGCTAAGGGGGGGGTGTGGGTTCCATGGCATGGCCGAGTTGTTATGGTCATCGACTTCAAATAATTTTACCCTTCAACGCTGTAAGTTCGAATCCCACTGGGGTTGTCGAATTCTTTCATGTGAGAAAGCTATCCAGCTTGTGGAAGGTCGGTGGTTCTACATGGGTGCCTGTCATTGTCTGAAATACTGCTTGGAATAGCTGGAGAGGAGTTATATGATTCAAGATGCTGCTGCGAATTTAACCAAAAACCTGGCTTGGCGGTAATGAATCTTTTTTCAGACTCAAACTTGTCATTGTCACTCATTTCCCGCAAGGAGAGTCGCCCCCTAAAGAGATTAGTCAGATTGAGAGATTAATTGATGTAGACAGAGCCCCGTCCCAGAGGCTCCTCTGGTTCTGTTATGTGCATAGTGCACAGACATTGAACCGTGGCTTAAATTCAAAATAAACAACCGTATATCAGGTTATATTCGTGTATTGCAAATTTCGCGCTTATGTGTCCGTTTTAATCTAATAATCGTGATTATTTAGCTTTGACATGCGTTTTATGGGCTCTGTTGTTCACAAGAATCCTCGACTTATGGAAGGATCCAGCATAAAATCAGATTTTTCAAACCAAAACTTGACAATCGACTTATGGCCAAGATCGAGTTATGACCGGGTATATATGGTACCTGGATTCCTTGTGGCATCTAATATAAGTGTGTCCAGAGTCGATAGACCACAACACCGAGTATGTCCAACACCAAATACCGTCCGTCCGCCTTCGTGTTTGTTTTGTAAACTGGAAGAAAACAATTCTGACAATTGATACAATACTGCCTTTATTATGTTATATTTCGGGTTTTACGCCTGCATCAGCACCATTTTGGGCTATATCGCCGGCGGCAAACAATTTCTTTATATCACATGACCAAATACCAGGTGACGCGTCATCATGTAGGTGAAACGGGCACAAATCTTATCAATAATGCGAAAACAAATAGCTGAAATAGGATTAACGTCTAAATATGTGTAATGTTATTGTAATTTATGTATCGGTCGATATAGCTTGACACAGGTCAATAACCCAGATGCAGGGCTCAAGCTAGACTCCAAATGTTTTGGGAGAAGTCACTTCTCCCTCCAGATGATTTAGGGAGAAGTGAGAAAATTTAGGGAGAAGTGGGGAGACTTTTGAACGATTGCAAATAGTGAAACCGTATTTAGTCGAAGTTTGCAGGATATACATTGTAGGAACTATTGTATGTAGAAAAACTGCAGGGCATTCACTAGACTTTGAAAGTGAAAGAGTCAATGACCCTTGAGGTCAAATCTCAAGAGTGTCAAGCTGTATTTTTCAAGAGTCAATATGCATGTCATTTCTTTCGGTACAGGTAACTCCCCCCCACCCCCTCTGACCATATTCCTGCAGTCATCTGAAACCTATGTATTGCATATTGTACTTTTAAGAAAGTGCTCTAAGTCACACAAAGAAACATTGTGCTTTTAAAATTTATTTTAATTTTCGAAATTAAAACCAGTCCTATGTTGTTATTAGTTTATACAAATTTAGTTTAGCTCGATTACCCTTGAGACCTCATTCCTGGTGGAATCCATCGACACGTGGGAGAGAGAAGAGGCAACATGGAAATTAAATGCCTTACATAAGGGCACAATTGTAACGGTTCCAGTGGGGCTCAAGCTCCAGGCTTTTCGCACCTGAAGCAAACGTGCTACCACGACTTCCAGAGTTATTATCATTGTATAGTACTTATCCGTAACTGCTTTGAGAGATTTTAACACTTTGCACACTAGCGGTGAAAATTACAGTCAAATATGTCGTGCAATTCATTAGAATTGTGTCGTAACAACACAATTCTAATGAAATTCCAAGACATCTTTCCAGAGTGCTCAATTAATACAAATATGAAAAACACATTCATGAATTGTCGTCTGCTACAATTATTTGAATTATTTAAAGCATTTATTTTACCCAGCATGCAAATAGTTAATTTTAGTTTAGTATTTCAAGAGCACAGTGGTGCATTAATATTTTCTTCAATTTTAATGAAATTCCGTGACATATTTGACAGTTATTTTCAGAGTGAACCTGCAGACTAAATTGGACCGAATGTGCAAACAACATAGATCCAGATCAGCCATGGCGTTACACGGCATCTGATCAGGATCTATGATGCTTGCTATTCAGACAAGTGATTTAGCTCCACTATCCGAATAGCAAACAGCACAGAGCCTGATCAGACATACGCGTATGGTAAATATCTAGACTGAGACCGAGACAGCTGGGTGTGCGAGTGTGGTGAGATTCTCATTCGGGTGTAAGCTACGAAACCCTACAAAATAGTAAAGCTATGTTGAAGATGGCGGCCATCTTTGATTTCAGATTGGAATTACTGTTACCTAATATTCATCTCTTAATCACCCCGGTGCTCCATTCGGTTAAGGAGTATAAGTTTACAATATATTTTCAATGTGCCTATCACGATAATCATATTGAATTTCATATTCATTTTGTCTTATTTCAAACTACAGTCAAACCTGTATTAGTGGTAACCTCCATTAAGCAGTCAATCTGTATTAAACAGCAAGTTTCCCAATATGTTGTATTAAACATTTGCCCTCTATTAAGCAACCACCTGTGCTAAGCAGCCACTTTCTGTGATTCCGTTGGCTGGCTGCTTAACACAGGTTTGACTGTACTAGCTGCCCCAATGATACATACAAAGTTTCATCTATTCACTTCAATTCTTTACTTACTCTTGTTTCATGTTTCATACGATGATACGAGGCACATAAACATATCAGCATTCAAAGTGTGGCATAGTATTTGTATGATTATATATAATATTATAAAGTATCAACTTTTACTTTAATGGTACTGGAGGAGAAATGGTAATACAGTCGAACTTCGTTGCCGTGAACTCGGTTAACTAGAACACCGCCGTTTGATCGAATACATCGTCTGGTCCCGGCAATAATCTCTATATAATGCATTTTGTTCTACCTTCGATGATTGGAACACGGATGACTGGAACTCTCGAACCAGATCACTGGTCCCACAAAATCAACTACTACTTCAATTAACAGCTTTGGTCGGAAACAATCGGATGAGTGCTCAGGTCCGCGTGTCTCAGAAAATGTATACAAACATTTGTTCTCACCTTTCTCTGATTTCATTGATGTTATGTTATATTTCGGGTTATACGCCTGCATCAGCACCATTTTGGGCTATATTGCCGGCGGGCAGTTTACCTAACAACACCTTTCCTGGGCAGGCTCCAGCGGTTAACCAGTACTTGGGTGCACCAACCAACCTCCATAAGAAACTGCCAACTTTTTCATATAAATGAGACACGGTCTGAGTGGGGCTCGAACCCGTTGATTTGATTGACATTTGATTCATCAGTACGCGCGTATAATTTACACGTCGCGAAATTGCCAATTACTATTTTATCGATAAATATTTTCGCACACGGTGGCTTTTTTATCCATATTTTAAATTGGTATTAAATGTAATTATGTACAGAACAAACATATTACACACTCATTGAGCTAAAGATGCACTCCTTATACAAGTCATTGCTCAAATCTGACTTTAATCAACATAATACAGCAAAGCAGACGACAATCAACTGCTTTAAAAAGTAAACAATTAAAAAATTGTATATAACATGTTCATCGCTGTACATTATTATCATTACCTACTGATTGACACATTCTATTTTTAGAACACACAACTCTACCTGACATGACACTATATGTTGATTTGAAGCAATCGTCATTGAATTGCCCAACATGTTTACCAAACTATCGATATTCTTATAGATTATAATATCATTTAACATGATTAGGAAACGCCGTCATATAAACTACGAGGATATATTGGATATATTGCATAAACCAGCATACAACAGTAAGCTACTAATAGACGCAATTTCGAAATCTCATGGGTCACTCCAGACTTACTATCCTTGACTCGAACCACCAATGACTCGAACCATTATTCACGGACCCGTCGAGTTCGAGGCAACGAAGTTTGACTGTATATGACAGTAATCCCGAATTCTAATCACACAGAACTTAAAAAATCGCAATGTTCACCACAATTATGCGTAAATGCATTATGGGTCTTTAACTTGTTAAGCTGGTCGAATTCTGGAGCATCGGACTTGGACATTGGATGGTTCATCAACATTACTTCATTTATCTACTTTCATTACCAGCCATCCAACACATGTCTTATGTTTAATTTTCAATTACAATTTTATGATGACTTCAAGGCAACAGTTTGATTTGCTTATCATCTAGTGTTTCAATCCAGTTATATTTAACAAGTACTCTAATTATCTCCCTTTCTGAAGCTGATACTAGCAGTGTTCAGTTAAAAAGTTAAATACATTAAGCAGGATTTGCCAGCTTCAATTAATTCTTGGTTATCTCAATTTATAATCTTAAAATGTTTCTGGAAGGAAAAGATAGCATTAAGAGTGTAAGAATGTGTATCAGTTTAAATGTAAAAAGAATTTTAATTATCTCCCTTTATGAAAGTGATACTAACAGATTAACATTTACAGACATACAAAAATAAATAGATTCGTACTATTTTATTTGAGAGTGAACAATTGTACATGCTTATTATCAGAGTACTAAATATACCCAGCCATATGTCGACATCCTTTGCTTCTAAGATGATTGATTCATCACAGACGGATCTGTAGTCCAGTGGTTAACAGGCTGGACTGGTAATCCAGGGATCGAACCTGCGTCTGACCCTAATAAAATTAACAGTCTTTCAGATGGGACTTTAAACTGAGGTATTGTGTCGGTGCTTTACACAGTGCACGTAAAAGAACCAGAGGAGACTCTGGAATGGGTCTCTGTCTGTATCATAGCACTATCCTCCAAAAATCTAAAATGACTAATCTCTTCAGGAGGCGTCGCTCATATGGGCAACCGGTAGCGATGATATATAAACGTAAAACACACACAAATCACGATCACTGAAAAGTGTGTGAAGATTTTTGGAGTACGGATAGTTTGAAAGTTAGAGAGTCCAAAATACACAATTATTTAACCTGGACAGGGTGCTGCCTCAGGGGGCAAATACTGACTGCTCTCTTTATTATACGAATAATCTAGCTAAAAGTAGACTGTCTGCTTTATTTACACCAATAAAGAAGTACCTTAATATAGTGTGCAGACTGGTTTCATTCCCCTGAGGTTATAAGGTGACAAAGTTAAGTTGTTACATTTTCTCTAGCTCCTATTAGCCTGGTCTCATTGTCCGGCAATGAGGTGTTGCTTCAGTTGTAGTTTTCTTCCAGTCTGCAGTACCACCGACATTCTGGAACATAGCCATAGAAATTCTTGAACATTCATGTGCTTCATGAAAAAAAGTTAAGTTGCAATTCCACGTAGATTGTCTCAGGGTTTCAGCTAGAGTAGTCTCCCTGAGGTTCGAGCAAGAGTAGTCTCCCTGAGTTATCTCAGAGTTCAAGCTAGAGTAGTCTCCCTGAGTTATCTCAGAGTTCAAGCTAGAGTAGTCTCCCTGAGTTGTCTCAGGGTTCAAGCAAGAGTAGTCTCCCTGAGTTATCTCAGAGTTCAAGCTAGAGTAGTCTCCCTGAGTTGTCTCAGGGTTCAAGCAAGAGTAGTCTCCCCAAGTTATCTCAGAGTTCAAGCTAGAGTAGTCTCCCTGAGTTATCTTAAGAGTTCAAGCTAGAGTAGTCTCCCTGAGTTGTCTCAGGGTTTGAGCAAGAGTACCGTAATCGTGTATGTATTGGTCGCACTGGAGTATAAGACGCAGTTAAAAAACATCCAGGGGAAAAAACTTATTTGCTGTATAAAACGCAACTTTGAAGAAAAGGACCAAATGTCATGAAAACTAATAATAAACTGAATGTGATTTGTAAGCATTACTAGTCGTGATAATGACTCTGGTGTATGACCACTAAATCGTTAATATGCCATATTCTCTCTCACGGCTCTGTGTACCCATGTGCTTCGGCGTAGGCAGCTAACTTCTTATTCGCCAGATATGATCAGACTGACTAATAAGTTTATATATAGTCGCCACCGCATAAATGCATTTGGGCGACTGTGGGGGTATGATCATCTGCTCATGACAACATTTATACAATCAGTATAATAGCGTGTTTGACATGTGTCAGTGAGTTAGTAAATCTCAACAAGTTCTAGTATTTAAAGTGACTTAATTTCATCATGTCAACACACAGACAGACGGTTCAGTAGTCCAGTGGTAACACGCTGGACTGGTAATCCAGGGATCGTAGGTTCGATCCCCTGTCTGACCCTAATAAAATTAACAGTCTTTCAGATGGGACATTAAACCAAGGTCTCGTATCGGTGCTGTACACCGTGCACGTAAAAGAACCAGATGAGACTCTGGAATGGGTCTCTGTCTGTATCATTGCACTATCCTCCAAAAATCTAAAATGACTAATATCTTCAGGAGGCATCGCTCATATGGGCAACTGGTATCGACGATAAATAAACGTAAAACACATGTCAACACCTAGTCAAACTTGTCAATCTCAACACATTAACAATGATAATTAGCAAGCCATACCCCAAACAGCAGTCGGTAATTGGTTGTTTGCAAATCTTGATAAATGTGAACCATCAATAATTTCCTTCAATAAAAGTTGCTTTTGTTGATTTTAATATTATTTAATAATCTATTTTTTATCTAGATTTTCTATTTTTTTATCATAAATTAAATAACATTTTTAACGTTGAATGATTTTCCACACGATATAGATTCGAACGAAATCCGGAACAAATATGGGACGTTCAGGGATCATTCTAGAGGGCGAAATTGTCGCCATAGGGACCCTGACTTCACCCTCTGGGGGCCCCACTTCTCCCTAAAAGCGTAACGCTGCAGCATGCTGATCAGGATCTATGTTGTTTGCTACATAGCCAAGTGACTAGCAAACAGCATAGAGCCTGATCAGATGGCACGTTCCGTGGCTGTTGATCTGGCTCTATGTTATTTGCAAAAGCCTTTAAATGTATCCAGAATGAAATGGGTTAAATAAATATGAATATTGATCTGTTTCCAGAATGAAATGGGTTAATATGTAAATGTTGATGACTTTCAAGTCTTATTCACGTGTACCCTAAAAAAACCTTACAATATTTGTTTATTTTTATAATGGGGAAAGTCAAATGTTTGGCTTGACAGGGTCACATGTCAATCATGTGACAATACCGGACAACACATTTCTGGAAAAGGAAATTTGATTGGTGACTCAGATCAGGTCCTATTTATTAAGCCATTTTGATTTCACCTGTGAGTGAAATTGTAGTTTTATTTTAAAAGATGTTATGCAATCTGAGTTTAGTCAAGCATATTAAATGCAAGAATGATCACTTTATATAGTAATATTTCATCTACTATAAATTCTAGTGTAAAGACTAGAAGTTATTCACATTCAAACCTTAGGTGACCGAATACCGGTATGCCCATGGTAATATGGAAACAACTAGGGAGAAGCTTCACATATACCCAACCAGGAGTCCTCTATATATTCTGCATGACAATTCTGATTTCTCCTTGACCTCAAAATATATGGAAACAACTAGGGAGAAGCTTCACATATACCCAACCAGGAGTCCTCTATATATTCTGCATGACAATTCTGATTTCTCCTTGACCTCAAAATAGTGTGAAGTAAGGCAGCTCACTAAGGACTAGTTCTCCCTTAAGCGACCTTTAGCTTAAACCCTTACGTTAGGTATGCAATGTCTGGAGAATCAAATGATCTTCCGATTTAGTTTCAATGAGGGGGGGGGTATATGGGGGTGGGGGGTAGATGGTGACACTGAATTCTCCCAAATCTCCATCTAGCTTAAGCCCTCATGTTAGGCCATACAAATTTAGTTTAGTTTGATTACGAAACAAGTTATATTAATCACTATTGAGACCTTATTCCTGATGGAATCCATCGCCATGAGGGAGAGAGAAGATGCATGTGTAATTTAAATGCCTTGCCTAAGGACACAATCGTAACGCCTACAGCGGGCGAAACCTCAAGTCTTTTCGCATCTGAATCAATTGCTCTACCACTGCACTATCACAACAGCCATCATGTTAGTTAGGTATGCAATGTCTGGAGAAGCAATAGTTTCAAGGGGGAGGGGGGTGGACACTATCGGTATTTCTCCCAACTCTAGCTTAAGCCCTCATGTATGTAGGTCTATGCAATGTCTGGAGAAGCAGGGGGGGAGGGGTAGAAGACTATTTTCCCAAATCACCCTCTATCTTTAAGCCCTCATGTTAGGTAGGTCTATGCAATGTCTGGAGAAGCAGGGGGGGAGGGGTTAGGAGATGATTTCCCCCAAATCACCCTCTATCTTTAAGCCCTCATGTTATGTAGGTCTATGCAATGTCTGGAGAAGCAGGGGGGAGGGGTAGAAGACTATTTTTCCCAAATCACCCTCTATCTTTAAGCCCTCATGTTAGGTAGGTCTATGCAATGTCTGGAGAAGCAGGGGGGAGGGGTAGGAGACTATTTTTCCCAAATCACCCTCTATCTTTAAGCCCTCATGTTAGGTAGGTCTAGCAATATCTGGAGAAGCAGGGGGGAGGGGTAGGAGACTATTTTCCCCAAATCACCCTCTATCTTTAAGCCCTCATGTTAGGTAGGTCTATGCAATGTCTGGAGAAGCAGGGGGGAGGGGTAGGAGACTATTTTTTCCAAATCACCCTCTATCTTTAAGCCCTTATGATAGGTAGGTCTATGCAATGTCTGGAGAAGCAGGGGGGAGGGGTAGGAGACTATTTTTTCCAAATCACCCTCTATCTTTAAGCCCTTATGATAGGTAGGTCTATGCAATGTCTGGAGAAGCAGGGGGAGGGGTAGGAGACTATTTTCCCCAAATCACCCTCTATCTTTAAGCCCTTATGATAGGTGTGCTCCCTATCTGGAGAAACAAATGATTTTCCTATCCAGTTTCAAAACGGAGTGGCTCACATTATATTCGAGACACGCAAGCACACCCTGTAGTTGGAATCCTCACTTCAATTACATCCATTACAATACAGCTCTTGTCCCTAAAATATAATTCTGTCCTGTTATTCTTCGGAATCTTAGAAGGAATTGCCCAAGAGGATTAATGAAAAGCCGCTGACACATAGCAATTATGTGAATACTAATTAAATCTCCAGGCATGCAAGTATTTACTGGAGCGGCGATATTGTTCATCCGGCCTCCGAGATGTCCATAATTTGCATATGATTAGCGACTGACATGAACAAAATAGAAAATCTTCGGGAAAGAGAATTCTCGATAAAATGCGTAAGATAGATTGATCAACTTATGGTTTACTCGAAAATAGATATAATGTTACTTAGTCACAGAACCTGAAAAGCAGTCAATGCCACGGTTCAGGCGAATGCAGATAGCTCATGTAAACTTTTTTGCACATTATATTGCCGAACAATCTAATTTTGGTGACGTGCATTAATTACCAAACTGGGTCCAACCTTAAATTCTGACATCTCGCCGGCTGATTCCAATTTCTCAGATGTAATTTTTGCATATCATTTCGCTAATCAGGATAATTTTTGCATGCCTCCGTGAAAATAGTAAAACTAACACCCCAGGGGACAAGCTACAACAATGTATCAGACAGCTCCACTCTTTTTATTTAGCATCACAAAACCTAATCTTGTGTAAAAGACAATGCGCATAAACCACAGAACACATTTCATCATTCTTGTAACTGACAAGATGCAAGAGGCCATTTTATTCGATAGGTTTTAACGCTTTGGTCTCATACACCTACTGTCCAGGACGGTGATGATGATTGAGCTTATTTACCCTAGCCTTCGGCGAACCATGTGGGTGAGCGTTACATGTTTCCAGCTAGTTCCGCCCTTGCAGGAATTTCGTTAGCTTTAGCTCCACGTGACACTTGTCTTTATAACTATCACTTGACCATTCCCATTAAGCAAATGGTGTAGTTATACATGGTGATTTTAATAATGATAGCATCTTGGACTCATTCTTTTTGCTAAAATCAAACATTTATTTAACCCACTCAACACCAAGTAATTACATGGACTGGTACATGATATTTTTAGGCCAATAAATTAATAAAAACATTACATTTGGACCAGTTCATTTATCAAAATGGGTAATTATGTCTAAAAATAGTCATATCACTGGCAAAAAGTGCAGATCCTGATGAGACGGCTCGTCACGAGCCGGCTCATCTGGATCTACACTTTTTGTAAGCCTATTTAGACGTCTGTAGTATTGAAAGGATTAATATGTAAAACTGAACAAATTTGAATAGAGAACATACATGTACTGTGTATTTTCAACATTTATACCATTTTCGCTTGTCAATTTATTATTTTATTCAGGTATATACAAACACACACTCATGAATCGGTTGGCAGACGTAATTGTCTGTGTCTGATAGACATTTTCATGGTACACGGGCATACAAAAAACTTGTCCAGAAATACGAACACGGGCATACTAAACTTGTCCAGAAATTACAAAATTAAATGTAAACTACAATGTAGTTTATAGTATGTATGTTGGATAAAAACTTTGGTTACAACAATTGGTGAGCACTGCCGATTCAATGAAACAAAGATTGGTCCAGCAGGAAGAAAGTTGAACTATCCCCCTTATTCAAAGATTAAAGCGACATTACATTGCAAAAAGCAAAGTAAAATGCATTTTTTCACGTATAAATGCATAGCTACTACACACTCATTTGAATACATTCAAACACTAACATTGAATCAATAAACAGTGTTTCTGTGGTATACAAACTTTCAAAAGTGAAAGTAGGATTTCATATAACGGTCATCCGCACTCCTGAATTGAAGTTTGTTTGTCATACTAAACACGAGATACTTTCGATTAGAGATAATTTAACTAGATTAGTGAGATATCACGGTAAATATGTACCATACCTCATGTTATTCAGGATAAACGTGTTGTATTACGCATGAATGTCGACCCTATTTACATTATTTTGTTATGTCAACAAACCGCGTACACGACGTTTGTTTATTTGTTGAAACACTCAGTTTTTTAGGTAAATATTTGGGAAAAAATAATACCATATAATAGCAAATTACATTCTGCAGATATTTGCGATTTCACCGATGTAGTGTCGCTTTAATAGAGTTGCCAATAAAAAATGTGTCATGGCCAGTAGGAGTGCGGGAAAATGTATCCGTCAGTCAGCATCAGTATGGGACAAGTATATTTCACAGTCGTGGCCAGTAGAGCCTCGTTTCTGACGACATATGACCACCCAAGTGGATATCCTAGTCCCACACCATGTTGTGATCCCACTGAAGGTATTGGTTCCGGGTTATTGTACTCTGGAAAGTTGTTTTTGCAAACAGGCAGACCATACATTGATGATGTTTTACTGTAGATCAAGAGACTGTTTGCATTTCTTATTGTGAGTTTGGTGCATCTGTGGCATTTGTGGTCATTTTAAGGAGACTTTTTGTGAATTTAGTTCAGTACTACTTGATCTGGCGCAAAAACAGCCCTATATGACAGCCATGATTCCATGTATGAACAAGTGTTTGTAAACATTGACACATGGTGAAAAACATTCATGATGATGCTATGATTTCATTTGGTTTAAGGTCGCTGACTTGTATACCACTGTAACCTATCATCACTGATGGTCACGGGTTCGAGCCCCGCTCAGGCCGTGTCTCATTTATATGAAAATGTTGGCAGTTTCATACGGAGGTTGGTGCACCCAAGTACTGGGTAACTGCTGGAGCCTGCCCAGGAAAGGTGTTGTTAGGTAAACTGCCCGCCGGCGATATAGCCCAAAATGGTGCTGATGCAGGCGTAAAACCCGAAATATAACATAACGTAATTCATTTGGTTTAAATCCAAGCAGCCCTGGAATATACATGTGCATGTGTCATAGTTGAATCTTCTTTTGAGCTGAACATTTGACCTTCAAAGATGGTAGATTTGCAATACAACAACTTAAAGGACACAATGTGGAAGTCGTGATAGCGCAGTGGATGCACGTTCGCTTCAGGTGCAAAAGGTCTGGAGTTCGAGCCCCACTGGAGCAGTTACGATTGTGCCCTTAGGTAAGGCATTTAAATTCCACGTTGCCTCTTCTCTCTCCTTCGTGGCGATGGATTCCATCAGGAATGAGGTCTCGAGAGTGATTTATATAAGTTGAAATAACTTGTTTCGCAATCGAGCTAAAATAAATTTGTATAAAAAAAACTAAACTAAAGGACACAATTTAGTGGTGTGAATCCACACCATACTCTTACTCCAAAACTGAAGGGGCCAATGAGAGACATCGGTCAGTTACTGCAAATGAATACTCCATAAAAGTAGATAGGATCTATCAAATGTTTTCCTCTGTTTTTATCGTTGTTTCCTTTGCACAACATGCTAGAAATTGTATTCCACTGTCGCTTCTTATGAATATTAAATTACTAGATATCGACAGATCTCCTACAGTATTATCAATGTGTACTTATTTGTAAAACAATGTTATCAGTTAATTAACACGATTTTGATAAAATCACATTAATCATACCACAACACATGGTTAGGGATCAACAGTAAAAACAAAGGATTCCAACTAAAAGGAACTATTTACATATTGGGATAAATCAGACTTTATCTGCAAAGGGAGCTAATAGAAAAATAGAGATGTTTCTCATTACTCATTTTATATCCATACTGCTGAGCAATAGTCATTTACTACACACTGAATAGCTATGGGAATAGATAATGGCATGGCCAATATGGGAAGTGATAAAGGGGTTGTATGGCATTAATATAGAGCAAAGGGTTACTATATATACATATGTATGTATATATGTAAGTATATATAACAGACGGATCTGTAGTTCAGTGGTAACATGCTGGACTGGTAATCCAGGGATCGCAGGTTCGATCCCCCGTCTGACCCTAATAAAATTAACAGTCTTTCAGATGGGACGTTAAACCGAGGTCTCGTGTCGGTGCTTAACACCGTACACGTAAAAGAACCAGAGGAGACTCTGGAATGGGTCTCTCTCTGTACCATTGCACTATCCTCCAAAATCTAAAATCACTGTAGTGCAGTAGTAAGACACCAGAGTTACAACCCCTTACAGTATACCCAAAACTCAATCACTGTAGTGCAGTAGTAAGACACCTCAGTTACAGCCCGTTACAGTATACCCAAAACTCAATCACTGTAGTGCAGTAGTAAGACACACACCAGAGTTACAGCCCCTTACAGTATACCCAAAACTCAATCACTGTAGTGCAGTAGTAAGACACCTCAGTTACATCCCTTACAGTATACCCAAAACTCAATCACTGTAGTGCAGTAGTAGGACACCATAGTTACAGCCCCTTACAGTATACCCAAAACTCAATCACTGTAGTGCAGTAGTAGGACACCATAGTTACAGCCCCTTACAGTATACCCAAAACTCAATCACTGTAGTGCAGTAGTAGAGTTACAGTCCCTTACAGTATACCCTAAACCCAATCACTGTAGTGCAGTAGTAAGACACCACAGTTACAGCCCCTTAGTGTACAACAACTGCAGCAAAATGTGAAACACAAGTCATAGCCCCTTAAAATGCATACAATTCTCTATAACTGTAGTACAATAGTATAACACAGTAGTTATAGCCCCTTAAAATGCATACAATTCTCTATAACTGTAGTACAATAGTATAACACAGCAGTTATAGCCCATTAGAATGCATACAATTCTCTATAACTGTAGTACAATAGTATAACACAACAGTTATAGCCCCTTAAAATGCATACAATTCTCTATAACTGTAGTACAATAGTATAACACAGCAGTTATAGCCCCTTAAAATGCATATAATTCTTTATAACTGTAGTACAATAGTATAACATAGCAGTTATAGTCACATATAAAACATTTTATTCAGACTGACGGACAAACTAAAAGAAAGGATAAAACCTTTGGCAGAACTGGTAGGGATGACTCTTTGCACACTAGCTGTGAAAATAACAGTCAAACATGTCATACAATTTCATTAGAATCAGGTCGTAACGGCACAATTCTAATGAAATTCCATGACATATTTCTAGAGTTTTCAGTTTCAAATAAGAAAAACACAGTTACTGAATTGTCGTCTGCTACAATTATTTTATCTATTTATAGCCTTTATTTTACCCAGCATTCAATGAGGATAAAGCTAACTCTAAACGCGGAGGAATGTGTGGTTGCAACGCTAATGCATGTTTAATATCTGCCCAGTTTATATTTTGATTCTGCAAATAGTCACTCACACTTACATGTGTCCATGTTGTAATGGATACAGTGGCTGAGGCAACCCCTAAGGGCTGCAAGCTTGAACTTGCAAGAACCATGGTGGTGGTGTCCTCTAGTAAGACAGTGTAGGTTCTCTCTCCCTCATGATGAATGATTCCACCAGGATTAGCAGAATAATTTGTTATTTCGGATTCTAGTGGAGGCTATTCTGGTAGGTATTTTTTTCGAATTTCTAGCTAAAGATCACTATGTACAATGAAGCTACCTCCAGCAATGTCGTATTAGTAGAGCTGAACGCTTGCAGACTTGACTCGAAGACGTTAACAACCATGTGGATATATATAAGTGTTCCCATAAACATATCCACACAATTCTCTAATAGAGGGAAATGAAATTTGATTTAACTAAATACAGGTTTAAGTAAACAGAACAACCAATGAGGGAAATGAAATTTGATTTAACTAAATACAGGTTTAAGTAAACAGAACAACCAATGAAAGTAAACACACTTAAAATTTTATCACATGCTGAATACGTTTTTTTACATCATGTTAGTTCGAAACACATCGGGGACGAATGGATATTAACTATCGGATATATATATATATATAGCTTCTGCAAACTAATTTAATTTCAGCCGAATGTACATACACATATGTACCGTAGCAAGTCGAATGTTTGTTGCAGTAGCATTTTAATTAAATCGGTGTGTTTTATATCGTAGTCAGTGTTTATTTTCATATCACGGATGCTATATTTGACATATTGGCGGGTAATTGCATGCTGGGACATATTGCAAATGGTCGCCTTCGGACATTTTAACTGGTTGCCGGTACATATTTTCACAAATATCAGATTATTCAATGGGTGTTCAGACATATATATGACAAATAACACACATTAAACACCACTAAACACCTTATATCAACAGTAGCGTATGGCATTTCTTATTTTGCCGTATATATCTTAAAGATATCGAAATAATTAAACCGGAAGTGAATTTTGTGCCAGAATAATTTAGATATTAGAAATAATCGTCTTATTGGTTTCACACATGTATGTTCTGGCTAGTTAATGATATCAAATGTTGTGTTTTCGCTCTCGCCAATATCATATAATATCACAGTAGGCAGTTCCTACTTGTGCAGAGCTCCAGCTATTTCCCACATCAGTGACAGTATGTGGACATTTGTTTTAATTAATTATCTATTTCCATTTTATGTCAAACCATGTATGTATGTTCCATTTATGTCAAACCCCTTGTGGGGACCTAGACATGTTTCCTGGGCATGCTTAGCCGACCATAGCGGTTAACCAGTACTAACTACATACGTGGCCTGACTGAGTATCGAACCAGGACCGTTCGATTCCAAATCCGACGCTCTACCACTGGACCACGGACGCTACACTGTGGGGGAGGGGACCTAGATATGTTTTTCTGGACAGACTTAGCAGACCTATGCAAGTTTGCTAGTACTAAAGCTTAGCACCGTGTGTAAGACACCTTGCTCGACACTTCATCATTCCTACGTAAATGTCATCACTGGCTTTGAGGAGTATCTCGTTGAAGTTGATGTGAACATAGAGAATCAAATCCTCAATTACAAATCCTATGCCATTTGTTTTTTTCATTTTTAGGGGAATGTGGCAGTGTTCTCTATGGAGCAGAAAATTGGGTCTTCAATCGCCATAATCAGCGTTAATCGATAAAATATTCTCATAATCGAACATCATGCAATTCTGGTTTTACTGGTACTTTCTTTCAACTGATTTCGTTCCTTTTGGAGTAAAATAGTCTACTTCCTGAATATCTTAAGCACAGTAGTTTTTGTGGTTATTGACATTAAATCAAATTTACTTAAAAAGCTTAATTGTTGGGTTTTATTTTAATTTGGATAATGAAAATGTATGCCCAGTTTCACACTTACTCCTATGAAGCAGACTTCAATATGACACCATTAGTGGCATTAGTACTAATACATACAACTACTACTATCAGATTATAATCGACATCTTATCATTTAAAGCTAACCGATTACAATCGATTGTGATTTTGGAACCGGTTGCCCATCACTATTCTGATTCGGATCACTAATCGGTACCTGCGATCCACAAATCTGATTGAGTTTTAAAAGCATATTTTAAATGACCCATGAGTGACAAGTGCAATGTCTTATTTTGTAAAAGACATAACATCTTTGTTCGCTAAATTTTGTTTGCTTTTACTGCCCTCGGATGCCCTCAACATTTTCAGTTTCTTGTAATCTCAAGTCAACAAAACGTTTGCTCAATTGTTCCCTAGAGGGATAATGGTATTGGCCACATTGCTACCATCAATTGACTGGTACACTAACAAATGCATATATGTAGTATTACAGTGATTATCTATAAGGGAAGTTACAGAGCTTCTTATAAGTTATAACAGGTGCGAGTCTACATATAGATACAGAATTTCCTTGTCTTGTTTTCAGATAATTGATTTTACTACAGATTTCAGATTACTTTCACTGCACCGTTACGGGGCCCAGAGAGCATAGGCAAGTGCACCCAAATCTAATTTACTGTGCTAAAAAACGCAATGGCACATGCTGGAGAAAACACTAATTAATTTTATAAATGTTATTATTATCATAGGTGAACTATGAGTGTTTACTTTCGGTTTAGAATAAGAGCACTTTTGTACGATTAACCAATGGTATTGTTGCTTATTTATTGTGGTTTCTTGTTTTGATAGAGTTTAAGCATAAATATGTTTACATGATTTAGGAAGAATATGATCCACCAATTGCAGGATAGGCAGATATTCGTACTCGATCTTTGGACTTTGATTGGCAAATACTCGTTACAGCCTTATATTTTAGGTATTTTTCAATGATACGTCATATCTTGTCTTTAAAAAGTCAATTTCGACATAGCCAGATTGCAGCTTCTTGCATTAATTTATGTTGATGGATTATTCAGATACCCAATCAGACAGATCTGTAGTCCAGTGTTTAGCATGTTGGACTGGTAATCCAAAGATACAACCATTAGCTTCAAAATACTGGATATCAACAGTGATAAATGTACAGACGGATCTGTAGTGCAGTGGTTAATACGCCGGACTGGTAAATCAGGGATCGCAGGTTCGATCCCCCGTCTGAATTTTACAGTCTTTCAGATGGGACTTTAAACCGAGGTCTTGTGTCGATGCTTTACACCGTGCACATAAAAGAACCAGAGGAGACTCTGGAATGGGTCTCTGTCTGTATCATGCACTATCCTCCAAATATCTAAAATGACTAATCTCTTCAGGAGGCGTCGCTCATATGGGCAACTAGTAGCGACAATAAATAAACATAAAACACATTGCTCTATGTAAACAATGTGTACAGTTTAATTGCTTAAACGTCCGCCTCCGTGGTCGAGTGGTTACGGTCGCTGACTTGTATACCACTGTAACCTATCATCACTGATGGTCACGGGTTCGAGCCCCGCTCAGACCATGTCTCATTTATATGAAAAAGTTGGAAGTTTCTTACAGAGGTTGGTGCACCCAAGTACTGGTTAACCGTTGGAGCCTGCCCAGGAAAGGTGTTGTTAGGTAAACTGCCCGCCGGCGATATAGCCCAAAATGGTGCTGATGCAGGCGTAAAACCCGAAATATAACATAACATAATTAATTTCTTAAACCTACATAAATAACCTACCTGGAACCTGGCATCATGGCTGGCATCAAAACAATTGGGAAGTATGTTAAAGACAGGACCATACTCCTCAACTACCGGATTTTAGCATTCCCAATTTCCTAAACTGCCCATTTTGGATACAAATCAGAATTTTGAGACGGATCGTTCATTAAGTACAACATGCTAACTGCGCGGAATTGGGTCAAACGAAAAGAAAAAATATAAACAAATATCGTATCCGTAGGTATGTATTCACCAGATGTAACGATACAATATACCAGTATATCGTTGCACCCCTAAAAGAGTGGGGACCATTTTATTTTCTCCAACCCTGCCATCATCTAGTGGACCACTACTAAGTTTGTTCAAATGGAGACCATTGGGTTAAAATTGACCCCACGGTAGGGGGCCACATAGACTTATATATATAGTACAAATCTTCTCAGAAACCACAGTGCCCAGAGATTTGATATATTGTACAGTCACACCTGTGATAACATATACCTCTATTAAGCAACAACCTGACTTAACCCTTTTCTTCATAGAGATTTAGGTTAATATACTGTTATATCTCCATACAAACGACAGCCATTTAGCTACCATGCAGTGGATAAGTAATCGCCATATCTATCTCACCTTAAAGCAGCATTACATCATATGAAATAAAAGATATTTGAAAAATTCAATTTTTACGTATGGGTAGCAATGCTGCTACACATTCTAACATTATATGTATGCTTATGTTCATTTGGTAAACAGTGTTTTTTGCGATAAAACAAACTCGAAACCGAAAGTAGGACTTTCCGAGTTGATCGGTCACGCATTTGTTTACAACCGGAATGCATCGTCCGCACTTGTTTGCATTTGGAATGCATCGTCCTCATTTGTCCCACGTTGTCTTTTTTAATTAAATTACTTGATTTGTTGATTCATACATACCTCTTGTTAGCTAAATCTTTTAGTGACATTTCTACATCCCCGCGAGGGGTTCGACATTAGAGGAAGATAGATAGTCTTTCATGTTCAAAATTCAAAATGTTGTTTCTACACCCTCTGTTGTTTCACACATGCGCGCTGTGCGTGTTTACATTTCATGTGTTGGTAAACAAATTCGCGTATACGACGGTTTAAATTTATTGGAATTTTATCGTTTCTGAGCGACTATTTTGAGTTTTGTAAACACACACACATTAATATTTATATTTTACACAAAAGATCCTTTATTAGGATGTAATGCTGCTTAAACACATTAAATTATGTTTTGCAGCTTTATAAGCAACATTATACATATATGCGACTGTAACATGATAAAAACTCAGACACTCTTGAGAAAGGACCCATGTTCTTAAGAAAATGACCAGTTAAAACACACAGTTCATAGCTCCAAATTCGTTGAAATCGAAATATGGTTGCTGTGGATTACAGCTTAATAAAATTATATCACATGTGTCAGAATATGCTGCTCAGTGCTATATTTCTTATACCATTAGACATAATGATACCAAATTAGCTATGCGGATATGTAACTAGGATATTATACTAGGATACTGTGTTGCTACAATGGGAGGTCTGTTAAAATAATGTTAAATGAACTTGACATGTAGTACAAGCCTCCGTGGCTGAGTGAGGACTCGCCTTTAACCGCTATCATCAGTCGCGGTGCCACACGTTCGCTCTCCGGGACAAGTGATGAAATAATGATATGTGAGAATGCTGTTATTCGCTTGCGGAAGTTAGAGAATCGAGTACTGGTTTCTACCCAGGAAATGTGGGTGGTCATCTCCACCACAACAGACTTAACGTTGTATGATAATGCCCAAGAGTGGGGCCCTGTACAGGAGGAGAATAAAAGTAGTTTTAAAGGACTGATCCTCGGTCAGAATTACATCGTAACTGATATTATTTAATAATTTTCAAAACATTATGGTGTTTTACCCAGTGTATCTTACTGGACAAATTTGTGCATGAAAATTGTAAAAAACAAACAATGTTAGTTTTGAATATTTATTTTAGGGAGAAGTGGGCTCCCAGGGGGCGAGGTCAATGCCCCTAGTGCGACAATTTCGTCCATATAGTTAAAAATGGTTAAAATACACATTATGGCCATTAAAAAATACACATTATGGCCATTAAAAAATACACATTATGGCCATTAAAAAATACACATTATGGCCATTAAAAAATACACATTATGGCCATTAAAAAATACACATTATGGCCATTAAAAAATACACATTATGGCCATTAAAAAATACATTTGAATAGAGTGAGTGTTTTACAAAGGCCAGTGTATATTACTGGATAAAATTTTGTATGAAAATTGTAAAAAAACATAGTTTTGAACATTTTTAAATATTGTTAAAAACACATTATGGCCATTAAATACAACATTTGAATAGATGGAGTGTTTTTCAAAGGTGATAGTTTTGAAAAAATGCTTAAGGAGAAGTTGGCCCTCAGGGACCATAGCCTTGATAGGGCGACTATTTTGCCCATATCACCCTCTGTAATGAGCCCTGGTTTTAGAACGAATGTGCAACTACACAAATACGCAGTTTTTATAACCATTTGAGCTTTTAATCTCATGTGAGCGATCCAGGGCCTTTATGGCCGCTCTCTTGTGACCAAGATCTTCCAACGAGCAATGCGAAAAGACAGCTCGTTATGTTACTTGAATGCTGTATATGTAGCTAATGCTGGAATTGTTGAAGCCTTTATGACAATAATATAATATGATTAGATGTTTATGATTGACCCAATTTTTTATTAGACAGTTGTGTTATGCATAGATGGTGCTGGGAGACAGTCTATAGTAAAGATATGGTTATAATTGAATAAACTATTATATATAAGGATTCAGTCGGTGTTTGTCATAAAATATCAAGGACTACGTGCCATTTGGCTGAAATCCGCCCCCAGTTTGCAGCGAAACATTGAAAATGAATGGATAATACATGCAGGGTTGTACGAATATGATGGCCCGATACCTGGGACTTGTCTCATTCGGATGCGTGCTATCGGCTAACCCGATACCCGGGACTGGTCTCATTCGGATGCGTGCTATCGGCTAACCCGATACCCGGGACTGGTCTCATTCGGATGCGTGCTATCGGCTAATCAGACGAATTCAGTCCCGGGCTGATCCCTTCCCCCCCAAAAGTCTGTACTATCATATTATATCGGGTGGGCGTGATTGATGTATGCTGATTAGAGATGGGTAATAAATTGCGTAATCTTCGTATATTCCAGTAATTAGCTTGGCTGCTACAGATAATAATCTGTCTTTTATGCTTTACACGATAGCCAATAAGATGACGTGTTACTAATCATCGTAACCAATTATACTGTGTTTTATAAAACACGTTGTGTGGTTCCCGAATAAGCTGTGTTGTCATAGTTGAAATTGGAAACCAGTTTAAAATATGGTGGTGAAAACGATACAAATCAAATGCAGATTTTTATTTACTGTCAGCATGGTACATACAATCAACGCATGATATGTATAGCTTTTGACCGATTGTAATTTCAATCATCACTTTGATACTCACAAATCAACAAGTGTAAATACAGTCAAACTTGTACTAAGAGACTTCCAAACGGAAAAGGTGAAAAGCGGTCTCTGTGTTTTACGTTTATTTATCGTCGCTACCGGTTGCCCATATGAGCGACGCCTCCAGAAGAGATTAGTCATTTTATATTTTTGGAGGATAGTGCAATGATACAGACAGAGACCCATTCCAGAGTCTCCTCTGGTTCTTTTACGTGCACAGTGTACAGCACCGACACAAGACCTCGGTTTCAAGTCCCATCTGAATGGCTGTTAATTTTACTAGGGTCAGTTGGGGGATCGAACCTGCGATCCCTGGATTACCAGTCCAGCGTGTTACCACTGGACTACATATCCGTCTATAAAAGCGGTCTCTAAGCAGGATTGGTCTCTAAATACAGGCTAATTTATTCATTAACAACACAAACTGAAAAAGTCATCTCTTAACTCTTTCAACACCAAGTAACTGACATGGACTGGTCCATGATATTCTTAGACCAATAAATGAATAAGAAAATTACATTCGGACCAGTTCATTTATCAAGATGGGTAATTTTGTCTAAAATTAGTAATACTACTTGCAAAAAGTGCAGATCCTGATGAGACGGCTCGTCACGAGCCGGCTCATCTGGATCTACACTTTTTGTAAGCCTATATAGAGGTCTGTGGTGTTGAAAGGGTTAATACAGATGGTCTCATAATAGACGTGATCTTTCGAGCAAGTTTGACGGTAATTCTAAATTTCCCTCATGAGTTTGCTGGCGTTTATTTCGTGTCGATGACAAAGCAAACGAACATGAAAGTAGGAATAGTTCTGTAAAAATGGAAGCCGGTTGATCAGGAATCACAACAACAGAGTGAAAATATGTGGTGGTGATAATGTTAGTAAACACAAAAAGTATGAGAAAACGCAACGTTGTGGAAAATTCACACATCACTGACTGGAAAGCTTTTCATGATTACAACATGTTCATGTACAACAGGCTAACATGCACCACAGGCTTTTACCCAGCTAACTTTATATAAAATCTATTTGGACTTTGATCTGGCTGTCAATGAATTGTTGTTGGAATATTTAGTTACCCAGTATATCTGTTGATGTGTCACTTACAAGGTACATGTACTAGTCTTTTTCCAGTGCATATTCTTATAGCGACACTATATCTGTAAACAAGCAAATTTCCTATTATATGCTATACTTTTTTCCCAAAATATTTGACTCAAAGCAGGGATCATTCTAGAGATGTGGGCGAAATTGTCGCCCTAGGGACCCTAACTTCTCCCTAAAAATGTTGTTTTTTTGGGTTTTTTTATGATTTTCAAACAAAATTTTGTCCAATAAGATACACTGGCCCATTATAAAGCACTCCTTCTATTCAAATGTTGTATTTAATGGTTGTACTGTGCATTTTAACCCTATTTTTGCAGAAGTATATTAAAGAACACCATTTAAGGAAGCGATCACGCGCTTTCTCCTCCCAAAAATTCTGACCTAGAATGAACCCTGCTCAAAGGCCTCAAAGTATTTCTACTAATAAAAAAAACGTTGTGTGCACGGTTTGTTGACGTAACAAAATAATGTAAATAGGGTCGACATCCATGCGTAATATAACGGGTGTATCCTGAATAACATGATAGTACAGATTGACCGTTATGTCTCACATTTGTGCCAATGCATATTTATCTGTAGTTAAATTATATATGACAATATCACATGTTTAGTATTGACTCCAATGACAATCGAACATCAATTCAGGAGTGTGGGTGACCGTTATATTGTTATTGAATCATTGTTAGTGTTCGAATCTATTCGGAAATATTTGTAGTAGCAATGTATTAATACGTGAAAAAATGCATGCATTTGCCTTTTGCGATGTAATGTCGCTTTAAGTCATAGTTGAAAGTAATAAAAATATTGAATCAATCTATACACTAGTATTATGTTATTCTTGAGTCTTAACCCATTCAACACCAAGTAACTGACATGGACTGGTGCATGATCTTTTTAGACCAATAAATGAATAAGGAAATTACATTTGGACCAGTTCATTTATCAAAATGGGTAATTTTGTCTAAAAATAGTAATATTACTGGCAAAAGGTGCAGATCCTGATGAAATGGCTCGTCATGAGCCGGTTTATCTGGATCTATATTTTTTGTAAGCCTATTTAGCCGTCTGTAGTGTTGAAAGGGTTAAAGTAAAGACATAACAACACTAGAGGTACCAGCTATAACAAGTTACTAATTTCCATGTTGATGCTGGTGTTTAACCCTTTCAACACCAAGTAACTGACATGGACTGGTCCGTGATATTTTTAGATCCAATAAATTAATAAGAAAATTACATTTGGACTAGTTCATTTATCAAAATGGGTAATTTTTTGCCTAAAAATAGTAATATTACTGGTAAAAAGTGCAGATCCTGATGAGACGGCTCATCACGAGCCGGCTCATCTGGATCTACACTTTTCATAAGCCTATTTAGAGGTATGTGGTGTTGAAAGGGTTAATCGGTGGATATTTGTTGCGTGCAGCGGATGGATTTCTGTCACAACATCAAAACTACTCACCTTTTGGAGGGCCAGTAGCCTGAACTACTGACCAAAAAAACTATTTGTACTAAAAATTTGAAAAAGTTGTTTTAATTCTTCTTTGAAATGCTAAACAAGGATTTTTGCACTGGGTTCTTCTGTTATTTTATGGCCACTACGTGCATTTGTTTAGCATTTCAAAGAGATGAATTTGTTCGTTTCTTTGTTTTTGGGACTTAAAGTCACACAAAGGACTTAGATTGTACGGCAACACTCCAGGTATTATCGGTGGAGGAAGACCCCGATTGCTCCCCCTAGCAGAATTGCAGGCATGGACAGGCGCCAGGCACCCGGGTAGAACCACCGATCTACGCAAGCCAGAAGAAATGAAGGATAAAATAAACTGTTTCTAATTTTTAGTACTACCGTCCATTTTTAAAATTTCAAATTTTTTAATATTGTATTATTTTTTCACTCGATTTCTGTCATAAGTTGCATGTAGTGTGGGCGTTCCTAGTTATCGCTGAAAGAAGTTTCATTAAATGCCTTTATAAATCATACAAGTACGTATATCATCCCAAGGAATGAAATATTGTTTCCATCAGACCACCCATTATGAAATTAACACATAACATGTTGCCATGGTTATAGATTTTTCCGGTGATGTCACCACTCATTAATGGCTGGCTCCTCACTAATATGATTATTTATGCAAGAGGACCTCAGAAACAATTAGAATGATCAATGGGTCTATTACAGTCGACAATTTCTAGGGACGTTCCATTATCAGAATACATAATATGCATTTTTGATGAAAACTATATCAAAATCTAATTTCTTTCAAATCATTAGGGAACTTTAACGCCAGAGAAAGCTCCAACCAGACTAATTGACATGATGTAAGTCGGCAGAAACAAATACCGGGTCCGTGAATAATCTTTGCTAATTTGGTTTGCGCTTTTGTTCTCAAGGAATTATGACTGATGTAGAAATTATATATATAGATATATATATATCAATTATTCGGCAATTTTATTTTCTAAATAAAGGTTATTTTCGGATGGTCAGCTATATTTAAGTAGATGGGGATGAGTGGTTACGGTTATTGACCTCAAATCACTCCCTGCACCGCTGCAGGTTCGAATACCACTGTGGTGTCAACTTACTTATTCGAACGAAGCTATGCAGTAGCTTGCGGAAAGTTAGTGGTTCTACCCAGGTGCCCATTTGTGCATGAAATACTGCTTGAAGAGGCACCCAGGGTCTTCCTTTACCAGGTATAGCTGGAGGTGCTGTTTGTGTGGCTTTAAACTCTAAAAGCAAACATTACATAGCTTTCATTTCAATCCACTTGTGTTTATAATTATGCAGTCAAACCTGTCTTAAACAGCCAGCCAGCCAAGGGAGTCAGATAAAGTGGCTGCTTAGCACAGGTGGCTGCTTAATAGAGTTCAAATATATAATAAAACGACCAATTGGGAATGTGGAAACTGGCTGCTTAATACAGATTGGCTGCTTAATGGAGGTGACCACTAATACAGGTTGGCTGCTTAATACAGGTTGGCTGCTTAATGGAGGTGACCACTAATACAGGTTGGCTGCTTAATGGAGGTGACCACTAACACAGGTTTGACTGTATGTTGTAAACTGTGTTATATAATGGGAAATAAATATGTTTAAGCCAAACAACAAACTATTTGTACATATTTTGTTTGATTGAAATAAACCTTCATGTACCATCACAGTGAAATACACCTTCATGTACCATCATAGTGAAATAAACCTTCATGTACCATCACAGTGAAATAAATAAACCTTCATGTACCATCACAGTGAAATAAATACACTTTCATGTACCATCATAGTGAAATAAACCTTCATGTACCATCATAGTGAAATAAACCTTCATGTACCATCATAGTGAAATAAACCTTCATGTACCATCATAGTGAAATAAACCTTCATGTACCATCATAGTGAAATAAACCTTCATGTACCATCACAGTGAAATAAATACACCTTCATGTACCATCGCAGTGAAATACACCTTCATGTACCATCATAGTGAAATAAACCTTCATGTACCATCACAGTGAAATACACCTTCATGTACCATCACAGTGAAATAAACCATCATGTACCATCACAGTGAAATACACCTTCATGTAACATCACAGTGAAATACACCTTCATGTAACATCACAGTCGGTTGAGATCTAAATTAATATATGACTGTGCCCTAGCTCCGTTAACTATATCATTAACATTTCTAAGCATTAATCCTTTACCCCGCAACAGAAGGGGCCAATTACTCATTTGATCTCCATATTGCTGATAAGTAAAACTGTACTTAATAATCAGTAGGGGCCGCCGTCGCTGAGTGATTAAGTTTGTACACTTCACCAGCCCCTCACGGCTGCTGGTTCGAATCCCACCTGAGTCTCAAATTATTTTGTGTTAGGAAGCCATCCATCTGGCATGTGGAAGGTTGGTGGTTTTACCTGGGTTCCTGTCCGTGCCGGAAATACTCGGAGGGGCACTGGGTCTTCCTCCACCAATAATAGCTGGAGGGTCACCATATGACTTAAGCTGTTTGTAGCGATTTTAAACCTATAAACAATTGATCGATAAAAAGGTGTTGTATGGGGTGTATGTGAAGTAATGGGGGTAACCCATTACAAGAATAAGAATACCATTGCATAAAAGTCTGGAGAGGGGAGGGTGGGGGTGAAATTCATGATATGATACATACTCAATAATCAATGTCCATGGGAATAACGCCATGGAACTGGGGACTGACTATCTGTGGGAAGCGATAAAGGTGTTGTTACGGCTTATACCATTACAAGAATACCATTACATGTACATAAGTCGGGAGGGAAGGGGAGTGGGGGTGGGGTTGTAATTCCTGAGAGGGAGGGGGGGGTATGGTGAAAAACATAAATTCATGACCAAAAATTATAAATTTTGTGATATTGGAGCAAGTGGGTATCATAAAACTAAGTGCATTTTCTGTGTTTTACTTGAAGCGCTCCCTGGTCTGTCATGCAATACAATTAAGACATCGAAACCCGTCTCTATGAATTCCATTAAGAAATCACCATAAAAGCATATCATCAATTAAGTTGGACGTCCTGATGCCTTACTGTTAATTTCATTTGTCAGTGTGCCGAATGGTACATTCCTTTACTCATCTGAGATGACAAGAGAATCTCCGAATAAACTTGATTACAAATTACGCAATAGATGGCTTTGTTCCTCGGTTTTGTCAGTTTTTCTAGATCTGGTTTTATACAGCTGACACCAAGAGCAAAGTTAACTCTTTGCATGCTGGGTAACAGAAAGGCTATAAATAGTTCAAATAATGGTAGCAGACGACAATTCGTTAATGTGATTTTCTTATTTGTAACTGAAAACTCTGGAAATATGTCCTGGAATTTTATTGGAATTGTGTCGTAACATTATATATTTGACTGTTATTTTCATCACTGGCGTGGAAAGAGTTAAAATAACATGTCAGGACCAGGAAACTAAACCAATAACAGTCTTAACCCTTTCCCCCATAGAAGCCAGAATCTCATGTAGTCCCAGTAATATCTATTAACCCTTTCAACCCCACAGGCCTCTAAATAGGCTTATGAAAAGTGTAGATCCAGATGAGCCGGCTCGTGACGAGCCGTCTCACCAGGATCTGCACTTTTTTGCCAGTAATAATTATTACTATTTTTAGATAAAATTACCCATTTTGATAAATGAACTGGTCCAAAGGTAATTTTCTTATTAATTTATTGGTCTGAAAATATCACGCACCAGTCCATGTCAGTTACTTGGGGTTGAATGGGTTAAGGTGGGATAGATATGGCCACTACTTATCCACTGCATGATAGCTAAATGGCTGTCGTTTGTATGGCGATATAATAGTGTATTAATCTAAATCTCTATGAAGGAAATGGTTAAATGGCTGTCGTTTGTATGGCGATATAATAGTGTATTAATCTAAATCTCTATGAAGGAAATGGTTAAATGGCTGTCGTTTGTATGGCGATATAATAGTGTATTAATCTAAATCTCTATGAAGGAAAGGGTTAAATGGCTGTCGTTTGTATGGCGATATAATAGTGTATTAATCTAAATCTCTATGAAGGAAAGGGTTAAATGGCTGTCGTTTGTATGGCGATATAATAGTGTATTAATCTAAATCTCTATGAAGGAAAGGGTTAAATGGCTGTCGTTTGTATGGCGATATAATAGTGTATTAATCTAAATCTCTATGAAGGAAAGGGTTAAATGGCTGTCGTTTGTATGGCGATATAATAGTGTATTAATCTAAATCTCTATGAAGGAAAGGGTTAAATGGCTGTCGTTTGTATGGCGATATAATAGTGTATTAATCTAAATCTCTATGAAGGAAAGGGTTAAATGGCTGTCGTTTGTATGGCGATATAATAGTGTATTAATCTAAATCTCTGTGAAGGAAAGGGTTAAATGGCTGTCGTTTGTATGGCGATATAATAGTGTATTAATCTAAATCTCTATGAAGGAAAGGGTTAAATGGCTGTCATTTGTATGGCGATATAATAGTGTATTAATCTAAATCTCTGTGAAGGAAAGGGTTAAATGGCTGTCGTTTGTATGGCGATATAATAGTGTATTAATCTAAATCTCTATGAAGGAAAGGGTTAACATGACCTGCAAATATAAAATGTACATTTCATTATTTATTTCCAGTTTTGTATTTGCTAGGTTTTTCAATGGTGGAATGTCAGGGCGCCCTTTTTAGCCCGACCCTTTAGCCTTTTGACCTTTTTAAAAAATAGGGGCTGCACTTCATCGTGGTTCAAAATGCATCCTGCCTCTTTTTGCATGCACCCTGCCCTTTTTTCCACTCTAGAATTAACCCTATTATCAGTTAACAACAATTTGGCAGTTTCTTATGGAGGTTGGTGCACAGTACTTACTAACAGCTGGGGCCTGCCCAGGAAAGGTATTGTTAGGTAAACTGCCCGCCGGCGATATAGCCCAAAATGGTGCTGATGCAGGCGTAAAACCCGAAATATAACATAATAAATATAACATATAACGATGCAACCATGCGCTAAATAACGCTAGAACGTTTGTGTTTAGATTACTATAAATGAAGTCGTACATCATAGTACATCATTGACAGCTCGAGTCTGAGTTGACAATATTTCAACATGCAGCAGCTAGGTACCACACATGCAAAGCAGTGAGAAATAAAATGTGTTATTCCACTGCTTTCAACCAGTTGAATAACACATTTTATTTCACTGATAAATTTGTATATTTCATTGTTTATTCAAATTTATTTTAGCTTGATTGTGAAACAAGATTTAACAATGTTAGATTAATCACTATCGAGACCTCATTCCTGATTGGAATCCACCGAGGGAGCGACAAGAGGCAACATGGTAACTAAATGCCATGTCTAAGGACAAAATCGTAACGTTTACTGATGGACGCGAACTCCTCGCACCTGAAGCGAAAGTGCTACCACTGCGCTATCACTACTTCCACAATATTTCATTGTAAAACATAATATAAAATTCGAGCATACAGGGTAAAGAGAGTTAGTACATGATCATTTCTCTCAAAAAACGCAAAAATAATGGCTTTGAAATTGTGCATGCATATCAGAGACCTAATTCTTTACACGCACAGTAAGTCCCCAGCCCCTAGAGTGACTGCGAGCTTGAATTTTTGCCAAAAACAGTCCAATATCAGAAATTATTTATGCTTAAAAAATCCTCAAATATTTTAATTTCTCAAAAACCGCTCAAGTTATTGCTTTGAAACTTCGCATACACATCTATGGACAAATTACCTACACCAACAGTAAGTCCTCACCCTACCACTGATCTTCAACTTGAAATTTGGCAATTCGTTGAAAAGCAGAAAAGACATTTTTTATTTCTGTGAACCAATACTTATATAGTCAATCAAGTCTGGCGAGACATCCTTGGGGAAGTGGCCTTGTTCTGGCATATTATCCGAGTTCTTTTCACGCATCTTCAGCCCGAGTGTGGGATTTCCGCATCTTCAACCCGAGTGGGATTTCCGTATCTGCAACTGTATGGAGGTGCTAGATTTATTTTCTCACCTTTCTTGTGCTTTTGATGCACTTTACGAATTATACCAGCCTATAGATACTCTCATCAATGGCGTATGAATTTACTGTAAAGTGATGAGGTCATTGGAATGTAACAATTTTCTCACATTGATGTTGATTGTCACTTAAAAGTACCAACGTACATGTTAATTTTAGCAGTTTAATTTCTTTAATGCTAAACCTCATACATCTAACTAACACAAGTAAAGATTCAAATAATCTACAACTTCATCATAATTAAAGGAGATAGTACATAACAAGATTTAAATAGAGATTAGTTATTAATGATGTACATTGAGACGAGGTGTTTACAAACAATGCAAGTGCATTGTGGGTAAATGGGTACTAGTAGTTACGTGAACAACACATGTATGGTAGCGATACGTCATTGATTGCATCATCGTTGACGTATCGCTTGTCTCATCATGACGTAACTGATATCCAATGAAATAATATAAATTTGGACGCGGAAACAAAGCGGAAACTATCAGACTTGTTCGTGATATCTAGTTAGTATAAACTAGTCCCTTTGTCTACCCGGTTGGACAGATCTATCTTACACCCCCAAAACGGCGCCAAAAGCAATACTGTTGGCTGTAGAAGACAATAATTTTGCAGCAGAAAACAATGTTTGCAGCAGAAAACAATGTTGCAACTAAAAATAATATTTTGCAACAGAAAACAATGTTTGCAACAGAATACAATATATTGCAGCAGAAAACAATGTTTGCAGCAGAAAGCAATGTTTGCAGCAGAAAGCAATGTTTGCAACAGAAAACAATGTTTGCACCTAAAGAGAATATTTTGCAGCAGAGAACATTTTTTGCAGCAGAAGACAACAATTATATGTTAGAAGAAAACACAATTTTGTAGTAGAAAACTACAATATTCTGCAAAATTACGCATATTTTACGATTTACGATGGACAAAAGCAACTGTAGAATCTGTTGTTTACTTCTAGACTTGTAATGGACTTGACTGGTAATGGACTTGCCTATGGCCGTCAGTCTTAGAATACTTCACCTAAATTTGTGTAAATGTCATAAGGATTTAGATTATATTTTCTGTTGTGCAATTACGCCTTCTAGAAAACTATCAATATTAATTCCATTTGCTCGCTTCAAAGAATTATACGACGGAAGCTCTCCCTCTCAATTGGATTAAGCTGGAATAATTCTGTGTTTTCAGTTTCGGATGATGGACTGATTTGACGTATGAATCATAGAAAGGACAGAAATATTCAGATTTTATCATCTTTTCATGTTAATCGAGATCTTTATAATGGCTCATCACTCTCCCCTTGTCGCATTGTGCAATTAAAATTGTGCAAGAGAAAATCTGCCGCTAATCTACATGCATCTTTGACAGGCCTACGAGTCAATAAAGAATATTTTCTTGTCAATTTGTATTATTTTGTTCTATTTTTTTTTTTTTTTTTTTTTCTTAGGTCCTGACATGTGTTGGTTGGTATCCGGCGGGGGGGGGGGAAACAGCCCAGAATTTGAGATATAAGTGGACATGTTAATTGTTTATAATTGTTACTTGACGTGTCAAGTGGGGGGGGGGGTTGATGTGGGATCTACGGATCCAAGATTAGGAGCAGAGTTGGGGGGGGGGGCTAGCACATTGGGTTTACTGGCGTAAAGTGTCGGTGGGTATATTTTTGAAAGAAAATGTCCAGCATCGCATCTTTGTACAAACTTTAAGGGGGTTAATTTATTCATATGCGGTATGTCCCCCTGGCATTGTTTCCTAAATTCACTACACTCGAGCGTAAATAAAACATTTATCCAATAAAACTCAATGTATATGGATGGGAGAGAGAAAGATAAAGCTTAGTATGAGTATAGCCATGTCCATAAACACATCCACTATATATTCAAACACATTATACGGCGACCGTATCAAGTTTATGAATATATCCAAATCATAATAAAACAGGTTTCTCATATTGCACAAGACGAGATTCCTGCGATGTTCTTATACAACTATCAATAAATTTCACATCTCGAAAGGATAGAAAAGCCACGTAATTACTAAACGATAGTGCCAGCTGCCCCCAAACCCATCTCTAGCTATTGATAGCCTCTTCATGTTTTGAAAGAAACGATGCACCACCTAATTATCCAGTACGAAAGCCTGTTCACTGCCTGTGTCTATTCTAACAATTTAGTACTTGAGCATAGCACTCGGAGAGATGCAGATCCCCACGCTGGTATTTGGTACAAGATCAAATGCTTGATTCCACACGACCTTGATTTGACCTTGAAAGGTCAGACCACAGCATGTGGCTGCTGTGGCCTATGAAAGTTGTTTCCTATTGGTGTTCCATTGAAACAATATGTCAACCACTTCCTCCTAGACCAACCGTCTATATATCCACAAGTTTCATCCTGTCCACAGACAGATACACTAACAGACAAACAGACAGACACACAGACAGGTAGACACACAGACTGACATACAGACATACAGACAAACACACACAGAGAGGGAGTTAATACTGAGAACTTAACAAATCTAAAATAACTCGAGCATACAATATTTCAAATTTGCTTGTCCATGGTTGACTAGCGATGAATCCAAGGTAACCATCTGCAATACAATCCCATACATGACATCCAGAGATAGACAACATGATGATGTCAAACGTGCCCTCACACTAGCACACATCGACAAGAGTTATCCTGGAGAAGCATGGCTACAAGTCTACACAGATGGTTCAGCCACAAGAGCAGTAGCAAACGGAGGAGCAGGCGTGTATGTCCGACACCCAGATGGACGCACACAGTCAGTTGCTCTACCTACTGGAGTACACTGCAGCAACTATGGGGCAGAAGTACAGGCCCTTGAAACAGCAGCATCTCTAGTACACAACACTGTGGAGTGTGCCCAGGTTGTCTTCCTGACTGATGCGCTCTCAGTTCTGGATGCCCTGTCTAACAACAAAGAACCCCACCTGATGGAAGCCCTTCGAACAGTCAGCGTAACTAAAAGAACTGTCCTCCAGTGGGTACCTGCACACATAGGCATCCCTGGCAATGAAGCCGCTGACCAGCTTGCCAAGCAAGGTTCTACCGAGAGGCAACCAGACAAAGATTTGACTTACAAGGAGAAATGCACCATAATCAAATCTGCATCAAAGCCAACAGTCGAGAAGGATGACTACCACCTTCTCACCAGACAGGAGCAAGTCACGATATTCCGGCTTAGAACAGGACATAACCGCCTGAACTTCCATATGTGTCGGAAGCTTGGACTAGCTCCATCAACTGCCTGCAGCTGCAGCGTAGGGGACCAGACTGCAGAACACATCCTCCAGGAGTGTCCCAATCTTCATGGGCTGAGGAAAACAACCTGGCCAACAGATACTTCTATCCAGACGAAGTTACATGGCTGCCGGGAGGATCTGAGGAGGACGGCCCATTTCGTGTTTGCTGCCGGCTTGTCCATGTGAATCGCGAATGACAAGAAGAAGAAGAAATTTGCTTGTATTCAGTGTAATACCCATCACAAATTTGCTTATATGTCCACACGTGTAATAACACCTGGAAGGATTCTGATTGGTCGCGACATGACATTGACAGCTTGCAATACACATTTGACATATACATGTTGTTTGTGCTGATGCTTTATTTGTTGAAAATCAACTGCTTAGATCAATAAAATGCTAAATATGCACTAGCTTTGTACAATGATTAAAAATATTGAGTTGATTATTTGCGTGAAGTTTTTCGATTACCAGGGACTATTTACTACGTACGGTGTATGGATGCGTTAATGTGATAAGGCTAAAATATATACTGACAAACAGAAACATATTTTTTCTTTTATTTTATGGTTTTTATTGCTGTGGTAATTAACCCATTTCATTCTGGATACATTTAAAGGCTTTTGCAAACAACATAGGTCCAGATCAGCCGCAGCGTGACACTGTGCTGATCAGGATCTATGTTGTTTGCTACATAGCCAAGTGTCTTAGCAAGATCATCTGAATAGCAAACAGCATAGAGCCTGATCAGACGGCACGTTCCGTGGCAGTTGATCTGGCTCTATTTTCTTTGCAAATACTGTTTGAACAGTATCCAGAATGAAATGGGTTAAATGTGATAAAAAGGATCAAAATGCTCGCTTAATAGCAAAATTCCAAAACTCGTTTCATAATATATCTTAAGAAATCACCACTTATATGTGAAATGCTCTATATATACGGCTGTCCGATTCGTCCCATTTCTTGCATGTTCTATACTGCCTTGCTGGTTATTTGCTGATGTATAGATTTGTTTAACACTTTGCATGCTGGGTAATATAAAGGCTATAAATAGTTCAAATAATTGTAGCAGCCGACAGTTCATTCATGTGTTATTCTTATTTGTAGCTGAAAACTCTGGAAATATGTCATGGAATTTTTTTAGATTTTTTTTAGAATTGTGTTGTCATGACACTATTCTAATGAAATTTTATGACATATTTGAGTGTTATTTTCACCGCTAGCATGCAAAGAATTATAAAAAATCACATTAAGAATTCAAAACTGATCTGTTTTTGTCTTCCCTAATCTGTCACTGAATTTCAAATTAAAAGTTAGCACATATATTTGTCATGTGTCTTCAATGTAAATTGGAATTTTTACAATATCATGAGTAATTAAATATCAAGAGTACAGAGTTTAAGCTGGAGGGAGATTATGGGAAATTTCTCCCTGAGCTATCTCACTTCTCCCTGCAGGACTGGAGCTGGGAGAATAGTCTCAGAGCTTCCTCTCTTCTCCCTGCAGGACTGGAGCTGGGAGAAATAGTCTCCACAAGGTGTTTCACCTCTCCCTGCAGAGCTGGAGCTGGGAGACATATTCTCCAAAAGGTGTCTCACTTCTCCCTGCAGGACTGGAGCTGGGAGAAATAGTCTCCACAAGGTGTCTCACTTCTCCCTGCAGGACTGGAGCTGGGAGAAATAGTCTCCACAAGGTGTCTCACTTCCGTCTGCAGAGTTGGAGCTGGGAGAAATAGTCTCCACAAGGTGTCTCACTTCTCCCTGCAGGACTGTAGATGGGAGAAATAGTCTCCACAAGGTGTCACACTTCTCCCTGCATGACTGGAGCTAGGAGAAATAGTCTCCACAAGGTGTCACACTTCTCCCTGCAGAGCTGGAGCTGGGAGAACTAGTCGCCACAAGGTGTCACACTTCTCCCTGCAGAGCTGGAGCTGGGAGAAATAGTCTCCATGAGATGCCTCACTTCTCCCTGCAGGACTGGAGCTAGAGGATGATTTGGTAGAACTGGTTCACATCCCCCTATTCTGAGCTCATAGAGAATTTTTTCAATATAAATTATATCGAGGAATCTTATACAAATTTCTGCCTTGTATACACTAACGATTCAACAACTGTAACTCGTCTTCTAGTTACTTCAATAATGCATCGTGTTCTGATGTACCAACTTTTCGCAGCAAGGATGATTTGTTGTAGCGCATTGCATAGGGTGTTAAAGAATATTTGATAGTTATTACTTATGCTAGACTTGGAATTTATAATGGATATCAGTATTTATCTATTTACAGAGCTGAAAACAAGTCCTCCCTTTTAAGACGTAGTGAAAGAATCTCGCAGACACAAGTTTCCGGCAGCAAGCAGACGGTCTTTTAGAAACAGGATTCGTGTAAGTAGAACCCTACACACTGTTCATTCGGCCAAATTTATTTTAGCTCGATTGCGAAATAAGTTTTTTAATACAACACAAGGTCTTCCTCCACCAATAATAGCTGGGGGTAGTCGCCATATGACCTAAGCTGTTGGTGCGACCTACCCCAAAACAAACAAAAAGTAGTTTATTCATTCCCGATACCTCCTCGTTCTCGATGGAATCGATCACATTGAGGGAGAGAGAACTGGAGGCAGTGTGGATTTAACTAAACCTGCCAACCACAGCTAAAGTCGCTTTTGCAAACAGCATAGAACGCGCCGTCTGATCTGGCACTATGCTGTTTGCTATTCCGATAGTGGAGCTAAAACACCTTTCTGAATAGCAAGCAACATAGATCCTGATCAGATGTGCCGTTACGCCGTAGCTTGTCTGGATCTATATTGTTTGCACATTCTGTCCAATTTATTCGGGCAGTTAAGGGCTAAGAGTCTTGCCTAAGGACACCAACACCGTGGTCCTGGTGGTGTTTGAACTCGCAATCTCTCGATTACGAGGAGATACCGTGTTCATTTCACCATGGATGCTCTTCTTTGACCTGTCGAATAAATTGGCAAACAAAATAGATCCAAATCAGCCATGGCATAATGCAATGTTTGCAATCCGTTTGCTATTCAGACAAAACAGTATAGAGCCTGATCAGATGACCCATTATGTGCTGTACTGTCTCAGTTTTTGTTCAAACGCATCTGTGTTACCTGCTAAAACACATGATCTTTTTAATGCGAAAAGTTGAAACAACGAAAGGCGAAAATCTATTGAAACAAGACCTCGTGCAATTTGTCTTCAATCCATTTTTATGTTCTGTTGCAGGGTTCATTCTAGAGTGCAATGTGGGCGAAATAGTCGCACTAGGGACCCTGACTGTCCTATGGGGAATTTTTTTTTTTACAATTTTCATACAGAATTTTGTCCAGTAAGACTGGCCCATTATAAACCACTCCTTCTATTCAATTGTTGTATTTAATGGTCATACTTTGCATTTTAACCATATTTTGCTGAAATTTATTAAATAACACCATTTAAGGACTCCGATTGCCCGCCATCTCACTTCTCCCAACAATTCTGACCTAGAATGAACCCTGCCTGTTGTATCAACTATTCACAGTAGGATGGTGTTCCTAGTTCTCGAGGTACTAAGACTAGTTTATACAAATTTATTTTAACTCGATTGCGAAACAAGTTCTTATAACTTATATTAATCTTGAGACCTCACTCCTGAAGGAATCCATCGCTACGAGGGAGAGTGAAGAGGCATTGTGGAATTTAAATGCCTTGCCTAAGGGTACAATCGTAACGGCTCCAGCGGGGCTCAAACTCCGGACCTTTCGCACCTGAAGCGAATGCGCTACCACGACTTCCACTTTAATCAGCTCATTCAACAAAACTTACCTTTCCAAATATATTTTGTCCTCAATAAAGCTACATTACATTCTGTGAAAACATGAATGTAATTTCCTATTACAGTGGAACCTCTCTAAACCGGACATCTTCGGGACTGGATAAAAAGTCCGGTTTACAGAGGTTTCCGGTTTTTAGAGGTTTTTTATTGATGTGTTTTCAAAACTGCATCTAACCATTATAAAGTACATATGCCTTTATAGTTTATACTGTATTATTGCAAATACAAATGTGATGAAATATTTTTGAAAAACAGTTCTTTAAATATTATTTTGTAAAACAAATGGTCAAAAGTTGCGAAAATCATAATTATCTTGTGTGACTGGATTATAATGTGCTGCGATCAAACGGTTGCATCAAACAATAAATTACGAGATTCACAAAATCCATTATTCGTTATCAAACAAGTTTTATAATTGCCTATAGGATAGTAATCTACACATGATTATAACATAATCCCCCAGTTAGCCGATAAATTAACTGTACATGAGTGCTAATTGCAGTAGTCATCAATCAGCCTGACATCTTATAATCTTGCGCGATTAGCACACGTTCATAGATCAAACGCGCACCGTTAAAAACGAGATTGGAAAGTGTCAGCAGCGTGTCAATTTATGACGGAATACACAAACAAATTCAACACTTTTTAGTTTATTGATGAAGACCTATATCTCCTAAAAGTTGTTCCGGTTTTGGGAGGTGAAATTACATCAAACTGTACCCAAATTATGCAAATTTTTCGTCCGGTTTCCGGAGTTGAGAGGTTCCGGTTTTCAGAGTGATTTTATGTAAGAAATAAAGAAGAAACAATTTGGGACTTTCAAAAACGTACGGTTTTGGGAATATTCCGATTTAGAGAGGGTCCGGTTTTGGGAGGTTCCACTGTATATGCTATAATGTTTTTCCAAACTGATAAAGTATTTCAACTAATAAACAAATGTTGTATATAACGTTTGTTGACATAACAAAATAATGTAAATAGGGTTAACAACCATGAGTAATACAATGGCTGTATCCTAAATAACAGCATTTATCGTTAAGGTTTACCGGTGTCATATTTGTCATAATTTGTGCCGTTGCATATTTATTTTCGGATTAATGATATTTATATTATCTCTAAGCGACAGTATCACACATTTAGTATCAACTCCAATAATAAACAAACAATTCAGGAACGTAACTAACCACTATGTGAAATCCTACTTTCACTTTTGATAGTTTGAAGACCGCAAAAAAACTGTTTATTGATTGAAAGTTAGTATTCGAATGATTTCAGAAGAATTTGTAGCAGCATTGCTATTTGTACATAAAAGTGTATGTTTCCAGTAAACATTTTTATACGGAATGAGGTATCGAGAGCGATTAATCTAATGTTGTGAAAATTGTTTCGCAATCACGTTATATAAATAAATTGAGTCTACCGTCTTTGAAGATACATATAATTTATTGTAAACACAGCGCCGCCAGCAGACTACACTTTGCATAAAGTAACTGGTATCGCTTCACCAGTCGCGTTGATGTTCACCCACTCGTACACATTTGGGTGGCAGCTTGGCATTAATTACATTCCTCCTATTGTCTAATTAATTAAGCTTGACTGTATGTGATGTGGGACTGTACCATTTCGTTCAGTAAAATCTAATTAACATTATATGCAAGATGGGCTGGCTTATTGTCTAGACTCTCGGAGAGCATGGCTTCACGCCGTTTGACAGTACTAGATTAATTGGTTCATGTCTAATGACTGAGAGGTCTCACTTTTTCCGGACAAAGTAGATGGGACAATTTTAACCAATGTTCGTTTTTCAGTTTTAAGACCTGTTTAATAATTTAAACAGTTTCCGAGTGTTTTCACTTGTAGTGTATTGAACAAAAATGTTTTTACTCCGTAAATCTTTTAGTGGACTGAAGAAGGTATATAGTTGTAAAACAAAATGCAATTCCACCCCATATCATGACGCTTTGAATTGATATATGGTCAGCATAGTAGTCCGATGTGAAAACATATTTCATTTGCGTGAAATACACTTGTATCTGTTGTACAAACGTGAACACAGAAGTACTTTTCATTTTAGAGACCTGTGATAATGCCAATACAAATTTGTTTCAATGTGCAAATGGTGTTACGATGCTAAGGGAGGTTACTTTTGTAGGATTTAATTTCATAAAACGAATTATTTTATTTCATAAGCCTACTTCTTGTTTGCTGACATGAATACATGCTGCACAAGGTGGCTATTCACAAGGATTAAGCTGCATATTGGCCTGTTTTGAACTGATTCATGTCTCATAAGCGTAACCGGTTATAAAAACCAAAATCTTTTTAAAACACCTTCAAAGCCTGCCTGAAACCAAAACCTCCTTGGAACCCCATTCCCAATCAACTGAATGGTGTGGTTATGCCTCCTGAACTAAACTCACAATAGACTTTAATTGAATAACATGGCTGATGACTAATTTGTCCCAATTGCCATTAAAACAACTAACTACCGTCATTTGCTATGTATACTGCGCACATTTATTACTAAAAATGATGTAGAATTTGTCTTTAATACTAAAAATGATGTAGAATTTGTCTGGTGTGCAGTATACACGGGTACTGCCATCATGACAACAACCTATCACATGTGGATGCGGCCAAGGTGTCACTAACAATATATTAAATACCGTGAAACCCCTCTAAACCACACGGCCACTGTACCAGAGGTAAAGTTCGGTTTGGTATGCATTTTCGGTTTAGAGGGGTTTTCATAGTGAGGTATATATTTCCATGAATATAGATAGATATCCAGACTCTCGGATATTGGTCCTTTTTGTTGAAATCCTTTGTTTTTATGGTTGTTCCCTAACCAGATGTTGCGGTATGATAAATGTAATTTTATAAATATCATGTTAATTAATTGATAATCAATTTTTGGGTATACTGTAGGATATCTGTATTAATCATTATAAGATGAGAAAACGGATGAAAATTGATAGCATGTGGTGCAAAGGAAACAACGATAAAAACAGAGGAAACCACTTTAGGAGTATTCAGGGGCAGTAACTGACTAATGTCTCTCATTTAAATGAGATTTGTCAATGAGCGAAAGAACAATGCAGAATGTGAGCAACTACTTTGTAAAGCTTTTATTTTAAGCTTTTATTTAAGCTTTTATTGATCAGATAAGCATAGCAGTGTATAAAGATAAGCATAGCAGTGTATAAAGATAAAGTTAACATAGCAGTGTATACAGATAAGCATAGCAGTGTATACAGATAAAGATAAGCATAGCAGTGTATAAAGATAAGCATAGCAGTGTATAAAGTTAACATAGCAGTATATAAAGATAAGCATAGCAGTGTATAAAGATAAAGTTAACATAGCAGTGTATACAGATAAGCATAGCAGTGTATACAGATAAAGATAAGCATAGCAGTGTATAAAGATAAAGTTAACATAGCAGTGTATACAGATAAGCATAGCAGTGTATACAGATAAAGATAAGCATAGCAGTATATAAAGATAAGCATAGCAGTGTATAAAGTTAACATAGCAGTATATAAAGATAAGCATAGCAGTGTATAAAGATAAGCATAGCAGTATATAAAGATAAGCATAGCAGTGTATAAAGATAAGCATAGCAGTGTATAAAGATAAGCATAGCAGTGTATAAAGATAAGCATAGCAGTATATAAAGATAAGCATAGCAGTGTATAAAGATAAGCATAGCAGTAAATAAAGATAAAGATAAGCATAGCAGTAAATAAAGATAAAGATAAGCATAGCAGTATATAAAGATAAGCATAGCAGTATATAAAGATAAGCATAGCAGTATATAAAGATAAGCATAGCAGTATATAAAGATAAGCATAGCAGTGTATAAAGATAAGCATAGCAGTGTATAAAGATAAGCATAGCAGTGTATAAAGATAAGCATAGCAGTGTATAAAGATAAGCATAGCAGTGTATAAAGATAAGCATAGCAGTGTATAAAGATAAGCATAGCAGTATATAAAGATAAGCATAGCAGTGTATAAAGATAAGCATAGCCGTGTATAAAGATAAGCATAGCAGTGTATAAAGATAAGCATAGCAGTGTATAAAGATAAGCATAGCAGTGTATACAGATAAACATAGCAGTGTATAAAGTTAACATAGCAGTGTATAAAGATAAGCATAGCAGTGTATAAAGATAAGCATAGCAGTGTATAAAGATAAGCATAGCAGTGTATAAAGATAAGCATAGCAGTGTATAAAGATAAGCATAGCAGTATATAAAGATAAGCATAGCAGTATATAAAGATAAGCATAGCAGTGTATAAAGATAAGCATAGCAGTATATAAAGATAAAGTTAACATAGCAGTATATAATTGATCTGGATACAGGTCACTGAACTCCTTGTACTTCAGATACAAGTATATAATTGCCTGCAAAATATATAAATGTAGGAATACATTATGTAGTCAAACCTGTGTTAGTGGTCAAACTGTATTAAGCAGTCAATTACCAGATTCACAATACAGTCAAACTTGTTCAAAAGACCACTTCTGTTAAGAGACCACCTGGATTAAGAGACCAATTTTTCAGTTCCCCGTTTGTGTTTTTAAATAAGTTTGTATTAAGAGACCATTCCTGCTTAGAGACCGCTTTTTTGCCCTTTCCTTTGGGGGTTTCTTAATACAAGTTTGACTGTATGTTGTGTTATTATACATCTGCCCTCTATTAAGCAAAACCATTGTATATCTGTGAAATCTATAAAAGAGTGAAGAGCAGTTAAGATGTCACCCCAAACAGCATGCTACAACAAAACTTTCTTTACTGTGAAAAGCTGATAAAACAGAACATATAAATTTATTGTTTAGCCCATTTCATTCTGGATACATTTAAAGGCTTTTGCAAACAACATAGATCCAGATCAGCCGCAGCGTGATGCTGCATGCTGATCAGGATCTATGTTGTTTGCTACATAGCCAAGTGTCTTAGCAAGATCATCTGAATAGCAAACAGCATAGAGCCTAATCAGACGGCACGTTCTGTGGTGGTTGATCTGGCTCTATGTTCTTTGCAAATACTGTTTGAACGGTTGTTTCTGTATATTTGAAATCAAATTTCTATATTTGTTGTATAACTTAGTACTATATGTTGTATCGGGTTACATACAGTGATTTATAACAAGTAAATAGATATGTTAAAGCTTTCATCCCAGGTTTTTAATTAAGTTTAACAAATTCCTTGTGGGGTTCAGTGAATCTTCTAGGTTCCCAATTTACAACAATAAAACGCCCCATATAAAGATAAATCTTTAATTAGTACGAAAGCTGAGATGCTGGATAAAAGATTAATTACCAAATTTGGTATAAAAATGATTCACCCTTCTCGCATTGCAGGGATGTCTCCTGGTGTCTGATCAACAGCCATCAAAAGTTCATGCCGAATTTTAACAATTTAGTCCATTGTAAATCGTTATTGAGGCTTTGAGAAAATTACCCTTCAATTAAAACTATTAATTTTGGTGACAACATTTCTCATTTGAATGTTTCTGCATGACAAGTCAAGATAATTAAGAATCTTGGTTGAATATAAATGATAATTATTTATGTACAGCTGCCCCCATAGAGGTAGTTTTGCGTAGGTAGGTCCTATTTTCACAACCGCAAGCCACAACACAAGCTTTGATATATCAGCTCTGTAGAAATGGGTCCAATACCAACAGCAGAAGCTTAGATGGTGATATTTCACCTCTATATAGGTCCAATTCTCATACCAGAGGGCCACGACAGAAGCTTAGATGTTGATATCTCTCCTCTATATAGGTCCAATTCTCATACCACAGGGCCACGACAGAAGCTTAGATGTTGATATTTCACCTCTATATAGGTCCAATTCCCATACCAGAGGACCACGACAGAAGCTTAGATGTTGATATCTCTCCTCTATATAAATAGGTCCAATTCCCATACCAGAGGGCCACGACAGAAGCTTAGATGTTGATATCTCTCCTCTATATAAATAGGTCCAATTCCCATACCAGAGGACCACGACAGAAGCTTAGATGTTGATATCTCTCCTCTATATAAATAATTCCCATACCAGAGGACCACGACAGAAGCTTAGATGTTGATGTCTCGCCTCTATATAAATAGGTCCAATTCCCATACCAGAGGACCACGACAGAAGCTTAGATGTTGATGTCTCTCCTCTAAATAGGTCCAATTCCCATACCAGAGGACCACAACAGAAGCTTAGATGTTGATATCTCTCCTCTATATAAATAGGTCCAATTCCCATACCAGAGGACCACGACAGAAGCTTAGATGTTTGTTCTCACTGGTTTGTTCATACTGGTTTGCTCTCACTGGTTTGTTCATACTGGTTTGTTCATACTGGTTTGCTCTCACTGGTTTGCTCTCACTGGTTTGTTCATACTGGTTTGCTCTCACTGGTTTGTTCATACTGGTTTGTTCTCACTGGTTTGTTCATACTGGTTTGCTCTCACTAGTTTGCTCTCACTGGTTTGTTCATACTGGTTTGTTCTCACTGGTTTGTTCTCACTGGTTTGCTCTCACTGGTTTGTTCATACTGGTTTGTTCATACTGGTTTGTTTTGGTTTTTTTGGTTTGCTCTCACTGGTTTGTTCATACTGGTTTGTTCTCACTGGTTTGCTCTCACTGGTTTGGTCATACTGGTTTGCTCTCACTGGTTTGTTCATACTGGTTTGCTCTCACTGGTTTGTTCATACTGGTTTGCTCTCACTGGTTTTGTTCATACTGGTTTATTCATACTGGTTTGTTCATACTGGTTTGTTCTCACTTATTTGTTCTCACTGGTTTGTTCTCACTGGTTTATTCACACTGGTGTATTTGCCCTTGCTTGATGACACTGGTTTATTTGCCCTGGCGTGATGGCACTGGTTTATTTGCCCTGGCGTGATGACACTGGTTTATTTGCCCTTGCTTGATGGCACTGGTTTATTTGCCCTGACTTGATGACACTGGTTTATTTGTCCTGGCTTGATGACACTGGTTTATTTGCCCTGGCTTGATGACACTGGTTTATTTGCCCTGGCTTAATGCCACTGGTTTATTTGCCCTGACTTGATGACACTGGTTTATTTGTCCTGGCTTGATGACACTGGTTTATTTGTCCTGGCTTGATGACACTGGTTTATTTGTCCTGGCTTGATGACACTGGTTTATTTGTCCTGGCTTGATGACACTGGTTTATTTGCCCTGACTTGATGACACTGGTTTATTTGTCCTGGCTTGATGACACTGGTTTATTTGCCCTGGCTTGATGACACTGGTTTATTTGCCCTGGCTTAATGCCACTGGTTTATTTGCCCTGACTTGATGACACTGGTTTATTTGTCCTGGCTTGATGACACTGGTTTATTTGTCCTGGCTTGATGACACTGGTTTATTTGTCCTGGCTTGATGACACTGGTTTATTTGTCCTGGCTTGATGACACTGGTTTATTTGCCCTTGCTTGATGACACTGGTTTATTTGCCCTTGCTTGATGACACTGGTTTATTTGTCCTGGCTTGATGGCACTGGTTTATTTGCCCTGGCTTGATGACACTGGTTTATTTGCACTTGCTTGATGACACTGGTTTATTTGCACTTGCTTGATGACACTGGTTTATTTGCCCTTGCTTGATGACACTGGTTTATTTGCACTTGCTTGATGACACTGGTTTATTTGCCCTGGCTTGATGACACTGGTTTATTTGTCCTGGCTTGATGACACTGGTTTATTTGTTGGTTGATGTGGTTTTTTGCCCTTGCTTGATGACACTGGTTTATTTGCCCTTGCTTGATGACACTGGTTTATTTGTCCTGGCTTGATGGCACTGGTTTATTTGCCCTGGCTTGATGACACTGGTTTATTTGCACTTGCTTGATGACACTGGTTTATTTGCACTTGCTTGATGACACTGGTTTATTTGCCCTTGCTTGATGACACTGGTTTATTTGCACTTGCTTGATGACACTGGTTTATTTGCCCTGGCTTGATGACACTGGTTTATTTGTCCTGGTTTGATGGCACTGGTTTATTCACACTGGTTTATTTGTCCTGGCTTGATGACACTGGTTTATTTGCCCTGGCTTGATGGCACTGGTTTATTTGCCCTTGCTTGATGACACTGGTTTATTTGTCCTGGCTTGATGCCACTGGTTTATTTGCCCTGACTTGATGACACTGGTTTATTTGCCCTTGCTTGATGACACTGGTTTATTTGTCCTGGCTTGATGGCACTGGTTTATTTGTCCTGGCTTGATGACACTGGTTTATTTGTCCTGGCTTGATGCCACTGGTTTATTTGCCCTGACTTGATGACACTGGTTTATTTGCCCTTGCTTGATGACACTGGTTTATTTGCCCTTGCTTGATGACACTGGTTTATTTGTCCTGGCTTGATGACACTGGTTTATTTGCCCTGGCTTGATGGCACTGGTTTATTTGCCCTTGCTTGATGACACTGGTTTATTTGTCCTGGCTTGATGGCACTGGTTTATTTGCCCTGGTTTGATGGCACTGGTTTATTTGCCCTGGTTTGATGGCACGGGTTTGTAATGAAAACCCTTTGAGCTTTGACAGTTTCAATGTTATGAAAGCAGAGTTGCTATCGGTGATAGTTCTTGTGTATCATTGGTGCAACAGAGTACTCTAAATCATTTTGCAACAATTCTTACACGGAGAGATGTGTATTTCCCTTCGCACTATTGTTATTTTTTCTATTATAGACAATGGACAAGAATGCCGGCAATTTTAACGCAGTAATTATATACCACCGAGATTGATCTTCTTTAATTACTTCTGGGAAAAATACTGATGCCTTCCAATTAAGGGAAATAATGGTGGTAATTTAGGCTAGAATTGTCACACAAAGTGACTGGTTTTATATTTGCCGATTCGTGTACGCTTGATTGGGTTGTTGCTTGAGAACCATTCATTATTACTGCTTAGTTCTGGCACTTTGACAGTGTAATAATGTAACTGGTATATGTTTGATAAGTAAAATATGCATCTTTGTGAGGATAAAACATTAAAAGCAATATTGCCACTGTCAGTAAAGATGTACATTTAATGCAATATTGCCACTGTCAGTAAAGATGTACATTTAATGCAATATTGCCACTGTCAGCAAAGATGTACATTTAATGCAATATTGCCACTGTCAGTAAAGATGTACATTTAATGCAATATTGCCACTGTCAGCAAAGATGTACATTTAATGCAATATTGCCACTGTCAGTAAAGATGTACATTTAATGCAATATTGCCACTGTCAGTAAAGATGTACATTCAATGCAATATTGCCACTGTCAGTAAAGATGTACATTTAATGCAATATTGCCACTGTCAGTAAAGATGTACATTTAATGCAATATTGCCACTGTCAGTAAAGATGTACATTTAATGCAATATTGCCACTGTCAGCAAAGATGTACATTTAATGCAATATTGCCACTGTCAGTAAAGATGTACATTTAATGCAATATTGCCACTGTCAGTAAAGATGTACATTCAATGCAATATTGCCACTGTCAGTAAAGATGTACATTTAATGCAATATTGCCACTGTCAGTAAAGATGTACATTTAATGCAATATTGCCACTGTCAGCAAAGATGTACATTTAATGCAATATTGCCACTGTCAGTAAAGATGTACATTTAATGCAATATTGCCACTGTCAGCAAAGATGTACATGTAATGCAATATTGCCACTGTCAGTAAAGATGTACATTTAATGCAATATTGCCACTGTCAGTAAAGATGTACATTTAATGCAATATTGCCACTGTCAGCAAAGATGTACATTCAATGCAATATTGCCACTGTCAGTAAAGATGTACATTTAATGCAATATTGCCACTGTCAGTAAAGATGTACATTCAATGCAATATTGCCACTGTCAGTAAAGATGTACATTTAATGCAATATTGCCACTGTCAGTAAAGATGTACATTTAATGCAATATTGCCACTGTCAGTAAAGATGTACATTTAATGCAATATTGCCACTGTCAGTAAAGATGTACATTTAATGCAATATTGCCACTGTCAGTAAAGATGTACATTTAATGCAATATTGCCACTGTCAGCAAAGATGTACATTTAATGCAATATTGCCACTGTCAGTAAAGATGTACATTTAATGCAATATTGCCACTGTCAGTAAAGATGTACATTTAATGCAATATTGCCACTGTCAGTAAAGATGTACATTTAATGCAATATTGCCACTGTCAGAAAAGATGTACATTTAATGCAATATTGCCACTGTCAGTAAAGATGTACATTTAATGCAATATTGCCACTGTCAGTAAAGATGTACATTCAATGCAATATTGCCACTGTCAGTAAAGATGTACATTTAATGCAATATTGCCACTGTCAGTAAAGATGTACATTTAATGCAATATTGCCACTGTCAGCAAAGATGTACATTTAATGCAATATTGCCACTGTCAGTAAAGATGTACATTTAATGCAATATTGCCACTGTCAGCAAAGATGTACATTTAATGCAATATTGCCACTGTCAGTAAAGATGTACATTTAATGCAATATTGCCACTGTCAGTAAAGATGTACATTCAATGCAATATTGCCACTGTCAGTAAAGATGTACATTTAATGCAATATTGCCACTGTCAGTAAAGATGTACATTTAATGCAATATTGCCACGGTCAGTAAAGATGTACATTCAATGCAATATTGCTGGAACATTAATGCTGTACATTTACTTTTAATAAGTCCGTCTCCGTGGTCGAGTGGTTAAGGTCGCTGACTTGTATACCACTGTAACCTATCATCACTGATGGTCACGGGTTCGAGCCCCACTCAGGCCGTGTCTCATTTATATGAAAAAGTTGGCAAGTGTTTTAGCTCCACTATCCGAATAGCAAACAACATAGAGCCTGGCTCTATACTATTTGCAAGGTGACTTATGTCGTGATTGGCAGGTTACGGGTTAATCTATATGGAAGGTAGAATGTCCTACTATATTAAAGACTTGAATATTGCCAGGTGTCAAAGTTTCAAACATCCCACTCTTCTCTGTTGTATATTTTTATGGTGGCCAAAGTGAAACTACCCATAAGTTGCTAAGGCATGTACATTTCTAAATCAATTTACCATCTCCATTGCCTAGTTGGTCACGGGTTCGAGCCCCCCTCAGGCCATGTCTCATTTATATGAAAAAGTTGGCAGTTTCTTACGGAGGTTGGTGCACCCAAGTACTGGTTAACCGCTGGAGCCTGCCCAGGAAAGGTGTTGTTAGGTAAACTGCCTGCCGGCGATATAGCCCAAAATGGTGCTGATGCAGGCGTAAAACCCGAAATATAACATAACATTTAAAGATGTGCATTTAACCCTTTCCCTCATAGAAGCACCTCTTGACGCCATTACCAATACGCCATACATTGACAATGTAGTAGCCAAACCAATGTTCATATAATTAAGCCAGAATCTCATATAGTCCCAGTAATATCTATGGAGGTGGGATAGATATGGCCACTACTTATCTACTGCATGATAGCTAAATGGCTGTCGTTTGTCTGGAGATATAATAGTATATTAACCTAAATCTCTATGAAGAAAAGGCTTAAAGCAATATTGCCACTGTCAGCAAAGCTGTACATTTAATGCAATATTGTTTGTACATTTAAAGTTGTACATTTACAGCTGTACATTTAATGCAATAATGGAAGTCGTGATAGCGCAGTGGATGCGCGTTCGCTTCAGGTGCGAAAGGTCTGAAGTTTGAGCCCCGCTGGAGCCGTTACGATTATGTCCTTAGGCAAGGCATTTAAATTCCACGTTGCCTCTTCTCTCCCTCGTGGCGATAGATTCCATCAGGAATGAGGTCTCGAGAGTGATTTATATAAGTTGAAAGAACTTGTTTCGCAATCGAGCTAAAATAAATTTGTATAAACAAAAATAAACAATATAGTCTGTACATATAAAGCTGTACAGTACCCCCCCCCCCACACTAAGCAACCAGTGAGGGGAAAGGCCATGTTTGGCTGCTTCATAATGTACATTTAAAGTAGTACATTAATTTTATATTGTACATTTAATGTTTGTATTGTAGATTTTGCGAGTTCAGCGTTAAAAGTGTTAAATGATACTGTGTCTACCATAACATGCTTATCAAACCATTGATTTTACAATTATTTACATTATAAACCATAGAAAATGCTGATACACAAACTTCATCAATTAGTGTTGTCCATCAGTGCATTTTTTTATGATATGCAATGGAATAAAGTGAACCTGATGTTTCATATTGAGCCAAGTTTCTTTCAACAGCTAGAGAAAATACCATTTTCGTACCGAATGGAATGTCGTAAATCCACAAACTATCCTCGACTTATGGAAGGATCCAGCTTAAAATTAGTTTGTTAAAAACAAGCCAACATTTTAAAAACAAGCCAAAATTTTAGCGTCCACTTATGGCCGAGATTGGCTTATGTCTGGGTATATACGGTAGCTTATGATGTGGAGTTAGTTAAAAACTATTGATGATTCGTCTGAAGATAGGCTATAGTTTTATCTATATCTAGTTAATGAAAATCTCCAAGGGTATATCAATAATGGACTGATGTTGTTCTGCTTTTTGGCAGGATTTTCCTTTTTGGATGGATTGCTGCTTTTTGGCAGGATGTTCCTTTTAGATGGATTACTGCTTTTTGGCGGGATGTTCCTTTTAGATGGATTGCTGCTTTTTGGTGGGATGTTCCTTTTAGATGGATTACTGCTTTTTGGCGAGATGTTCCTTTTAGATGGATTGCTGCTTTTTGGCGGAATGTTCCTTTTAGATGGATTGCTGCTTTTTGGCGGGATTTTCCTTTTAGATGGATTGCTGCTTTTTGGCGGAAGGTTCCTTTTAGATGGATTGCTGCTTTTTGGCGGGATGTTCCTTTTAGATGGATTGGTTAGGCACGTAGGTGTTAATTCATAGATTTTCATCCCAGCTTGGCCAGTGCCCCCGCTCGTTAGGACTAAGTCGTGATGTAGCCAGGGTATCGAACCTGCCTGGATTAGGAGTCCAGCACGTTACCATGGGGCTTCTGATCCAATGTTGTGTTATAATGGCTTAACGAGTTTATGGATGATTATTAATTTCAGTCATCTTTCCTCATGCTAGAAGGTTTGTCTGTTTGGAATTTTCAGTTATAAATCAAAGAAAAACACATTAATGAATTGCCGTCTGTTACAATTATGTTGAACTATTTATAGCCTTTATTTTACCCAGCATGCAGTGTTAATTCTAATCCTCAACATTTTCTATCTGAAAGTACTTTGCGCCACAACCTTCCGTTAACAAATCGTAGACTTGGGGCGAGACCGATCTTAGTTCACAGAAATAATGAGCAGATAGAGTAGTGTGCCTCTACTGAACGAGCCACAGTCGATATATGATTAAGACATATTCATAGACCTCGTTACTAATGATCATTGCTGTCACTTTCTGTTAAAGATGGACATGTTATGTTTTAGAATTCTCCGGATTAATCAGATTTCACCAATCGGCTTAATGGACCCGGCCTCCTGTTGCATCACGACTGTGAGATCCAGCAGTTGAAATACATGCAAACAATTGTCAACTTTAATGAAGCTTAAGACGAGATGTGCCAAGGGATACAAATAAAAAAAAAACTAACTTAGGAGTTTTTCCTTTCAGCATTTTACAAGATTGATTTTGTTAATAAATAGCACATGAAAGAGGCAAATGACAAGATACCGTAAATACCCGTTCATAGGTCGACCTCTGCTTACTGGTGATTGGCGCTCAATATTGTGGGGCCTGCGAGGTGAAATCGATGCGGTGTCCGCCTCTTTAATCGAGAGATTGTGAATGCGAACCCCGCCAAAACCACGGTTGTTGTATCTTGTGGCCAGACACTTAAAAAACCATATTTGCTTTTGTCTCCATGATTGTGATTGGTTCTATCAGGAATGAGGTTTCGAGAGTGTTTAATCTAATGTTGTACGAACTTGTAATTAATTGTAATTGTGCCAAAAGAAATTTGACTATACTAAACTGAATACTGCCACACCCAGAACTTTGTTTGTTATATAATCAACTGTTGGAAGTCGCCTGAATCCCCAATTACCCCTAGACTTATGTTGAGGAATTACCCTAGACTTATGTTGAGGAATTACCACTAGACTTATGTTGAGGAATTACCCCTAGACTTATGTTGAGGAATTACCCCTAGACTTATGTTGAGGAATTACCCATAGACTTATGTTGAGGAATTACCCCTAGACTTATGTTGAGGAATTACCTCTAGACTCATGTTGAGGAATTACCTCTAGACTTATGTTGAGGAATTACCCTAGACTTATGTTGAGGAATTACCTCTAGACTTATGTTGAGGAATTACCTCTAGACTCATGTTGAGGAATTACCTCTAGACTTATGTTGAGGTTTCTAGACTTATGTTGAGGAATTACCCCTAGACTTATGTTGAGGAATTACCCCTAGACTTATGTTGAGGAATTACCCCTAGACTTATGTTGAGGAATTACCCCTAGACTTATGTTGAGGAATTACCCCTAGACTTATGTTGAGGAATTACCTCTAGACTTATGTTGAGGAATTACCCCTAGACGTATGTTGAGGAATTACCCCTAGACTTATGTTGAGGAATTACCTCTAGACTTATGTTGAAGAATTACTCCTAGACTTATGTTGAAGAATTACTCCTAGACTTATGTGAACACTTATGTTGATGAATTATTGAAACATGAAACTCATATCTGGCATTGACACTCATCTGATATCTGACATTGAAACTTATATCTGACATTGAAACTCATATCTCATATCTGACATTGAAACTTATATCTGACATTGAAACTTATATCTGACATTGAAACTCATATCTGACATTGAAAATCATATCTGACATTGAAACTTATATCTGACATTGAAACTCATATCTGACATTGAAAATCATATCTGACATTGAAACTTATATCTGACATTGAAACTCATATCCGACATTGAAACTTATATCTGACATTGAAACTTATATCTGACATTGAAACTCATATCCGACATTGAAACTTATATCTGACATTGAAACTTATATCTGACATTGAAACTCATATCCGACATTGAAACTTATATCCGACATTGAAACTTATATCTGACATTGAAACTCATATCCGACATTGAAACTTATATCTGACATTGAAACTCATATCCGACATTGAAACTTATATCTGACATTGAAACTCAATTTGAATCTCTCAATAATTCCGAGAATGCAAACTTACCACCAACTATTCTTTTACCTGATTAAACTAAGGATATGTTTACCTCAAATTTCAATAATCGAGCGTGGTTTTGCCCGAAAATTATGTAACTGATGATCCCTATAACCGAGGTATAGTAAATAGTCAAAGGGAGGTAATCAAGTCATGCTGAAAGGGAGGTAAATAATTCATGCAGCAAAATCCAAAAGGTTGTTCCTCCAGAGGATGTTTTGCTGAAATTACGTAACTTTCATAATTTGTCATGTTATTCTTCTATTCACAAATTATGCAACATATACTTGACAAGGTCTGGGCAAAAACACATTTGATTTCTCGCCAGGAGATATTAATCAGTATTTTTATGTTCATATGGGCAGATTCATAGAAATTATTGGAAATTATGTAAATATTGACCCGAATCATAAAAATGCTGCCAACTTTGTAAATTTGTGTACAAATTGAACAAAATACAGAATGCACGTTTACGACGGAGAAGATAGGCAATATAGGAGAAATAGTTGAATCAACGGTGTGACCGGACTCTTATTTCCTGTTAGCCATAGCCGGAGTGGAAATTGCATCCTCTCCCTCCATGATCCTACAGTAGAGGGCAACAAATAACATTCCAGTTCTGAAGGCTTCGATTCCAGCCGATATGAAAGTTTTGATTCCAGTCGATATGAAAGTTTTGATTCCAGCCGGTATGAAAGTTTTGATTCCAGTCGGTATGAACATTTTGTTGATTTCAGCCGGTATGAAAGTTATGTTGATTCCAGCCGGTATGAAAGTATTGTTGATTCCAGCCGGTATGAAAGTTTTGTTGATTCCAGCCGGTATGAAAGTTTTGTTGATTCCTGCCGGTATGAAAGTTATGTTGATTCCAGCCGGTATGAAAGTTTTGTTGATTCCAGCCGATATGAAAGTTTTGATTCCAGCCGGTATGAACATTTTGTTGATTTCAGCCGGTTTGAAAGTTATGTTGATTCCAGCCGGTATGAAAGTTATGTTGATTCCAGCCGGTATGAAAATTTTGTTGATTCCAGCCGATATGAAAGTTTTGATTCCAGTCGGTATGAACATTTTGTTGATTTCAGCCGGTATGAAAGTTATGTTGATTCCAGCCAGTATGAAAGTATTGTTGATTCCAGTCGGTATGAAAGATATGTTGATTTCAGCCGGTATGAAAGTTATGTTGATTCCAGCCGGTATGAAAGTTTTGTTGATTCCAGCTGGTATGAAAGTTTTGTTGATTCCAGCCGGTATTAAAGTTATGTTGATTTCAGCCAGTATGAAAGTTTTGTTGATTCCAGCCAGTATGAAAGTTATGTTGATTCCAGTCGGTATGAAAGTTATGTTGATTTCAGCCGGTATGAAAGTTATGTTGATTCCAGCCGGTATGAAAGTTTTGTTGATTCCAGCCAGTATGAGTTTTGTTGATTCCTGCCGGTATGAAAGTTATGTTGATTCCAGCCGGTATGAAAGTTTTGTTGATTCCAGCCGGTATGAAAGTTTTGTTGATTCCTGCCGGTATGAAAGTTTTGTTGATTCCAGCCGATATGAAAGTTTTGTTGATTCCTGCCGGTATGAAAGTTATGTTGATTCCAGCCGGTATGAAAGTTTTGTTGATTCCAGCCGATATGAAAGTTTTGATTCCAGCCGGTATGAACATTTTGTTGATTTCAGCCGGTTTGAAAGTTATGTTGATTCCAGCCGGTATGAAAGTTATGTTGATTCCAGCCGGTATGAAAATTTTGTTGATTCCAGCCGATATGAAAGTTTTGATTCCAGTCGGTATGAACATTTTGTTGATTTCAGCCGGTATGAAAGTTATGTTGATTCCAGCCGGTATGAAAGTTTTGTTGATTCCTGCCGGTATGAAAGTTTTGTTGATTCCAGCCGGTATGAAAGTTTTGTTGATTCCTGCAGGTATGAAAGTTTTGTTGATTCCAGCCGGTATGACAGTTTTGTTGATTCCTGCAGGTATGAAAGTTTTGTTGATTCCTGCCGGTATGAAAGTTTTGTTGATTCCTGCAGGTATGAAAGTTTTGATTCCAGTCCTCATATTGTTTATCTTCATGCAAACTAAAATGTAGTGTTGTTGACTATTCTGTATTGGTGCAACATATAAACAATACGCGCAACCGACACTGCTGCTCCATTAAATATCACCATTCGTTCTGCATTACACATTTGTTTATTCAAGTCGCACACACAGCTTAGGTCATAATGGCCACTCTTTCGCTATTATTTGTGGAGGAAGACCCCAGGTGCTCCATCGGGGCAGTATTTCAGGCACAGACATGCACCCAGGTAGAACCATACACCTTCTGCAAGTCAACTGGATAGCTTCCTCACATGAAAGAAATCGACACCCCAGTGGGATCCAAACCTACAGCAGATGATTTGAAATCGATGACCCTTGCACAGAAGCCCCTGAACTCACATCCATACAAGTTCAAGATTTGTTTGACTTTTCAAAAGTTGTTTGACTCTCAATTAGTCATAGTAATCTCTAGGATAATGTTGTCTTTCATCTTTTTTAAACTTGGAAATATTGATTTGGAAACAATACAAATAAAGCATTTAGCAAGGGACGGGGTTTGTTTGCATACTAATTAGTAAAGATTTAAAAAGTCAGTGTTGCTATGAGTCCTGACTGTTCTTCGCAAGAATGTTATCTAGATATGCGTCTAAGACGTTTGATTTAACGGGCTCGCAGATTAATTTCCTATAGATGTTAGTTATTGTGCGATGAAATTCGCCCGCATTAACATACAAACAGTAAGGCAGTTTCATTCATCGAGCACCATATTGCTCTGTTTAATTAAACTCGAATAAATGAGAGTTTTAGGGGATAATGTACGAGATTTGATGAAAAGTTCGCCAATTATTTCAAGTCTTTGTTCGGGTTTAATACGATTATATCTGACACTAGTCGAATTGAAATGTAAACGAACCTACGTAAGCATGAAATTCATGGAAGACATCTGATTCACAACTGTCCTTTTTTGGGATGACACCCCTCGGCCTTTTTGTAATTAAGCTTACTTAATTTCACATACTTCATATAGATTCACATGCAGGGAGTGTTACTTATCTAATTTCTGACATTTTTTTGGAAACCATTGGGCTTAAAATTGAATTAAATAAAAATATTATATTTGATTGCTATCAATCATTGCATGGTCATCTCCATTTTGAAGGGATAAACAGTATACTAATCAAGTGCAGGTGTTAGCATTTTTGAATAGGGTGATTAAAAGTCGGGAAAGAGACGGACAAAAAAGTATTTATATATTTAAGTCATTTAGGGAGATTGTTACAGCCGGCTCTGTAGTCCAGTAGTAACACGCTGGACTCGTAATCCAGGGGTTGCTGGTTCGATCCCCCGTCTGACCCTAACAAAATTAACAGTCTTTCAGATGGAACATTAAACCAAGGTCTTGTGTCGGTGCTTTACACTGTGTACGTAAAAGAACCAGAGGAGACTCTGGAATGGGTCTCTGTCTGTATCATTGCACTATCCTCCAAATATCTAAAATGACTATTCTCTTCAGGAGGCGTCGCTCATATGGGCAACAGGTAGCGACAATAAATAAATGTAAAACATACAAAGGGAGATAGTTTATAGATGCGATGGTGGGATGGTATATCTTCATTTGCAAATTCGTGCAAATTTATCAAACAATCCAACATCTCCAATACTTTTTAATTTCCTATTATTATTTTTAATAAAGCTTTGAATTTCTCTTTGTAATTGTGTTGGCTGTCCGATTAGCACTGTAGTTAGCGTGCTCGCTTCTCACCAATGCAACCAGGGTTCGATCCTCGGACGGGAAGAATGTGAGATGGTACGATGGCCGCCGGATCGGATAGGTGGGATTTCTCCGGGTGTACTCTGGTTTCCTCCAACACGATTGACCACATTTATGCTTTCATCCGCGCCAACAAGAGTTATTAATATAAGTTGTTAAAACTTGCTTAGCAATTGTTGTAAAATAAATAAATAAAGTTTATATTGTGTTGTGCAGCAGCATATAGGAACAAGAAGAAGAAAAGCACAGACATTATGACATTTATTCTTTCAACTGGAAAAATGAAGCCAATATTAACCTTTCAACACTACAGACCTCTAAATATAGGCTTTCAAAAAGTGTAGATCCAGATGAGCCGGCTTGTGACAATCCATCTCATCAGGATCTGCACTTTTTGCCAGTACTATTACTATTTTTAGACAAAATTACCCATTTTGATAAATGAACTGGTCCAAATGTAATTTTCGTACTAATTTATTGGTCTAATATATCATGCGCACAGTCCATGTCAGTTACTTGGTGTTAAATGGGTTAACCATCTTTTTGATGGGACTATAAACCAAGGTCTTGTGTATCAGTGCTATACACCCTGCATGTAAAATAAACCAGGGATGCTCCTGGAATTGGAGCATCTTCTCTACATGCACATAAAAAATTAAAAATATCCAAAAACGATATAATGACTAATATAATTCAAGAAGCATTGCCCCAATTAACTAAGGGCCGATGGTAAATAAACAAACAGTTCTATTATAACAACAACAGTAGAATTTATTTACCGTCGCCCCCCCCCCCCCTAGTACATGTACATTCTAGAAGCATTACCCCAATTAACTAGGGGCCGACGGTAAATAAACAAACGGTTCTATTATAACAACAACAGTAGATTTTGAACACAAGTTCCATGTACAGAAAGCTGATATAAATTCATACCCGAATTGAAAGGGCCAATCGTTTCTGATTTATGAGATAACATCAGAATACTTCCCGAATCCTGTCCTTGCAGGCCAGGCAATCGGTAACCAATAATTAACTAACTGGTGGCTAACAAACGGACCATATCAGACTGAATACCTGACAAGGTTCGAACATTCGACATCCGGCTGCTATGCCTTAACAACTAGGCAATGGAGCCGGTAAATTTATTTAGAAATGTACATGTACATTCTAGAAGCATTGCCCCAATTAACTAGGGGTGCGACAATAAATAAGCGGATCCCAAAACCAAATGTTGCTCAGTGTGGCACGTTAAATGCTCGTAAACATAACACCTTACATTCCAGGACTACAGCATATATCATTTACTCACCTTTTCTCAGAAATAAGCGCCATCTATCATTTACTCACCTTTTTCTCAGAAATATGCGCATGATTAAACTTATTAATTGTTTTAAGGAAGACGAAGGTCAAAATAAATTTCTTAAAATTGTGTTAGATTTATAGGAAATGGTTGAGTAGAAATTTTATAAGAAAAACTTGTATTGAATGTTTTCAAGCGTCCACACACTCCGATTTCATTTATTTTCAGAAGAAGCTCTTAACCTTTATCCTGCCGAGTGAATTGGACGGAATGCGCAAACAACATAGATACTGATCAGCTGTGGTGTAGCGCCATGTCTGATCAGGATCTATGTTGTTTGCTATTCAGGCAAGTGTTTAGCTCCACTATCCGAATAGCAAACAACATAGAGCCTGGCTCTATACTATTTGCAAGGTGACTTATGTCGTGATTGGCAGGTTACGGGTTAATCTATATGGAAGGTAGAATGTCCTACTATATTAAAGACTTGAATATTGCCAGGTGTCAAAGTTTCAAACATCCCACTCTTCTCTGTTGTATATTTTTATGGTGGCCAAAGTGAAACTACCCATAAGTTGCTAAAGCATATACATTTCTAAATCAATTTACCATCTCCATTGCCTAGTTGGTCACGGGTTCGAGCCCCCCTCAGGCCGTGTCTCATTTATATGAAAAAGTTGGCAGTTTCTTACGGAGGTTGGTGCACCCAAGTACTGGTTAACTGCTGGAGCCTGCCCAGGAAAGGTGTTGTTAGGTAAACTGCCCGCCGGCGATATAGCCCAAAATGGTGCTGATGCAGGCGTAAAACCCGAAATATAAAAATAAATAGTTGTTAGGGCATAGCAGCCGGATGTCGAATGTTAGAATCTTGTCAGGTGTTCAGTCTGATATGGTCTGTTTGTTAGCCGCCAGTTAGTTAATTATTGGTTACCGACTGCCTGGCCTGCAAGGATAGGATTCGGAAAGTATTCTGATGTTATCTCATAAATCAGAAACGGTTGGCCGTTTCAATTCGGGTATGAATTTATATCAGCTTTCTGTACATGGAACTTGTGTTCAAATTCTACTGTTGTTGTTATAATAGAACCTTACCCTTGGTTTAAACATATTTATTTGTTCTATTATATAGCTATACAAACGAAAATGGATTTAATCCGCAGCTTAAAGGTTATTCTTCATAGGCAATACAAGTTCATGATTACCACCACTATAGTCAGCTGGTCTTCCATGAAGACTGTGCCTTAAATTTTGGTTTAATTTGTTCATTTACAGATGCATTTTGTAATGAAATAAGTTGGTTATCAAGACAACCAGTAGTGTTCTGTAATTGTTCAGAAACATACTCATGAATTAAAAGCAGTCCCTTCGCTTTGATCTTCTGTAATGAAGGCATGTTTTGTTGTAATTTATCTACAGCTGAGGACCATTTTGTTTAGAATTAGGGCAAACAGATTAAGCATGAAGTGACCCTTTCTGACTTTTGTAATCAGATATTGTGATGTTATTTCTCGGAACCAATATAAAATAAATTAAAGAAATTGTTGTGGAAGTCGTGATAGTGCAGTAGTAGCACGTTCGCTTCAGGTGCGAAAGGCCTGGAGTTTGAGCCCCGCTGGAGACGTAACGATTGTGCCCTTAGGCAAGGCATTTAAATTCCACGTTGCCTTTTCTCTCTCCCTCGTGGCGATGGATTCCATCAGGAACGAGGTCTCGAGAGTGATCAATATAAGTTGTAAGAACTTGTTTTGCAATCATGTTAAACTAAATTTGTTTAACCTAAGCAAACTGTTATATTCCATCGCTCTCTTCCCTCTTGGCAACCCCTCCCCCATATTCCATCGCTCTCCTTCCCTCTTGGCAACCCCTCCCCCATATTCCATCGCTCTCCTTCCCTCTTGGCAACCCCTCCCCCATATTCCATCACTCTCTTCCCTCTTGGCAACCCCTCCCCCCATATTCCATCACTCTCTTCCCTCTTGGCAACCCCTGATAGCACAGTGGATGCGCGTTCGCTTCAGGTGCGAAAGGTCCGGAGTTCGAGCACCACTGGAGCCGTTACGGTTGTGCCCTTAGGCAAGGCATTTAAATTCCACGTTGCCTCTTCTCTCTCCCTCGTGGTGATGGATTCCATCAGGAATGAGGTCTTGAGAGTGATTTATATAAGTTGAAATAACTTGTTTCGCAATTGAGCTAAAATAAATTTGTATAAACTAAACTAACCCCTCCCCCATATTCCATCACTCTCCTTCCCTCTTGGCAACGCCTCCCCCATATTCCATCACTCTCTTCCCTCTTGGCAACCCCTCCCCCATATTCCATCACTCTCTTCCCTCTTGGCAACCCCTCCCC
>CM026395.1:52963228-53043811 GCA_014843695.1 Archivesica marissinica | reverse complement strand
CTTCCCTCTTGGCAACCCCTCCCCCATATTCCATCACTCTCTTCCCTCTTGGCAACCCCTCCCCCCATATTCCATCACTCTCTTCCCTCTTGGCAACCCCTGATAGCACAGTGGATGCGCGTTCGCTTCAGGTGCGAAAGGTCCGGAGTTCGAGCACCACTGGAGCCGTTACGGTTGTGCCCTTAGGCAAGGCATTTAAATTCCACGTTGCCTCTTCTCTCTCCCTCGTGGTGATGGATTCCATCAGGAATGAGGTCTTGAGAGTGATTTATATAAGTTGAAATAACTTGTTTCGCAATTGAGCTAAAATAAATTTGTATAAACTAAACTAACCCCTCCCCCATATTCCATCACTCTCCTTCCCTCTTGGCAACGCCTCCCCCATATTCCATCACTCTCTTCCCTCTTGGCAACCCCTCCCCCATATTCCATCACTCTCTTCCCTCTTGGCAACCCCTCCCCCCATATTCCATCACTCTCTTCCCTCTTGGCAACCCCTCCCCCCATATTCCATCACTCTCTTCCCTCTTGGCAACCCCTCCCCCATATTCCATCACTCTCTTCCCTCTTGGCAACCCCTCCCCCATATTCCATCACTCTCCTTCCCTCTTGGCAACCTCTCCCCCCATATTCCATCACTCTCTTCCCTCTTGGCAACCCCTCCACCCATATTCCATCACTCTCCTTCCCTCTTGGCAACCTCTCCCCCCATATTCCATCACTCTCTTCCCTCTTGGCAACCCCTCCCCCATATTCCATCACTCTCTTCCTCTTGGCACCCCTCCCCCATATTCCATCACTCTCCTTCCCTCTTGGCAACCTCTCCCCCCATATTCCATCACTCTCTTCCCTCTTGGCAACCCCTCCACCCATATTCCATCACTCTCTTCCCTTTTGGCAACCCCTCCCCCCATATTCCATCACTCTCTTCCCTCTTGGCAACCCCTCCCCCCACCGGGTTTCCCACCTGCTCCTCTAGCAATTGGAAGTTTGTTGAAATTTTGTCAATAATTATAGAGTCAAACCTGTCTTGTCTTAAGCAGCCAGCCAAGGGAATCTCGGAAAGTGGCTGCTTACCACAGGTGGCTGCTTTAAGTCAGGTCAAATATATAATAAAACAACATATTGGGAATATGAAAACTGGCTGCTTAATACAGGTTGGCTGCTTAATAGAGGTGACCACTAACACAGGTTTGACTGTACTGATATACAGTCAAACCTGTGTTAGTGGTCACCTCCATTAAGCAGCCAACCTGTATGTACAGTCAAACCTGTGTTAGTGGTCACCTCCATTAAGCAGCCAACCTGTATGTACAGTCAAACCTGTGTTAGTGGTCACCTCTATTAAGCAGCCAACCTGTATTAAGCAGCCAGCTTTCAGATTTCCAATATGTTGTTTTATTATACATTTGACCTCTATTAAGCAGCCACCTGTACTAAGCAGCCACTTTCTGTGATTCCCTTGACTGGCTGCTTATCAACAGGTTTGACTGTAATGCCTTTTGTTTATTTGAAAATTGGATATAGTATAGAGTTACATTGCAGCCTATACAATAGTACACCAAGCATGCAGACGGATCTGTAGTCCAGTGGTTAACACTTTGAACTGGTAATCCAGGGATCGCAGGTTTGATCCCCAGTCTGACCCTAATAAAGTTTATCAGTCTTTCAGATGGGGCATTAAACCGAGGTCACGGGGTCCGTGCTTTACACTGTGCACGTAAAAGAACGAGAGGAGACTCTGGAATGGGTCTCTGTCTGTATCATTGCACTATCCTACACAAATCTAAAATGACTCATCTCTTCAGGAGGCGTCGCGCGCATATGGGCAACAGGTAGCGGCGATAAATAAACATAAAACACACACATGGTATTGTTGTGATTTGATGTATTTTGCATGGTGACGTTACACATTTTCCTCTATTTGGTGAGATCTTAGAAACTTCTTGGAATCTTTTCAAATGTTAGGCATGAGGTAAGAGAAATTTCCTGGAATCTGCAAATGTTAGAGATGAGGTAAGAGAACTTTCTTTGAATCTCTGCAAATGTTAGACGTGAGATCTTAGAAACTTCCTGGAATCTTTTCAAATGTTAGACATGAGGTAAGAGAAATGTCCTGGAATCTCTGAAAATATTAGATGTGAGGTAAGAGAAATTTCCTGGAATCTGCAAATGTTAGAGATGAGGTAAGAGAAATTTCCTAGAATCTCTGCAGATTGTCCTGGCACTGTGTGTAAATGATTAATTTGCAAGGCGTATTACAGCAGATATTACAGAGATGGGTATCTAATTGTTTGGAATTATTAAAGCACCTATCTCGTATATTGTTACATTGTCTGATTTGAAGCAGAGAGATTTCTTGCTGTAAGTTCGACAAGTCCTACTAGTTCCACTGTATGAATGAAAGCATAATTATGATAAAGTTTGTTACGATAATGTATTGTTAATAGTTTCGTGATTTAATTGTTCCTCAGGAACTCCACACATGTTGTCATAAATTATATACTGCTAACAGAATGTCCTGAATTAAAAGCTCACAACAATAATCTTGAATTACTTAACGATCATCACTTATTTGTGTTTAATTTTGATATAGCTCCCCCCTCCCCACTATTATTCATATATTGGGATATTGAACAGGCATGTGGTAACTAAATATGTTGTTTTTTGTTTTGTTTTCCAAAATCTACATTATTTTCAATATACCATATTTATTGATGTATGGCACGCTATAATCTATTGAATGCACATCTACTTTTTGGCATGAAAAAAAGGGGGGAATGGTAGTTCCAATGTAAACTGCGCATGTGAAAAAAAGAAAAGATTTGACTCAACATCCATTAACTCTTTGCATGCTGGGTAAAATAAATGGTATAAATAATAATAGCAGTCGACAATTCATTAATCTGTTTTTCTTATTTGTTGGTGAAAAGTCTGGAAATATGTAATAAACTATACTGAAATTGCATGACATATTTGACTGTTATATTCACTGTTAGCGTGCAAAGAGTTACGGTGTGCTACAAATCGGAAATCCTCCATGATCGCATGAAATAGCATGACATGGTAAATTGATGGCAAAGAAAAGCGTAATTGACTGTTTTTATCAACTTTGGAGAAAACTCATTGGCCCATAAGCCGGAGCCAGGCCCACATCAATTTATATAAACTCATTTTCAATGACTTGATTTGTTTACATATTGTAACCTCGCTATCAAAATATGCGTAAACTCCGGAACACAACCTTTTTCCGCTGATAGATATTACGATGCTACGATTACATGTATGCATTGTCACAAACACAAAAAAATCAAAGGAAATGATTTTGTTGTTTTTTATTATCCATTATTCACATATTTATTACTCAACTTGCATATAACAATAAAGGTGACTGTTTATGTATATCGCTAATTGTATTAAAGCGACATTACATCGCAAAAAGCAAATAAAATGCATTTTTTCACGTATAAATGCATTGCTACTACAAATTCTTTCGAACACTAACATAGAATCAATAGACAGAGTTTTTGTGGATTGAAAGTATGATTTCAAATAACGATCATCCATGCTTGTGAATTGACGTTTGTTTGTCATCGGAGTTAATACTAAACGTGAGATAATTTAACTAGGAATAGTCTACAAATAAATAGGCACAAATGTTTGATATAACGGTAAATCTGTACCATAAATCGTGTTATTCAGGACACACTTGTATTACGCATGGATGTTTAAATTATTTTGTTATGTCAACAAACAGCGTATACGACGTTTGTTTATTAGTTGAAATACTCAGTATTTGAGGCAAATAATAGGAAAAAACATTCTGTAGAAATTTGTGTTTTCGCTGATGTAGTGTCGCTTTAACTTTTAAAATTTGGATAACATGTACATATTTTCGGATGTAACTCTACATTATTAGATGAAATCGAGATGGACATCCTCATGTTATATTGATCGTGTATCCCATATAAAAATATTCTGGTAGAACACCCAGTCAATGCATGTCAACATGCCTGGCTTGGTGGAGCAGGTGATCTCTGAGCAACACCTGACCCATCTTCCTTTCTGCTTTGAGCAAGTCAAACTCACTGTCCTCGACCACCTAGTTGCTTTCGTCTCCCGCACGCAGGAAATTGCTGCCCTCCTGTCTCGATACCACCTACAATCTCAATGCTGTCAATCTAAAGCAGATTTTCAGTCTTGACCCTCCTCCAAGTAGAGTTGGCTGTCCGATTAGCACAGTGGTTAGCGTGCTCGCTTCTCGTCAATGCAACCCGAGTTCGATCCTCAGGCCGGGAAGTATGTGAGATGGTACGTTGGTCACCAGATCAGACAGCTGGGTTTTCTCCGGGTACTCTCACACAAATGACCACATTTACTCTTTCATCCGTGCCAACGAGAGTGATTAATATAAGTTGTTGAAACGAAAACTGTGCCATTGACTGTGAACTCATCTTTGGCGTTGTTCAGGATCTAGGCCGCATTTCGTCTCACCGGGGTAGGGACCTGTGTGCCAAGGTCGATAATTTATTGTTTCTCTAGAGCTGTAAACGACACTAGAAGCTCAAGAAGTCATGTGTTGTTCTGAAGGGAGGAACTTCTGAACCATGGCCTTCCTTTTTCTCCCTGCGCTCATGTAGAGGAGGTCATTATTTCCCTTGAAGCTAGGCCATGAGTAAGAGGCACCCGTATCTAGATTTCATCTAGCAACTATTGATTACAACACGTACTCGAGTATATGAATATTTGGAAGAGTGTCCGAGTATCGGTGAGCAAAATGGTGATCAAATATTCAAAAGAAAATTATTAAATAAAATATTTGCTGAAAAAACTAATGGTTTTGCATATATCATAAATCATTGCCAATTGTTCCTTTTAAATAAACAGTAGTTATTATCTTCAACTGGGGACCAATAATCCACAGACTGAACCATATGTGTGAAAATAATCCATTTTTGCAGGTTATTCATGCAATAAAAAATTCAACAGTTTGACAGATTTGACACTGTTTTTGTTTGTTATTTTACTTGAGTGTGACTTACATTGAAGCAAATAGAATCACGTGCATGTCAACATGCCTGGCTTGGTGGAGCAGTGGTGATAACTATCAGTTTGGCAGTAAAATGTATGTTCATATTTATGTCAGTAAATACTATCAGTTTGGCAGTAAAATGTATGTTCATATTTATGTCAGTAAATACTATCAGTTTGGCAGTAAAATGTATGTTCATATTTATGTCAGTAAATACTATCAGTTTGGCAGTAAAATGTATGTTCATATTTATGTCAGTAAATACTATCAGTTTGGCAGTAAAATGTATGTTCATATTTATGTCAGTAAATACTATCAGTTTGGCAGTAAAATGTATGTTCATATTTATGTCAGTAAATACTATCAGTTTGGCAGTAAAATGTATGTTCATATTTATGTCAGTAAATACTATCAGTTTGGCAGTAAAATGTATGTTCATATTTATGTCAGTAAATACTATCAGTTTGGCAGTAAAATGTATGTTCATATTTATGTCAGTAAATACTATCAGTTTTGTCAGTAAATGGATGTTTCATTTTGCTTGGGTTTAGCTTAGTTACAATGCAATGTTTTTATTACATAATCAGATCAACTAACATCTGAGAAGCCTCATCCAAAATACTGAAATTGAAGCAAACATACCATTAATGCAATGTACATCTAGCCAAGAATCAACTGATCCGAGTGCTCAATCTGAAATGTGTCCGAGTATTCTAGTATCAAAGTTATTATACTATTTGTTGCCATCCCTACTAGCAACAGTTACTGACCTATATGGTTTTCCATTGTAGCCATGTTACCTTATGGGTAAACACATACTACCACACATTCTAAATCAAAATTTCAATGGCTGTATGCTTGCAAATTCCTTTTCCATGGCCCTCACCTTTCTCGGTCTTGTACCCGTACCTTGTGCAGAGTGATAATTTATCTGTTACACCTACAGCACACACCCCCTGTAGGGATTTGTACAGTATCCTTTCCAGTGGAGCAGCTGGCCAAACGTATGTGGGCAGAGTTGACGTTATAACGGATTCTGGTGAGCACTGATAGCTAGATCTATCCATTTCTGGAATTAATTTACTTTTTAAATGTATTTTGTATGCTCATGCTACTGAACTGAAGTCATACACTAAGTTTCCCGTAAATATGTGCAAGCCCATGCATTATTGCGTAAAGGCAGCTACTCCACTGCTTTTCACAGGCATGCTGATGTTGGTAGTCAGTTTTCTGCCAAATAATTATCTACATGCTAGTCCATGCTGCTGAGATATTGAGATATTATATGTTATGTTTTTATAAAACATTCACAATTGATCCCAGTTATAATCATACAGTGGACTTCTTCATTAGATATTAATAAATATAATACATTTCATTTAACACTACCTGTGGGTCACTCTGTAACCATTGATTGACATGTGTAAATGGTTTTTGATTGGTCTCTCACTGGCTGTATGACCTACTTATGAGAGTAAGACACTCAGAACCGTCCTCGCCCATATGGTTCGCCGGCGGCGAGGGTAAATAAGCTCACTCATCAGAACCGTCAATCATTGCAGATAAAGTGACCCCACAGTATGTTAAGATATATTTTAATTTCAAAGAATTAAAATATTATACAGCAATTCAAATGATGTATTTTGTTGAAATTACACGGTATTTGAAACAACTTCTTTAAGTTGGAATTGGTTGGAGAAGTAGACTTTTTCATTAGATATTGATCTTCGGAATAATTGTAGATAGATCATTATTTATGTGTTTCTTGTGCAAACAGTTATCCCCAATTACTACAATATTCCATCATTTTATAGAAGAAAGAGATTCCGTCTTAAGAGAATCCTGCAGAATAATTGTTGAAAGATATTTTGTCCTGACTTCGTTCTGTGTGACAGTTTGGCAAATGCTTTAATAAAATGTCTGATCAATGTTTTGTTGTTTCTTCATTATTGCTGATTATAAATGATAACCATTTATTTTATGCTTTCCCAATGAAATAAAGATATTTTTTTGTAAGACAAAACCGTGAAATAACACATTTTATTATCACGGTTTTACACTTATGGTTCCCGGCTGATATGAATTTAAGATAAACACCAGTGTCAGTGATATTATATATGATGTCATCTAAATGCTATGTATGTTCTAGGGCAAAGTAAAGTATGTTTGTTCTACCGATTTGTTTAAGTTATAATATTCCTTCACTGTGCATGATTTAATTGATGTGGCTTAGTGCTGTATTGGTCGACACTTCTTCTATAAACAACTAAATTACATAATATTATGTTCCTGCCACATTGTGATGTTATCTTACCCTGCTACGCCATTGCCTCACCACACTGCACTATCACCCAACCCCAGCTGAGCCATTGTCTCTGCCATTCGCCCCAACCTGCCCAACCCCTTCTGAACCATACCCCTACGGTATCATAGCCCACCATTCTGAACCATTATCCCTATATGCTACACAATCGCACCACCCCTGCTGCATCATTGCTTCAACCTCTTCTGAAACATAGCTAAACCTGCTACACCATTGCCCTGCCCCCCTGCTGTTGGATTTTCATTCCCTGCTGTACCATAGCCCCACCCCTGCTGCACCATCAATCAATTCCCAGCTACACCATAGCCTAATGCAATTGCCGCATTTCTGCACTATAGCCTGATTCCACTACAGCACCATTTCCCACCCCTGTATGAAATTATTACACATCCTTCTGCAGCAGCATTACCCCACCCCTGTTCAACCAGCTGCAGCACCATCAGCCCTGCTCCACCAGCTGCAGCACCATCACCTCTGTTCCACCAGTTGCAGCACCATCAGCCCTGCTCCATCAGCTGCAGCACCATCACCTCTGTTCCACCAGTTGCAGCACCATCAGCCCTGCTCCACCATTTGCAGCACCATCACCCCTGCTCCACCAGCTGCAGCACCACCCCTGTTCCACCAGCTGCAGCACCATCAGCCCTGCTCCACCAGCTCAGACCTGCCGCTCCACCAGCTGCAGCACCATGCCCTCTCCACCAGCTGGCAGCACCATCAGCCCTGCTCCACCAGCTGCAGCACCATCAGCCCTGCTCCACCAGCTTGCAGCACCATCATCCCCCATCCCTGCTCCACCTGCTGCAGCACCATCATCCCCCATCCCTGCTCCACCTGCTGTAGCATCATCATCCCCATCCCTGCTCCACCTGCTGCAGCACCATCACCCCCATCCATGCTCCACCCGCTGCAGCACCATCACCCCCACCCCTGCTCCACCTGCTGCAGCATCATCATCCCCATCCCTGCTCCACCCGCTGCAGCACCATCACCCCCATCCATGCTCCACCCGCTGCAGCACCATCACCCCCACCCCTGCTCCACCTGCTGTAGCATCATCATCCCCGCTCCACCAGCTGCAGCACCATCACCCCCACCCCTGCTCCACCAGCTACAGCACCATCACCCCCATCCATGCTCCACCCGCTGCAGCACCATCACCCCCACCCCTGCTCCACCTGCTGTAGCATCATCATCCCCGCTCCACCAGCTGCAGCACCATCACCCCCATCCCCACTCCACCAGCTACAGCACCATCACCCCCATCCCTGCAGCACCATCATCCCCGCTCCACCAGCTGCAGCATCACCCCATCCCCGCTCCACCAGCTGCAGCACCATCACCCCCATCCATGCTCCACCCGCTGCAGCACCATCACCCCCATCCCCGCTCCACCAGCTACAGCACCATCACCCCCATCCCTGCTCCACCAGCTGCAGCACCATCACCCCCACCCCTGCTACAACCCGCTGCATAACCATCACCCCCATCCCTGCTCTACCAGCTGCAGCACCATTACACCACCTCTGCTTCACCTGCTACAGCACCATCACCCCCATCCCTGCTCCACCAGCTACAGCACCATCACCCCCATCCCTGCTCCACCCGCTGCAGCACCATCACCCCATCCCTGCTACAACCCGCTGCATAACCATCACCCCCATCCCTGCTCTACCAGCTGCAGCACCATCACCCCATCCCTGCTCCACCCGCTGCAGCACCATCACCCCATCCCTGCTCCACCCGCTGCAGCACCATCACCCCATCCCTGCTCCACCCGCTACAGCACCATCACCCCCATCCCTGCTCCACCCGCTGCAGCAGAATCATCACCCATCCCTACTCCACCTGCTGCAGCACCATCATTCCCACCCCTGCTCCACCACCCGCTGCAGCACAATCACCACCCATCCCTATTCCACCCGCTGCAGCACCATCACTCCCACCCCTGCTCCACCCGCCATATGCCACATATATAATATATACATCATACACAAGTATCACCAGGTGTTGTGTCATGCAGTCTAAAATGGATATTGTCTTCTAATAACAAAAACTTAAAACTAAATAGTAAAAGGGAAATAACTCATTGTGTAATTTACAGGTGTACTCAACGAGTTTAATACAAGTTGAATCGAATCGTGTCTTCCAATTAAAAGAAAGTTTAGCGTTTACCTGTTTAATGGGTATGATGCAGAGATCTCTTAACAATTTCTAAAAGTAAACTTGAGATTGATAAAAGCGGATAATTTTATTTATCTTCCATCTACCTGGTATCGAGATGTATTTTCCAATTAACTGAATAATTAGATTGCAGGTGTTAAATTGATGCTGGTAATATATGTTGATCACCATTTGGAAGAGCATACTTTGTCCAAGAATGTTAATAGTGTTTTGGGTTTAAATCTGGGATGGTTTTTAGATGAATTGATACAGTTTCACTGTAATTATGGTGTTGTTAAACATTGTTATTTGTAGATAACGATTTATGTAATATTTTCACCTGGTTCTTGAATGTACAATATATTCTCATAGAATTATAAGCTGGAACTTCCAACTTGGGGAGAAGCTAAAAGGTATACAAGGGAGAAGTTTAAGGTAGCCATGGGAGAAGTTTAAGATAGCCATGGGAGAAGTTTAAGGTATACATGGGAGAAGTTTAATGTATACATGGGAGAAGTTTAAGCTGTACATGGGAGAAGTTTAGCGTATACATGGGAGAAGTTTATCATATATATATGGGAGAAGTTTAAGGTGTACATGGGAGAAGTTTAAGGTATATATGGGAGATGGTTAAAGTATACATGGGAGAAGTTTAAGGTGTACATGGGAGAAGTTTAACGTATACATGGGAGCAGTTTATCATATATATGGGAGAAGTTTAAGGTGTACATGGGAGAAGTTTAAGGTATACATGGGGGAAGTTTAATGTATACATGGGAGAAGTTTAAGCTGTACATGGGAGAAGTTTAACATATATATATGGGAGAAGTTTAAGGTGTACATGGGAGAAGTTTAACGTATATATGGGAGAAGTTTAAAGTATACAGGGGAGAAGTTTAAGGTATACATGGGAGAAGTTTAACATATACATGGGAGAAGTTTAAGGTATGCATGGGAGAAGTTTACGGTATACATGGGAGAAGTTTATGGTTTACATGGGAGAAGTTTAAGGTATGCATGGGAGAAGTTTACGGTATACATGGGAGAAGTTTAAGGTATACATGGCAGAAGTTTAAGGTATGCATGGGAGAAGTTTAACATATACATGGGAGAAGTTTAAGGTTTACATTGGAGAAGTTTAACATATACATGGGAGAAGTTTAAGGTTTACATGGGAGAAGTTTAAGGTATGCATGGGAGAAGTTTACGGTTTACATGGGAGAAGTTTAAGGTATGCATGGGAGAAGTTTACGGTATACATGGGAGAAGTTTACGGTATGCAAGGGAGAAGTTTACGGTATGCAAGGGAGAAGTTTACGGTATACATGGCAGAAGTTTACGGTATACATGGCAGAAGTTTAAGGTATACATGGGAGAAGTTTAAGGTATACATGGGAGAAGTTTAAGGTATACATGGCAGAAGTTTGGTTACATGGGGTTTAAGGTATGCATGGGAGAAGTTTAACATATACATGGGAGAAGTTTAAGGTATACATGGTAGAATTTAGGTATGCAGGGAGAAGTTTAGGTATACATGGAGAAGTTTAAGATATACGTTGGGGGTTTGGTTGGGGGTTTGGTTGGGGTTTGGTTTGGGGTTTGTTTGGGTTTTTATGGGAGAAGTTTAAGGTATACATGGGAGAAGTTTAAGGTATACATGGGAGAAGTTTACGGTATACATGGCAGAAGTTTAAGATATACCTGGGAGAAGTTAAAGGCAGAAGTTGTTGACTGAGCTGCATTGTATGTCTATATAATTTCTAAAAATAATGTTCTCCCTGAGCTTAAAAGAGGGAGAAGTGAGGGAGGCCTGAGCTCAAATGAGGGAGAAGTGAGGGAGGCCTGAGCTCAAAAGAGGGAGAAATGAGGGAGGCCTGAGCTCACTGCCATTATTTTCATCCACATTGCCCTTTTAGGTCAAGTCCTGATCTCAATAGTGTGCTGCTGCTGCATGTTCAAATTGATGATGCACCAATCATTTCTAGGGTTTGGACAAGGTAGGGCATATGGCTGAGCTGGGACTAGTCATATATGTGTAGGGCCATGGAAGATTAGTTTTATTAATAACAGTGATAGTCAAAATATGTGTAGTATTGATTTATTGATTAGTCTCAATTCCGTTTTCAAATGGCGAATGCAAATGGCGTTTTTGTTTTAATGAATGAATGATCATTTCTACGAAAAAACGGTATCGCTATGTCATATGGTTTAACTTCATGATTTCACGATTTCAACATCACAAATTAACGAAATCACCATTTCAACATCACCTACTTACAATTACACGATTTCAACTACACAATTTCATGAATTAACAATTTTAAATTCTCTAATTCCACAATTTCAAATTCAGAATTTCAACTTCACAAATTCACGAAGTTGAAATCGGGAATTGGTGAAGTTGAGTTCGTGAAATGATGCAAAAGTGAATATCACCACCGGTCATTCGTGCGTTGTCTGTTGAGTAGCTATCAATTCCGTTATTATAACCCTTTCCCTCATAGAAGCACCTCTTGACGCCATTGCCAATACAACATACATTGACAATGTAGTAGCCAAACCAATGCTCATAATAAAGGCCACAATCCCATGTAGTCCCAGTAATATCTATGGAGTTGGGATAGATATGGCGACTACTTATCCACTACATGATAGCTAAATGGCTGTCGTTTGTATGGAGATATAATAGTATATTAACCTAAACCTCTATGAAGGAAAGGGTTAAATGGCTGTCGTTTGTATGGAGATATAATAGTATATTAGCCTAAATCTCTATGTAGTCCCAGTAATATCTATGGAGTTGGGATAGATATGGCGACTACTTATCCACTGCATGATAGCTAAATGGCTGTCGTTTGTATGGAGATATAATAGTATATTAACCTAAATCTCTATGAAGGAAAGAGTTAATACAAATGTACATGCATACAAACAAAAATTGAAAGTCTTTGTGAAAACTAATATACAGATGTTATAGAACAGAACTAAGCCACTAAGCCAAGTTATATCATATTTAAGCTTTTAAAGGTTCCATAATGATTTATTAACCAGAATAGACTAACTGTATTAGTTGGAGGATAGCTCCTTGCTGTAATCCAATTAAGTTGTCTAGGACATTCGTTACATATATTCAATTAACAATTCCAGACTATAACATGGCAGTCTGTGAAAAAAAGTGGAATGTGCGAACCATTAGATGTATTTATACGCCAGAAATGTGTGAGATTTCAGTTACTAGTTTGCGTATATTCTTTTTCAATGTTTGCAGGGCATTGTTCCCTTTGTTAGACACACTGGAAACTGTTTTACACAAACTGGCTACATACACAATGTTTAACAGTTTGAAAATTTAAAGAAGCAGTTAATTCTAAGACATGTGGTTGGGAGGAATGTCAGTTAAGTAGAGTGGATAGTTCCAAGTTGAGGCTATGAGGTAGGGAGGAATGTCAGTTAGGTAGAGTGGATAGTTCCAAGTTGAGGCTATGAGGTATGGGAGAAATGTCAGTTAGGTAGAGTGGATAGTTCCAAGTTGAGGCTATGAGGTATGGGAGAAATGTCAGTTAGGTAGAGTGGATAGTTCCAGGTTGAGGCTATGAGGTGGGGGAGGAATGTCAGTTAGGTAGAGTGGATAGTTCCAGGTTGAGGCTATGAGGCAGGGAGGAATGTCAGTTAGGTAGAGTGGATAGTTCCAGGTTGAGGCTATGAGGTAGGGATGAATGTCAGTTAAGTAGAGTGGATAGTTCCAGGTTGAGACTATGAGGTGGGGGTGTCAGTTAAGTAGAGTGGATAGGTCCAGGTTGAGCCTATGAGGTAGGGAGGAATGTCAGTTAAGTAGAGTGGATAGTTCCAGATTGAGGCTATGAGGTAAGGAGGAATGTCAGTTAAGTAGAGTGGATAGTTCCAGATTGAGGCTATGAGGTAGGGAGGAATGTCAGTTAAGTAGAGTGGATAGTTCCAGATTGAGGCTATGAGGTAAGGAGGAATGTCAGTTAAGTAGAGTGGATAGTTCCAGTTTGAGGCTATGAGGTGGGGGAGGAATGTCAGTTAAGTAGAGTGGATAGTTCCAGGTTGAGGCTATGAGGTAGGGAGGAATGTCAGTTAAGCAGAGCTGATAGTTCCCGGTTGAGGTTATGAGGTAGGGAGGAATGTCAGTTAAGCAGAGCTGATAGTTCCAGGTTGAGGCTATGAGGTAGGGAGGAATGTCAGTTAAGTAGAGTGGATAGTTCCAGGTTGAGGCTATGAGGTAGGGAGGAATGTCAGTTAAGTAGAGTGGGTAGTTCCAGGTTGAGGCTACGAGGTATGGAGGAATGTCAATTAAGCAGAGGGGATAGTTCCAGGTTGAGACTATGAGGTGGCGGAGGAATGTCAGTTAAGTAGAGTGGATAGTTCCAGGTTGAGGCTATGAGGTAGGGAGGAATGTCAGTTAGGTAGAGTGGATAGTTCCAGGTTGAGACTATGAGGTGGGGGGTGTCAGTTAAGTAGAGTGGATAAGTCCAGGTTGAGCCTATGAGGTAGGGAGGAATGTCAGTTAAGTAGAGTGGATAGTTCCAGATTGAGGCTATGAGGTAAGGAGGAATGTCAGTTAAGTAGAGTGGATAGTTCCAGTTTGAGGCTATGAGGTAGGGAGGAATGTCAGTTAAGTAGAGTGGGTAGTTCCAGGTTGAGGCTACGAGGTATGGAGGAATGTCAATTAAGCAGAGGGGATAGTTCCAGGTTGAGACTATGAGGTGGCGGAGGAATGTCAGTTAAGTAGAGTGGATAGTTCCAGGTTGAGGCTATGAGGTAGGGAGGAATGTCAGTTAGGTAGAGTGGATAGTTCCAGGTTGAGACTATGAGGTGGCAGAGGAATGTCAGTTAAGTAGAGTGGATAGTTCCAGGTTGAGGCTATGAGGTAGGGAGGAACGTCAGTTAGGTAGAATGGATAGTTCCAGGTTGAGGCTATGAGGTAGAGAGAAATGTCAATAAATAATATTTAGGTTACTTGATTTCCACTTGCTTCAAATAATAATCGTGTAATAATAATATTATTAAAATGATTATTATTTGAAGCGTCTGGAAAATTAATGACCACAGAGATCGTGTATTTCCTAGTTTAATCATTCAACAAACAACATGGTACATGTACTACACATATGAACTGTCATACTATCAACAAACAACATGGTACATGTACTACACATATGAACTGTCATACTATCAAAAAACAACATGGTACATGTACTACACATATGAACTGTCATACTATCAAAAATGGTACTGTACTACAATATGAACTGTCATACTATCAAAACAACATGGTACATGTACTCTATGATGTATATTCAAAAAATGGTACTGTTACACATATGAACTGTCATACTATCAAAAACAACATGGTACATGTACTACACATATGAACTGTCATACTATCAAAAAACAACATGGTACATGTACTACACATATGAACTGTCATACTATCAAAAAACAACATGGTACATGTACTACACATATGAACTGTCATACTATCAAAAAACAACATGGTACATGTACTACACATATGAACTGTCATACTATCAAAAAACAACATGGTACATGTACTACACATATGAACTGTCATACTATCAAAAAACAACATGGTACATGTACTACACATATGAACTGTCATACTATCAAAAAACAACATGGTACATGTACTACACATATGAACTGTCATACTATCAACAAACAACATGGTACATGTACTACACATATGAACTGTCATACTATCAACAAACAACATGGTACATGTACTACACATATGAACTGTCATACTATCAAAAAACAACATGGTACATGTACTACACATATGTACTTTGTACTGTCATACTATCCATGACAAATTCTGGCTCAATTAAACTGCTGTTGTCAGTAATATGAGCATCAATATATCAATATGTCGGGAGCCGGACAAAACATCCCCCGGACTAAACACCCCCCGCTCATTTTTGTATAGGTGGACAAAACACCCCTCATCATTTTTACAAGGTGGACAAAACACCCCCTACGGTTTTTACAAGGCGGACAAAACACCCCCTACGGTTTTTACAAGGCGGACAAAACACCCCCTACGGTTTTTACAAGGTGGACAAAACACCCCTATGGTTTCTTTTTTTCTGCTAATGTTAATTAGGAAGTTTTTTATTGTTGGAATTCCTTGATTAGCTGTTATCATGTATAACTGATATCATAGAATAATATGAATGGTTATAGCCAATTATATTATTTTTACACATAAAACTGCGAAATGCAAACTGCAAAAAGATGCAAACTGCACAAAATGTCTGTTATATAAAGATTAATAATTAATTAAGGTTGCCAATTGATATTGCAAACTGCAAACTGCGAAATGCAAACTGCAAAAAGATGCAAACTGCACAAAATGTCTGTTATATAAAGATTAATAATTAATTAAGGTTGCCACTTGTTCGTACCTCCACACCGTGCACGTCGGGAACAAGGCACAGCTCACAGCAGGAAATTGGATCACCTGTTCCGAAGTGACCAATCCACGCCGCTGACACATACGGACGAGGACCCGCATCGACTATTTTTGAGTGTCATACACTTACCTGGATCAACGACAGCTGACACTGGGGCGTTGAAGAGGCGACGAGTGACTGGGTAGGAGAAGACGGCAGTCGTTTCGCGTGGATGGCGCACTCGTCGCCTCGAACTCTTTTATCTGTCTCCAACAACGGGCGAGCGGTTGGAGACGGAGGGATGCGACCTCGACCCCGGATGCGTCAACGGGGTGGACAACGACAGAACAACCGAGCCATTTTGCTGCTGTGAGCCGACTAATCGTGGAGGATGTGGCCCTGAAAAGGATCGCTTATAGACCAGGACTTGTCACCCTGGCACAGAAAGAAGGAAGGAGCCATCTGAGGATGTCATCATAAGCATCACAGAGAATAATCGTCTTAGAAAGCTCGCCCATATGGTTTACCGGTGGCGAGGGTAAATAAACGTATATCATCATCATCAATAAGGTTGCCAATTGATATTGCAAGAAACATATCTTCTGTTCCATCATTGCAACTGCAAATATGGAATTCATAACCAGTAATAAAGGCTCTAGAAAACTCTGCTATGCAGGGTATGCGTACACTAAGAAGAAAGAGTCGAAAACAACAGTTTGGTGGGAGTGTACTCATCGCTCAAGCAAACAGTGCAAAGGTGCACTCACAACTGATTGCGCTGCTACAGAGGTGAAGTCTACAACAGAGCACAACCATGAGGCTGATCTGTTCGCCATCGCTGCCATGAAGATGAAGTCCGAAATCAAGGCTACCGTCCAGGCCAACAGAGGGAAACCTGGGCAGATTGTTACAGACAAACTAGCCACTGTGCCTAAGGAGGTAGCATCTGCGGCTGGCAGGGTCGATTCCCTGAAGAGAGTCGTACGTCGGGCGAAACGTGGAACAGCACCCTCAGAGCCAGCAACCAGACAGGACATCCCATACCCACTACCAGAGGAATACACCACTATGCGAGGGAACGGGTCATTCCTAATCTACGACAACGGATCCACACATCAGAGGCTACTGGTGTTCGCAAGCGGTGATGGATTTGAGCTCCTCGAAAACGCTGATACATGGTTCATGGATGGAACCCACTCCACAGCGCCCTCTCAGTTCCCTCAGCTGTTCTGCATCCGTGTTCCTCTGGGAGAAACATGTGTGTCTGCTGCCTACGCACTGCTGCCATCCAAACATCAGGAGGTGTATGAAGAGTGCCTCACCGCCCTCCTAGACGCCTGCCTGAGAAAGGACATCCGTCCTAACCCCAACCGCATTGTCGCAGACTACTAGGTCGCCATACACAACGCAGTAAGGGCTGTCATCTCGGCAAATATTCATATACAGGGATGTTTCTACCACCTCACTCAGTCAACATGGAGACATGTCCAGTCTGAGGGTCTTCAGAATCTCTACAAGTCAGATGAAGAAGTTCGCATCTTCTGTGGGATGCTTGATGCCCTGGCGTTCCTTCCAGTCGACCGGGTCAAAGAGGGAATGAGAATCCTGAAGGAAACTGCGCCAGAAAATCTCAACGGGCTGATCGAGTATTTCGACGGAACATATGTGTCCGGAAATTACAGAGCTGTGGTTGGTGGGGAAGGAAGAATGAGGTTCCGGCGAACAACTTCACGGTTTCCACCTCAGATCTGGAATGTTCATGACGCCACAGTGACAGACCAGCATCGCACTAATAATATGTGCGAGTCATGGAATAATGGTTTCAAGCATTTGGTTGGCCATAACAACCCATCACTGTGGACTGTAATCCAGTGCTTACAGAGGGACGCCGCACTGGTAGAAACAGAAGTGTACAGTAACCAGCAGGGGCAACCAGCTCCCAAGAGAAAAAGAAAAAACACTCTCGTACACCAGAAGCGCCTTAAGACATTGTGCCTTCAACTCAACAACGGACAGAAGACGCTGGCCCAGTTTCTGCACACCATGGGACAGTGCATCAGGCTGCATTAAACTGGACAAAACATTTTTTAGGTGCTAAAAACTATGTGCTAAGTGTAGCTTATATTGAATAAATTTAAATTTTCTTTGGTAATGAAATATAATGTTAATGTAAAATTGGTCTTTAGGTGTTGAAACTCAACTGATTGTCAATTTTAAGGTAACACTTTGTAAGCAATTAATAGTGATTAAATACTTCAAAGTGTTACCTTTAATTTGACAATCAGTTGAAAACTGATATCTTATTCTGTTATGTAAATCAATTTGACAATCAGTTGAAAACTGATATCTTATTCTGTTATGTAAATCCATTTGAATGTTTTATTTTCTGTGTAAATTAAACATGTGTAATAAAATAAAAAGTAAAATATTGAAAAATATTTTGTCATTATTGTAACCTCATTATTAGGAGGTGTTTTAGTTAAGGGGTGTTTTGTCCACCTTGTAAAAACCGTAGGGGGTGTCTTGTCCGCCTTGTAAAAACCATAGGGGGTGTTTTGTCTGCCTTGTAAAAACCGTAGGGGGTGTTTTGTCCACCTTGTAAAAATGATGAGGGGTGTTTTGTCCACCTATACAAAAATGAACGGGTGGTGTTTAGTCCGGGGGGTGTTTTGTCCTACACTCGCTTGACTCCAATATGTCAGCTGTGTATTGGGAATCCCAAATTACGTCATATAACTTGCATATATAGCATGGAGAAATAAACAGGATGATATAAATGTGTTAACATCAAACATTCCGACTAGGGGACAGTCATTCTGTTAGTGTGAAGCTAGAAATCTTATCGGTTTTCATGGGGTACAATTATTATTTGCAAATTTCCTCTGTCTGTGTTCATCAAGTAATTATGAACAACGTGTCATCACCTGCCTTTGTTAATTGGAGCTAAATCGCAGCCGCTGTTCGCACCTCATTGTCTGCATGAGGCCATTCTTTTGTGTTTGAATTTAACTTGATTTTAAGTTAAACAAACTGTTATATGATTCAGCTGCAATTTATTGAAATTGTAATTAAAAAATTTAAAATCCATTTTTTTAAATATTCGAATACGATTTTTACATTCGAATATTCTGACGTTCAAATGAATATTCGAATATTCGTTGCCATCCCAACAAATTGTTTAACAGTAGTGACAGATGATGTTTTCTTGTAAATAAATACATACATAATTACTAGACACGTATTTTTCTCATATATATTCATGAACATTTTGCACCATACAGCACCTGCGAATAGAAAGAAATGAATTACCGTAATGAAGAAACATTACAATATAATCTTTATTTATTTTAAAACAATTGCGAAAGAAGCTTTAGCGACTTATATGATCCCCAGTGACCCTAATATCAGTGAATACTAATTAGCGGTGATATCAGAATGAACCGCACATGCGCATTTTGTTCTTACTATTGACTATCTCCATACGAGTTCCGCCACTGTCAATACCAACAAGAAGCTGAAATGTCATTTATACGGATGAATTTACCTTCATTTATTTAAAACTTGTTTTTTTTTCATTACTCTCGAAAGTTTTTGTTCATGTAGTCGATATTTAGGTGAATTTCAAAGACTTTGTTGTGTATCGACTGCGTGTGACCTTTGTTTAAGTGCCAGTCTCCCTCCCATATGACATCACATGATTGCCTTATAATTATATTGCAAGTATTGCTACTGGTACTAGTGTACACTTCTGAAGCGAAATTTACATCGTTACCGATACTTGGTATTCCCGCGTAAATGATAAATGGAGGTCAGTGCTGTTGCTTTCACTTTGATATTGATTCAGTTATGATTTATTTCTTACTGACTGATATTGCATACAACAAAATTGAGTGTAGGACAATATCCCACCCGGACAATATCCCCCCTGTATATTTTGACCCAGGCGGACAATATCCCCCCGTCAAAAAAGACAGGGCGGACAATATCCCCCCCATCAAAAATACAAGGCGGACAATATCCCCCCCGTGGATAATCAATCCTAGGGCGGACAATATCCCCCCATCAAACATACAAGGCGGACAATATCCCCCCCGTGGATAATCCTAGGGCGGACAATATCCCCCCCGTAGAAAATCATAGGACGGAGAAAGAGTAACTAACAAGAATGGGTTAACAACCTTTATTTCCGTATACAAGCACATAAGCATGATAAATAATGATGTAGGACAGTGCGATATTTTGTGTGAATTTTGGTGTTTATTATAGTCTTATTCACGAAAGTGCTAATTGAGACTTGTCATTTAGCACATAGTGGCGAAACCTAAGAATTGTTCACAGTCTTATACACTCGCCAATCGCGAACAGAAAACTGGCTGTCGTTTTCGCTCCATCCCGGTACTGGCGGCATAATTTGTTAAGTCTCTTCTGGAGAGAAACGCTCGTCTTCTTAGCGCGTTTGGCCGATGGTTGTCCAGTCCGCTGACGTTCCATCTCGGTGTTCACGGCTGTCTGGTCTTTCTGCAGACAGGAGAGTACTGTCCACAGACTGGGATTACTATGTCCAACTAAATGTCTAAATGAGTTATTCCAACTTTCGCAATTGTTATTAGTTCTGTCGCCTCCATTGAGTGTAGTTTCATGTACATTCCATGTGAGTGGTGGAAAGCGCGGTGGTGTACGTTTAGGTGCAGTTGAAAGAAGCAATCAAATCTTCAATTAGCCAAACAAACAATTAACATAATCAAAGTCCATTTACCAATCAGTGCAGTTGAAAGAAGCAATCAAACAAATCAAGTGAACACATTATGAGCCCAAAACTAAGGTCAAAGATGGACAAAATATCACAATGTGACACAATATTACTTATACAGAAATAAAATAAAGCTTGTTAATTTGCGTTAATTTATAAGTTTATAAGGGGGGATAATGTCCGGGGGGATATTGTCCGCCCTGTGATTTTCTACGGGGGGGATATTGTCCGCCTTGTCTTTTTGATGGGGGGGATATTGTCCGCCCTGTGATTTTCTATGGGGGGGATATTGTCTGCCCTGTCTTTTTGATGGGGGGGATATTGTCCGCCTGGGTCAAAATATACGGGGGGGATATTGTCCGTTCCCCAACAAAATTATATCATCAGCTTAATTGAGCATTATTTGCACAGCTCTCTTTGGAACATCAATACGGTAAACGGACAAAACCCCACTGGACAAAACCCCACTGGACAGAACCCCACTCAGATTAAAACCCACTAGGACAAAACCCCACTTCACTCAAATTTCAAATTCAATGGTATCACAAGTTTATTACAATGGATCATATCACAAGTCTTATACCGTGTCTAGTTCCATCTCACACAGTGTCCAGTGCACCTCAGGGTATCTGGAACTGACTTGGTACCATCATTACGGTGAGTACATAGAGTGTGTAGCTTTGTCTGGAGCTTCAGTGTGTGGTGCCGTGCACGCTTGGCTGGTGGTTCACCACGCTCATCTTGTAGCAGTGCAGTGGCAACCTGGGCCTGATCCTTCCGGATGCTGTCGATGGTGATGAAAATGATGATCTCCATACTGAATATTCCTGTGTGTGTTTTTACGTTTATTTATCGTCATTACCGGTTGCCCATATGAGCGACGCCTCCTGAAGAGATTAGTTATTTTAGATTTTGGAGGATAGTGCAGGATACAGACAGAGACCCATTCCAGAATTTCCTCTGGTTCTTTTACGTGCACGGTGTAAAGCACCGACACGAGACCTCGGTTTAACGTCCCATCTGAAAGACAGTTAATGGTATTAGGGTCAGACGGGGGATCGAACCTGCGATCCCTGGATTACCAGTCCAGCGTGTTAACACTGGACTACAGACCCGTCTGGAATATTCCAGTTTTCTGTGTGCCTTATATTCACATCAGCTGTGATGTAGCTAGCAATCAAGGATTAGTAATTAATTAGTAACAGAGGATAATCCCATTGAAGTGTGCAATTAATGGCTTCACTAGGAGGAATCAATTAAGAGCACCCTTGAAGTTCAATTACAAATATATTTGAAGTTCAATTAGAAATTCAATTAGCAATGTAGATCTTTACATGTATTTTAACAGTTTAACTTCTCAGCCATATAGATCATCCAATTAGTAACAGAGGATAATCCCATTGAAGTGTGCAATTAATGGCTTCACTAGGAGGAATCAATTAAATTTATTTTATTATTATTTTTACAACTTTGGAAAGAAATATTCATAGTGGGGTTTTGTCCAGAATTCTGATTAAGGAGTGGGGTTCTGTCCGAGTGGGGTTTTGTCTTGTGGGGTTATGTCCTGTGGGGTTTTGTCTGAGTGGGGTTTTGTCCTGGATTCATAAATACATGTACACAGGTTATTGCTTATGCCACAGGTAACTTGTATACCCAGGATAATCACTGATTGGCACTGATGAACGATGTAATTTTCGAGGCATTTGGGCGACTGGCTTCTCTAAGAAATTTACGTTGTCATCTAAGTTGTTTATGTAGACAACTTCTTCGTTCTTCTCAGGGTGACAAGTCCTGTACCATCTTTCGAAGGAGTCCCTTGTAAGGCCACATCCTCCACGATTTGTCAGCTCACAACAGCAATAATAATGGTTCCGGTATCTTCGCTGGAGTCCTCACGCCATCAAGAAGTCTGCGTCCCACCATCTTCCTTGAAGGAGATCCGTCCCCTTGAAGGAGCTGCATAAAAGAAAACCAGCTATACACAATGAAAAAAGACAGGAATCAAGCACATCTTCAAAAACATCCGGTCCCTGACAAAACAATAAATATCAGTTTTGCAAGGACATGAACACAATAATAAAGAAACGATAACTTCCACGTGTAAATCATAAATTCCGGAAAGTATAACAACACTTTTAAATGACACTTACCCCTTAGAAGTAGATAAAAATAGCCCAGTCATCGGCACACGAAAAAAAAATCAGTGTTAAAAAATACTCATTCAAAACAGAGCGGAATGCTTGATTGTAATTATAACTTTAAGAATAAATTCACAAATGTGTACCGTAGGCTACCTTGGTGCTACGTTGTAAGAGACTTGTAAATGAACATAATTACTCTGTATATTTTGTCAGCTACTATCGAAGATTAGTTTCAAAATGGAAAACTCTGAAAATATAGAAGTGCCACTTACTCCTGAAAAGAACTATCCGCTGTTGGAATACAATACACTAAATATGTCAAACAAAGATGCGTCAGCGAGAGATGAATTATCCACGGGTGATCCAGAAACTCCAATTTCTTGTTCAATGGAATACTGTACAACGTTAAGCAAAATGATTCAAGTATATCAGTATATTTCGTGTCAAGACCCATATTTGAACTCTCTTTTTGGAAAAATCCAAATCTGACTTTGGATTAATCTTGGATGAGAACCTTCAGTTCCGCACTCATCTAAATGGCATGCAATGCAATGTCTCAATAGATAAACAAAGAGGAACGGTTTATGTAAATGGAATAGGGCATAAGCAATGGCGAAATGTAACTTTTGTTAAAGCTGCTCAAGTCATACTCCGGCAATTCATGAGCGTCTCTGAAGATGTATCAGCAGGATTTCATACCGAAAATGTGAAAGATACATTGATAACGGCATCTGGAAAGGTTAGTGACACAGTCTCAGTAGATGATACACCTCGGGAAACGAGCACACCGCTTATTACCAGAAAGGATAGTCAAATAGAAAGACTTATCTCAGTAATTGGTGCTTTGGAAGTTCAAATCATGACCTTACGGAAAGAGGTATCAGTACTTATTAACGCCAGTGCGAAAACATACTCTGACATAGTAATAAGTAAACCACTTATTGAACAATCAGAGCAAGACGACTAGTGAAACAAATAGTGCTCTAGGTAATCAAACCACTGTTTCTGGCAATTCACATAGGTCAGTTAGGCAAAATAACAAGCCTGCAGCGCAGCGCTTCAAAACTCTGTTAGTAATGTGCCAAAACGCCAACCTTCGCAACAACAGAGTGTTGCACCACCGAATGCAGATTCGCATATCTTGAAGGACAAACAACATTCAGACAGGACGAAAGTCTAAAGTTGACCGTAATTGAGGATTCCATTATGAATGGCGTAAACCCAAGAGGACTACATAATTATGTCCATAAGCAGTCCTACAGTGGAGCCACTATTGATTCACTGTATGAAAACATTCAAATGTTCGACCTGAAAGCATTTAGTCATGTCATCATCTACATTCTAATAATTGTGACATAGAATACTTCGAAGTCCGATATGACACCCTACTAGAAACCATCAAGCAACAGAACAGTGAAATAAACGTGACTCTTTGCAAAATCAGCCCACGTGGTGATACTGATGTTAGGGGCTTCAATGAGATAATTAGTGACTTGGCAAATCACTGGAATGTTTGTTGCATCGACACATTTGCAACATTCATGGGAAAAGACAACAGGCCCGTCGGAAGATACTATATTGGAAACGATGGAATCCATTTGTCGTTCTCTGGAACCAAGAGACTGTTGGGAACAATCCAGCCTGAAGTTGATATTGTGAATAACTTTGACATATGCACATTCAAGCGTCACACTCCTACTCAGAGATACGGAAACAATGACATCGTTACACGTCAGAGATGGGAATCAAAAGGGGTATATGTACTGTACAAACTGTGACAGACAGTCATTCGACACAAGAATTCAGATTTCGCAACAAGAAATGTAATGGAAGATGTTACAGCTGTAACGTCATTTGTCACACATCAAGGAACTTTTTTTTTGCCAAATAGGACACAGGCCAAGTGGCCTTATCACACTCAGATGCACCAATCTCGTGTTTTAACAGATTTGATGTATTGGACAGTATATGCCCAGACTGTGTTCAAGCAACACAATTCTGCACCTGTAGCATTGACTTATCAAGGACTGAAACTGATTATGTTTCAATTCATAATGAAAGGTACATGTTATTCTACTGAAAAAGTGATTGACAGAAGTTATAAAATATATGATGATGACATTTGTCTTACAAATAGGGATAATGATGCAATACATCATAATTATAACAATATAGATGCCGATAGTAATGATGGTAAGGATATTGTGAATAATATTAATAATAGTAAGACATATGTTGCTGTTAATGATAGTATACATTATACAGATGCAGATACGGTATACATTGACAATAACGATAGTAGGAGTACTGAAACTATGTGTAGTAGCAATGAAATAATTTCGACTGTTCAAAGTAAAGCAACTCGTGCTTTTGCTTTGAATTTAAGTCTAAAACAAAAAGGGTTCAATATAGGACATCAAAATATACAGGGCTTAAAGCGACACTACATCAGTGAAAACACAAATTTCTACAGAATGTATTTTCCTATTATATGATATAATTTGTTTCCAAATATTTGCCTCAAATATGGAGTATTTCAACAAATAAACAAACGTCGTATACGAGGTTTGTTGACATAGCAAAATAATGTAAACATCCATGCGTAATACAACTAGTGTATCCTGAATAACACGATTTATGGTACAGATTTACCTATATCTCACATTTGTGCAGGGCTTCGAAAATTTTCAAAACCAAATCGGTCCGGGCCGAAATCGAGTCAGTACCCCCCCATCATGTCCTGCCAATATTTTTGCACCCCCCCCCCCCCCCCCCATAAAATCGTAAGTAAGTAAACCCAATTTGCTTTTTTTGCTTTATTTCCATGCTGTCACCAGTCAATTATATTTAAAAATCGCATGTATGTTCAGGACAAACTGTACTTTACCCGTTACTATAGGTCTGGTAAATTTTCCTTTTGTCTAATAATAGTTTTAAGTGTACGGCATTTAAAAATAAATGAATGGTAGGACATTTTGATAGAGGTAAATTTTATCTAGTCACCTGTATCACCGGTGGAAGCGGGTGAACTCGGCCCAAATCGAACTCGGTCCCGTCAAACTATATTATATCAACTGCATTTGACTCTTTAAACATCACAGATATACTGCGTTGTGCCATTTCAATATTGAATTGAAGGCTGTACAATAAAAATACTAAACATTATATACCCGTCGTATATTTTGAGTACATTCCGAGTCATAACGGATTTTCGGATTTCTATTTAAAATATTAATTATTATTTAATTGCAAATTAATCCTAGCACACTTCTTTAATTTAATGCAAACATTTTAAAAACAAATTCTTTATAAAATTCTAAAATAATCGACTGTCAATCATTCAGTCCACTTCAAAGAAACTAACAAATGTCGGTAGTTTTGCTGTAAACATCAAACGATTACCGCACTAATTTCATGTAATTGACATGACATGCATTGATCGCCTGATCACCATGGAGACATGGGACCTCAGGTGGCCTCAGGTGGCAATTATCCAGTTCGATCGTAAATTGGAAACGTGTGAAATGTGTCAACGGATTATACTTACCAAATTAGGTTCGTTATAGACCGATTTCTTGACTTTTTCAACAATATTTTGGACCGATTTTTAAAGGTATTTTGACTGTTAGAATCGGTCTGAAATGATAAAAATCGGTCGAAAACCGACAAACTGGTAATTTTCGAAGCCCTGCATTTGTGCCTATTTATTTGTAGACTAATCTTAGTTAAATTATCTCTAAACGACATTATCTCGCGCTTAGTATTGACTCCGATGACAAACAAACGTCAATTCAGGAGCATGGATGACCGATGTTATCCTACTTTCAATTCACAAAAACACTGTTTATTGATTCAATTTTAGTGTTTAGTAGTAGCAATGCATTTATACGTGCAAAAAAAAGCATTTTATTTGCTCTTTGCGATGTAATGTTGCTTTAAACAATACAGAGAAATTCAATGAACTGCAATTAATGCTCACATCACCACACAACAAAATAGATATGTTTGGTATTTCAGAAACTAAATTTAGATCTGATATGTTGGATATTATTAAAATTAAGGGTTTTAAAACTCCTTTTAGAAAGGATAATGATACAAGAAATGGGGTGGTGGTATTCTGGTGTATATCCGAGACAATAAAGATGTAAAGCGCAGGACAGACCTAGAAACGAACGATATAGAATGTGTAGTTTTTGAAGTGTTTCTCAAGAATAGTAAATCTTTTCTTGTTTGCCAAGTCTATCGTCATCCGACATCTAAAACTGAATGGAAGGATCGTTTTGAAAACTTTGTAGATAATATTTATAATGCAGACCTAGAAGTAATAATACTAGGTGATTTTAACCGCAATTTGTTAAAGCAGCATTACATCGTAATAAAGGATATTTTGGTAAAATATAAATACTAATGTGTGTGTTTACAAAAATCGAAATAGTCGCTCAGAAACGATAAAATTCCAATAAATTTAAACCGTCGTATACGCAAATTTGTTTATCAACACACGAAATGTAAACACGCACAGCGCGCATGCGTGAAACAACAGAGGATGTAGAAAACAACGTATATATTTTGAACATGAAAGACTATCTATCTATCTTCCTCTAATGTCGAACCCCTCGCGGGAATGTAGAAATGTCCCTAAAAGACGTAGCTAACGGAGGTATGAACCAACATATCAAGTAATTTAATTAAAAAGACAACGTGGGACAAATGGGAGACGATGCATTCCGAATGTAAACAAGTACGGACGATGCGTTCCGGTTGTAAACAAGTGCGTGACCGATTGACTCAGAAAGTCCTACTTTCGGTTTCAAGTTTGTTTTATCTATAAAAAACACTGTTTACCAAATGAACATAAGCATACAAAGTATAATGTTAGAATGTGTAGCAACATTGCTACCCATACGTGAAATTTGAATGTTTCAACTATCTTTTATTTCATGCGATGTAATGCTGCTTTAAATAGGGACATATGCAATGAATGGTCAACTTACACCAGCTCTCTGGGGTTAGAACAATTAGTAGATGATCCAACAAGAATAACAGGTGCAACCAGTACTTTGATAGATCACATATACTCAAATACACCACAGAACATAACAAGTATAACTGTTCCACACATTGGTAATAGTGATCACTTTCCTATATTCTGTAACAGAAAACTAAATAAAACTACTAAATGTACAACCGATGATACCATAACATATCGTAATTTCAAGAATTTTAACGAAGCAGATTTTTGTTCAGAGCTATACAACACAGACTGGAATGATATTATGGCTGGTGGCATTGTAAGTAATATGGTAGAAATCTGGAATGAAATGTTTCTTAAGATTGTAGATAAATATGCCCCAGTTCAAACTAAACATGTTAGACAGAAATATCAGCCTGAATGGTTTTCGCCCAACATTTCACAAGCAATAAAAGAACGTGATTTTTTGTCTCATGATAAATCCTCTCAACTCTAAAAAGAAATATGGTTCTGTCAATGATAAGACGGAACCGAAAACAATCATATGAAAATAGAATTGAGAAAGGTAAAGATGATCCTAAAACTATTTGGAAAATTTTCAAAGAAATTGGTACAAATCAAAATCTTAAGGAGAATGACACTATTAAAAATTTAACTGTAAACAATGTCATCATCACAAAAGAACAGCTTATATTTGCAATGACTTCTTTGCCACAATTGCAGAGAAAATTAAAGATCCGATTCCTACATCTAGTTTTACATATATAGAAAATTATGTTAATTCTAAAATTCCATGTGATGAATTGTTTTCTATTCCAATGATATCACTTGACAAGGTTCAATGCTACTTGCAAAGGCTTGATACGTCAAAATCCACTGGCCTCGATAATATTGGGCCTAAACTGCTGAAATTATCTGCGCCTTTTATATCACAAAGTATAACATGGATTGTCAATAACAGTATTATACAATCGTCTTTTCCTGAAATTTGGAAGAATGCGAAAGTTAAAGCGTTTTTTAAAAAAGGTGACCGAGACGATGTCAATAATTATAGACCAATATCAATTCTACCAACGCTGTCTAAACTTATTGAAAAACAGTGGATTTCGAAAAGCGCATTCCACAGAAACAGCTCTTTCATATGGATATCTTGTTGGTGCAGTTATGATAGACTTTCGAAAAGCGTTTGACCTTGTAGATCATGATATTCTTTTACAGAAACTTAAAATTTATAAATGCGATACTTCAACTCTGGATTGGTTTAAATCGTACCTATCCGATTGCCAACAGGTTGTTCAAATTAATACTTCCTTGTTTAAAAACAAATGTATCATTACATGTGGAGTGCCACAGGGTTCTATTCTTGGGCCCCTGCTATTTCTCTTATTTATTAATGATCTACCACTAATTACAGGTAATACTGTGTCATCCACTGACTTATATGCTGACGACACAACTTTTTATGATATCCAAAAACCTAAGGAGATACTACAGTCAAATTTGAATCATGCATTACATTCCCTTGGTAGCTGGTGTCTAAACAATGGTATGCAATTGAATACTGACCAAACAAAGGTACTTCTTATCACTACTGCCCAAAGAAAACATGTATTGCAAAATTGCGAATTAGAACTGATGTATAAAGATATTGTACTTGGGCAGAGTTCCGGTGAAAAACTTTTATGTGTGTGCACATTCAGAATGACATGAAATGGAACACCCATAATAAAGCACTTTGTAAAAAGATATCATCATATATCTGGCTGTTATATAGAATTAGGGAGTTTTTAACTGTACAGTATCAAACTTTATTTTATAAAGCTTATATCCAACCTCATTTGGATTATTGTGTTATTCTTTGGGTGGTACATCAGTATATAATACTCAACAGATTTTAAAGCTACAAAAACGTGCCTGTCGTACAATCTTAGGTAACGAATATCACGGCTTCAATGAAGCTTTGAAGTTTCTTAACATCCAGCGATTTGACCGACGAGTCTTTTATCTTAAAGCATGTTTCATGTTTAAAATGTCTAATGATTTTTATCCTAATTATCTCCATGACATGTTCCAACAAAAATCACAAACTGATAATGCATTTTTAACACTTCGTTCAAATACAAATCTAAATTTTTATATACCTAGCGCAAATTGTGAGATGTTTAAGGGTAGCCTTTTATACTCGGGACCAATTGTTTGGAACTGTCTACCCTTAAACTTCTTACTTTGTTTAAATCGAATTGTTTAAAATGGCTGGATGTCTAATATTTACTAATACTGTCAACTACTGTTCATAATCCATGCATACAACTTGTAGTTTATGTAGATGCGTTCTTACTTTTATTAGTTCTAATACCACATGTCTTTTAGTTCAGTTGTTTTGTATGTCATGTGTGTATAAATATGTTTTATATGTTTAAGAGGGCCCCATGGAAGATTAGCCTTGCTAAATGGGTTACCCTCTCTAAATAAAGAATTTACTTACTTACTTACTTACTGCTATCCGCCGCCGCCAGCACTAAGTGTTTCTGTCTCGCCAAGTAGGGAAGTTAGTCATAAAGTACTCTATATGTAAATGTATAGTCACGATGCGATTCCGATGGCGCGGCTTCCATCAGCGAAGTCCTTGAACTATATTCCTGCTGTGAGCTGTGCCTCGGTCACGACGTGCACGTTGTGGAGGAGAGACCTGGGGCACTGATAAAAACGTATAATTTTGTGGTCATTCATGTCGTAGGAAACCAGAGTACCCGGAGAAACCCCATTCATCCGATCTTGCGACCACCGTACCATCTTGCATATGTACTTCCCTATCCGAGGACGAACCCGGGTTGTATTGGTGAGAAGCGGGCATTAGAAACATCAACACATAATAATCATACTCTATGACTCATTGCCATCACATGCAGCATATGACATTTACAATCAAAGAATACAGCACCTTGTAATACACTACAATGACACAGTGCCCTGGGTGCATTTCAAAGTAAGTGATAATTGCCGATAGTTGTTATAGAGCAGTGGTACCCGTTCGCTTAAGGTGCGAAAGGCCTGGAGTTTGCGCCCAGCTATAGTCGTTACGATTGTACCCTTAGGCAAGGCACTTGAATTCCACATTGCGGAATATGATAGATGCACCAAAATAAAGCACTGTAATTTTCTATATATAAAGTCTGGTAACATTCCAATCAATCTAGTATGTTTCCATTCTGTGTGGTATGTTTCCATTCTGTGTGGTATGTTTCCATTCTGTGTGGTATGTTTCCATTCTGTGTGGTATGTTTCCATTCTGTGTAGTATGTTTCCATTCTGTGTGGTATGTTTCCATTCTGTGTGGTATGTTTCCATTCTGTGTGGTATGTTTCCATTCTGTGTGGTATGTTTCCATTCTGTGTGGTATGTTTCCATTCTGTGTGGTATGTTTCCATTCTGTGTAGTATGTTTCCATTCTGTGTGGTATGTTTCCATTCTGTGTGGTATGTTTCCATTCTGTGTGGTATGTTTCCATTCAGTGTGGTATGTTTCCATTCAGTGTGGTATGTTTCCATTCTGTGTGGTATGTTTCCATTCTGTGTGGTATGTTTCCATTCTGTGTGGTATGTTTCCATTCTGTGTGGTATGTTTCCATTCTGTGTAGTATGTTTCCATTCTGTGTAGTATGTTTCCATTCTGTGTGGTATGTTTCCATTTGTTTTCATTCGGGTAACCTTACTAGCAATACTGAGCATTGTGTTGATTTAAGATAATTTTAAGTATTATATATATTTTCAGGTAACAAATAAAGATAATGGCATCGGAAGAGACACAGATGGGATATGACTTCCCAAAAGCGCCAACAGTACTTCATTTTGTTGATCATGTTGAATGTAAACTGCAAAGTCCAAGGCAAGAAGTAATTAGTCGGACAAAAGGATCAATGAACAGCACTTTTACTGAACAGAATGAAAAGGAAGATATGGACCAAAGTCAAACAGATTTAGAAAGTGACAAATTTGATAAACAGAATGAACCAAAGAATCATGTAAAAGAACATAGTGAATCAATGAATAGTGACAGTGGACTAGATAGTGCGAACAATAGTTCATACAGTCCGGAAGATCATTTTATAGACAGACAAGAATGTTATACATCAGTTGAAGAACCTGATGTTTTGACATCTCCTAATAAAACTGTGGACCAGTTGTTTGGTTTTCTCAACAGCGACTCTTCTCAGTCCTTGGATGCTCTCAATAATAACAATGAGGCTTCTGGTGACGAAAATGACTATATCGGTCTAACAGTATCGGAGGATTTATATCTTGGTAAAGAAGTGTCTTTGCATTGGAATAAAAGTGGAGAACTGCCAAGTAAGGAGAACAAATACACTACTGAATCATCTATGAACCTGTACTGGTATGCAGGCAATGTAGATGTGGATGCTGCCGAATTGGAAGCATTTAAGGTATCTCAAGCAGAGATTGCTATGTCAGAGAATGCTACTTCTAATTTACAAATAACTGTAGGCAATGTTTATTACCAAACAAAGAATACAGATGCAGAAACTGAGCCTACTAGTCGGACTATATGTAAATCTGAAACTAGTTTTGATGTTAAGAAAGAGCTACCAAAAACGGATAGTTGGTCTCCAGCATTTGTATCTGCTTCCAGTAGAATATTAGATCTAGCATCAGAATTAAAATCAGAACCAACAAGTAAGAGGAACAAGGGTAATGAATCAATCATAGGTGCTATTGATAATGAAAGACATCCATGGGGACTGGATGGTGAAGACAGAGTAAAGACTAAGTATGTAACTGACAAACAAGATGATCTTCCAGAAATTGGAGATGTTGTCAATACTGATAATGAACAAAACAGTTCTGGAATTGCCAGTGAAATGGTTGAAGGGAAAGAATCTGGAGACTCACATGATGATGTTTATGCTGTAGGCTTAATGGAATGTAGAAATAAAACAGAGACTAGTAGTATTTATCCAGAATTGCTAACAGCGAAGAAGGGAGAAGATGTTGCAGATGCAATTGGTTACATGGAGTTAAAAGATAAGCCAGCAGTTGAAGAAATGGATAAAAATGGTATTAACGCAGAGAAAGAACCAAATATGAGTACTGAAGATACACAAAATGAGACAAATAAAACTGAACAGTCGGAAGATGTGACTGATGCCACTGGTTACATGGAATTAAATGACAAGTCAGTTGACATAAAGGTTAACACAACTGAGTATGTAGGATTAGAGACTAGTAAGGGTATTAAAGCTAAGAGTCAACCAAAGATTATGAGTACAGAAGATAAACAAAAAGAGACAATCAAAGTTGAACAATCAGAAGATGTAGTAGATGCAATTGGTTACATGGAATTAAGTAACAGGCCAGTGGAGCAACTATTTAAAGCTTCTGACAACACTGTGTTGGAAACATCCAAACAAGAGATAGGCAAAAAAACTCTTACAGGACATAGGCCTGACACAACAACTTCTAGAAGTATAGAATCTCAGATAATTGGACCAGAAATTCTTGATGGATCTGGAAAGGAATCTAAGCAAAGCATGGATATGAGAAATGAAGGTGTAGATGTATCTGATGCAAAACTTGAACAAACTGAAAATATTGAAAGAGTGAGAGCTTTGACTGTACATTCCCAATCAATTGTAGCAAGTAAAGAGCTTAAAGTCAAGAGAATCCCATTTGATCCATTTACAATCAGAAGGAAGTATATAATCGCAAATGATTCTGAAGACAAATTGCAAAACATGGGAGGAATGTTCCTGGAAACTGAGACGTTGGTAGATGAATATTTAGATGATAAAAACTATTCTCTGACATTGAATGACTGTTGGTTGAGACTTAGAAATAAGAAATTTGAAATGAAAGTGAATGCTGCATTTGGTGTTGGGCCCAACAAATCTCCTTCTAATCAAATGATAGCAAATGAAAATGAAATCAAAGAGTTACTGATGAAGAGGTATGAGAAGAAGTTGGAACAGAAAAGACGAGTATCAGAAAGGCAGTTGGATGTTCTAATAGACGCTCTTCATATCACAGAGTTTGTAACATTTGAGACCCATAGGAAGAGATACCAGATGGAGAATGTTATTGTAACGATGGACGTAACCAACTTCGGATTCCAAGTCGGTGAAATAGAGATAGTGTCAAACACTGTAGCTGAAATGTTGACCAATTTGAGTAGCATGGAAACGCTGGCTGTGAAGTTAGGTATGATGCAAACAAAATTCTCACTACAGAGTAAAACTGGTTTCCTTCTTTTAAGGTTTCAGATCACTGTAGAGTAAAATTGATATTTCTTCATTAAGGTTTTAGGTCACTGCTGAGTAACACTATTATTCTTTCTGTTGAGGAATCAAGACACTGCAGATTAAAACTGTTGTTCCTTCTGTTAAGGTTTCAGACCACTTTGATGTAAAACTATTATATTTTAAGGACGCAGACAACTGTAGAGTAAAACTTTTCTTTCTTTTAAGGTTTCAGACCGTTGCAGAGTAGTTAGAATTAGCGGGGTGCTGCTGTTTATGACTGGAACGGATATATGGTATGTACACTGGTGTAAGCTGAAAGAATTACGATGTTGGTGATTATATAAACAAGCAAGACGAGCTACGTTTTTGGATATGTTTATTTCCGTTGTTTTTGTCATACCCTGGCTAATCTGGGCGATGTCTCCAGAAGTATATTAGTCATTTTATTAGTCCCCTACCAGTTTACTGGTTTGGGGACTGTATAATTGCGCTTGTCTGTCCGCTCAAACTAAATGGTACATATGTGGCTAGGAGAACAATAGATTTATTGTCTAGTGGTCTAGGGTTACATGTAGTTGCTATTTGGCTATAAATTATTTTATGTGGCTAATAGAACAAAGGAGAGAATGCGGTACTCACTTAAATATCCATTCATGAGGCTGTGCGTCTGTACATGCGTCTATCCGTGTGTCCGCACCCATAAAATAGTACTTATGTGGCTAGGAGAACAATAGTGGTCTAGGGTTGAGTTGTGTGGCTATGTCGCTATCAATTCCATTTGTGTGGCTATGTCGCTATCAATTCCATTTGTGTGGCTATGTTGCTATCAATTACATTTGTGTGGCTATAGAGATCAAAGGAATAGCCACTTGTCATGCATTGCGGGGATATTCAAATAACTACACACAAATGTTCGCCACATGAAGATGATGTGTCGCGTCTAAGACCTAAGGTCAAGGTCACCCCAGATTATAGGTCAAATATTGTATAATATATCGTGTTCGCTCTATAGCTATGTCATGGATGAGGGCATTCTGAAATAATGTGGCACAAATGTTCCCCATATGAGCATGAAATAATGTGGCACAAATGTTCCCCATATGAGCATGAAATAATGTGGCACAAATGTTCCCCATATGAGCATGATGTGTTGCATCTAAGACCCGGGTCCCTACCACAAAGATCAAGGTCACACTTGGATATTAACGGTCAATTTTGATATATTAACGTAAATATTCAATGGCATAACTTCACCTTTAATTGTAGGATTTTCAAATAACCTGTGACAAATGTTCATCCTGATGGGATGATTTGTGATTACCCACTACCTTCATCTGTTTTGCTTTCATCCAGTAAAGGACTTTGTATTGTTACTTCATGCACTTGGTTTTTGGAGCTGTTTTGCTTTCATCCAGTAAAGGACTTTGTATTGTTACTTCATGCACTTGGTTTTTGGAGATGATTTGATTTCATCCAGTAAGGGACTTTGTATTGTTACTTCATGCACTTGGTTTTTGGAGCTGTTTTGCTTTCATCCAGTAAAGGACTTTGTATTGTTACTTCATGCACTTGGTTTTTGGAGCTGTTTTGCTTTCATCCAGTAAGGGACTTTGTATTGTTACTTCATGCACTTGGTTTTTGGAGCTGTTTTGCTTTCATCCAGTAAGGGACTTTGTATTGTTACTTCATGAACTTGGTTTTTGGAGATGATTTGATTTCATCCAGTAAGGGACTTTGTATTGTTACTTCATGAACTTGGTTTTTGGAGCTGATTTGATTTCATCCAGTAATGGACTTTGTATTGATACTTCATGCACTTGGTTTTTGGAGCTGTTTTGATTTCATCATGTAAGGGACTTTGTATTGTTACTTCATGCACTTGGTTTTTGGAGCTGTTTTGATTTCATCCAGTAAGGGACTTTGTATTGTTACTTCATGAACTTGGTTGTTGGAGGATTGTGCATACAGAAGATGCCCCAATTCCAGAAGCAGCTCTTGTTCTTTTACATGACACTGTTAAACAATATACCTCAGTCCCACCTTGTTACAGTCAGATTGGGGTTTGAATCTGCGAAAATGATCCAAACTACTAGACTGGTCTTTTAAGTATATTCTGGGGCATATGTATGTATGCTGATTGGCTCGCCCGAGCTAGTGGTGGACAGGTATCGTCAGTAAATACTGTACCTCATTTTATAGTTGTTCTTACCACAATAATCAGGAAAAAAAGACAAAAACTCCACCTGATATAATTCATATTGAATATAAAGAAATAAGTTGGAGGAAGTATTAATTAGACATGTTGAATGATGATAGATATTCAAGGAGCTATACATTAATCAGAATTATCAGTAAACCCAGGGGGGCTTCAAGACGGTAAATAATGTACGATTGCCATCTTCAAACATAGAAAACAGTAATTAAGAGGCGATAATTACAAAAAAATCCAGCTGTCTTCATTTATCAACAGCACAAAATAATGAGGGACAGAAGCATGTGAATTCTGTATGTCTCAACTATTCATATGTATCTGCCATTGTAATTAAGCGTGTTAGATTTAACTTCAGAAAGTAAACAATCTGCTTCGGAGAAATTCAAGAAAATCTGATTTTCGTCTGATCTGAGATTGTGCTGAAAACAGGTTGTTGGAAATAGTTATTGCAGATTATGTCAGATGTTTTGCAGATTATGTCAGACATATGCAGATTATGTCAAACATATACAGGTTATGTCAAACATATACAGATTATGTCAAACATATACAGGTTATGTCAAACATATACAGGTTATGTCAAACATATACAGATTATGTCAGACATATACAGATTATGTCAGACATATGCAGGTTATGTCAAACATATACAGGTTATGTCAAACATATACAGATTATGTCAGACATATGCAGATTATGTCAAACATATACAGGTTATGTCAAACATATACAGGTTATGTCAAACATATACAGGTTATGTCAGACATATGCAGATTATGTCAGACATATGCAGATTATGTCAGACATACACAGGTTATGTCATGCATATGCAGGTTATGTCAGACATAATGCATGTTATGTCAGACATATACAGGTTATGTCAGACATATGCAGGTTATGGCAGACATATGCAGGTTATGTCAGACATATGCATGTTATGTCAGACATATACAGGTTATGTCAGACACAGGCATGTTATGTCAAACATATGCAGGTTATGTCAAACATAATGCATGTTATGTCAAACATATGCAGGTTATGTCAAACATATGCAGGTTATGTCAAACATATGCAGGTTATGTCAGACATATGCAGGTTATGTCAGACATACACAGGTTATGTCAGGCATATGCAGGTTATGTCAGACATATGCAGGTTATGTCAGACATACACAGGTTATGTCAGGCATATGCAGGTTATGTCAGACATATACAGGTTATGTCAGACATATGCAGGTTATGTCAGACATACACAGGTTATGTCAGGCATATGTATGTTATGTCAGACATATGCAGGTTATGTCAGGCATATGTATGTTATGTCAGACATACGCAGGTTATGTCAGGCATATGCAGGTTATGGCAGGCATATACAGGTTATGTCAGACATATACAGGTTATGGCAGACATATGCAGATTATGTCAGGCATATGCAGGTTATGTCAGACATATGTATGTTATGGCAGACATATGCAGGTTATGTCAAACATATACAGGTTATGTCAGACATATGCAGGTTATGTCAAACATACACAGGTTATGTCAGACACAGGCATGCTATGGCAGTTATGCGATTATGTCAGACATATGAAGGTTATGTCAGACATATGAAGGTTATGCCAGACATATGAGGTTATGTCAGACATACAGGTTATGTCAGATTATGAGGTTATGTCGGATATATGAAGGTTATGTCAGACATATGCTGAATCTATTAAGGTGTGTATCGATCAAATCAATCGTTTTTTACCAATCCAAATCAGAAAATGCTGCATGTTTAAATATGAGAAGTATTCGCAACTCGCAGCCAATCATAATGTTTGAGACAGAAGTTGAAGCTCGGGTATTGGTTGGAAGTTCAAGTCTGTAAAATCGTTATTTAAGCAAAATGCTCGAGGCAAAATTTTAATAATAAAAAAGGACATCTTTGTCGATATCAAAGAATGATAAAATTTAATGAAATCTAGTGTGGTATTTGGTAGTTAACAAGTAATGTTTTGATAGACGCGTAAATAAAGAATAGGACAGTTATTGTGCCAGACTTGTAATATATACTTGTGCATTACCTAAGCACGTTACACTAGATATGCGACCTCGTATATTCTCGTCTGCTTCTATATTGTCCTAAGACAATCAAGTGCGGAATAATTGTTGTAAGAACTTCAATATTTTAGTCGGCGAGATCAATGCTGCGGCACCATAGTTCTGACAGTTCATTATACTTCACAGCTCCGATCTTAATTAACGGTCTAAATGTCGGGACCAGAAAAACACTTTCAATACACGCTAATGAAAGGAAAAAATGATAGCTAAAGCTCGTAGGACGCTAACTAATCACTTTCTTAGAAATCATTTGCGTAAAAGGCATTTTCCTGTTGTTTAATTATGTAGCCTTTCCATTTGCTGCTAAGATTTATAATTTGTGGTATTGATTGAAGGGTTGATAGGATGGTTTAATCAAATTACGCCGGGTCGCTATGAAATAGGAAAATAGAAATAAAGAATAGATGCTTAAGAAAAATATTGTTGCGAGCAAATATTCCTGCGAGAGACATTTCTGGTAATACAGATGGGTAAAAATACATTATATAAGATGTTGATGATAAACTGTTGTATATTTCTATGAGGCTGGTATACAGTCAAACCTGTAATGGTAAACTTATTGTATATATATATCAAGCAGCCAACCTGCATTAAGCAGCCAGTTTTCAGATTCCCAATATGTTTATTTATTATATGTTTATTTATTATACATTTAACCTCTATTAAGCAGCCACCTGTGTTAAGCAGCCAACCTGCATTAAGCAGCCAGTTTTCAGATTCCCAATATGTTACTTTATTATGCATTTAACCTCTATTAAGCAGCCACCTGTGTTAAGCAGCCAACCTGCATTAAGCAGCCAGTTCTCAGATTCCCCAATAAGTTACTTTATTATGCATTTAACCTCTATTAAGCAGCCACCTGTGTTAAGCATCCATTTTCTGTGATTCCCTTAGATGACTGCTTAAGACAGGTTTGACTGTATTATAATTGCTACAAATTTTGTCCAAGCTGGTTGCAGAGGGTAACATTTTATATCTGTTCCTCATCAAAGGTGGAGTGTTACTGCTTTGACGAAATTCGTGTCCATCTGCGCGTGGCTAGGAAAACAATAGGTTCACTCTCTGGCAGTCTAGGGTTAGGTCCTAAGTGGCCAGAAATTCCATTGACGAGGCCATAGACAATAGTGGGGTAGCCACTTAAGTATAGGAAATTGGGTGTGCCTATCTGGGCGAACATTAGGGGTTTCGGGGCTAACATTCAGTTGAATACTGTTGACAGCCCTTTAGACATTAGGGTTAGGGGGCGACAGTAAATGTATGGATAGAAATTGGATCTATGTGACGTCACAGTACATGTATGGATAGAAATTGGATCTATGTGATGTCACAGTACATGTATGGATAGACATTGGATCTATGTGACGTCACAGTACATGTATTGATAGACATTGGATCTATGTGACGTCACAGTACATGTATGGATAGACATTGGATCTATGTGACGTCACAGTACATGTATTGATAGACATTGGATCTATGTGACGTCACAGTACATGTATGGATAGACATTGGATCTATGTGACGTCACAGTACATGTATTGATAGTCATTGGATCTATGTGACGTCACAATACATGTATGGATAGTCATTGGATCTATGTGACGTCACAATACATGTATGGATAGCCATTGGATCTATATCAAACACCGTACATATATGGATAGCCATTGAATCTATATCAAGACACCGTACATGTATGGATAGCCATTGAATCTATATCATGACACCGTACATATATGGATAGCCATTGAATCTATATCATGACACCGTACATGTATGGATAGCCATTGAATCTATATCAAGACACTGTACATGTATGGATAGCCATTGAATCTATATCATGACACCGTACATATATGGATAGCCATTGAATCTATATCATGACACCGTACATGTATGGATAGCCATTGAATCTATATCAAGACACTGTACATGTATGGATAGCCATTGAATCTATATCAAGACACCGTACATGTATGGGTAGCCATTGAATCTATATCAAGACACCGTACATGTATGGATAGCCATTGAATCTATATCAAGACACCGTACATGTATGGATAGCCATTGAATCTATATCAAGACACCGTACATGTATGGATAGCCATTGAATCTATATCAAGACACCGTACATGTATGGATAGCCATTGAATCTATATCATGACACCGTACATGTATGGATAGCCATTGAATCTATATCAAGACACCGTACATATATGGATAGCCATTGGATCTATATCAAGACACAGTACATAATTGGATAGCCATTGAATTTAAACTATTTTGATGGATAGTAACTATATTTATTATGATATCTTAATGACTTATCGGTATTCTCCTCCACCACAAATTACAACATATATACGCTCACATCTGCACCAACGACATATATATGCTCACATCTGCATGTATTGTGACATCACATAGATCCAATGTCTATCCATACATGTACTGTGACGTCACATAGATCCAATGGCTATCAATACATCTGCACCAACGACATATATACGCTCACATCTGCACCGACGACATATACACTCACATCTGCACCAATGACATATATATGCTCACATCTGCACCGATGACATATATACACTCACATCTGCACCAACGACATATATACACTCACATCTGCACCAACGACATATATACACTCACATCTGCACCGATGACATATATACACTCACATCTGCACCAACGACATATATACACTCACATCTGCACCAACGACATATATACACTCACATCTGCACCAACGACATATATACACTCACATCTGCACCAACGACATATATACACTCACATCTGCACCAACGACATATATACACTCACATCTGCACCAACGACATATATACGCTCACATCTGCACTGACGACATATATATGCTCACATCTGCACCAACGACATATATATATGCTCACATCTGCACCAACGACATATATACGCTCACATCTGCACCGACGACATATATACGCTCACATCTGCACCGATGACATATATATGCTCACATCTGCACCGACGACATATATACGCTCACATCTGCACCGATGACATATATACACTCACATCTGCACCGACGACATATATACACTCACATCTGCACCGACGACATATATACACTCACATCTGCACCGACGACATATATACGCTCACATCTGCACCGACGACATATATACACTCACATCTGCACCGACGACATATATACACTCACATCTGCACCGATGACATATATACACTCACATCTGCACCGACGACATATATACGCTCTCACATCTGCACCGACGACATATATACACTCACATCTGCACCGACGACATATATACACTCACATCTGCACCGACGACATATATACACTCACATCTGCACCGATGACATATATACACTCACATCTGCACCGATGACATATATACGCTCACATCTGCACCGACGACATATATACGCTCACATCTGCACTAACGACATATATTAATATAAGTTGTTAAAACTTGCATCGTAATCGATGTACAGTAACTTAATTAAAACTAAACTAGTACATAATGTATGGATTATTTAACATGGTCGGTATATAATGACAAATAGCGTGACGAAACATGATTACATGCCTCGGCCACATACTCCCTGTTGAACTGGCGGGAAAGGTCATATCTGTTCCTATGGCAATACTGTCATCAATTCTTGCTACTACGTATTCCCCCCCCCCCACTCTCCCCAGATTTATGAGACCGTGTACTACAACGACTAATTGTGTCATCACTGTTTGTGCGATGTGTTTTAATAGGGCTGTGACAATGCATAGAAATAAACGCTTTTCCTAGATCATTACTTTAATTTTCTCTCATCTCCTCGCTCCTTTAATGTATTTTAAATTACTCCTGAACCTTATCCATAATTTCACTTAAAACAGCTTAGCGCTTATTAGTTGCATTAGTCCCATCAAATTTGCTACACGTAATTAAGATTTCATTATTTTCAAACCAGAGTGAAGGGAATAATGTCTTCCAATTGCACCGGAGACAATTACATCAGGATGTTTATTTCTGATCTGATCTTCCTTTGGTTTGATGTGAAGCGCAATAGAGGAAATTCAAAACAAAAAAAATTCATTAATATGTGAAATGCTTTCATCGCTGTGCAGTGTATATTTCGTGAAATACCTGAGAATGTGTTCCATTCCTGGACATGTGTTCCATACCTGGGCATGTGTTCCATACCTGGGAATGTGTTCCATACCTGGGCATGTGTTCCATACCTGGGAATGTGTTCCATACCTGGACATGTGTTCCATACATGGGCATGTGTTCCATACATGGGCATGTGTTCCATACCTGGGAATGTGTTCCATACCTGGGGCATGTGTTCCATACCTGGGAATGTGTTCCATACATGGACATGTGTTCCATACATGGGCATGTTTTCCATACCTGGGAATGTGTTCCATACCTGGGAATGTGTTCCATACCTGGGAATGTGTTCCATACATGGGCATGTGTTCCATACCTGGGAATGTGTTCCATACCTGGGAATGTGTTCCATACCTGGGAATGTGTTCCATACCTGGGAATGTGTTCCATACCTGGGAATGTGTTCCATACCTAGGAATGTGTTCCATACCTAGACATGTGTTCCATACCTGGGAATGTGTTCCATACATGGGATCGTGTTCCATACCTGATGAAGTTAATTAGACCTGGAATTCGTGCACAACTGTTAGCATTACAATTTTTCCCTTAGGCAAGGCACTTAAATTCGCCATTTCCTCTTCTCTCTCCCTCATGGCGATGGATTCCATGAGAAATTAGGTCTCAAGAGCGATTAAACTAATGTTACAAGAGCTTGTTTCACAATCAAGCTAAACTAATTTTGTATAAACTATATAAAATGAACTATGTTTTGGTTTATTTCAGAAGTTTGGGCCCGTCTCCATGGCGATGGAGGGTATGATGGGGCAGTGATTGGACCAGTAACAGCAATCCAGCTTTATGACAATATTCCTAGCTTGCTTCTGATTTCTTATATTCCCGTACAATTGACGTTTTACATGGTCAATATTTAATGTCTATAACATCGTAGATCCGAATATATTCACGAGGTCAATGTTTCGCAAAGAGGCAAAGTTTTATTCACACCCTCGATGACATCACAAACATGCCAAATATGGCACGTTTTCATTTTCCAGTGATGGCTCGAGTTATTCGTTGTGAATTTGTGATAAATGTTACATACATACAATCGGTAAATACATACACGTCGTAAAAATTATGCGAAAAACTTGATCTGCGTGAATATATTCTAAAATACGATGTTTGTTGTTTTATCTATTAGTGATTCCGTGTATTTGTGTATTTGTTGTCTCCTATTAGTCACATAATTGTACATGTAATTTCAAAAACATTTATGCAAAGTGAATATCAAGGTCATTCAGTACTTACAGATTTAGCCTATAGCATAACATATTATTTCTTAACTCTTAACCTGCCAATCACAACTAAAGTCGCTTTTGCAAACAGCATAGAGCCAGATCAGATGCCACATTCTGTAGTCTGATCAGGCTCTATGCTGTTTGCTATGACATAGATAAAGCTGATTGGCACACAAAGTGAAAGCTGATTGATATACCAAGTTAAAGCTGATTGGCACGATATGTTTGAAGCTGATTGGCTCGAAATGTTTGAAGCTGATTGGCACGATATGTTTGAAGCTGATTGGCACGATATGTTTGAAGCTGATTGACACGATATGTTTGAAGCTGATTGGCACGATATGTTTGAAGCTGATTGGCACGATATGTTTGAAGCTGATTGGCACGATATGTTTGAAGCTGATTGACACGATATGTTTGAAGCTGATTGGCACAATATGTTTGAAGCTGATTGGCACGATATGTTTGAAGCTGATTGGCACGATATGTTTGAAGCTGATTGGCTCGAAAGACTTATATAAGCTAACCACTGGTCAAAACTTAATATACTATTTTGATTGTAAACTTCTCTAATCTCTCTTTTTAGTGAAATCAATGTAAAGTACTTTAACCCTTAACTTGCCAATCACGACTAATGTCGCTTTTGCAAACAGCATAGAGCCAGATCAGATGGCACAGTATAATGCCATCAGATCAGGCTCTATGCTGTTTGCTATTCGGATAGTGGAGCTAAAACACATGTCTGAATAGCAAACAGCATAGATCCTGATCAGACGCGGTGGTGACGCCGCACCACTGATCTGGATCTATGCTGTTTGCACATTCCGTTGAATTTATTTGGCAGGTTAACACTTTCCAACACAGAAATGGTCTCTTGATTCCATTATCAACTAGCACATAGAAGCATTTATCCTACCTTTCAAGCGTAATAATGGTCAAAAACGCCGACTAATAAACGTCGCTTTATTAATCGCTTTATTAGTCGGTGCCTAATAAACCTTCGTTTACACTGCGTGTATGACGTCATATGTTCTCAGATGGTATAATAAATTTCAAATCGTGAATATTCGGTAATCTTTCCTCTCTAAAACTTGTTTTTTATCCGAAGATAGGATACATATACACGGTCCGCCTCCGTGGTCGAGTGGTTACAGTCGCTGACTTGTATACCGCTGTAACCTATCATCACTGATGGTCACGGGTTTGAGCCCCGCTCAGGCCGTGTCTCATTTATATGAAGAAGTTGGCAGTTTCTTACGGAGGTTGGTGCACCCAGGTACTGGTTAACCGCTGGAGCCTGCCCAGGAAAGGTGTTGTTAAGTAAACTGTCCGCCGGCGATATAGCCCAAAATGGTGCTGATGCAGGCGTAAAACCCGAAATATAACATAAGGATACATATACTGAAAAAATACAAGGCTCGGAAGAGTCTCGCCTTGTATATTTTCTCCAACTCGTCTAATAAATTAAAATTTATAAGACAGTAACCTAATATTCTCTATATCTGAGGAGGAAATGGTTAATTTCATCAACATTATTATTTTATTTCCAAGTTTAAACAGTGGTTAGTGTCTTGAGCATTTGGGTCCTGGTAGCCCTCCGATAACCTGGGAACAGGCGTCGATATATTTTGCCTAAATATATTTTAACACCGAGACTATTAATTGGGACGTATTGAGCTTCTGATCATATCAACGCCTGAGGAAACTGGACGGATTGTCTGTGTCTAGCATTAGTTCTATTAATAGGCCTATTAGCACGTGACTTAATTAATGACGTACTTGAGTCGAAAGCGAAGCACTGCAATGTTGATCAAACTTTATAATTGGTCGCCATTATTTACGTACGGGGCAACGGAACGATAAATAGTTTTAAATAGTACAATGTGCGTCTGATTTGACATATTTACTCAAGATTTAAGTCGTCCTTATTTCAGTTACGCCGAATCGACCCATTACCACTTAAACTTAATAGTTAAAATCCGCCATCTCGTCGATATAACACAGAAACGGGAAATTATATGTTTGCGATGTAAATGAGGCTACGAGAGCATTCGTGTATATTCGGAAATGATCGTGTATAATCGTGACTGTTCGGCGATTTCCGATAGAATTCCGTTTCTATATTTAGCATTGGTATTTTGTAGAGAAGAGTTGTCGTTCTTCAAATCTACACCCTCATAAACGAGGGTGTAAGTAGATGGCGCTACGATCAGAAATCCAGTTTCCACAGGCTGTCATTTTGCTGTCACCTAGGCTAGCCCTCCGATACAATTGATCTTTACTTTATAATTTATGAAAAAGTTGGCAGTTTCTTAGCGAGGTAGGTTCACCAAGTACTGGTTAACTGCTGCAGCCTGCCCAGGAAAGGTGTTGTTAGGTAAGCTGCCCGGCGACGATATAGCCCAAAATGGTGCTGATGCAGGCGTAAAACCTGAACAAACAAACATGATCTCTTGACTATGAAAAGTGTATACAACGGAACACAGAGATTATTGATATAACTGAAGATGCACTTGTTCTGATAAATATATTTATTTCGTAGAGTATAGTTGAGTACCACCATTCTTTCATCACCCATTAAGAAACACAGAGCTAACCCACGTCGTAGGAACAGGGTTATTGTGTTTGGGGCTGCATCTGTGTGGGTGTCTGTGTCTGTCTGCGGACAGGATAACTCAAAATGTTGTTGGTGGATTTTGATGAAACTTTTGTGGATAAATAGAAGGTTGGTTCAGGAGGAAGTAGTAGGACTTTGGGAGAAAATCGGACAATGTCTGTGTTCAGCGCGGTGTCCAATTTACTATACAATCAATGGGAGAGTGGCCACTCAACATCCTGACCACATACATTGACATCCTGACCACAGGCATTGACATTGTGACCACAGACATTGACATCCTGACCACAGGCATTGACATTCTGACCACAGACATTGACATTCTGACCACAGGCATCGACATCCTGACCACAGGCATCGACATCCTGACCACAGGCATTGACATCCTGAACACAGGCATTGACATCCTGACCACAGGCATTGACATCCTTGACCACAGCCATCTCACATACTTCCCGGTCCGATGATCAAACCGGTTTGCATTGGTGAGAAGCGAGCTCGCTAATATCGCGCGTACTTCCCTGTCCAGATGATATTGTTTCCATAGTTTGTACAATTATTCTTCCATACTTTTTACATTGTATATGAGTAATACAATACACATGCCTGAATTGAGTATTGCACGTAACTTGTCATGTGGTCAGTATTTTCTTTGATAATTTGTCATTTGATTTTTGGTATGCCTAACTCTTTGCATGCTGGGTTAAATAAAGGCTATAAATAGTTCAGATATGACAACAATTCAGTAATGTATTTTTCTTATTTGTAACTAACACAAGTCCAATGAAATCACATGTTATTTTCACCGCTAGTGTGCAGAGTTAAAATATGTATTATTGCGTATAATTTGTGTTGGTAGATTTGCCAACACATAAATTTCTTGGGTTTATGAATTTGTCATTTGCAAATTTGGCAAAACTGATTAGTATAAGAATACAAACCAACAGTAGGACTTCTTAGTGCCAGCAGTATTGTTCCTTCCACCAAATGATACAAGAATAAAAGGGGGGTGGCCGAATGGTTAACGGTCATTGACTTCAAATCATTAACATCTTGCCAGTTCAGGTTCGAATCCCACTGGGGTGTCGAATTCTGTGAAATGAGGAAGCTATCCAGCTGGCGTGCGGACGGTTTGTGGTTAATCCCAGGTGTCCGTCCGTGTCTGAAATACTGTTCAGGGGCTCCCGGGGTCCTCCACACAACAATAGCTGGACATGGAGAAAATCTCAATAAGCTTTAAGCTTCCGATTTAATCCATTTTCGTTTTGTATACAATGTATATGTAATGTACATTATTATCGAATAAATATGTTTAAACCAATAGCTGGACAGTCTCCATATGACAAAAACAAACAAACAAAATCTGATTGAATCTTGGTATGCTTGGTTTGCATGCTTTTTCCAGAGTCTTCAGTTTCAAATAACAAAAACGCAATAATAAATTGCCATCTGCTACAATTATTTTTTAAACTATTTATAGCCGTACTTTACCCAGCATGCAAGGAGTTAATAATGTTTACAGAAACTGTTTGCATGAATAGCAGTATTACTCAGTGTGGTTCCTGGGCGTCACGATCATGCAAGCTGATGTAAGATGCGACCAGAATGCATTCCAGGTGTGAAAACGTTGGTTCCGTGTCTCGTGTGTATATTTACGTAAATGTGATAAAAATGTATTTTGCGGCGATATGCCGTATTACACGAGCTATGTATCTGTGTAAATTAATGGTGGGTGGCGATCATATGTATTCATGAACCCGTAACCTGCCAATCACAAACTAGTCGCATTTGCAAACTGATCTGGCTCTATGATGTTTGCTATTCGGATAGTGGAGCTAAACCCGATATTCGGATAGTGCAGCTAAAATACTTGTCAGAATAGCAAACAACATAGATCCTGATCAGAAACGGCAATACTTGTAATGTTGTGGCTGATCTGGATCTATGTTGTTTGCACATTCTATCCAATTTATTTGGCAGGTTAAGGATTAAGGTATATTTCTCTGATCAGTTATTATGGTGAGCTTATGGTTGATCATTTATTGTGGTGAGCTTATGGTTGATCAGTTATTGTGGTTGATCAGTTATTGTGGTGAGCTTATGATTGATCAGTTATTGTGGTGAGCTTATGGTTGATCAGTTATTGTGGTGAGCTTACGGTTGATCAGTTATTGTGGTGAGCTCATGGTTGATCAGTTATTGTGGTGAGCTTATGGTTGATCAGTTGTTGTGGTGAGCTTATGGTTGATCAGTTATTGTGATGAGCTTATGATTGATTATTGTGGTGAGCTTATGGTTGATTATTGTGGTGAACTTATGATTGATTATTGTGGTGAGCTTATGGTTGATCAGTTATTGTGGTGAGCTTATGATTGATTATTGTGGTGAGCTTATGATTGATTATTGTGGTGAGCTTATGGTTGATTATTGTGGTGAGCTTATGGTTATGTGCAATTTTTTCAAGAACTGATCCATTATGAATTTACCCGCGGATTTAATTTTACACAGTTATCCTGAATATCGTGAAAAATAATTGTATTAGCTGTTGTGTCTGCCTGAAACATCACTATGTGAAGCCACCACTCTTTACCACATTAAACTCATTTGTCTGACCAGTCCGACTAATTCTGGCAACGTTTCATGCACACTGGGGTGGAGCTTTAATCCATGCACCGTTTTGGTGCGCTGTAAATCCCAACCTAGAAACAGCCAATTTAAAATAAAAAGAAATTAATTTACAAATAAAAACAGTTGCTTAGTGGGCAGATCTTCAAAAATCACCCGCTCTACGCTGAGATTTTCTAATTAAAGTATGTGGGGGCTTTAAATTTCTTGAGGGGAGGGGGGGGGGGGGGAAAGAAACCACAATTCAAAAATATCTTGTCTCAAAATTTGCAAAGATAAGAAAAACCTCATCACAATAATGTTTGCTTGATTGATTATATTTGGTGTATTTAATGTAATTGTTGTATTGAAAGATTTCCAGTTTATAAATTCAGTTTCAAAGTTTTGTCTGGAATCGGATCCCTAGGGCACAATTTTGGTAGATCCTTTACTCGACGTAATTGTGTATATATTGATTGCATCTTGGGACGTTTATTTGTTTTTTGGCGATAATTGCAATAATGTGTTTTTTCTGTCCTTGTTGGAACACCTTTGCATGTTTTATTGTCAATAATATTTTACTTTAGCACATTATAGATAATGACTATATTGTATGCACAAATAAGAATGTTTGTACATGTAGCTATGTCTGGCATAGCAATATGCTTTAGGTATTGTCCAAGTTACAATTTGTCTCAACTTTCATGAATCTGCCGGTTCAAATTTGTCTCAATTTACCATTTCTTGAGCTCTACCGGTTCAAGTTTGTCTAAATTACCATTTCATGAATTCTGCCGGTTCAAATTTGTCTCAATTTACCATTTCTTGAGCTCTACCGGTTCAAGTTTGTCTAAATTACCATTTCTTGAAGTCTGCCAGTTCAAATTTGTCTCAATTTACCTATAAATATTATGAGCTCTTGTCGGTTCAATTTTAGTTATCATATTTTGAATGAGGAAGTTGGCTAGCAGTGATTCAACCAGCATGTCCGTCCGGGGTCTTCATCCACCAATAAATAGGTCATACGTTGACTCTCCAGCTAAGCTGTTGGTGCGACTTTAAACCCCAAATAACATCTCATGAGCTTTGCCGATTCAAAAGTTTTCTCAATTACCGTTTCTAGTGCAGAGCCTCAATTACCATTTCTAGTGCAGAGCCTCAATTACCATTTATAGTGCAGAGCCTCAATTACCATTTATAGTGCAGCTCTGCGGTGTCAGATTTTGTATCTATGAACTCTGCTGTGTCAAATTTTGTCTCTATGAGCTCTGCTGTGTCAAATTGTTTCTATGAACTCTGCTGTGTCAAATTTTGTCTCTATGAACTCTGCTGTGTCAAATTTTGTGTCTATGAACTCTGCTGTGTCAAATTTTGTATCTATGAACTCTGTTGTGTCAAATTTTGTATCTATGAACTCTGTTGTGTCAAATTTTGTATCTATGAACTCTGTTGTGTCAAATTTTGTCTCTATGAACTCTGTTGTATCAAATTTTGTCTCTATGAACTCTGCTTGTTGAAAACCTCTGATGGATTCCAAACAGTGAGATATAATTTGTATTGTGTTTACTGTGCTTATACCCTTGCCACGGTCAAACAGACATTGCTGTTTGACCTTCAACCCGTCATTGTTTTATGTTAAGCTGCAAGCATTCCACAAGAAAGTCTATGGCTGCTCCTCAAGATGTGTTTGCCGTGTTTAACCCATTCCCACATTGCTTATTCCCGGTCCATAAATAGATTTATGCTAATATTGCTACTATATCTCCCGGCCACCATTTAGCTATCAATCAGTGGATAAGCAGTCGGCATATCTACCCCACACCTCCATAGATATTACTGCGACTACACGAGATTCTGGCGTTGGTTTGGCTACTACATTGTCAATGTACATGTATGTTGTCAAGAGGGGTTAAAATGTTACAAACACACATTTTGGGGAGCAACCATTTGTTTTATAGTTCTTGTTGTGTGCCCTCTTTCAATCTGATGCAAGAACTTGTCTGTCAAGGCGAGTTGGGTAAATAAATGTTCATGTTGCGTTTGGGTCAACTTTTCACAGTTACGTATGGGGTAAATTTTTCACAGTTACGTATGGGGGTCAACTTTTCGCAGTTACGTATGGGGGTCAACTTTTCACAGTTACGTATGGGGTCAACTTTTCACAGTTACGTATGGGGTCAACTTTTCACAGTTACGTATGGGGTCAACATTTCACAGTTACGTATGGGGGTCAACTTTTCACAGTTACGTATGGGGTCAACTTTTCACAGTTACGTATGGGGTCAACTTTTCACAGTTACGTATGGGGGTCAACTTTTCACAGTTACGTATGGGGGTCAACTTTTCACAGTTACGTATGGGGTCAACTTTTCACAGTTACGTATGGGGATCAACTTTTCACAGTTACGTATGGGGTCAACTTTTCACAGTTACGTATGGGGGTCAACTTTTCACAGTTACGTATGTTATTGTATCAGCTTATGTCGTGTGATCCGTCGGTTCAACAGATTCTCTTACGACAAGGCCATCATCACATTTATTTTTAGATTTGATGCAAGATTCATTGTCCGTAAGAACACGTAATTTCCCAAATTTTAATGTGTCCCCTTTAAGAAATTTCGGATTTTCATAAATATTGCGATAATTTGTCCCAGTATTGCCCTTAACTTGGCAAAGATTAGAATCGACAATTTTTATTATTGCCAAGTTCCTCTCATTTATGAACAATGTATTTATGGCTGTTTTGTTGTAGATATTTTGAGTGATTTATTTGCTGAAATGGAAAATTTATGATGGCATGCTTCCTAAATTGTCATTAAGTTTACCAACATAAAACCGTGTTTTGATTAGAAATGTCTAGTGGTTCTCTTTATTGTGAATATGTTGCATGTAACAACTGAAGTCGTTAGAATGGTGTAAGGATGGTATGTAAGATATACATGGATATGTTGCATGTAACAACTGAAGTCGTTAGAATGGTATATAAGATATACATGAATATGTTGCATGTAACAACTGAAGTCGTTAGAATGATGTATATAAGATATACATGAATATGTTGCATGTAACAACTGAAGTCGTTAGAATGGTGTATAAGATATACATGGATAGGTTGCATGTAACAACTGAAGTCGTTAGAATGATGTAAGGATGGTATGTAAGATATACATGGATAGGTTGCATGTAACAACTGAAGTCGTTAGAATGGTGTATAAGATATACATGGATAGGTTGCATGTAACAACTGAAGTCGTTAGAATGGTGTATATGATATACATGGATAGGTTGCATGTAACAATGAAGTCTTAGAATGGTGTATAAGATATACATGGATAGGTTGCATGTAACAACTGAAGTCGTTAGAATGGTGTATAAGATATACATGGATAGGTTGCATGTAACAACTGAAGTCGTTAGAATGGTGTATAAGATATACATGGATAGGTTGCATGTAACAACTGAAGTCGTTAGAATGGTGTATAAGATATACATGGATAGGTTGCATGTAACAACTGAAGTCGTTAGAATGGTGTATAAGATATACATGGATAGGTTGCATGTAACAACTGAAGTCGTTAGAATGGTGTATAAGATATACATGGATAGGTTGCATGTAACAACTGAAGTCGTTAGAATGGTGTATAAGATATACATGGATAGGTTGCATGTAACAACTGAAGTCGTTAGAATGGTGTATAAGATATACATGGATAGGTTGCATGTAACAACTGAAGTCGTTAGAATGGTGTATAAGATATACATGGATAGGTTGCATGTAACAACTGAAGTCGTTAGAATGGTGTATAAGATATACATGGATAGGTTGCATGTAACAACTGAAGTCGTTAGAATGGTGTATAAGATATACATGGATAGGTTGCATGTAACAACTGAAGTCGTTAGAATGGTGTATAAGATATACATGGATAGGTTGCATGTAACAACTGAAGTCGTTAGAATGGTGTATAAGATATACATGAATGTTTTTTATGCGACTAAATGCTCGTTTTAAGCCTATTATTAATTTAGCCCCACTCGTTTTACTGTAATTGTATATATATTATAAAGTGCTGCGTCTTAAATTTCAAGCTTACAACCCTTTAACATTTTTCCAATGACTCTAAACAAACAAATGGCGTAGAGCAACAAAGGGAAATAAATCCAAACATTGAGGTGTTACAAACGAAGTCACTTTAACTTACTGACACATGCAAGTCAAACATGGTTATTTAGTGGTTTTATATCCCGACAGTCAGTATCACATATTTGTAATGCTTATGAATGACAAACATACCAGTTATCTCCCATTTTAGTAATTTTCTTTGTTCTAAACTCTGGTTTGTTGTTTTATATATGAAAACCAAATTTTCTCTGCTAGGGAGTGTAAAGGATTGCAGTAATTTCCCGATATAGCCTATAGAAATACATTTTATTGCTTCAAAATGATAATTTCCCAATATAGCCTATAGAAATACAGTTTTATTGCTTCAAAATGATAATTTCCCAATATAGCCTATAGAAATACAGTTTTATTGCTTCAAAATGATAATTTCCCAATATAGCCTATAGAAATACAATTTTATTGCTTCAAAATGATAATTTCCCGATATAGCGTATAGTAATACATTTTATTGCTTCAAAATGATAATTTCCCAATATAGCCTATAGATAGAAATACATTTTATTGCTTCAATTAATTTTGCATACACATTTTATCCTACCGTCATGCATAATAACGTACATTTAAGTTTAATAAAGGAGCCTAAATTTACTCGATGTCAATAAGCCAAGGGGTGCGAGCACAGACCACTCGGCATGGGCCGCTACTGGTTGCTGTCGTTGTGCACAGACCATGGCTGCTGCTGTTGTTGTGCACGGATCATGGCAGCTACTGTCACTGCACAGCCCATGGCAGCTACAGTCACTGCACAGATCATGGCAGCTACAGTCACTGCACAGATCATGGCTACTGCCGTCACTGTGCACAGATCATGGCTACTGCCGTCACTGTGCACAGATCATGGCTACTGCCATCACTGTGCACAGCCCATGGCAGCTACTGTCACTGTGCACAGCCCATGGCAGCTACTGTCACTGTGCACAGCCCATGGCAGCTACTGTCACTGTGCACAGCCCATGGCAGCTACTGTCACTGTGCACAGATCATGGCTGCTGCCATCACTGTGCACAGATCATGGCTACTGCCATCACTGTGCACAGATCATGGCTACTGCCATCACTGTGCACAGATCATGGCTACTGCCATCACTGTGCACAGATCATGGCTACTGCCATCACTGTGCACAGATCATGGCTACTGCCATCACTGTGCACAGATCATGGCTACTGCCATCACTGTGCACAGATCATGGCTACTGCCATCACTGTGCACAGACCATGGCTACTGCCATCACTGTGCACAGATCATGGCTACTGCCGCCACTGTGCACAGATCATGGCTACTGCCGTCACTGTGCACAGATCATGGCTACTGCCGTCACTGTGCACAGATCATGGCTACTGCCATCACTGTGCACAGATCATGGCTACTGCCGTCACTGTGCACAGATCATGGCTGCTACCGTCACTTGCACATGGCTAATGGCTGCTACACGCTGTACATGGACCATTGCGACTGCACACAGGCCATGGATGCTACTCACTGTGCATAGACCATGGTTACTGCTGTCACTGTGCATAGACCATGGCTGCTACTGTCGGTGCAGACCATGGCTACTACTGTCGGTGCATAGACCATGGCTGCTACTGTCGGTGTATATACCATGGCTGCTACTGTCGGTCTATGGCTGCTACTGTTGGTGCATAGACCATGGCTGCTACTGTCGGTGCATATACCATGGCTGCTACTGTCGGTGCATAGACCATGGCTGCTACTGTCGGTCTATGGCTGCTACTGTCAGTGCATAGACCATGGCTGCTACTGTCGGTGCATAGACCATGGCTGCTACTGTCGGGGCATGGACCATGGCTGCTGTGAGCGCAATGATGTAATTGAAGGCGTTGGAAACGTTGTACATTATATAAAACCTTATATAACTTTGTTAGACACCGACTAATATGATGCCATACATGTGACGTCATAACGTCACAAAAGGTTTGCTTATGTTAACAGATGGTGCGATAAACTCCAGGTCATGAATATTCGGTAATTTTATTGTTCAGTCTGTCCTTGGCTGGCTGCTTAATAGAGGTCAAATGTATAGAAATACATTCATTGTATTGCTTCAAATGATAGCGTCCTCATATACATCTAGGACAAAATTATCATTTGAAGCAATAAAAAAAGGAAGTCTTGTAGATTGGAAACGAGCAGAGAACCCAGTTTCTTTAGTTTGCGTGGAATATCTCTATATGGCTGTATGATTGGACAGGCTGTATGATTGGACATGCTAAGGTACATGTGATAAATGCCAGATGTGCTTTGCATTTTTGTTTGTGATATTTAATGTTGCAACAGAACTGATCTGAAGGATAGCTCAATGGAAATGATCTGATGATATATTGTGATATGTGTTGAAATATTACTTCTATAGCTCGCTAGTACATGTAGAATATAATATTTCAGTGCTTGTTAATTATTTAGTCTTGTTGAATCCTGTTTTATTTTCAATAAAATATTGTCTGCTTAATGCTTCTCAAATTGTTGTTGTCTTATATTAAAGGATAAACTTTGGCAGTACTCCCAATTAAGCACCAACTAATTGGATATACCAGCATAATACTGAAATATTTATGAAAATCTCACTTCAAATAAAGCAGTTATAGGAATTTGAAAACTTGAAATATTGTTCAAAATGGCTGCATTTTGAATATTTCGTGGGTAGTTATGTCGTCATCGTCATAACTACATAAAAATTGACTTCCTGTTAGAAGCTATTGAAATCTGACCGGTTTGCATACATATATACCTAACTGTTCACATACATATACACCTAACTGTTCGCTGCATACATAATTATATACCTAACTGTTTGCCGCATACATATATACCTAACTGTTTGTTCGCAGAGCCATCACAGTCATTAGCAAATTGACAGCCATTTCTTGGTTTTCCCACTAATTTGTAACCTAGACAACATTTTTATCACAGACAAATAAATGTCTTGAACAAAGTCTCCTGGTAGTGACTATATGTAGGAGGTAACAAGATTGACACGAGGATGATTTGAATGGTCCAGTGGCTCACCTGGTCACCAGTGTTCAATTTATATTGTGATCACAAGAGGATGATTTGAATGGTCCAGTGGCTCACCTGGTCACCAGTGTTCAACTTATATTGTGATCCGACTGTGGCAGCTGGATATAGATTGATAGTTTGGTGCTTCCGGCAAGTAAGCAGGTCCATGGACTGGTTATTTTCACCACTAACATGCAGAGTTTAAAGTCACACACAGCTTAGGTCATATGGCGACTCCAGTTATTAGTGGTGGAAGACCGCGGGTGCCCCTCGGAGCAGTATTGCCGTATGGACCTGCACCTGGGTAGAACCACCTACCAGCCTACCGCAAGTGAGATTCGAACCTGCATCAGTGAGGGGCAAGTGATTAGAAGTCAATGACCGTAACCACTCGGCCACGGAGGTCCCACGACAGATAACTATGACAGTTGTGTCTATAAACCTTTTATACCAATAAATTACACTGAAATTGCATACAGGACTCATCTCTAGGAAGCAACATATACGATATAGTCAGTCTAGTCTCTCCATAAAAAAAATATTATTTAACATTTTCATACAAAATTCCTGTCCTGTAAGTGATACTGGCCATGTGTTGTAACGCACTCTTATTCAAATGTTTATTTAATGATCACTTTTGTGTATTTTAACCCTATTTTGTTGAAATTTATTAAATAACTAGATATTATGTCCCCCCACTCACTGTTCCATCAGTGGAGTCATTGCCATAAAGTCATAATGTAGTATTATGAAGCATTTGGAGATGAAGCATGTGTTTTATAAAAATGTTATGTTATAAAAATCCGCGAAAAATCATCAACCGGAATGATATTGCAATATGTACACCTAGACATCGTATCGATGCTTCATGACAAACTTGGTGAAAAAGCAACAAGGCGTTTTGGAAATGCAGCATGATAACTCAATAACTGAGGAAAAGAACATTCAACATAGCCAACATGCACAGAGGCCCAACTTGGCAATAACTGAGGAAATGAACATTCAACATAGCCAACATGCACAGAGGCCCAACTTGGCAATAACTGAGGAAATGAACATTCAACATAGCCAACATGCACGGAGACCAAACTTGGCAATAACTGAGGAAAAGAACATTCAACATAGCCAACATGCACGGAGACCAAACTTGGCAATAACTGAGGAAATGAACATTCAACATAGCCAACATGCACGGAGACCAAACTTGGCAATAACTGAGGAAATGAACATTCAACATAGCCAACATGCACGGAGACCAAACTTGGCAATAACTGAGGAAAAGAACATTCAACATAGCCAACATGCACGGAGACCAAACTTGGCAATAACTGAGGAAATGAACATTCAACATAGCCAACATGCACGGAGACCAAACTTGGCAATAACTGAGGAAATGAACATTCAACATAGCCAACATGCACGGAGACCAAACTTGGCAATAACTGAGGAAATGAACATTCAACATGCACGGAGACCAAACTTGGCAATAACTAAGGTAAAGAACATTCAACATAGCCAACATGCACAGAGGCCCAACTTGGCAATAACTGAGGAAAAGAACATTCAACATAGCCAACATGCACAGAGGCCCAACTTGGCAATAACTGAGGAAATGAACATTCAATATAGCCAACATGCACAGAGGCCAACTTGGTAATAACTGAGGAAAAGAACATTCAATATCACAAACATGCACGGAGGCCCAACTTGGCAATAACTGAGGAAAAGAACATTCAATATAGGCAACATGCACGGAGGCCCAACTTGGCAATAACTGAGGAAAAGAACATTCAATATCGCCAACATGCACAGAGGCCCAACTTGGCAATAACTGAGGAAAAGAACATTTAACATAGGCAACATGCACAGAGGCCCAACTTGGCAATAACTGAGGAAAAGAACATTTAACATAGGCAATATGCATGGAGGCCCAACTTGGCAATAACTGAGGAAAAGAACATTCAATATAGGCAACATGCACAGAGGCCCAACTTGGCAATAACTGAGGAAAATAACATTTAACATAGGCAACATGCACAGAGGCCCAACTTGGCAATAACTGAGGAAAAGAACATTTAACATAGGCAACATGCACAGAGGCCCAACTTGGCAATAACTGAGGAAAAGAACATTTAACATAGGCAATATGCACGGAGGCCCAACTTGGCAATAACTGAGGAAAAGAACATTTAATATAGGCAACATGCACAGAGGTCCAACTTGGCAATAACTGAGGAAAAGAACATTCAATATAGGCAACATGCACGGAGGTCCAACTTGGCAATAACTGAGGAAAAGAACATTCAATATAGGCAACATGCACAGAGGCCCATCTTGGCAATAACTGAGGAAAAGAACATTCAATATAGGCAACATGCATGGAGGCCCAACTTGGCAATAACTGAGGAAAAGAACATTCAATATAGGCAACATGCACAGAGGCCCAACTTGGCAATAACTGAGGAAAAGAACATTCAATATAGCCAACATGCATGGAGGCCCAACTTGGCAATAACTGAGGAAAAGAACATTCAATATAGCCAACATGCATGGAGGCCCAACTTGGCAATAACTGAGGAAAAGAACATTTAATATAGCCAACATGCATGGAGGCCCAACTTGGCAATAACTGAGGAAAAGAACATTCAATATCACAAACATGCACTGAGGCCCAACTTGGCAATAACTGAGGAAAAGAACATTCAATATAGCCAACATGCATGGAGGCCCAACTTGGCAATAACTGAGGAAAAGAACATTTAATATAGCCAACATGCATGGAGGCCCAACTTGGCAATAACTGAGGAAAAGAACATTCAATATCACAAACATGCACTGAGGCCCAACTTGGCAATAACTGAGGAAAACAATGAGAAAATGCCTACGGCAGAGCACATTTCCTCCAATAATACATTGACAGAACTGGCAATTTAATAACGGACCAGTTGCATCTGGTGCGATATAAAAATCATATTAGCTTCTTAAAGAAATGCAGGCAAGTGCATTGATTGCCCCGAGCAGCAGTCGTTAATCATACATAAATGGCAATATTGAGGGTAATAGCTTTATCTTCCATTTTGTTTGTTCTTTAGAATGATTATTTGTGGTTATTTTGTCTTGAATTTCTGAACATTAATGATTATACACATTTCAAAATATTGTGCACATCAAACTATGTTCCGGTATATTCGCAGGCACAATATTTTTTTTTTTGCCCTATGGTCATATAGTAAGTAATCTTTACTGTGAACATTACAAAGTAGAATAATTATGACTATATGGCAAAAAAATAATTGTGCCTGTTGGTATATTCAACGTTATTTTGTTCTTTGAAAAAGGTGCTAGTGGGATGGTCCCCCCCCCCGAGTCTCCCGACCCACTTGCTACCTATAATGGTCCCCCCGAGTCTCCCGACCCACTTGCTACCTATAATGGTCCCCCCGAGTCTCCCGACCCACTTGCTACCTATAATGGTCCCCCCGAGTCTCCCGACCCACTTGCTACCTATAATGGTCCCCGAGTCTCCCGACCCACTTGCTACCTATAATGGTCCCCGAGTCTCCCGACCCACTTGCTACCTATAATGGTCCCCGAGTCTCCCGACCCACTTGCTACCTATAATGGTCCCCGAGTCTCCCGACCCACTTGCTACTTATAATGGTCCCCGAGTCTCCCGACCCACTTGCTACTTATAATGGTCCCCGAGTCTCCCGACCCACTTGCTACTTATAATGGTCCCCCGAGTCTCCCGACCCACTTGCTACCTATAATGGTCCCCGAGTCTCCCGACCCACTTGATACCTATAATGGTCCCCGAGTCTCCCGACCCACTTGCTACCTATAATGGTCCCGAGTCTCCCGACCCACTTGCTACTTATAATGGTCCCCGAGTCTCCCGACCCACTTGCTACTTATAATGGTCCCCGAGTCTCCCGACCCACTTGCTACCTATAATGGTCCCCGAGTCTCCCGACCCACTTGCTACCTATAATGGTCCCCGAGTCTCCCGACCCACTTGCTACTATAATGGTCCCGAGTCTCCCGACCCACTTGCTACTTATAATGGTCCCCGAGTCTCCGACCCACTTGCTACCTATAATGGTCCCCGAGTCTCCCGACCCACTTGCTACCTATAATGGTCCCGAGTCTCCCGACCCACTTGCTACCTATAATGGTCCCCCGAGTCTCCCGACCCACTTGCTACCTATAATGGTCCCCCGAGTCTCCCGACCCACTTGCTACCTATAATGGTCACCGAGTCTCCCGATCCACTTGCTACCTATAATGGTCCCCCGAGTCTCCCGACCCACTTGCTACCTATAATGGTCCCCCGAGTCTCCCGACCCACTTGCTACCTATAATGGTCCCCCGAGTCTCCCGACCCACTTGCTACCTATAATGGTCCCCCGAGTCTCCCGACCCACTTGCTACTTATAATGGTCCCCGAGTCTCCCGACCCACTTGCTACCTATAATGGTCACCGAGTCTCCCGATCCACTTGCTACCTATAATGAGGGAATTACATGTCTACAAACTTAAATTGGCATTGTTTATATGCTTTGGTAAACAGTAATGGTAAGGTTTGTAGCTAAAATACAAGTGCATCTAAATAGCGCTGTGAGCAAAGGCGCCGACTCACTACAGTAAAATCTCTCTTTTGAGGTCACAATCCTGGGAGTTCGAACCTCTTGGTGGTCTTTTTTGCATTGTTTTTCCCTCGTATTGGATATACATGTAATTCAGGTCAGTGCAAGGAACCAGACAAAAAGATGAAAAGCCAGGTGGAGGGTAACCATGTTTAGTTTTTACAAATTTATTTTAGCTCGATTGCGAAACAATTCTTACAACTTATAATAATCACTCTCGAGACCTCATTCCTGATGGAATCCATCGTCATGAGGGAGAGAGAAGAGGCAACGTGCGATTTAAATGCCTTGCCTAAGAGCACAATCATAACGGCTCCAGCTAACCATGTTTAGTTTGTCCATGTCAATTTATTTTTCCTGTAGTGTAGCTGCCAAACATTATACGACAGACAAGCCAACATCTAACAAGCAGACTGTGCACAAAGTTTCAAATTAAAACAATATCTACAACCATTCATCCTTTGGAGATAAAATCTAAGTATTAAAAATAGATTGTCTACTATCTTCATCAATATTGGTTGGCTGTGCGATTAGGCAAACGATACATTAGTTTGTTTATTTTTTATTGAGTATTCAAACACTTAATGTATAACCTTGTTGGTTTAAACAGTATTTATTGCAAAACATTAATCACATATAACATACAACCACAGACATTATTTCAACGGATCAAGTAGGAAGTTAAAAGTAGCGTTCTCCTTGTATTGTTTTTAAATGTAACGTAAAACAACTGGCAAAAAAATCAAAATTAGCATTAGGAATGTGATGAAATGATGTACAATATTGTTATGTAGCGCCAGGTTTACAAACGTGGAAGAATGTCATAGGCATTAAGATTGAGACTTGAACAAGCAAATCGATAACAAATACCATTTTGTGCTTTTATCCAAGTGCAACATTTGCAGATCAGTTATATTTCCATTTTTGATGGATCTATCATAGCATAACCTTGTTGTGGAAGAGAACTTCCTGAGCAACAGTAGTCAAGGGGAGATAAATGAGACAAGACTTTCTGTACACAGAGAGAATACCTATTCATATTGGGTTACTGGTAATACCACCTTGTGCACACAGCCGCTCATGTATATTGGTAATACCACCTTGTGCACACAGCCGCTCATGTATATTGGTAATACCACCTTGTGCACACAGCCGCTATTGTATACCGGTAATACCACCTTGTGCACACAGCCGCTATTGTATACCGGTAATACCACCTTGTGCACACAGCCGCTCATGTATACCGGTAATACCACCTTGTGCACACAGCCGCTAATGTATACTGGTAATACCACCTTGTGCACACAGCCGCTCATGTATATTGGTAATACCACCTTGTGCACACAGCCGCTATTGTATACCGGTAATACCACATTGTGCACACAGCCGGTAATGTATACCGGTAATACCACCTTGTGCACACAGCCGCTCATGTATACCGGTAATACCACCTTGTGCACACAGCCGCTAATGTATACCGGTAATACCACATGTATAGGTAATACCACCTTGTGCACACAGCCGCTATTATAGTAATACCACTTGTGCACACAGCCGCTATGTATAGGTAATACCACCACTGTGCACACAGCCGCTAATGTATACCGGTAATACCACCTTGTGCACACAGCCCTTGTGCACACAGCCGCTAATGTATACCGGTAATACCACCTTGTGCACACAGCCGCTCATGTATACTGGTAATACCACCTTGTGCACACAGCCGGTAATAAAGCTAATGCTTGTGCACACAGCCGCTATGTATAGGTAATACCACTTGTGCACACAGCCGCTATTATACGGTAATACCACCTTGTGCACACAGCGCAAATGTATATTGGTAATACCACCTTGTGCACACAGCCGCTAATATATACCGGTAATACCACCTTGTGCACACAGCCGCTCATGTATACCGGTAATACCACCTTGTGCACACAGCCGCTCATGTATACTGGTAATACCACCTTGTGCACACAGCCGCTAATATATACCGGTAATACCACCTTGTGCCCACAGCCGCAAATGTATATTGGTAATACCACCTTGTGCACACAGCCGCTAATGTATATTGGTAATACCACATTGTGCACACAGCCGCTAATGTATATTGGTAATACCACATTGTGCACACAGCCGCTAATGTATATTGGTAATACCACCTTGTGCACACAGCCGCTATTGTATACCGGTAATACCACATTGTGCACACAGCCGGTAATACCACATTGTGCACACAGCCGCTAATGTATACCGGTAATACCACCTTGTGCACACAGCCGCTCATGTATACTGGTAATACCACCTTGTGCACACAGCCGGTAATACCACCTTGTGCACACAGCCACTAATGTATACCAGTAATACCACCTTGTGCACACAGCCGCTAATGTATACCAGTAATACCACCTTGTGCACACAGCCGCTAATGTATACCGGTAATACCACCTTGTGCACACAGCCGCTAATGTATACTGGTAATACCACCTTGTGCACACAGCCGCTAATATATACCAGTAATACCACCTTGTGCACACAGCCGCTAATGTATACCAGTAATACCACCTTGTGCACACATCCGCTAATGTATATTGGTAATACCACCTTGTGCACACAGCCGCTAATGTATATTGGTAATACCACCTTGTGCACACAGCCGGTAATACCACCTTGTGCACACAGCCGCCCATGTATACTGGTAATACCACATTGTGCACACAGCCGCTAATGTATATTGGTAATACCACCTTGTGCACACAGCCGGTAATACCACATTGTGCACACAGCCGCTCATGTATACCGGTAATACCACATTGTGCACACAGCCGCTAATGTATATTGGTAATACCACATTGTGCACACAGCCGCTAATGTATATTGGTAATACCACCTTGTGCACACAGCCGCTCATGTATACTGGTAATACCACCTTGTGCACACAGCCGCTAATGTATATTGGTAATACCACATTGTGCACACAGCCGCTAATGTATATTGGTAATACCACATTGTGCATACAGCCACTAATGTATTCTAAGAAACAAGCATTCTAACATGTCTCAGCATTTTGTCTGTATACGCAAAGAAGGAAGTTACCGTGTTTAAATCTGTAACAAAACATGTTTATCGTGTGATGTCAAACGTTAAGTCAATTTTCTAGCATTTTTGTAGCTTGTGACATTATTTAACCCTTTCAACACCACAGATCTCTAAATAGGCTTACAAAAAGTGTAGATCCAGATGAGCCGGCTCGTGACGAGCCGTCTCATCAGGATCTGCACTTTTTGCCAGTGATATGACTATTTTTAGACATAATTACCCATTTTGATAAATGAACTTGTCCAAATGTGATTTTCTGATTCATTTATTGGTTTATGAATATCATGGACCAGTCCATGTGAGTTACTTGGTGTTGAATGGGTTAACCACTCTAACATTAACACCAACTGTTTTTGCGTTATTTAGATATATTGGTTATGTAAGAAATCTAATAATATTTGTATTTTACGTTATTTATAGTCGAATAAAACATGGTTTGTCGTTCGGAGCGACGGAATTAACCGCTTAGGCCCAGGGTTCATTCTAGGTCAGAATTTTTGGGAGAAGTGAGAAAGCGCGTGATCGCTTCCTTAAATGGTGTTCTTTAATATACTTCTCCAAAATAGGGTTAAAATGCACAGTACAACCATTAAATACAACAGTTGAATAGAAGGAGTGCTTTATAATGGGTCAGTGTATCTTACTAGATAAAGTTTTGTTTGAAAATCATAAAAACCAAAATATATATATATTTTTTTTTTTAGGGAGAAGTGGGACCCCCAGAGGGCGAAGTCAGGGTCCCTAGGGCGACTATTTCGCCCTCTAGAATGATCCCTGCTTAGGCCACCGGACTACATGGTTAATTCCTACGTGTCAGAACTCAAAATGTTTTATTTGCTAATAAATAACTGAAATACAAATATTATTTCCTAAACAAATCGCCTACTGGTGGTATCTTGTGAAAATATGATACAACGAAACATGAAAAATGATTAATACAACAGCAACTCTTCTATGCAAGTGGGAATGGGTAATGGCCACCATTAATCATGCATTCCCACATAGGAACACCTCTCAACGTCATTATGAAGACCACATTCATTGACACAGTAGCCATGAAAACAAACAGAAACATTTCTTTTTATATTGTTTTTTTCCTCCCCCCCCCCCCTAAGTGTTTGAAAAGTGTTTTTCTCATGAACCTTTATTTTATTAAAAATGCAAGGGAGGGTAATATTTCAAATTGTACCCATCAGGCAAGGGAGGGTAATATTTCAAATTGTGCCCATCAGGCAAGGGAGGGTAATATTTCAAATTGTGCCCATCAGGCAAGGGAGGTAATATTTCAAAATGTGCCCATCAGGCAAGGGGGGGGGTAATATTTCAAAATGTACCCATCAGGCAAGGGGGAGGGTAATATTTCAAAATGTACCCATCAGGCAAGGGGGAGTAATATTTCAAAATGTACCCATCAGGCAAGGGAGGGTAACATTTCAAAATGTACCCATCAGGCAAGGGGGGTAATATTTCAAAATGTACCCATCAGGCAAGGGGGGGGTAATATTTCAAAATGTACCCATCAGGCAAGGGAGGGTAATATTTCAAAATGTGCCCATCAGGCAAGGGAGGGTAATATTTCAAATTGTACGCATCAGGCAAGGGAGGGTAACATTTCAAAATGTACCCATCAGATCAGGCAAGGGAGGGTAATATTTCAAATTGTGCCCATCAGGCAAGGGAGGTAATATTTCAAAATGTGCCCATCAGGCAAGGGGGGGGGTAATATTTCAAAATGTACCCATCAGGCAAGGGGGAGGGTAATATTTCAAAATGTACCCATCAGGCAAGGGGGGGGTAATATTTCAAAATGTACCCATCAGGCAAGGGAGGGTAACATTTCAAAATGTACCCATCAGGCAAGGGGGGTAATATTTCAAAATGTACCCATCAGGCAAGGGGGGGTAATATTTCAAAATGTACCCATCAGGCAAGGGAGGGTAATATTTCAAAATGTGCCCATCAGGCAAGGGAGGGTATTTCAAATTAGCATCAGGCAAGGGAGGTAACATTTCAAAATGTACCCATCAGATCAGGCAAGGAGGTACATTTCAAAATGTACCATCAGGAGGGTAACATTTCAAAATGTACGCATCAGGCAAGGGAGGGTAACATTTCAAAATGTACCCATCAGATCAGGCAAGGGAGGGTAACATTTCAAAATGTACCCATCAGATCAGGCAAGGGAGGGTAACATTTCAAAATGTACGCATCAGGCAAGGGAGGGTAACATTTCAAAATGTACCCATCAGATCAGGCAAGGGAGGGTAACATTTCAAAATGTACCCATCAGATCAGGCAAGGGAGGGTAACATTTCAAAATGTACCCATCAGTGGCAAGGGAGGGTAACATTTCAAAATGTACCCATCAGATCAGGCAAGGGAGGGTAACATTTCAAAATGTACCCATCAGATCAGGCAAGGGAGGGTAACATTTCAAAATGTACCCATCAGATCAGGCAAGGGAGGGTAACATTTCAAAATGTACCCATCAGATCAGGCAAGGGAGGGTAACATTTCAAAATGTACCCATCAGATCAGGCAAGGGAGGGTAACATTTCAAAATGTACCCATCAGATCAGGCAAGGGAGGGTAACATTTCAAAATGTACCCATCAGATCAGGCAAGGGAGGGTAACATTTCAAATGTACCCATCAGATCAGGCAAGGGGGGTAACATTTCAAATGTACCCATCAGATCAGGCAAGGGAGGGTAACATTTCAAATTGTACCCATCAGATCAGGCAAGGGAGGGTAACATTTCAAATTGTACCCATCAGATCAGGCAAGGGAGGGTAACATTTCAAAATGTACCCATCAGATCAGGCAAGGGAGGGTAACATTTCAAATGTACCCATCAGATCAGGCAAGGGAGGGTAACATTTCAAAATGTACCCATCAGATCAGGCAAGGGAGGGTAACATTTCAAATGTACCAATCAGGCAAGGGAGGGTATATTTCAAAATGTACCCATCAGGTCAGGCAAGGGAGGGTAACATTTCAAAATGTACCAATCAGGCAAGGGAGGGTAATATTTCAAAATGTACCCATCAGATCAGGCAAGGGAGGGTAATATTTCAAAATGTACCCATCAGGTCAGGCAAGGGAGGGTAACATTTCAAAATGTACCAATCAGGCAAGGGAGGGTAATATTTCAAATGTACCCATCAGATCAGGCAAGGGAGGGTAACATTTCAAAATGTACCCATCAGATCAGGCAAGGGATGGTAATATTTCAAAATGTACCCATCAGATCAGGCAAGGGAGGGTAATATTTCAAAATGTACCCATCAGATCAGGCAAGGGAGGGTAATATTTCAAAATGTACCCATCAGATCAGGCAAGGGAGGGTAATATTTCAAAATGTACCCATCAGATCAGGCAAGGGAGGGTAATATTTCAAAATGTACCCATCAGATCAGGCAAGGGAGGGTAACATTTCAAAATGTACCTATCAGATCAGGCAAGGGAGGGTAACATTTCAAAATGTACCCATCAGATCAGGCAAGGGAGGGTAACATTTCAAAATGTATCCATCAGGCAAGGGAGGGTAATATTTCAAATTGTACCCATCAGGCAAGGGAGGGTAATATTTCAAATTGACTTATTTTATAACATACGTACTTCTTATATAGAAATGAATTTGAAATCTTAAATACATGTAAGCATGTTATCATAATTTAAATATACAGTAAACCTGTGTTAGTGGTCAGCTCCATTAAGCAGCCAACCTGTAATAAGCAGTCAATTTCCAAATATGTTGTTTTATTATACATTTTACCTCTATTAAGCAACCACCTGTGCTAAGCAGCCACTTTCTTTGATTCCCTTGACTGGCTGCTTAAGACAGATTTGATTATATATATATATGCACATATACTACCAGTACCAATTATTCAGTTAGTGCTATATATATTGTTAAATGTGAAAATTATATTTGTCTGTTATGAAATAAAATCTTCAAATAAAATCTTCGAAAAAAAATCCTATATGGGGGTGGGGTACAAATATTGCCGGCAGTTGTTTGTATGGAGATACAGCTGTATATAAGCCTATATCTGTAAGTGGGAAATTGTTAATTCAATTAATTTGCAAATTCTGTTGCATCACTTTAACAATTATTCCTTAAACTGCTGAATAAATTGAAAGGAATGTGCAAACAACATAGATCCAGATCAGCCATGTTACGCGTCTGATCAGGATCTATGTTGTTTGATATTCAGCGTTTTGGTGCACTCTCCGAATAGCAAACAGCATAGAGTATGTTAAGATACGATTAGCAGGTTACGGGTTAAAGACACGTCAAGGTATTTGTGTTGCATACAGCGAGAAAACATTTACCGTGCAGAATTCCTGAAGAAAAAAAGGTACTGTAAATTATCGCTTAACTAAAATACGCTTCTACGGTAGCTTACAAAAATTAACTATTTCCAGCCATAATTAGTTCAAATCAAAAGCATTGGAAGGTATTCAATTTTGAATTTGTCGAGCTTTCATTATTTATCAATAATGCAAACTAGTTTTTCTTTGAAATACAGCTCATTATTGAAGGAATACAAGCAACGGCTATATGATAAATTATCTGTATGAACTGCCTGGCTCTATTCTCGATATAAATCCATAATCTCGAACACTACGATGCTTGTCTGATTTGGTCTATCTTTTAATTTCCAGCCTAATTACCTGTCATACGTGGCTAGACTTATTGGCGGCCAAACTTGCCTTTTATGGGCAGAATATAACAAATAGGAGAGCTTATTAATAAAATAAGCTCTGCTCCAATGCACTGGGCTTTCATTTGCATAAATCTTTGTCTCTCAAAGATGATTGTTGATTAACTGCTGATATCAGGCTGAGGATAATACACAGTGCAGAATATAAATAGAAAGTCGATCTATTACCAATATTTTTTGGCACCGATGCATCATCCTCCTTAACAACAGAATTCAAGTATCGTACAATCTATCTGGGAACTGATGTAACCGTTTTCTGCAACTAGCACTATAATATGGTCCACAGTTACGACTACAGAACAATTAAAAACCAATTAAAGAACAATTAAAAGAAATGGTTTTTGAAAAAAATTAATTTGGAATGATACGGTATCTGCAGAAAATGTTGAAGATCATTTTGAAGACAATCCTACATTACATTATAATTTGTATTTTATGTTTTCCATTGAAATATAGAAATGCATCAGTGACATATAATGTGTTATTCCACTGATTGAAAGCAAGGGAATAACACATATTATTTCTCACTGATTTGCATGTCTGGTACGTAGCCGCTGGATGTGGAAATGTTGTCAAAGTTTTCGGACTCAATCGGTCAGTGACATCATTTATGGTCGTCTAAACAAGACATCTTAGTGTCATTTTAGTGCACAGTTGCATCGTTTTCTATCATAAAAACCCATTTCCTACAACCTATAAAATAAAAAGAAAATTTGTTTGTTTAAGTGAAGGATCGAATTATATTTTAATTTGTGAACATAGAAAACTATTATTATAAACCCTCGTGATAATGCTTGCAATGTGCATTCGTAACAGCACTATACTGTATTGTTGATTTGTTGAAAACAGAATTCATACCTCAATGACAGCACTATACTGTATTGTTGATTTGTTGAAAACAGAATTCATACCTTAATGACAGCACTATACTGTATTGTTGATTTGTTGAAAACAGAATTCATACCTCAATGACAGCACTATACTGTATTGTTGATTTGTTGAAAACAGAATTCATACCTCAATGACAGCACTACACTTTATTTATCATTTGTTGAAAACAGAATTCATACCTCAATGACAGTATAGTAATACAATTTCTTGTTTATTTGTTTGTTTTTTGAGGGTTTAAAGTATACAAACAGAGTACCATCCATACTCACCTATAATACAAGATTGTTACTACCAGATTAAGGCCTCAAAGTAACCTCCCGTCTTATAAGCGAGTGCTAAAATAAAAATTTGTTTAAAAGATAACAAATTTTAAAAAATATAGAAATTTTTAAATTGTATTAAAAGTTATGGTATCCATAATGATTACGTTTTGGAACAGAAAGTACTCGGACATTGAAAATTTAACCAAACATGCAATTCATACATTGTCTGGTGTCGAATTTATCAACCGGTCTTATATGCGAGTGCATGCCAAAACCCACATATTTCATGACAAAAGTAGGGGGGGGGTCATCTTATAGGCGAGTATGTATGGTAGGTCATATGGCGACTCTCCCGATATTATCAATGGAAGAAGACTCTGGGTGTCCCTTCGACGAGTATTTCAGGCAACGGGACATTTGTTGAATAGAGAATTCATCACACACCACAATCACAAAACACTTAATTGTTCATCTTTGAATAAATATTCCTTCCCATCCAGTGGCTAACATGAGTCACCGGTGCCTTAGACACATGAAGGAATGCATCAAATAATTAATTGCTCTGCAACTTGTCAAGATTGATTTTTCCCAACACTAATTGATCTATTGTTATTGGGGGTCTAAATTTCTGAGCAAGCCAACATTTATGACATTCAAATTGCCCCTAACATTTCATTCAGCAGAGAATTTTGAGATTTTCTTTTCATTTCTCAGAATGAGCAGAACATCTTTTGAAATCAATTGGGTTTGTATTTATACCACATTCCAAATGTTTCCAGCAACAATGTACAGCAGTTAAAATTAATCAATATTTCTTGAATTAATTTTTTGATGAAGTTATGGCCCTTGATCAATTTAAACACATATTACTACCCAGCATGAAGTCCTACTTATCCAACACAGTACTGCCCAGCATGAAGTCCTACATCCTCCAACACAGTACTGCCCAGCATGAAGTCCTACATCCTCCAACACAGTCCTGCCCAGCATGAAGTCCTACATCCTCCAACACAATACTGCCCAGCATGAAGTCCTACATCCTCCAACACAATACTGCCCAGCATAAAGTCCTACATCCTCCAACACAGTATTGCCCAGCATGAAGTCCTACATCCTCCAACACAGTACTGCCCAGCATGAAGTCCTACTTATCCAACACAATACTGCCCAGCATGAAGTCCTACTTATCCAACACAGTCCTGCCCAGCATGAAGTCCTACTTATCCAACACAATACTGCCCAGCATGAAGTCCTACTTATCCAACACAGTACTGCCCAGCATAAAATCCTACATCCTCCAACACAATACTGCCCAGCATGAAGTCCTACTTATCCAACACAGTCCTGCCCAGCATGAAGTCCTACATCCTCCAACACAGTACTGCCCAGCATGAAGTCCTACATCCTCCAACACAATACTGCCCAGCATGAAGTCCTACATCCTCCAACACAATACTGCCCAGCATGAAGTCCTACTTATCCAACACAGTCCTGCCCAGCATGAAGTCCTACATCCTCCAACACAGTACTGCCCAGCATGAAGTCCTACATCCTCCAACACAGTACTGCCCAGCATGAAATCCTACATCCTCCAACACAGTACTGCCCAGCATGAAGTCCTACATCCTCCAACACAATACTGCCCAGCATGAAGTCCTACATCCTCCAACACAGTACTGCCCAGCATAAAGTCCTACATCCTCCAACACAACACTTCCCAGCATGAAGTCCTACATCCTCCAACACAGTACTGCCCAGCATGAAGTCCTACATCCTCCAACACAGTACTGCCCAGCATGAAGTCCTACATCCTCCAACACAATACTGCCCAGCATGAAGTCCTACATCCTCCAACACCAGTACTGCCCAGGTTCTATGGAGGCACTAACACAGTTCAGGTTGTACAGAGGCACCAACACAGTTCAGGTTGTACAGAGCACTAAAACGGTTCAGGTTATACGGAGCACTAATACAGTTCAGGTTATACAGACCACTAACACAGTTCAGGTTGTACGGAGCATTAATACAGTTCAGGCTATACAGAGCACTAATACAGTTCAGGTGTACAGAGCACTAATACAGTTCAGGAAATACGGAGCACTAATACAGTTCAGGTTATACAGAGCACTAATACAGTTCAGGTTATACGGAGCACTAACACAGTTCAGGTTATATGGAGCACTAAAACAGTTCAGGTTATACGGAGCACTAACACAGTTCAGGTTGTACGGAGTACTAATGCAGTTGAGGATATACGGAGCACTAAAACAGTTCAGGTTATACGGAGCACTAATACAGTTGAGGATATACGGAGCACTAAAACAGTTCAGGTTATACGGAGCACTAATACAGTTGAGGATATACGGAGCACTAATACATTTCAGGTTATATGGAGCACTAATACAGTTGAGGATATACGGAGCACTAATACAGTTCAGGTTATACGGAGCACTAATACAGTTCAGGTTATACGGAGCACTAATACAGTTCTGGTTGTATGGAGCACTAACACAGTTCAGGTTGTACGGAGCACTAACACAGTTCAGGTTGTACGGAGCACTAACACAGTTCAGGTTGTATGGAGCACTAATACAGTTCAGGTTATACGGAGCACTAACACAGTTCAGGTTATATGGAGCACTAACACAGTTCAGGTTATACGGAGCACTAATACAGTTCAGGATATATGGAGCACTAATACAGTTCAAGTTATACGGAGCACTAATACAGTTCAGGTTGTACGGAGCACTAACACAGTTCAGGTTGTACGGAGCAGTAACACAGTTCAGGTTGTACGGAGCACTAACACAGTTCAGGTTGTACGGAGCACTAACACAGTTCAGGTTGTACGGAGCACTAACACAGTTCAGGATATACGGAGCACTAATACAGTTCAGGTTATACGGAGCACTAACACAGTTCAGGTTGTACGGAGCACTAACACAGTTCAGGTTGTATGGAGCACTAATACAGTTCAGGTTATACGGAGCACTAACACAGTTCAGGTTATACGGAGCACTAACACAGTTCAGGTTATACGGAGCACTAATACAGTTCAGGTTGTACGGAGCACTAATACAGTTCAGGTTATACGGAGCACTAATACAGTTCAGGTTATACGGAGCACTAATACAGTTCAGGATATACGGAGCACTAATACAGTTCAGGTTGTATGGAGCACTAATACAGTTCAGGTTATACGGAGCACTAACACAGTTCAGGTTATATGGAGCACTAACACAGTTCAGGTTATACGGAGCACTAATACAGTTCAGGTTGTACGGAGCACTAATACAGTTCAGGTTATACGGAGCACTAATACAGTTCAGGTTATACGGAGCACTAATACAGTTCAGGATATACGGAGCACTAATACAGTTCAGGTTATACGGAGCACTAATACAGTTCAAGTTATATGGAGCACTAATACAGTTCAGGATATACGGAGCACTAATACAGTTCAGGATATACGGAGCACTAACACAGTTCAGGATATATGGAGCACTAACACAGTTCAGGATATACGGAGCACTAATACAGTTCAGGTTGTACGGAGCACTAACACAGTTCAGGTTGTATGGAGCACTAATACAGTTCAGGTTATATGGAGCACTAACACAGTTCAGGTTATACGGAGCACTAACACAGTTCAGGTTATACGGAGCACTAATACAGTTCAGGTTGTACGGAGCACTAATACAGTTCTGGTTATACGGAGCACTAATACAGTTCAGGATATACGGAGCACTAATACAGTTCAGGTTGTACGGAGCACTAATACAGTTCAGGTTATACGGAGCACTAATACAGTTCAGGTTATACGGAGCACTAATACAGTTCAGGATATACGGAGCACTAATACAGTTCAGGTTGTATGGAGCACTAATACAGTTCAGGTTATACGGAGCACTAACACAGTTCAGGTTATATGGAGCACTAACACAGTTCAGGTTATACGGAGCACTAATACAGTTCAGGTTGTACGGAGCACTAATACAGTTCAGGTTATACGGAGCACTAATACAGTTCAGGTTATACGGAGCACTAATACAGTTCAGGATATACGGAGCACTAATACAGTTCAGGTTGTATGGAGCACTAATACAGTTCAGGTTATACGGAGCACTAACACAGTTCAGGTTATATGGAGCACTAACACAGTTCAGGTTATACGGAGCACTAATACAGTTCAGGTTGTACGGAGCACTAATACAGTTCAGGTTATACGGAGCACTAATACAGTTCAGGTTATACGGAGCACTAATACAGTTCAGGATATACGGAGCACTAATACAGTTCAGGTTATACGGAGCACTAATACAGTTCAAGTTATATGGAGCACTAATACAGTTCAGGATATACGGAGCACTAATACAGTTCAGGATATACGGAGCACTAACACAGTTCAGGATATATGGAGCACTAACACAGTTCAGGATATACGGAGCACTAATACAGTTCAGGTTGTACGGAGCACTAACACAGTTCAGGTTGTATGGAGCACTAATACAGTTCAGGTTATATGGAGCACTAACACAGTTCAGGTTATACGGAGCACTAACACAGTTCAGGTTATACGGAGCACTAATACAGTTCAGGTTGTACGGAGCACTAATACAGTTCTGGTTATACGGAGCACTAATACAGTTCAGGATATACGGAGCACTAATACAGTTCAGGTTATACGGAGCACTAATACAGTTCAGGATATACGGAGCACTAATACAGTTCTGGTTATACGGAGCACTAATACAGTTCAAGTTATACGGAGCACTAATACAGTTCAGGATATACGGAGCACTAATACAGTTCAGGATATACAGAGCACTAACACAGTTCAGGTTGTATGGAGCACTAACACAGTTCAGGATATACGGAGCACTAACACAGTTCAGGTTGTACGGAGCACTAACACAGTTCAGGATATACGGAGCACTAACACAGTTCAGGTTGTACGGAGCACTAATACAGTTCAGGTTATACAGAGCACTACTACAGTTCAGGATATACGGAGCACTAATACAGTTCAAGTTATACGGAGCACTACCACATTTCATGTAATACGTAAAACAATTCTGGCTATACGGAACCAAACAGGAAGGAACCAAAAAACTGTCCAAGCCAAGTGTTCAGACCCTATTCGTCGCCCGTTACGATCAAGCAATCAAAAATACCTGGGGATGCCCGACAGCCACGTTAAATCTAAATCATTCAACAGATGCATTATGATATGGTGTCGAGTCTTTTTTTAGGATTCAACCAAGCCAAAAACTAAGATAACGTCGCTATTTTCCAGGCATCCGGGTAGAACACCGACATTCCAGACAGCTGACAAGAGGCTTGGACATGTACTGGTGGAACAAGTGATTGACACGCAATGCTAAACCAGTCAGCCATTGATTCCTTGGGAAAATGTTAAACGACTGTCGAAAACGAAATACACCACCGGAAATATAACTGCATTTAGTTACAATTCGTACATCTGAATATATCGAAAAAAGAATCTGCATTTATTATTCGCATATTGTAAAATTTCAACAGTAAGTCGAAAATGAAACTGCATTTAGTTACACGTCGCTAAATATCAGAGACATCGAGCGCATGATACGCTGTAAATGAACAAGATCTTTTCAAGATGAGAACAGTTTTCTTACATACAAATTCATTACATGATTTACATATTTACCAAGTCTTGTGTCTAACTTAGAATTAAATCTAGCTTAGAAATTGAGATTCATTTTCAATAATTACGGTTTGTCAGTGGTTGTGTTTTTACTGTTTGACAGTTCTTGCATGCTGTCTGGGCGAAGCTTCAAACAAAACACGTATTATCTCATCACTCTAAATAATTAAATACAATTACAACCGTTCCTCCATTATAAGGTTTCACATCTTACGGTTTATTCGGAAGGAAGTCAGCAGACACAAATTTGATCAAGGATATAGAAGAAAAATATGCTACAAATATCTCTTAGCAAATATTAGGCAATTAAGAAGAACAAAAACAAGACAACCATTGCACTTGTCCCCGAGTTGTCCACCTGCTATTAAAAATGTTTCTGCTAGAAATTAAGATTTTAAAATAGGGATTCTTTTTGAAAGAAAATGCATGTCTCCTCACTCACTGTAGTTTCAGTGGAGTAATAAAAGTATGGACATTAAATATTTAAGGAGAGAAACTATATAAGCTCTGCTTCCGTTTTGATCCTTTCCTATTCTTTGATTTTGTGTGCATGTATTGTTTTGTGAATGTATATAGTGGAATAAATATGTTAAAACCAAATATATGAAGTTATTGCAATAAAAGTCATATATTTATGAACAGGGCTTCTAAAATGTTCAAAACCAAATAGGTCCAGACCGAAGATCGACAGTTAGGACCCCCCCCCCCCCTAGTAATTCTAATATTTTTGTACATATTTTTATAGTGCAATCACTGATTTTTTTTATATCATTTTTAGAAGTTTGTACTGTGTGTGATTTACGTTTATTTATTGTCGCTACCGGTTGCCCATATGAGCGACGCCTCCTGAAGAGATTATAGTCAATGATACAGACAGAGACCCATTCCAGAGTCTCCTCTGGTTCTTTTACGTGCACAGTGTAAAGCACTGACATGAGACCTCAGTTTAAAGTCCCAACTAAAAGACTGTTAATTTTATTAGGGTCAGACGGGGATCAAACCTGTGATCCCTGGATTACCAGTCCAACGTGTAAACCACTGGACTACAGATCCGCACTGTGTATCAAGATGTAAAATTTCTAGAAACAAAACACGGAAATTCCATATCTATTTTTAGACATGCACCTGTTATAATTTGAAGAAGCTCCGTAGCGGTTACTTCCCTTATAGACTAATAATCTTATTGACAAGTTAGTGCCTCTGGCAAAACATCTGTCTCGGATGGGTAATGTATGGCTTTGGGATTATTGGACAAAAGGGGCAATTAACATGGATCAGTCAAGCAGGTCGCATATCGATATGAACATTTATACACCTTATCGAGAGATTATATTTACCAAATTAGGTTTGTTAGAAAAATGTATTCGATTTTATATGACTTTCTGGTTCTACAACCGCTCCGCCAGTTTAAAATCCAGTCCTGACCAGGAGACTGGCGATTTCAGAAGCCATGTTTATGAAGTTATGGAAATGAAGCATGGATGACAAGCTTTGTATAAACATGTTTAGATGGCTGTAAATCCACCAGAAATCATCAGCAGACAAGGCAAAGCGGACAGATAGATGAGCAGGACAGACGACAATGGAAAAAACAATATCGCTATCTATATAAGTAAAATCTAGATTCATTCTGAAAACTGCATGTTTTTATGCAGACGCGTAAGTGGTCCACACGTTGGGATTACCAATCCAGGGATCGTAGGTTCGATCTCCCGACCTTCGATCCCCCATCGGTCTGACCATAATAATATTAACAATCTTTAAGATGAGACTTTAAACTAAGGTTTAAGGTATCAGTGCTATACACCAGGCATGTAAATTAACGAGAGATACTTCTGTACTTTACACATTCCTCCATAACATAAAATGACCGATAAACTTCTGGAGGCGTCGGATTAACCCTTTCAACACCACAGACCTCTAAATTGGCTTACAAAAAAGTGTAGATCCAGATGAGCTGGCTCATGATGAGCCGTCTCATCAGGATCTGCACTTTTTTCAAGTAATATAACTATTTTTAGAATTTTTTTTACCCATTTTGATAAATGAACTGATCCAAATGCAATTTTGTTATTAATTTATTGGTCTAAAAATATCATGGACCAGTCCATGTCAGTTACTTGGTGTTGAAAGGGTTAACCAGGTGGTTACAATTGATAAACGTACAAAATAAAAAAAACCTGCATTCAACATCAAATAAAAAACATTCTAATTTTGTTAGAATTATTAATTATTTTCAATTATTCATTAAAACTTGGGGCCGAAATCTTCTAAAGTTGGTTTCAAATTTCATTTACAGACCCAACAAAACTTTAATACAAGAGGAACAAATGCTATGTACTCAATACCACAAATGTACACAGAGTTTCTTCCCTTGAATTTTATGTTCATTAAATGCATTCATTGTTAATGGTTATAAATAGTTGTTTGTTTTTGAGGTATAAGGTCAAATGTTTAGGAAAACACGGTTTGGCTTATGATATAGTGCGCACCGTTTTGACCTACTTTCGCCAAAACGAGACTAACAGGTAAACAAACGTAAATATGCATTACTCGTATAGGAATGACACAGCCGAGTGTCACATAATCTTGAAATTTACCAGTAGTTAGACGCAATATCTGTTCCTACGAATGTATATGGGTTATATGTTTCAGAGAATTACTTAGTGTGTCGTCCATTGTCCAGTGGTACAGTGGTAGAGTGTCTTATTTGGATTCAAAGGGTCCCGGGTATGATACTAGTTTGGGGCACATATAGTGTCATTGAGTGAGGCATCTCAGTACTGGTTAGTGACTTAAGTCTGCTAAGCCTGTCCAAAAAACATGTCAAGATCCCCAAAAGGTGCTTGGCATCAATAAAACATAGAATGTACATAAGTAATTGAATGCATTAATAACATTTAGGTCACACGCACCATATTAACTATATTAACCCATGGCATTGGAATGGCCTCCCTCAACGAAGGATCACTGCCGGCCCAGTGGAAGTCAGCAATTGTTGCTCCCATTTACAAAAAAGGGGACAAGTCACACCCCGCCAACTATAGGCCTATCTCACTGACATGTGATTTATGCAAGGTTCTAGAACATATACTTAGTTTCCACCTCGATAGTAAAACACTTCACTAACCACATTATTCTGTACCATTTGCAGCATGGTTTTAGAGAAAAACGGTCATGCGTGACCCAATTAGTAATGCTAATCAATGACTTGGTTACCTCTGTCTACAATAAGCATCAGATAGATCACATCCTATTAGACTTCAGTAAGGCTTTCGATAAGGTCAATCACGAGAACGTACTACTAAAAATGCATGACTATGGAGTCAGAGGTCAAACATTAAGGTGGATTAAGAGTTTTCTAGATAATAGACTCCAGTCAGTTGTCCTTAATGGTATTAGTTCAGATGCCATTCCTCTGGAGTCCCACAGGGATCCATACTTGGACCCCTGCTTTTCCTAGCCTATCTAAACGACCTCCCACAAAACATCAGTTCCAACGTCCGTATCTTTGCAGATGATACTGCAGTCTATCTATCATCTGCAAATAAATCGGTCACACTCCAAAACGATCTTAAGAGATTAGAAGAGTGGGAGTTGGAGTGGGACTTTAACCCTACACATGTCAAGTTATCAGAAGGAAACATCCTATTCCCAGTCAATATGAACTCCATGGAGTCCTACTTGAGTAGGTCACCTCAGCCAAATACCTTGGCGTGGATATCTCAAATAACCTGTCGTGGGATACTCACATAAAAAGGTCAACTAAGAAAGCAAACCAAACATTAGGATTCCTACGTAGAAACCTCCAGGTCAAATCCGAACCCCTTAAGTACATGGCTTACCAGACACTAGTGAGACCCCAGCTTGAATATGGCTCCGAGATCTGGTTGCCCCATACTCATTTATTGATAGACCATATGAATGTGTCCAGTGGTATATGAGACAACACCGCGTTGGATAAAGGCTGACTTCTATCGTACCCCTAGTGTTACAGACATGCTACATTCCCTAAATCTACGCAGACTAGATCAACGTTGTATTGATAATAGGTTATCCCTTCTGTATAACATTCATAATGATCTTATTGCTATTCCCATTGAAAATTACCTAGTTCCCCTCTCCCGTCCTGCTCGCCATTGCCATTCCATAAGCTATAGGTTAATTACAGCAACTACTACAAGTTTTCCTATTTTCCAAGAAAAATCTACCACTGGAACCATCTCCCTCCTGACAGTGTCCATCTCCCTACCACAGAGCAATTCAATACGACAGTGCAATATTGACCATGCCAGTCCCTAGTTGTTTTGCGCAGCTGCTTTTAAACTTTTACCACAACTTATTTTCATTACTTTCTTAAAGTGTGCTTTTAACTATTCATACTTTTAACATCTTTTGATGCGCAACATGTCTACATCCTCGACATTAAAGGCTGGCTGGCGCAGGCAGACAGACAGACAGACATATAGATACTATATACCGTCCAGTCCCAGCCTTTACTATTTTTGCTGAGCGGCTGGCCACTGTACCACTCGGGACTGTTTTTGACCTTAGTATGTGGTTATTTTCAACATACTGTGTCTCAAATGAGATGTTTATCAACGGTCCCCGACAAGCGTCACCCTGTCATACTCAGTGTGTGCTTGGAGTACCCAGTATATGTGGATGAATAAGTTACTACCCGAAATCATCGTTAGACTAAAGGTTTTTTTTAGACGAAACTAGTACGTGAATTCGTGTTTACTTCTGTTATCAGTAGTTATATACATACGGATATAATACAGTTACAAAACAACCTACCAAAGTAAACAGAGTATGTCGAAGGTAGTATATTGCCAAAATACGCTCAACCGGTGATTTTATAATGAACGGTTTTAATGTTTGTTTACCTGTTTATACGAATCTGGGTCAAGACGGTGTCCAAACCGTGTTTCCGTGTATTACAGCGGCTCTCCAGCTATTATTAGTGGTGGAAAGTCCTGGGTGCCTCTTTGTGCAGAATTAGTGGGGGGAAGTCCTGGGTGCCTCTTTGTGCAGTATTAGTGGGGG
>CM026395.1:52887602-52962228 GCA_014843695.1 Archivesica marissinica | reverse complement strand
CCATTACCAATCAACACATTACCAACCCATTACCAACCCATTACCAACCCATTACCAACCCATTACCAACCCATTACCAACCAACCCATTACCAACCCATTACCAACCCATTACCAACCCATTACCAATCAACCCATTACCAACCCATTACCAACCAACCCATTACCAACCAACCATTACCAACCCATTACCAATCAACACATACCAACCCATTTCCAACCAACCCATTACCAACCCATTACCAACCCATTACCAACCAACCCATTACCAACCAACCCATTACCAACAACCATACCAACCCATTACCAATCAACACATTACCAACCCATTACCAACCAACCCATTACCAACCAACCCATTACCAACCCATTACCAACCAACCCATTACCAACCCATTACCAACAACCCATTACCAACAACACATTACCAACCAACACATTACCAACCCATTACCAATCCATTACTAACCCATTACCAATCAACACATTACCAACCCATTACCAATCAACCCATTACCAATCAACACATTACCAACCCATTACCAATCAACATATTACCAACCAACCCATTACCAACCAACCCATTACCAACCCATTACCAACCAACCCATTACCAACCCATTACCAACCAACCCATTACCAACCAACACATTACCAACCAACCCATTACCAACCCATTACCAATCAACCCATTACCAACCAACCCATTACCAACCCATTACCAATCCATTACTAACCCATCACTAACCCATTACCAATCCATTACCAACCCATACCAATCAACACATTACCAACCCATTACCAACCCATTACCAATCATAAACACATTACCAACCCATTACCAACCCATTACCACCATTACCAACCCATTACCAACCCATTACCAATCAACCCATTACCAACCCATTACCAACCCATTACCAACCCATTACCAATCAACCCATTACCAACCAACCCATTACTAACCCATTACCAATCAACACATTACCAACCAACCCATTACCAATCCATTACTAACCCATTACTAACCCATTACCAACCCATTACCAATCAACACATTACCAACCCATTACCAACACATTACCAACCCATTACCAACCCATTACCAATCAACACATTACCAACCCATTACCAACACATTACTAACCCATTACTAACCCATTACCAACCCATTACCAATCAACCCATTACCAACCCATTACCAACACATTACCAACCCATTACCAATCAACCCATTACCAACCCATTACCAACCCATTACCAACCAACCCATTACCAATCAAACCATTACCAACCCATTACCAATCAAACCATTACCAACCCATTACCAACCCATTACCAACCAACCCATTGCCAACCAACCAACCCATTACTAACCCATTACCAACCAACCAATTACCAACTAACCCATTACCAACCAACCCATTACCAACCAACCCATTACCAACCCATTACCAACTAACCCATTACCAACCCATTACCAATCAACACATTGCCAACCAACCAACCCATTACCAACCAACCAACCAACCCATTACCAACCAGCCCATTACCAACCAACCCATTACCAACCAACCCATTACCAACCCATTACCAATCAACACATTACCAACCAACACATTACCAACCCATTACCAACCCATTACCAATCAACACATTACCAACCAACCCATTACCAACCCATTACCAATCAACACATTACCAACCAACCAACCCATTACCAACCCATTACCAACTAACCCATTACCAACCCATTACCAATCAACACATTACCGACCAACACATTACCAACCCATTACCAATCAACACATTACCAACCAACCCATTACCAACCCATTACCCATCAACACATTGCCAACCAACCAACCCATTACCAACCACCAACCAACCCATTACCAACCAATTACCAACCAGCCCATTACCAACCAACCCATTACCAACCAACCCATTACCAACCAATTACCAACCCATTACCAATCAACACATTACCAACCAACCCATTACCAACCCATTACCAACCCATTACCAACCCATTACCAACCCATTACCAACAACCCATTACCAACCCATTACCAACCCATTACCAACCCATTACCAATCAACCCATTACCAACCCATTACCAACTAACCCATTACCAACCAACCCATTACCAATCAACCCATTACCAACCAACCCATTACCAACCCATTACCAACAACCCATTACCAACCCATTACCAACTAACCCATTACCAACCAACCCATTACCAATCAACACATTACCAACCAACCCATTACCAACCAACCAACCCATTACCAACCCATTACCAATCAACCCATTACCAACCAACCCATTACCAATCAACACATTACCAACCAACCCATTACCAACCAACCAACCAACCCATTACCAACCCATTACCAACCAACACATTACCAACCAACACATTACCAACCAACACATTACCAACCCATTACCAATCAACCCATTACCAACCAACCCATTAAAGCACAACATACTAGTTGTGTCCGTAAAAAGCTTGGGTCTCTGTAGTTTCTTCTCTCTAGTATATTAGAGGGGGGGACTCATATTTTACCCCTTGTGACACGTGTGTATATCAGATACTGGACAATGGTGTTGTTAATTCACATGAGCACAGGATAGGCTTCCGTCTGTCCGTGCTTATGAATCCATCTAAGGTGGCCTGGAGAACAATAGAATTATTGTCGAGTGGTCTAGGGTTAGCTCATACGTGGCTATAAAATGAATGCTCTTGCGTGACTAATAAAACAAAAAGGAGAACAATTTGGTAAGCACCTAAAAATCCATTCATAAGAACGTCCGTCTGTTTGTGTGCGCAAAGAGTATCTTAGATGGTTTAAGTAATACCGGAGATACCATTCATTTGGGATGTGCGTCTGTCTGTCTGTCTGTCTGTCTGTCTGTCTGTCTGTCTGTCTGTCTGTCTGTCTGTCTGTCTGTCTGTCCATAGTAGACTTGCTTAAAGTAGCCTGTACTTGGTCTGAAGCATCCTGGCAGTGAAATTACCGGATTAACCCTTTCCCTCATAGAAGCACCTCTTGATGCTATTACCAATACGACATACATTGACAATGTAGTAGCCAAACCAATGTTCATAACCCTTTCCCTCATAGAAGCACCTCTTGACGTCATTACCAATACGACATACATTGACAATGTAGTAGCCAAACCAATGCTCATAACCCTTTCCCTCATAGAAGCACCTCTTGACACCATTACCAACACGACATACATTGACAATGTAGTAGCCAAACCAATGTTCATAGTAAAGGCCAGAATCTCATGTAGTCCCAGTAATATCTATGGAAGTGGGATAGATATGGCGACTACTTATCCACTGCATGATAGCTAAATGGCTGTCGCTTGTATGGAGATATATTAGTATATTAACCCATTCAACCCCAAGTAACTGACATGGACTGGTGCGTGATATTTTCAGACCAATAAATTAATAAGAAAATTACCTTTGGTTCATTTATCAAAATGGGTAATTTTATCTAAAAATAGTAATAATTATTACTGGCAAAAAAGTGCAGATCCTGGTGAGACGGCTCGTCACGAGCCGGCTCATCTGGATCTACACTTTTCATAAGCCTATTTAGAGGCCTGTGGGGTTGAAAGGGTTAACCTAAATATCTATGAAGGAAAGGGTTATGTAAAATCCAACAGAAATCTAGGTCAATGAGAGGCATCGATCAGTTACTGCCCCTGAATACTCCTGAAAAGTAGATAGGTCCTATCAAGTGTTTTCCTCTGTTTTTATCGGTTTCTTTGCACAACATGCTAGCAATTTTATTCTACTATCACTTTATATGATTATTAAATTACTATATCTCGACAGATCTCCTACAGTATATACAATTTGTAACACAATACTATCAGTTAATTAACACGATTTTGATAAAATCACAATTATCTTACTGCAACATCTGGTTAGGGAATAACAGTAAAAACAAAGGATTCTAACTCAAAGGATCTATTCACATTTTGGAATAAATCAGACTTTATCTGCCAAGGGAGGTAATAGAAAAGTATGTCAAGATTGGGCAGTACAGATACATTAAAGTAACCAGTCAAAAAAGAAACTAGGTCGCTCGGTCAAATTAGCTGAACATATGGGGAAATCCAGAATTTCATAAAAGCGAATCATCGCCTTCTAGCTTGAGCCTTGTGTAGTACATGAAAACTGTCTCGTGTTGTATTTCTAACTTTTTAAGAAATGAATCGCGGGTTAATAGTTTTCCATCGTGGTATGAACTACATTGGGCATGGTTAAAGTTTGTGGAAGCCGAATGTAGTTCATACCCCGATGGAAACTATTAACCGGCGATTCATTACTTATATTTACATTATTTATTCTTTTCAATGACAAAGAAAATATAGCACATTTTGCATTTAAATTGTTTTTAGTCCAGATTTGCAACTTACCGTGTGCCGAAACAGGTAAATAGATCGTCCTTGGAACAATTCAAACTTTAAGACACACCTTTTCCCGCATAACACATGCCCGGTGCATCGGTAGCAACGTCAGCTGCATATCATTAGTTGGGAATCCTCATACAAAAATGTATATAATCAGGGCACATACGTTCAGCGGGGGGGGGGGGGGGAAATGCAATAGGATATAAATATAAATAATTGGGTGCTACTGGTTTTGTAGTGAACACATGTTGACGTGCATGACTACTACAGTAGTTTATGAACAAGATCTAGTATTTGAGAGTGATGGCCAGCTTTAAGGACCTCACTAATTCTAAATAATTATGCGCAAGTAAAAATATAGGCGACCCAAGATACAGGTTATTTATTCTGTACACTACAGATTTATAAAATAATGGACACTGTATGCGATGGATATGGCATTCCGCGTCGTAACCGAGGAGTAGTAGTAAGTGTGAGCCAGAACCTTGGTGGTGGTGGTTGTGTACTAGGGCAAGGCAGGCGTTGAAATCCACATTGCCTCAATGAGGTCTTGAGAGAGATTTAACCCTTTGCACGCTAGCGGCAGATATGATCACTTTTGCAAACAGCATAGAGCCTGATCAGACGGAACAGAATGTGCCTTCTGATCAGGCTTTGTGCTGTTTGCCTATTCAGATAGTGTAGCTAAAGCACTTGGCTGAATAGCAAACAACATAGATCTTGATCAGACACGGCGGTACGCCGCGGTTGATCTGGATCTATGGTGTTTGCAAATGTGATTTTATTTACTCAGCATGGCAAAGATATAAACTACTATTGGGATGAATTAAAATCATTGTCTGGCATTTTTGATGATAATCTGCAGGTTCAGCTTCCCAATGTTTCTTGTAATCAATCCTGTGTGTAGATAGCCTACAAGATAATTTTAATTAGCTCCAAGTTTTATCATTTGGCACATTTATGGAGCAGAAAAAACTGGGAGTTCTTAATTAGCAACTTCCTGTGTGTTAACAACATGATACTCATTAATTATACTAATTGGTGACTCTTATCTTAATCACTTAATTAGTGCTGGTGTCTGGCTTTGGCAAAAAAAAATTTGTTTATGAAAGGCATATTTTTTTTATTTATTAAAGGCACAAATTTGTGTTCCTAGAATGTGTTGTACACCGAGATATTCTAAAAGATGACATTAACTCTCTCATAATTTCCATTTTTCAGCAATACCGTATTCAGATTTTATATACCGGATATTCCTGGTTATAAGCGGACCTTTCTCTCATCCAGATATGTGATGAAAGTAATAAGTCCCAGAAACAAGCAAAAAATTATTCTGGAAAAAAATTGAATTTTTTTTTTAATTTGTTGGAACTGTTTATTTGATTTATTTGTTCTAATATAACATTTGTCTGGATAATTATTTACATTATAAGCTATAGATAAAGCTGATATACAAACTCAACCAGATATCTGGTGGAAGTCATGATAGCTCAGTGGTAGCATGTTCGCTGCATGTGCAAAAGACCAGGAGTTCGAGCCCCGCTGGAGCCGTTACGATTGTGCCCTTAGGCAAGGCATTTAAATTCCACATGCCTCTTCTCCCTCCCTCGTGGCGATGGATTCCATCAGGAATGAGGTCTCAAGAGTGATTAATATAAGTTATAAGAACTTGCTTCGCCAGCAAGTTAAAATAATTAAATTTGTATAAACTAACCAGATATCTCAATTTGAGCCAAGTTTCATTAAAAAATGAGAGTAGATTATCTCCCTTCATGAATTGTATTACAAATTTAATATGTTTGTAAATGATGGTTTATTAGGATATATTTTATTTACTTTTGAATATTTGAATATAGTATTATTTTTACCGTTGACGAAAATAAATGCATACAGTGGCTTTAAATACTGTATGAAGACATCACCGGGGGGTGGGGGAGGAGGGGGCGAGGGTATATATGCTCAATCATCACCATTGTGGCCGAGTGGTTACTGTGGTCGTTCATTGACTTCAAATCACTTGCCTCTAACTGCTGTAGGAAGCTATCCCTGTTTCTACCTGGGTACCTACCTGTCCGTGCCTGAAATATTGCTCTGAGGGGCACCCAGCATCTTCCTCCACGAAGCTGGAGAGTTGCCATATGACCTAAGCTGTTGGTGCGACTTTAAACTCACAAAACAAACAAACAAACAAACAATAAAATTGATGATCTTTTTACATATGCAATAAGAAATGGCCTGATAGATTTATTCTGTTGATATTGGTTGATTATGTTTACTTTAAGGGATATATTTACACAGTGCCTTTAAAAAATGTTTGCTTTCTCAGAATCTCTTCAAACTTTGTACATTGTTAGTTTTAACTATTTGGATGAAAATAAAAACATAAAAATGATATATGTCACCGAATTTGTTTTTGTAATATCACATCCAGGGATCGCAGGTTCGATCCCCGTCCATAATATAATTAACCCTAATAAAATTAACAGTCTTTCAGCTGGGACTTTAAGCTGAGGTCTTGGCACGTAAAAGAACCAGAGGAGATTCTGGAATCTGGTCTGTATCATTGCACTATCCTCCAAAAACCTAAAATGACTAATGTCTTCAGGGGCTCATATGGGCAACCGGTAGCGACGATAAATAAACGTAAAACACACACAAATGCAATATCACATGGTGGTTTTGTGCAGTTTTTGCACAATAATATATAAGGTGTAAACATGTCATAATGTCAAATATATCACATGTTTGATGAAAATAATTATGTTGTTTGAATGAGTTTATTGCAAAGCTATATAATTATATTCTTTATCGAATTAAACAATAATTTATATGCAATTTTTCGGTAAATTTGTGAAATAAGCTGTTTTAGTACATCTCGGAAACACATAACGTTACACATATTTATGAATAATATATCACTTTTTTAACATTTAAATTTAAAATTGCTTCAATTCTAAAACCCAGAAATTTATTAAACTTTCTATCTACACTATGATAAACATTTTACGAAGATGAAGATAAAAATTGGGGTCACCGACCAAGTTTTAGTACAATATTTACTTTTTTCATGCCCTCAAAATCGTCATTTTTTCATGAAAAAAATCATATTTTTTCTCAATTGCAGCAAATTCATGTAATATAAGCAAGCTGTATAAGAGTTTATGGTACTGTATACTGTACTTTCACAACGTCTCTAAGCGAACCTCGTTCTCACTGGCAATATTCAAAACTGTTTGTCCGAGCACTGTGACATTCGATGCTTGAATCTGCTGTAAATCAGGGAGAATCCTCTGTTGTAGGTGCAATGTACAACCGCGCCATTCTGCTAGCCGAACAGATCTTTTTAATTTATTTTACGCCGAGAAATCGACCTTTAGATTTCATTATTTTTATGGGTGTCAGCATAAAATATGCACGTCGTTAGAATTTTCATTTGTAACCATGATTAAATGTAAGACGGGTTACTCACATGCCCCTCCAACCCCACCAAGTATAATAAATTATAATAAAACCAAACAACACTTACTCAATTTCTTGTTCTAACCCCAGCCAGCATCAGCATTTATAAACACAAATGTTGAACTCATTACATGCTGGGTAAAATAAAGGCTATAAATAGTTCAAATAATTGTAGCATACAACAATTCAGCAATGTGTATTATTGTTTCGTCCAGTTTAGTGGAAAACGATACTAAGCAGTCACCTTTCCAGCGGCTGGCAACGTCACTGTCAACAATTACATATTTGCATTAACAATAAGAACTGTTCTAATGCTTCAAAAACTTGCATACTGTTTCCTGAGGTTGTTCCCTGCCCCCCTAACAAGTTCCACCCCCAAGAGTGACCTTGAACATGAATTTTGGCCAAAACTAGTTTCTTTATTTCGCTGAACCAACACAGTCGATCATTTGTTGCGAAACACCAGTAGGGCGGTAACCTTATCTGTCTGTAACTGCAAACCCTCTAAAATGTTCATGGAATTTAATTAGAATTGTATCATTATGAAAGTCCACGACATATTTGACACTTACTCTGATCACTAGTGTATAATGAGTTAACCCATTCAACACCAAGTAACTCACATGGACTGGTCCATGATATTCATAAACCAATAAATGAATCAGAAAATCACATTTGGACAAGTTGATTTATCAAAATGGGTAATTATGTCTAAAAATAATCATATCACTGGCAAAAAGTGCAGATCCTGATGAGACGGCTCGTTACGAGCCGGCTCATCTGGATCTACACTTTTTGTAAGCCTATTTAGAGGTCTGTGGTGTTGAAAGGGTTAAAGTCTGATTCCAGTTCAAAATAATGAAATTCTACTATTGGAAGGACGACAGATTACCTGGAGAAAAATTTCTGTCAGATTTGGTGAAATGTCATATAGATTTGTATACACTTGTATGCCTGTCTGTACATTTAAAATTTCAAAAAGACTGTCTCAGTCAAAATAAAATTCTAACATAACTTGATATTTTGTTCCTATAAACAAAGAACAAATCTACTATTGTTAAATCTGCAATAAACAACGGCTACAGCCGGTCTATTTGATGGCTGTTGAATTTTGTTCCCCTGTAAAAAAATTAAATATGAATGAAAATCGTGCGACGTAAATAAATCGTAGTAAAATATCGGGAATTGAATACAGCGATTGGGCAGGATTTGTAGTGTTAATGACCACTAGCTATACAGGATTTATAGTGTTGATTATTTTCAGTGCCACTGGAATACAGAAAGTATTTTACAGCGGGGTAGTTTGTAAAGCCCAGACAAATAACAGACAAGGAGACAAAATAACATACACAATTATTCGTTTATAGCATTATATTGGGTCATGTTAGAATGGAAATAATATGCGTCTTGCCTACGGCCTGCATGATTATTTCCTACACATCCAAACTCCAAACCATGTTTTATTCGCCAATAAATAATTGAAAGGGAAATATTATTTTTCAGCATTCTTGGAAAGAACGGATTTCATTTACTTTAGAACTTGAGTAATACTGGTTATGTAATGAATACGTTTAAAGTGACATTACATACAGATAAATGGCATTGCTACTACAAATTCTTCCGAAATAAACAGTGTTTTTGGGGTCTAGAAACTCTCAAAAGTGAAAGTAGCGCATCATACAACGGTCAGCTATGCACCTGAATTGACGTTTGTTCTTTATTGGAGTATATGCTAAGCGCCTGCTACCAAGCATTGTAGAGCGGAATTGACGTTTGTTCTTTATTGGAGTATATGCTAAGCGCCTGCTACCAAGCATTGTAGAGCGGAATTGTTTATTGGAGTATATGCTAATTATTTTATAAGCGCCTGCTACCAAGCATTGTAGAGCGGAATTGACGTTTGTTCTTTATTGGAGTATATGCTAAGCGCCCTGCTACCAAGCATTGTAGAGCGGAATTGACGTTTGTTCTTTATTGGAGTATATGCTAAGCACCTGCTACCAAGCATTGTAGAGCGGAATTGACGTTTGTTCTTTATTGGAGTATATGCTAAGCGCCTGCTACCAAGCATTGTAGAGCGGAATTGACGTTTGTTCTTTATTGGAGTATATGCTAAGCGCCTGCTACCAAGCATTGTAGAGCGGAATTGACGTTTGTTCTTTATTGGAGTATATGCTAAGCGCCTGCTACATTGTAGATTATAGAGTGCAATTGTTTATTTTGGAGAAGCTGAATTATTAATTTATTAAAATTTTACTATGAAAACCCTACTAAACCAAAAAAAACATACAAACTGAAATTTACCTCTTGTCCGGTGACCGTTTGGTTTAGAGGGGATTGACTGTAATATCTTTTTAATTTAATGTATTTTGGGTGTGGCTAAGACTTAGTAAGATATTCAACATGGTACTGCCATTGGTCCAATTCAAAATGGCCGACTTGTTACTATAGATAGTTTGCACTTAGCACTTTGTAGTTGCGATACAGTTTCACCTATCATCATGAGATGCAGCACAAGCATATAGGTCATTGGGACATAAGCATATATGTCATTGGGACACAAGCATATAGGTCATTGGGACATAAGCATATATGTCATTGGGACACAAGCATATAGGTCATTGGGACATAAGCATATATGTCATTGGGACATAAGCATATATGTCATTGGGATATAAGCATATATGTCATTGGGACATAAGCATATATGTCATTGGGACATAAGCATACATGTCATTGGGACATAAGCATATATGTCATTGGGACATAAGCATATAGGTCATTGGGACATATGCATATATGTCATTGGGACATAAGCATATATGTCATTGGGACATAAGCATATAGGTCATTGGGACATAAGCATATATGTCATTGGGTCACAAGCATATATGTCATTGGGACACAGTCATATTGGTCATTGGGACACAGTCATGCCTATGCCAAATATATATATTGTTTGATATAAGATTGGCGACTTGTTGCTATAAATCGTTTGTATTTACCATGTTCACTTCACATATCTGTATAAAATTCTCATGGTTTACACATCAAGATGGCCGACTTGTTACCATAATTACTTTGTATTTATCACATTCACTTCAGATATCTGCATGAAATTTCTCGTGTTGAAACACACATCAAGATGGCCGACTTGTTACCATAATTACTTCGTATTTATCACATTCACTTCAGACATCTGATTGAAAATGTTCATGGCCTTTGAGGGTATTGACACACATATCAAGATGGCGGCCTTTTTACTATAAATAGATTTGTGGATTTATCAATTTGTTTGTGGCGAAATCTCTTTTCTTTTATGAATTTATAAACAGTTAAAACTCTGTTTCCCCCAAAAATGAAATTTGTGTTACTGCCCCTGTTCCCTCAATTTGAGGGTTCGTTGCGACACTATTGTATCTCTTTATTTAAGTATGTATGAACGTAAGTCGTGATAACGCAGTGGTAGCGCGTTTGCTTCAGATGCGAAAGGTCCGGTGTTCGAGACTCACTGGAGCCATTACGATTGTGCCCTTAGCCAAGGCATTTAATTCCATGTTGCCTCTTCTCTCCATCGTGGTGATGGATTCCATCAGAAATGAGGTCTCGAGAGTGATTACTATAAGTTGTAAGAACTTGTTTCGCAATCGAGCTAAAATAAATTTGTATAAACTATTTATGAACTTACAATAATCTTGCGACGAACACTTGACTAGAATACTAATATTGCAATAACTCTTGATTCGTAATAAATACTGGTAAATCATTTTAAGATTTCTTAATTTTTGGAAATACAAAATGGCCATTGCAGAGATATGATTGATTTATATAATGCTGTTTTATCTGTTGACTTCATTTTCGGAGTATTGATAATATGAAGTTGGTATTCATTAAATATAGCCTAATCTCCAACAATACTCATTTAATCTCATGATTGAGAGCTTGTTTCTCTGGGTTGAATAAATATTTGGAAAAAATTCCATTAGCCTTTTAGATGGCTTTCACCATTATTAATCAGTTATTTATCAGTGTTAATAGCTATGTACTCCGAGAGGTTTTGTGTATACATGAACTTAATTAGAAATTTTTATTATTTATATTAAAACTGAAACCAATTAAGAGGATGCATTACTTGGTTATAGGATACCTTCAAGGCAATAATTGGCGATAATTAAAATTGGTTTGATAAGCCAAATAAATCATGATTTTGTACATTACTTTTAATATTAGTTTTTATTTGTATGCTTTTCCAATGAAATATAGAAATTTATCGGGGAAATAAACTGTGTTATTCCACTGCTTTCAAGTATTTTATTTCTCACATGCAGTACCTAGCTGTTGAAATGTTGTCAATGTGAAAGTTATCAGGTTCAAACTGTCACTGACATCATTAATGATGTCTTTTATGACATCATTAATGGTTGTCTAAACATATGTTCTAGCATCATTTAGCGCACGGTTGCATCAATATCTGTCATAGTAACACTCTTCAGCCTAAAATAAAAAGAACATTTGTCTGTCTGTCTGTCTGTCTGTCTGTCTGTCTGTCTGTCTGTCTGCCTGTCTGCCTGCCTGCCTGCCTGCCTGCCTGCCTGCCTGCCTGCCTGCCTGCCTGCCTGCCTGCCTGCCTGCCTGCCTGCCTGCCTGCCTGCCTGCCTGCCTGCCTGTCTGTCTGTCTGTCATAAATCTAAGATATAAATGTGTGTGTTTTACATTTATTTATCATCGCTACCTGTTGCCCATATGAGTGACGCCTCCTGAAAAGATCAATTATTTTAGCTTATTGGAGGATAGTGCAATGATACAGAAATGACCACATTTAACGCTTTCATCCGAACCAACGAGAGTGATTAATATTAGTTTTTTAAAAAAAGAATACATATAGCCACTCTAGAGTATCCTCTGGTTCTTTTACGTGCACGGTGTACAGCACCGACACAAGACCTCAGTTTAACGTCCCATCTGAATGACTGTTAATTTTATTAAGGTCAGATGGGGGATCGAACCTGCGATCCCTGGATTACCAGTCTAACATGTTAATCACTGGACTACAGATCCGGCTGCAGAGATATAAATGGCTTAGCCTTTCAACATTTTGAAATGCAGACGTTTGCTTATTTGCTCTTTGTTGTGTAAAAACAGGTTTTCTTGCTCATTACATTTGAGGTTGGGTTGGGTGGGAGGGTGTGATCTATGTCTGAAATCAAACATCTAGATTATATTATTTTCACATTGAATGACAAAAAGGAAAAATTGAATTAAACTGCAAAGAAATATGCGCCCTAGATAGGACAGAATTTTCATTGAAGTGCTTTTGTTTCAACATGCAAAAGATAATTGCTGAAATTCCCGTTTATTTAGCCTGTTGTTAGATTAAAGTTAGATAAGAACCCAAACTAAATTTGATTTATTAACATTCATTAAGCTTTATGGATGATTTGGCTAAATTCCATGAATTTGTAAGTGCTTGAAATTAAATAACAATGTTGGACATGAAATCTTATCTACCGTAATATGTCTATTAACAGAACCTCCAACGAGTGGAAATCTCACTACGAAAAGAAAGATTTTCTTTCCCAGACTATCTAACTCTTAATACTTTCCCACATAGAGATACATAGGCTTATATGCTACTTTGTTGCTTAGATATGAATTTTAGCCTATTTTTTGACGTTATTTGCTCACCACAATACAGTCTACCACCCAGGTTATTTGCAAACCACAATACTGTCTACCACCCAGGTTGATATGCTGTGTTTTCCAGTCTGATATTACATTTGCTGGTTTGATACGGTAACAAGTCAGAAAAAGTATCATAACTAGTTCCTGAGAAATATCGCATGCACACTCGGTGCTAGTTTGTTTATTTTCTGTAGCATCCCAGTGTGTCAAATTTCACAGATAACAGATGTTTGTAGTTTCGTGGTAATATTTGAATTGGTTTTCGTGTATCAAATTCAGTAATTGTGATAATTGAATAACGGAGAGCATGTTTCGATTATTAAATGTTCAAATTCACATCAAAGTAATAAAGACATTATTGCGTGGCTAGCAACATATCAACCTAGGTAGTGACCCTCGGTAACTTGATATCAGCCTTCGACTTTCTGTATCTTCATACATGCGACTGCCATCTTTCTACCTATCATAATCAGTTGATAAGTAGTCAACATCAGATGGTTTTTAGCTCACCAGAGCAAAGGTCATGTGAAGTATTGTTTTCACAATGTGTCTTTCAGTCGGCTGTTGTCTTCCCTGAACATTTTCAAACGTCTTCTCCTCTGTAACCATTGGGTCTGTAGCCACGATTTATAGTCATGATACTCGGATAAGCTTTATGGATGATTTTGCTAAATTCCATGAATTTGTAAGTGCTTGAAATTAAATAAAAATGTTGGACATGAAATCTTATCTACCGTAATATGTCTATTAACAGAACCTCCAACGAGTGGAAATCTCACTACGAAAAGAAAGATCGTAATTGTTTTAAAATCATGTCATTATGTAATCCAAGATGGCCACTATCTAAAAATAGTAATGATTTGTAAATATATTCTCCTCACAAACTGCCAACTGGATTTTGATGAATCTTGGTAGGAATGATCATTGCACAATGCTCTTTCAAAGTTGTTAAACAGGTGAGTCTGGGGTTAGAAATGATTCAGGTGAGCGATACAGGAAGGTTATGGTCCTCTTGTTTAATATATGTTCCGCTTTACAATTGCTTTTCTCCCACGTTTACCTGAATGATTAAAATTTATATTGTTTCTGCGAATTCTTCAGGTTTGAATTCCAACAAATATAGGTGTGTGTCTGTCTATACCAGGTTCTGTTACCTTTTTATTGATCGCCGGCCCAGCTTTCTGCCGGCGACTATATTTGATACGCTGCAGGAGTGTCATATGATAGGGAGCAACATTAAAATTGGCAAACGTCAAAAAAGTTTGCAAAATTTAAACAAAGCAATTTTACGTTACAATTGCATAGAAATAATACTTTTAAAGAGAATATGCGATTGGCTGCTTAGAACAAATATGTGTGATGCATGTGAAAAACAGATAAAATGTTACATTATGAAAACCTAATAATAGCTGATCCCTAGGACAAGGCATTAAAAACTGAGATTAATAAAGTAATCAGAAATGTGACTAAATGGAATTTTTGTCATATTGTACATAATGAAGCATTTTAAAATGTTTTTCTTCATACGGATAATTTTGTGTGTATGGTTCTTGATATATTTCTTATTTTTACTTTTAAGATAAACATGTTCCTTCAAATAACAATATATCCCTATAAATGAATATAGCTTCATATCACTTCATTGGGAGGCTATATGTAGCAGCCTGGCTAGCTCAGTGGGTAGGGTGTTTGCCCTGTAAGCGAAAGATCCTGGGTTCGAACACCAGTTTGGTTACCCTGTGACATTTAATTGTTTTACTTATTTAGTTTATGCAAATTTATTTGAGCTCGATTGAGAAACAAATTCTTACAACTTATATTAATCACTCTCGATACCTCATTCCTGATGGAATACATCGCCACGAGGGAGAGAGAAGAGCTAACGTGGAATTTAAATGACTTGCCTAAGAGCACACTCGTTACAGCTCCAGTGGTGCGCAAACTCCGGGCCTTTCACATCTGAAGCGAACGCGCTACCACTGCGCTATGATGACTTCCCTTTTTATTTATTTATTTATTCTTCTCATTTTCAAAATAAACATTCGACATAAATAATTTTAAAATACAATGTTTGTGATACTATGTTCATTTTAACCCTTTCAACCCCACAGGCCTCTAAATAGGCTTATGAAAAGTGTAGATCCAGATGAGCCGGCTCGTAACGAGCCGTCTCATCAGGATCTGCACTTTTTTGCCAGTAATAATTATTACTATTTTTAGATAAAATTACCCATTTTGATAAATGAACTGGTCCAAATGTAATTTTCTTATTAATTTATTGGTCTAAAAATAGCATGCACCAGTCCATGTCAGTTACTTGGGGTTGAATGGGTTAATACCTCTTGTTGTCTCTTTATGCATAGGATATAAGACGATAACGATCCAATATGTAAAATATTGGACTGTGTGAGGCGCACCGAAGACAGTACCAATATTTACCCATATTGGATTCGTTTGAGGCTTATATCTTACTTAAAACACACACTTGTGGAAGTCATGATAGCGCAGTGGATGATGCGCGTTCGCTTCAGGTGCGAAAGGTCTGGAGTTCGAGCCCCACTGGAGCCGTTACGATTGTGTCCTTAAGCAAGGCATTTAAATTCCACGTTCTCTCTCCCTCGTGGTGATGGATTCCATCAGGAATGAGGTCTCGAGAGTGATTAATATAAGTTGAAAGAACTTGTTTCGCCATCGAGCTAAAATAAATTTGTATAAACTATTAAAACACACACTTTTGTAACAAGATCCTACTAATTAAAATTGTAAATTTCGTACATTTAAGGGTAGGATTGAATATAATACTCTGGCCTTTTGACAGCAGTCCAATATTATTAATAATGGACTGCAAGCACAAAGGTATGACGTCACGACAGTGTTTTAAATAATATTATTTCAACTTCCTGCCTCAATAGTATACAACAAGATTTCACATGTAACTCGATGCTTTACAGCAACCTTTTACTTGTTTAAATTGATTCAAAAACGTTCTATTAGCATGTGCACCTATTAGCATTTACACATGTTTCATTGGAGAACATTCCTTGTTTTCATTGACCAATCAGTAAGTTCTTTGGTATCATTGACCAATCAGTAAGTTCTTTGGTATCATTGACCAATCAGTAAGTTCACTGCTATCATTGACCAATCAGTAAGTTTACTGTTATCATTGACCAATCAGTAAGTTCACCGTTATCATTGACCAATCAGTAAGTTCACTGCTATCATTGACCAATCAGTAAGTTTACTGTTATTATCATTGACCAATCAGTAAGTTCACCGTTATCATTAACCAATCAGTAAGTTCACCGCTATCATTGACCAATCAGTAAGTTCACCGTTATCATTGACCAATCAATAAGTTCACTGCTATCATTGACCAATCAGTAAGTTCACCGTTATCATTGACCAATCAGTAAGTTCACTGTTAGCATTGACCAATCAGTAAGTTCACCGTTATCATTGACCAATCAGTAAGTTCACTGCTATCCTTGACCAATCAGTAAGTTCACTGTTATCATTGACCAATCAGTAAGTTCACTGCTATCCTTGACCAATCAGTAAGTTCACTGCTATCCTTGACCAATCAGTAAGTTCACTGTTATCATTGACCAATCAGTAAGTACATTGTTATCATTGACCAATCAGTAAGTTCACTGTTATCATTGACCAATCAGTAAGTACACTGTTATCATTGACCAATCAGTAAGTTTACTGTTATCCCTGACCAATCAGTAAGTTCACTGCTATCCTTGACCAATCAGTAAGTTCATTGTTATCATTGACCAATCAGTAAGTTCACTGCTATCCTTGACCAATCAGTAAGTTCACTGCTATCCTTGACCAATCAGTAAGTTCACTGTTATCATTGACCAATCAGTAAGTACATTGTTATCATTGACCAATCAGTAAGTTTACTGTTATCATTGACCAATCAATAAGTTCACTGTTATCATTCACAGGGATTCGGCACGTTTGGGGGTACTAGTATATATATTTAAGTACAGGGATTCTACTCTGTGGGATGTCAGATTTTGCATCGATCAGTAAAATGGCCCTATCTGAAACAATTTTGTACAAATCTGTCCAAATATAACGCCTATCCCGAGTCGTTATATTGTTCTTCAAATAAAACACAACTTTAAGCTGCGTGCATGTATACTTTGCAAACAATTGCCACAGACATTGGCCATAGCAGGTCACAATTCCATACTAGGACACGGGTTCTGTCAGCAACAACAAAAAATCTTCGACGGGAGAGTTTTAACAGTGTTAACCTTATCAATAAAATGTGTTTCCACTAACGTGTAGGTTTATTCGTAAAAAATGTACGTCAAAAAGAGATTTCGTAGAATTTTTCAATTTGTTTTGGAAATGTCTCAAGTGGCGCAGTTCATGTTGAAATGAGCGTTCTGATGGGATTATTAGAATGTAATTAGATGTTGTTTTTTTTTATGAAGAATATCATAATTTTATTTTACCCATTCATAGTCATCTCTTGTATATAAATAATAAGGTATTAATGATTTTTACTAAAAAAAGTAATCTTCAAAATTCTATTATATTTAACTTCCGGTTTACTTTCGCCCAGCCTGGCAGTTTCTACCCTGCACCAATCGGGAAACCATTCAGTCACCGGAGATTACTTTTTTTCAACGCGAACTGCGCCGCTTGAGAAATTTTCAAAACAAATTGAAAAATTCTACAAAATCTATTTTTGACGTACATTTTTGCCGAATAAACCTACACATTAGTGGAAACACATTTTATTGATAATTTTATTCATTGTTAAAACTCTCCCGTCGAAGATTTTTTTTGGGTTGCTGACAGAACCTGTGTCCTAGTATGGAAATGTGACCTGCTATGGCCAATGTCTGTGGCAATTGTTTGCAAAGTATACATGCATGCAGCTTAAAGTTGTGTTTTATTTGAAGAACAATATAAAGACTCGGGATAGGCGTTATATTTGGACAGATTTATACAAAATTGTTTCAGATAGGGCCATTTTACTGATCGATGCGAAATCTGACATCCCACAGAGTAGAATCCCTGTACTTAAATATATATACTAGTACCTCCAAACGTGCCGAATCCCTGTGTTATCATTGACCAATGAGAGATATTGCTAGCTCTCTATTTCCTCCCTTGGCAAATAAAGTCTGATTTATCCCAACATGTAGATAGGTCCATTTAGTTGGAATCCTTTCTTTTTACTGTTGTGCCCTAACCAGATGTTGCAGTATAATAAATGTGATTTTATTAAAATTGTGTTAATTAACTGATAACATTGTTTTACAAATAAGTACCCAATGCATATACTGTAGCAGATCTGTGGAGATATAGTAATTTAATAATTATAAGCAGCGGAAATAGAATAACTTTGCTAGCATATTGTGCAAAGGAAACAATGGTAAAAACAGAGGAAAATACTTAATAGGACCTATCCACTTTTAGGGAGTATTCAAGGGCAGTAACTGACCAATGTCTCTTTCATTAGCAGAATAAAATATTTTTTAATTTAATTTGTCATGAAATTATGTAGGTATTGTATTATCTCTGACCATGCAGAAAGAGAATACTGTCTCTGGTTTGTCTCAGGATGTTTCTATGTTGGTCTATGGTGTGTCTCAGGATGTTGGTCTGTGGTTTGTCTCAGGATGTTTCTATGTTGGTCTCTGGTTTGTCTCGGGATGTTTCTATGTTGGTCTATGGTTTGTCTCAGGATGTTTCTATGTTGGTCTCTGGTTTGTCTCAGGATGTTTCTATGGTGGTCTTTGGTTTGTCTCAGGATGTTTCTATGTTGGTCTCTGGTTTGTCTCAGGATGTTTCTATGTTGGTCTATGGTTTGTCTCAGGATGTTTCTATGTTGGTCTCTGGTTTGTCTCGGGATGTTTCTATGTTGGTCTGTGGTTTGTCTTAGGATGTTTCTATGTTGGTCTGTGGTTTGTCTCAGGATGTTTCTATGTTGGTCTGTGGTTTGTCTTAGGATGTTTCTATGTTGGTCTCTGGTTTGTCTCGGGATGTTTCTATGTTGGTCTCTGGTTTGTCTCGGATGTTTCTATGTTAGTCTCTTGTTTGTCTCAGGATGTTTCTATGTTGGTCTATGGTTTGTCTCAGGATGTTTCTATGTTGGTCTCTGGTTTGTCTCAGGATGTTTCTATGTTGGTCTCTGGTTTGTCTCGGGATGTTTCTATGGTGGTCTCTGGTTTGTCTCAGGATGTTTCTATGTTGGTCTCTGGTTTGTCTCGGGATGTTTCTGTGTTGGTCTCTGGTTGTTTTGTGTTGGTCTCAGGTTTGTCTCAGGATGTTTCTATGTTGGTCTCTGGTTTGTCTCGGATGTTTCTATGTTGGTCTCTGGTTAGTCTCAGGATGTTTCTATGTTGGTATCTGGTTTATCTCAGGATGTTTCTGTGTTGGTCTCTGGATGTTTCTATGTTGGTCTCTGGTTTGTCTCAGGATGTTTCTATGTTGGTCTCTGGTTTGTCTCTGGATGTTTCTATGTTGGTCTCTGGTTTGTCTCAGAATGTTTCTATGTTGGTCTCTGATTTGTCTCAGGATGTTGGTCTATGGTTTGTCTCAGGATGTTGGTCTGTGGTTTGTCTCAGGATGTTTCTATGTTGGTCTCTGGTTTGTCTTGGGATGTTTCTATGTTGGTCTCTGGTTTGTCTCAGGATGTTTCTATGTTGGTCTCTGGTTTGTCTCGGGATGTTTCTATGTTGGTCTCTGGTTTGTCTTGGATGTTTCTATGTTGATCTCTGGTTTGTCTCGGATGTTTCTATGTTGGTCTCTGGTTTGTCTCGGATGTTTCTATGTTGGTCTCTGGTTTGTCTCAGGATGTTTCTATGTTGGTCTCTGGTTTGTCTCGAGATGTTTCTATGTTGGTCTCTGGTTTGTCTCGGATGTTTCTATGTTGGTCTCGTTGGTCTCTGGTGTTTGAAGTTGCATTGACAGTTTACATCTTATGTCAACTCTCCAGCAGTTATTGGTGGAGGAAGACACTGGATGCCACTCGGAGCTGAGTATTTAATGCACAGACGGTCACCCAGGAAGAACCACCGACCTACCGCAAGCCAGCTGGATAGCTTCTTCACCTGATTGAATATGACACCTCCAGTGGGATTCAAACTCCTACAGTGGTGAGGTGAATGTGATTTGAAGCCAAACACCTTAACCACTTGGCCACGGAGGCCCCTCTCAGGAAGTATTAGAATATTTGACTGGAATGTCATAAAGTAAACACAATCGGAAATTATTACATCGTTATCTTCTTTTATAAGTTGTTATGTTCTGCAAAGATACAAACTTTGATTGGTTTTAAGTTGATTCAGCCCGGATAATAAATGTCAACAGATCTACGACAAGTCCTTTGACTGTACTTTTATCTTTTAATGTCTGTGCGGAGTCACCAGCGTTGATCTTGATTACCGTCCATACTCCTCTATAAGAACATCTCACCTATAAGAACATCTCATCTATAAGAACATCTCATCTCTATAAGAACATCTCCTCTATAAGAACATCTCCTCTATAAGAACATCTCTATAAGAACATCTTATCTATAAGAACATTTCCTCTATAAGAACATCTCACCTATAAGAACATCTCATCTATAAGAACATCTCATCTATAAGAACATCTCCTCTATAAGAACATCTCCTCTATAAGAACATCTCCTCTATAAGAACATCTCCTCTATAAGAACATCTCATCTATAAGAACATCTCCTCTATAAGAACATCTCACCTATAAGAACATCTCATCTATAAGAACCACTCATCTACAAGAACATCTCCTCTATAAGAACATCTCCTCTATAAGAACATCTCATCTATAAGAACATCTCCTCTATAAGAACATCTCTATAAGAACATCTCCTCTATAAGAACATCTCTATAAGAACATCTCATCTATAAGAACATCTCCTCTATAAGAACATCTCACCTATAAGAACATCTCATCTATAAGAACATCTCATCTATAAGAACATCTCCTCTATAAGAACATCTCCTCTATAAGAACATCTCCTCTATAAGAACATCTCTATAAGAACATCTCATCTATAAGAACATCTCCTCTATAAGAACATCTCACCTATAAGAACATCTCATCTATAAGAACATCTCATCTATAAGAACATCTCCTCTATAAGAACATCTCCTCTATAAGAACATCTCCTCTATAAGAACATCTCTCTAAGAACATCTCCTCTATAAGAACATCTCCTCTATAAGAACATCTCTATAAGAACATCTCCTCTATAAGAACATCTCATCTATAAGAACATCTCCTCTATAAGAACATCTCCTCTATAAGAACATCTCCTCTATAAGAACATCCTCTATAAGAACACTCATCTATAAGAACATCTCCTCTATAAGAACATCTCATCTATAAGAACATCTCATCTATAAGAACATCTCATCTATAAGAACATCTCCTCTATAAGAACATCTCCTCTATAAGAACATCTCTCTATAAGAACATCTCCTCTATAAGAACATCTCCTCTATAAGAACATCTCCTCTATAAGAACATCCTCTATAAGAACATCTCCTCTAAGAACACTCTATAAGAACATCTCCTCTATAAGAACATCTCCTCTATAAGAACATCTCATCTATAAGAACATCTCCTCTATAAGAACATCTCCTCTATAAGAACATCTCATCTATAAGAACATCTCATCTATAAGAACATCTCCTCTAAAGAACATCTCCTCTATAAGAACATCTCCTCTATAAGAACATCTCCTCTATAAGAAATCTCCTCTATAAGAACATCTCATCTATAAGAACATCTCCCTATAAGAACATCTCTATAAGAACATCTCCTCTATAAGAACTCATAAGAACATCTCCTCTATAAGAACATCTCCTCTATAAGAACACCCAAAAATCCATCTATAAGAACATCTCCCAAAAACACTCTATAAAACATCTCCTCTATAAGAACATCTCTATAAGAACATCTCATCTATAAGAACATCTCCTCTATAAGAACATCTCACCTATAAGAACATCTCATCTATAAGAACATCTCATCTAAGAACATCTCCTCTATAAGAACATCTCCTCTATAAGAACATCTCCTCTATAAGAACATCTCTATAAGAACATCTCATCTATAAGAACATCTCCTCTATAAGAACATCTCTATAAGAACATCTCATCTATAAGAACATTCATCTATAAGAACATCTCCTCTATAAGAACATCTCCTCTATAAGAACATCTCCTCTATAAGATGATCTCATCTATAAGAACATCTCCTCTATAAGAACATCTCCTCTATAAGAACATCTCTATAAGAACATCTCATCTATAAGAACATTCCTCTATAAGAACATCTCCTCTATAAGAACATCTCCTCTATAAGAACATCTCCTCTATAAGAACATCTCCTCTATAAGAACATCTCCTCTATAAGAACATCCTCTATAAAACATCCTCTATAAGACATCTCTCTATAAGAACATCTCCCTATAAGAACATCTCCAAAACATCTCCTCTATAAGAAAACTCCTCTATAAGAACATCCCTCTATAAGAACATCCCAAAAACACCAAAAACACCAAAACACCTCTATAAGAACATCTCATCTATAAGAACATCTCCTCTATAAGAACATCTCTATAAGAACATCTCCTCTATAAGAACATCCCTCTATAAGAACATCTCATCTATAAGAACATCTCCTCTATAAGAACATCTCATCTATAAGAACATCTCATCTATAAGAACATCTCATCTATAAGAACATCTCCTCTATAAGACATCTCCTCTATAAGAACATCTCCTCTATAAGAACACCATAAAACACTCATCTATAAGAACATCTCATCTATAAGAACATCTCCTCTATAAGAACATCCCTCTATAAGAAACTCCTCTATAAGAACATCTCATCTATAAGAACATTCCTCTATAAGAACATCTCCTCTATAAGAATAACTCCTCTAAAAGAACATCTCCTCTATAAGAACATCTCCTCTATAAGAACATCTCATCTATAAGAACATCTCCTCTATAAGAACATCTCCTCTATAAGAACATCTCCTCTATAAGAAACCAAAAACACCACAAAAACACCACAAAAACACCCCAAAAACACCAAAAACCCCAAAAACACCCAAAAACACCAAAAACACCCAAAAAACCCAAAAACACCAAAAACACCCAAAACACCATCTATAAGAACATCTCCTCATAAGAACATCTCCTCAAGAACATCTCCTCTATAAGAACATCTCAAAACACCACAAAAACACCACAAAAACACCCAAAAACACCAAACACCCCAAAAACACCCAAAACACCCCAAAACCCCCAAAAACACCACAAAAACACCACAAAAACACCCCAAAAAAACCCCAAAAACACCCCAAAAACACCCCAAAAACACCCCCAAAAACACCAAAAACAACCCAAAAACACCACAAAAACACCACAAAAACACCCCATAAGAACATCTCTATAAGAACATCTCCTCTATAAGAACATCTCCTCTATAAGAACATCTCATCTATAAGAACATCTCCTCTATAAGAACATCTCCTCTATAAGACATCTCATCTATAAGAACATCCATCTATAAGAACATCTCATCTATAGAACATCTCCTCTATAAGACCATCTCCTCTATAAGAACATCTCCTCTATAAGAACATCTCTATAACATCTCATTAGAACATCTCATCTATAAGACATCTCATCTAAGAACATCCTCTATAAACATCCTCTATAAGACATCTCCTCTAAAGACATCTCTATAAGAACATCTCCTCTATAAGAACATCTCATCTATAAGAACATCTCCTCTATAAGAACATCTCCTCTATAAGAATAACTCCTCTATAAGAACATCTCATCTATAAGAACATCTCATCTATAAGAACATCTCGCCTATAAGAACATCTCCTATAAGAACATCTCTCTATAAGAACATCTCCTCTATAAGAACATCTCATCTATAAGAACATCTCCTCTATAAGAACATCTCTATAAGAACATCTCCTCTATAAGAACATATCCGCTATAAGAACATCTCACCTATAAGAACATCTCACCTATAAGAACAACTCATCTATAAGAACATCTCATCTATAAGAACATCTCCTCTATAAGAACATCTCCTCTATAAGAACATCTCCTCTATAAGAACATCTCATCTATAAGAACATCTCCTCTATAAGAACATCTCCTATAAGAACATCTCCTCTATAAGAACATCTCTCTATAAGAACATCTCCTCTATAAGAACATCTCCTCTATAAGAACATCTCATCTATAAGAACATCTCCTCTATAAGAACATCTCTATAAGAACATCTCCTCTATAAGAACATCTCTATAAGAACATCTCATCTATAAGAACATCTCCTCTATAAGAACATCTCACCTATAAGAACATCTCATCTATAAGAACATCTCATCTATAAGAACATCTCCTCTATAAGAACATCTCCTCTATAAGAACATCTCCTCTATAAGAACATCTCCTCTATAAGAACATCTCATCTATAAGAACATCTCCTCTATAAGAACATCTCACCTATAAGAACATCTCATCTATAAGAACATCTCATCTATAAGAACATCTCCTCTATAAGAACATCTCCTCTATAAGAACATCTCCTCTATAAGAACATCTCATCTATAAGAACATCTCCTCTATAAGAACATCTCCTCTATAAGAACATCTCTATAAGAACATCTCCTCTATAAGAACATCTCTATAAGAACATCTCCTCTATAAGAACATCTCCTCTATAAGAACATCTCCTCTATAAGAACATCTCCTCTATAAGAACTACTCATCTATAAGAACATCTCCTCTATAAGAACATCTCATCTATAAGAACATCTCATCTATAAGAACATCTCCTCTATAAGAACATCTCTATAAGAACATCTCCTCTATAAGAACATCTCCTCAAGAACATCTCCTCTATAAGAACATCTCCTCTATAAGAACATCTCTACAAGAACATCTCCTCTATAAGAACATCTCCTCAAGAACATCTCATCTATAAGAACATCTCATCTATAAGAACATCTCATCTATAAGAACATCTCATCTATAAGAACATCTCATCTATAAGAACATCTCCTCAAGACCATCTCCTCTATAAGAACATCTCCTCTATAAGAACATCTCCTCTATAAGAACATCTCACCTATAAGATGATCTCCTCTATAAGAACATCTCCTCTATAAGAACATCTCCTCTATAAGAACATCTCATCTATAAGAACATCTTATCTATAAGAACATCTCCTCTATAGGAACATCTCCTCTATAAGAACATCTCCTCTATAAGAACATCTCACCTATAAGAACATCTCCTCTATAAGAACATCTCATCTATAAGAACATCTCCTCTATAAGAACATCTCCTCTATAAGATGATCTCCTCTATAAGATGATCTCGCCTATAAGATGATCTCCTCTATAAGAACATCTCATCTATAAGAACATCTCACCTATAAGACAATCTCGCCTATAAGATGATCTCCTCTATAAGAACATCTCATCTATAAGAACATCTCACCTATAAGACAATCTAGCCTATAAGATGATCTTGCCTATAAGACTATCTCGTCTTATCTATAAGACGATCTCGCCTATAAGACTATCTTGCCTATAAGACTATCTTGCCTATAAGACGACCTTGCCTATAAGACGACCTTGCCTATAAGACTATCTCACCTATAAGACGATCTTGCCTATAAGACGACCCCCCCTACTTTGGTCCAGAAATTGTGGATTTTGGCATGCATGCACTCGCATATAAGTCTGGTTGATAAAATGGACATGAGACACAAGTATAAATTGCATGTTTGGCCAATACAAGTTGATGATATGTTCAGTGTCGGAGTGCTTTTTTTTCTAAAACATAATTATGGATACCATTTAACACATTTTAAAACAAATTCAAAAATAATTAATTTTTTTAAGCACTCACTTATAAGACGGAAAGTCACTTTGGAGGCCATAATTTGGTGGTAAAAAATTGTCTTATAGGCGAGTATGAACGGTAGTCGATATTATAACATTTTTGAAAAATTCAAATCGAACCATATTTCAGAAAGATAACAGGAGCTATAAATATAGCTATTGACCTCCTATCTATGAGTAAGGGGGAATTAAACAAGAGTTGAATCAAGGACAAATTAACAAAAGGGGATACTGCTATAAGGGTTATTTTACATTTGTTATTATGACCTGCTTAAAACTACACCAGGCTGAGAGCTCTGTAAGACTTAGAAACTGCTGATAATTGGTGATAAATTGTTAAATCAGCCAAAACTCGACCTCAAAAGATGTAAATTGTTTAATTTTAACCAGATAAGTTTGAAATGAAGATAAATTTTAAGCGATAACCATATAATGGTGGAATCATGTAAACATCCTGTGATGAATGTTTTTAATTTTGAGCTATTTGTCTACCAGTTCTTTAATCACGTTGAATTAAGGATCTTTAATTTATAAATTTGGTGAGAATAGGAACTTCAGACTTTATGTTTTTTTTTCGTTATCTGTAAATGAAATTCCACCTGATTCTACACTTGGATTACCTTCGTTTCTGTCACTTCAACTGATGCAGCATTTCTGTAAGCATGCATAGAGAGTGTCTGTGGTGGAGCACACAGAATACGGTGTTGTACACAGTGTCCCTAGGTGGAGCACACAGAGTATGGTGTTGTACACAGTGTCCCCAGGTGGAGCACACAGAGTATGGTGTTGTACACAGAGTCCCCAGGTGGAGCACACACAGAATACAGTGTTGTACACAGTGTCCCCAGGTGGAGCACACAGAGTATGGTGTTGTACACAGTGTCCCCAGGTGGAGCACACAGGGTATGGTGTTGTACACAGTGTCCCCAGGTGGAGTACAGGATCCGGTGTTGTACACTGAGTCCCCAGGTGGAGCACACAGAGTACGGTGTTGTACACAGTGTCCTCAGGTGGAGCACACAGAGTACGGTGTTGTACACAGTGTCCCCAGGTGGAGCACACAGAGTACGGTGTTGTACACAGTGTCCCCAGGTGGAGCACACAGAGTACAGTGTTGTACACAGTGTCCCCAGGTTGAGCACACAGAGTACGGTGTTGTACACAGTGTCCTCAGGTGGAGCACACACATGGTACAGTGTTGTACACAGTGTCCTCAGGTGGAGCACACAGAGTATGGTGTTGTACACAGTGTCCCCAGGTGGAGCACACAGAGTACAGTGTTGTACACAGTGTCCCCAGGTGGAGCACACAGAGTACAGTGTTGTACACAGTGTCCCCAGGTGGAGCACACAGAGTACGGTGTTGTACACAGTGTCCTCAGGTGGAGCACACACATGGTACGGTGTTGTACACAGTGTCCCCAGGTGGAGCACACAGAGTATGGTGTTGTACACAGTGTCCCTAGGTGGAGCACACAGAGTATGGTGTTGTACACAGTGTCCCCAGGTGGAGCACACAGAGTACGGTGTTGTACACAGTGTCCCCAGGTGGAGCACACAGAGTATGGTGTTGTACACAGTGTCCCAGGTGGAGCACACAGAGTATGGTGTTGTACACAGTGTCCCCAGGTGGAGCACACAGAGTCTGGTGTTGTACACAGTGTCCCCAGGTGGAGCACACAGAGTATGGTGTTGTACACAGTGTCCCCAGGTGGAGCACACAGAGTATGGTGTTGTACACAGTGTCCCCAGGTGGAGCACACAGAGTACGGTGTTGTACACAGTGTCCCCAGGTGGAGCCCACAGAGTACGGTGTTGTACACAGTGTCCCCAGGTGGAGCACACAGAGTACAGTGTTGTACACAGTGTCCCCAGGTGGAGCACAAAGAGTACAGTGTTGTACACAGTGTCCCCAGGTGGAGCACACAGAGTACGGTGTTGTACACAGTGTCCCCAGGTGGAGCACACAGAGTACAGTGTTGTACACAGTGTCCCCAGGTGGAGCACACAGAGTCTGGTGTTGTACACAGTGTCCTCAGGTGGAGCACACAGAGTATGGTGTTGTACAGTGTCCCCAGGTTGAGCACACAGAGTACGGTGTTGTACACAGTGTCCCCAGGTGGAGCACACAGAGTACAGTGTTGTACACAGTGTCCCCAGGTGGAGCACAAAGAGTACAGTGTTGTACACAGTGTCCCCAGGTGGAGCACACAGAGTACGGTGTTGTACACAGTGTCCCCAGGTGGAGCACACAGAGTACAGTGTTGTACACAGTGTCCCCAGGTGGAGCACACAGAGTATGGTGTTGTACACAGTGTCCCCAGGTGGAGCACAGGATACGGTGGTGTACACAGTGTCCCCAGGTGGAGCACACAGAGTATGGTGTTGTACACAGAGTCCCCAGGTGGAGCACGGGATACGGTGTTGTACACAGTGTCCCCAGGTGGAGCACACAGAGTATGGTGTTGTACACAGAGTCCCCAGGTGGAGCACACAGAGTATGGTGTTGTACACAGTGTCCCCAGGTGGAGCACACAGAGTATGGTGTTGTACACAGAGTCCCCAGGTGGAGCACACAGAGTCTGGTGTTGTACACAGTGTCCCCAGGTGGAGCACACAGAGTACAGTGTTGTACACAGTGTCCCCAGGTGGAGCACACAGAGTATGGTGTTGTACACAGAGTCCCCAGGTGGAGCACACAGAGTACAGTGTTGTACACAGTGTCCCCAGGTGGAGCACACAGAGTCTGGTGTTGTACACAGTGTCCCCAGGTGGAGCACACAGAGTACGGTGTTGTACACAGTGTCCCCAGGTGGAGCACAGGATACGGTGTTGTACACAGTGTCCCCAGGTGGAGCACACAGAGTACAGTGTTGTACACAGTGTCCCCAGGTGGAGCACACAGAGTCTGGTGTTGTACACAGTGTCCCCAGGTGGATCTCACAGAGTACGGTGTTGTACACAGTGTCCCTAGGTGGAGCACACAGAGTATGGTGTTGTACACAGTGTCCCCAGGTGGAGCACACAGAGTATGGTGTTGTACACAGTGTCCCCAGGTGGAGCACACAGAGTACGGTATTGTACACAGTGTCCCCAGGTTGAGCACACAGAGTACAGTGTTGTACACAATGTCCCCAGGTGGAGCTCACACAGAGTACAGTGTTGTACACAGTGTCCCCAGGTGGAGCACACAGAGTATGGTGTTGTACACAATGTCCCCAGGTGGAGCTCACACAGAGTACAGTGTTGTACACAGTGTCCTCAGGTGGAGCACACAGAGTACAGTGTTGTACACAGTGTCCCCAGGTGGAGCACACAGAGTATGGTGTTGTACACAGTGTCCCCAGGTGGAGCACACAGAGTACGGTATTGTACACAGTGTCCCCAGGTTGAGCACACAGAGTACAGTGTTGTACACAATGTCCCCAGGTGGAGCTCACACAGAGTACAGTGTTGTACACAGTGTCCCCAGGTGGAGCACACAGAGTATGGTGTTGTACACAATGTCCCCAGGTGGAGCTCACACAGAGTACAGTGTTGTACACAGTGTCCCCAGGTGGAGCACACAGAGTACAGTGTTGTACACAGTGTCCCCAGGTGGAGCACACAGAGTACAGTGTTGTACACAGTGTCCCCAGGTGGAGCACACAGAGTATGGTGTTGTACACAGTGTCCCCAGGTGGAGCACACAGAGTACAGTGTTGTACACAGTGTCCCCAGGTGGAGCACACAGAGTATGGTGTTGTACACAGTGTCCCCAGGTGGAGCACACAGAGTACGGTATTGTACACAGTGTCCCCAGGTGGAGCTCACAGAGTACGGTGTTGTACACAGAGTCCCCAGGTGGAGCACACACATGGTACAGTGTTGTACACAGTGTCCCCAGGTGGAGCACACAGAGTATGGTGTTGTACACAGTGTCCCCAGGTGGAGCACACAGAGTACGGTGTTGTACACAGTGTCCCCAGGTGGAGCACACAGAGTATGGTGTTGTACACAGAGTCCCCAGGTGGAGCACACAGAGTATGGTGTTGTACACAGTGTCCCCAGGTGGAGCACACAGAGTACTGTGTTGTACACAGAGTCCCCAGGTGGAGCACACCGAGTCTGAGGTAGTAGAACAGAGTTTCTGCAGTTGTGCTACAGAGTCCGGTGATCAGAGAGTCTGCTAAGGTGATGTCCACAGAGTCTTTGTTGGTGCTCACATACTCTGTTGTTGTTGTTGTTGTTGTTGTGCCCAGAGAGACACGTGTGATGTACAGGGGAATTTGTGGTGCACGAGGCCCACATTGGTGCACAGGCAATTCTGCAGTTGTGAGTCTGTTTTTGTTATGGTGTACAGAGAGACACGTGTGATGTACAGGGGATTATGTGGTGGTGGGTGAGGCCCACATTGGTGAACAGGCAATTCTGCAGTTGTGAGTCTGTTGTTGTTATGGTGTACAGAGAGACACGTGTGATGTACAGGGGATTATGTGGTGGTGGGTGAGGCCCACATTGGTGCACAGACAATTCTGCAGTTGTGAGTCTGTTGTGCAGAGTCTGATGTTATTCACAGAGAGTCTGACTTGGTGCCGAGTTAGTCAAGTCTCATGGCAATGTGCAGGAAGTCACTGTGGTGTATAGGGACATAGGAAGTGTACAGCTTACGAATATGGAGGCTTCAATAATGTACACAGAGACTGCGGCTGTGCATAGAAAGTGTACAGTTTACGAATATGGAGGCTTCAATGATGTACACAGAGACTGCGGCTGTGCATAGAAAGTGTACAGTTTACGAATATGGAGGCTTCAATGATGTACACAGAGACTGCGGCTGTGCATAGAAAGTGTACAGTTTACGAATATGGAGGCTTCAATGATGTACACAGAGACTGCGGCTGTGCATAGAAAGTGTACAGTTTACGAATATGGAGGCTTCAATGATGTACACAGAGACTGCGGCTGTGCATAGAAAGTGTACAGTTTACGAATATGGAGGCTTCAATGATGTACACAGAGACTGCGGCTGTGCATAGAAAGTGTACAGTTTACGAATATGGAGGCTTCAATGATGTACACAGAGACTGCGGCTGTGCATAGAAAGTGTACAGTTTACGAATATGGAGGCTTCAATGATGTACACAGAGAATGCGGCTGTGCATAGAAAGTGTACAGTTTACGAATATGGAGGCTTCAATGATGTACACAGAGATTGTGGCTGTGCATAGAAAGTGTACAGCTTAGGAACATGGAGGCTTCATTGATGTACACAGAGTCTGGTTTATACAAATTTATTTCAGCTCAATTGCAGAAAAAGTTTATACTACATTAGATGCATCGCTCTCGATGCCTCATTAGTGACCAGAGGACACCACCACTGTTTTATTACGTAACTCGAACTCACAACCTCTTGGTTATGAGGCAGACACTATATCCATTTCATCAATGAGGCTCCATAGATTTGTGTTCCTGTCTACACCCTGTTTCTTGACACCGTCAGCACATCAATTTTATTGGCCATAACTCTTTACACGCTATTCCAGTGAACAGTCAAATATGGCATGCAATTTCATTAGTATTGTGTCGCTTATGAAATTATTAAATAAATAATGAAAACACATTAATGAATTGTTGTCTGCTACAATTGTTAGAACTATTTATAGCCTTTAATTTACCCAGCATGCAAAGAGTTTTTAAACATTATTTTCTAATAACTAATATATAAAACCTTGTCCCTGCCACAATTTTGGAGACGGATCTGTAATCCAGTGGTTAACATTCTGGACTGGTAATTCAGGGATTCGATCCCCTGTCTGACCCTAATAAAATTAACAGTCTTTCAATTGGGACTTTAAACTGAGGTCTCATGTCGGTGCTGTACACTGTGCACGTAAAAGAACCAGGGGAGACTCTGGAATGGGTCTCTGACTGTATCATTGTACTATCCTCCAAAAATCTAAAATGACTAATCTCTTCAGGAGGCGTCGCTCATATGGACAACTGGTAGCGACGATAAATAAACGTAACACATGCACACAATTTTGGAAAACTATGGATAAATATTATGATGGCCAGGGGTGTGAGATTTGCTCTTTGCTCAACCAATCAGAAAACTTGAGTATGAGCTTGAGATTGGAGACAAGTTTTATAACCTCCAGGCCTTATAAAAATAGTGATATAATTATATTAACCCTTTCCCTCATAGAAGCACCTCTTGAGGCCATTACCAACATACATTGACAATGTAGTAGCCAAACCAATGTTCATAATAAAAGCCAGAATCTCATGTTGTCCCAGTAATATCTATGGAGGTGGGATAGATATGGCTACTACTTATCCACTGCATGATAGCTAAATGGCTGTCGTTTGTGTGGAGTAATTATACTATATTAACCTAAATCTCTATGTTGTCCCAGTAATATCTATGGAGGTGGGATAGATATGGCTACTACTTATCCACTGCATGATAGCTAAATGGCTGTCATTTGTGTGGAGATATAGTAGTATATTAACCTAAATCTCTATGTAGTTCCAGTAATATCTATGTAGGTGGGATAGATATGGCTACTACTTATCCACTGCATGATAGCTAAATGGCTGTCGTTTGTATGGAGATATAATAGTATATTAACCTAAATCTCTATGTAGTTCCAGTAATATCTATGTAGGTGGGATAGATATGGCTACTACTTATCCACTGCATGATAGCTAAATGGCTGTCATTTGTATGGAGATATAATAGTATATTAACCTAAATCTCTATGTAGTCCCAGTAATATCTATGGAGGTGGGATAGATATGGCTACTACTTATCCACTGCATGATAGCTAAATGGCTGTCATTTGTATGGAGATATAATAGTATATTAACCTAAATCTCTATGTAGTCCCAGTAATATCTATGGAGGTGGGATAGATATGGCTACTACTTATCCACTGCATGATAGCTAAATGGCTGTCATTTGTATGGAGATATAATAGTATATTAACCTAAATCTCTATGTAGTCCCAGTAATATCTATGGAGGTGGGATAGATATGGCTACTACTTATCCACTGCATGATAGCTAAATGGCTGTCATTTGTATGGAGATATAATAGTATATTAACCTAAATCTCTATGTAGTCCCAGTAATATCTATGGAGGTGGGATAGATATGGCTACTACTTATCCACTGCATGATAGCTAAATGGCTGTCGTTTGTATGGAGATATAATAGTATATTAACCTAAATCTCCATGTAGTCCCAGTAATATCTATGGAGGTGGGATAGATATGGCTACTACTTATCCACTGCATGATAGCTAAATGGCTGTCGTTTGTATGGAGATATAATAGTATATTAACCTAAATCTCTATGTAGTCCCAGTAATATCTATGGAGGTGTGATAAATATGGCTACTACTTATCCACTGCATGATAGCTAAATGGCTGTCATTTGTATGGAGATATAATAGTATATTAACCTAAATCTCTATGTAGTCCCAGTAATATCTATGGAGGTGGGATAGATATGGCTACTACTTATCCACTGCATGATAGCTAAATGGCTGTCATTTGTATGGAGATATAATAGTATATTAACCTAAATCTCTATGTAGTCCCAGTAATATCTATGGAGGTGGGATAGATATGGCTACTACTTATCCACTGCATGATAGCTAAATGGCTGTCGTTTGTATGGAGATATAATAGTATATTAACCTAAATCTCCATGTAGTCCCAGTAATATCTATGGAGGTGGGATAGATATGGCTACTACTTATCCACTGCATGATAGCTAAATGGCTGTCGTTTGTATGGAGATATAATAGTATATTAACCTAAATCTCCATGTAGTCCCAGTAATATCTATGGAGGTGGGATAGATATGGCTACTACTTATCCACTGCATGATAGCTAAATGGCTGTCGTTTGTATGGAGATATAATAGTATATTAACCTAAATCTCCATGTAGTCCCAGTAATATCTATGGAGGTGGGATAGATATGGCTACTACTTATCCACTGCATGATAGCTAAATGGCTGTCATTTGTATGGAGATATAATAGTATATTAACCTAAATCTCCATGTAGTCCCAGTAATATCTATGGAGGTGGGATAGATATGGCTACTACTTATCCACTGCATGATAGCTAAATGGCTGTCATTTGTATGGAGATATAATAGTATATTAACCTAAATCTCTATGTAGTCCCAGTAATATCTATGGAGGTGGGATAGATATGGCGACTACTTATCCACTGCATGATAGCTAAATGGCTGTCATTTGTATGGAGATATAATAGTATATTAACCTAAATCTCATGTAGTCCCAGTAATATCTATGGAGGTGGGATAGATATGGCTACTACTTATCCACTGCATGATAGCTAAATGGCTGTCATTTGTATGGAGATATAATAGTATATTAACCTAAATCTCTATGTAGTCCCAGTAATATCTATGGAGGTGGGATAGATATGGCTACTACTTATCCACTGCATGATAGCTAAATGGCTGTCGTTTGTATGGAGATATAATAGTATATTAACCTAAATCTCTATGTAGTCCCAGTAATATCTATGGAGGTGGGATAGATATGGCTACTACTTATCCACTGCATGATAGCTAAATGGCTGTCATTTGTATGGAGATATAATAGTATATTAACCTAAATCTCTATGTAGTCCCAGTAATATCTATGGAGGTGGGATAGATATGGCTACTACTTATCCACTGCATGATAGCTAAATGGCTGTCATTTGTATGGAGATATAATAGTATATTAACCTAAATCTCTATGTAGTCCCAGTAATATCTATGGAGGTGGGATAGATATGGCTACTACTTATCCACTGCATGATGGCTAAATGGCTGTCGTTTGTGTGGAGATATAATAGTATATTAACATACATCTCTATGAAGGAAAGGGTTAATGGACATTATACCTGTGTGTATAAAGTGTAGGTGTGTTTACCTCTAGTTTATGAGTCTATGAGTAACAGGGTGTCATTTTGTGTACCAATAAGTGTCATTTTCTGTATCAATTATGTACCACTGAGTGTTAGTTATGTACCACTGAGTGTTAGTTATGTACCACTGAGTGTTAGTTATGTACCACTGAGTGTTAGTTATGTACCATTGAGTGTTAGTTATGTACCACTGAGTGTTAGTTATGTACCATTGAGTGTTAGTTATGTACCACTGAGTGTTAGTTATGTACCACTGAGTGTTAGTTATGTACCACTGAGAGTTAGTTATGTACCAGTTAGTTATGTACCACTGAGTGTTAGTTATGTACTATTGAGTGTTAGTTATGTACCATGAGTGTTATTTTGTGTACCACTGAGTGTTAATTATGTACCATTGAGTGTTAGTTATGTACCATTGAGTGTTAGTTATGTACCACTGAGTGTTAGTTATGTACCACTGAGTGTTAGTTATGTACCACTGAGTGTTAGTTATGTACCACTGAGTGTTAGTTATGTACCATTGAGTGTTAGTTATGTACCACTGAGTGTTAGTTATGTACCATTGAGTGTTAGTTATGTACCACTGAGTGTTAGTTATGTACCACTGAGTGTTAGTTATGTACCACCAAGTGTCAGTTATGTACCACTGAGTGTTAGTTATGTACCACTGAGTGTCATTTTCGTATCAATTATGTACCACTGAGTGTTAATTATGTACCATTGAGTGTAGTTATTACCACTGAGTGTTAGTTAGTAGTTTAGGTATGTACCACCGAGTGTTAGTTATGTACCACCAGTGTAGTTATGTACCATTGAGTGTTATTTTGTACCACCGAGTGTTAGTTATGTACCACTGAGTGTTAGTTATGTACCACTGAGTGTAGTTTGTCCACCGAGTGTTAGTTATGTACCACTGAGTGTTAGTTATGTACCACTGAGTGTTAGTTTGTACCACCGAGTGTTAGTTATGTACCACTGAGTGTTAGTTATGTACCACTGAGTGTTAGTTATGTACCACCGAATGTTAGTTATGTACCATTGAGGTTAGTTTTGTACCATCAAGTGTTAGTTATGTACCATTGAGTGTTAGTTATGTACCACTGAGTGTTAGTTATGTACCATTGAGTGTTAGTTATGTACCATTGAGTGTTAGTTATGTACCATTGATATTAGTTATGTACCACTGAGTGTTAGTTATTTACCATTGAGTGTTAGTTATGTACCATTGAGTGTTAGTTATGTACAACTGAGTGTTAGTTATGTACCATTGAGTGTTAGTTATGTACCACTGAATGTTAGTTATGTACCATTGAGTGTTAGTTATGTACCACTGAATGTTAGTTATGTACCACTGAGTGTTAGTTATGTACCATCAAGTGTTAGTTATGTACCACTGAGTGTTAGTTATGTACCACTGAGTGTTAGTTATGTACCACCGAGTGTTAGTTATGTACCACCAAGTGTTAGTTATGTACCACCAAGTGTTAGTTATGTACCATCAAGTGTTAGTTATGTACCACCAAGTGTTAGTTATGTACCATCAAGTGTTAGTTATGTACCACCAAGTGTTAGTTATGTACAACCAAGTGTTAGTTATGTACCATCAAGTGTTAGTTATGTACCACTGAGTGTTCGCTATGTACCACTGAGTGTTAGTTATGTACCACTGAGTGTTAGTTATGTACCACCAAGTGTTAGTTATGTACCATTGAGTGTTAGTTATGTACCACCGAGTGTTAGTTTTGTACCATTGAGTGTTAGTTATGTACCACCAAGTGTTAGTTATGTACCATTGAGTGTTAGTTATGTACCACCAAGTGTAGTTATGTACACAAGTGTAGTTATGTACACCAATGTTAGTTATGTACCATTGAGTGTTGTTATGTACCATTGAGTGTTAATTACGTACCACTGAGTGTTAGTTATGTACCACCAAGGTTAGTATGTACCACCAAGTGTAGTTATGTACACCAAGTGTCAGTTATGTACCATGAGTGTTAGTTATGTACCACCAAGTGTTAGTTATGTACCACTGAGTGTTAGTTATGTACCACCAAGTGTTAGTTATGTACCACCAAGTGTTAGTTATGTACCACCAAGTGTCAGTTATGTACCATTGAGTGTTAGTTATGTACCATCAAGTGTTAGTTATGTACCACCAAGTGTCAGTTATGTACCATTGAGTGTTAGTTATGTACTTTAGTTATGTTTTTTCCCATACCACTGGGTGTTATTTTATGCCACTTGAGTATCGTACGTCAGCCTCACTCTACAATTAACTTTTTAAAAATCTACAGCATAATACTACCTCAACCGGGTATTGCAAGGTAAATCTACAGCATTATGCTATCTCAACCGGGTATTGTACGGTAAATCTACAGCATAATGCTACCTCAACCGGGTATTGTAAGGTAAATCTACAGCATAATACTACCTCAACAGGGTATTGTACGGTAAATCTACAGCATAATGCTACCTCAACAGGGTATTGTAAGGTAAATCTACAGCATAATGCTACGTCAACTGGGTATTATAAGGTAAATCTACAGCATAATACTACCTCAAACGGGAAATGTAAGGTAAATCTACAGCATAATACTACCTCAACAGGGTATTGTACGGTAAATCTACAGCATAATACTATCTCAACAGGGTATTGTACGGTAAATCTACAGCATAATACTATCTCAACCGGGTATTGTATGGTAAATCTACAGCATAATACTATCTCAACCGGGTATTGTAAGGTAAATCTACAGCATAATACTATCTCAACAGGGTATTGTAAGGTAAATCTACAGCATAATACTACTTACTCTCAACCGGGTATTGTAAGGTAAATCTACAGCATAATTCTACCTCAACCGGGAAATGTAAGGTAAATCTACAGCATAATACTATCTCAACCGGGTATTGTACGGTAAATCTACAGCATAATGCTACCTCAACCGGGTATTGTAAGGTAAATCTACAGCATAATACTACCTCAACAGGGTATTGTAAGGTAAATCTACAGCATAATACTACCTCAACAGGGTATTGTAAGGTAAATCTACAGCATAATGCTACCTCAACAGGGTATTGTAAGGTAAATCTACAGCATAATACTACCTCAACCAGGTATTGTACGGTAAATCTACAGCATAATACTATCTCAACCGGGTATTGTACGGTAAATCTACAGCATAATACTACCTCAACCAGGTATTGTAAGGTAAATCTATAGCATAATACTACCCTCAACCAGGTATTGTAAGGTAAATCTACAGCATAATACTACTCTCAACAGGGTATTGTACGGTAAATCTACAGCATAATACTATCTCAACAGGGTATTGTATGGTAAATCTACACCATAATACTATCTCAACAGGGTATTGTAAGGTAAATCTACAGCATAATACTACTTACTCTCAACAGGGTATTGTAAGGTAAATCTACAGCATAATACTATCTCAACCGGGTATTGTAAGGTAAATCTACAGCATAATACTACTTACTCTCAACCGGGTATTGTAAGGAAAATCTACAGCATAATACTACTTACTCTCAACCGGGTATTGTAAGGTAAATCTACAGCATAATACTACTTACTCTCAACCGGGTATTGTAAGGTAAATCTACAGCATAATACTATCTCAACAGGGTATTGTAAGGTAAATCTACAGCATAATACTACTTACTCTCAACAGGGTATTGTAAGGTAAATCTACAGCATAATACTATCTCAACCGGGTATTGTAAGGTAAATCTACAGCATAATACTACTTACTCTCAACCGGGTATTGTAAGGAAAATCTACAGCATAATACTACTTACTCTCAACCGGGTATTGTAAGGTAAATCTACAGCATAATACTACTTACTCTCAACCGGGTATTGTAAGGTAAATCTACAGCATAATACTATCTCAACAGGGTATTGTAAGGTAAATCTACAGCATAATACTACTTACTCTCAACAGGGTATTGTAAGGTAAATCTACAGCATAATACTATCTCAACCGGGTATTGTAAGGTAAATCTACAGCATAATACTACCTCAACCGGGTATTGTAAGGTAAATCTACAGCATAATACTATCTCAACCGGGTATTGTAAGGTAAATCTACAGCATAATACTACCTCAACCGGGTATTGTAAGGAAAATCTACAGCATAATACTACTTACTCTCAACAGGGTATTGTAAGGAAAATCTACAGCAGAATACTACCTCAACCGGGTATTGTAAGGAAATCTACAGCAGAATACTACCTCAACCGGGAAATGTAAGGAAAATCTACAGCATAATACTACCTCAACCGGGAAATGTAAGGAAAATCTACAGCATAATACTACCTCAACCGGGAAATGTAAGGAAAATCTACAGCATAATACTACCTCAACCGGGAAATGTAAGGAAAATCTACAGCATAATACTACCTCAACCGGGAAATGTAAGGAAAATCTACAGCATAATACTACCTCAACCGGGAAATGTAAGGAAAATCTACAGCATAATACTACCTCAACCGGGAAATGTAAGGAAAATCTACAGCATAATACTACCTCAACCGGGAAATGTAAGGAAAATCTACAGCATAATACTACCTCAACCGGGAAATGTAAGGAAAATCTACAGCATAATACTACCTCAACCGGGAAATGTAAGGAAAATCTACAGCATAATACTACCTCAACCGGGAAATGTAAGGAAAATCTACAGCATAATACTACCTCAACCGGGAAATGTAAGGAAAATCTACAGCATAATACTACCTCAACCGGGAAATGTAAGGAAAATCTACAGCATAATACTACTCACTCTACCGGGTATTGTAGCGAAAGTCTACAGGGTTATAAATTGAAAGTCATCATTCACCATTGTGTTATTCAAGCTTTAATATAAAAAAAAAAAATTTAAAAACTGCCCCAGAGATACTCAATGAAAATCGGTTATTTTCTCACCCCAATTGACCTTTCCTGCATTTGTTGCATGGTACAGCTATTGTGATTTTCCATTATTGGTAAACCAATGTCTGCTCAATAAAACTTATCAGGTTCACGATCATATCTTATTGACATCATTTGTAAACTAGTAATACCGTCTATTTACCGCCTTTTTACTGTTCAATGACTACTATTCTTAGTTGACAAAAGGATAACACGAAATCTGACGAGTCGACTGATCCGAGGTGACAGAAGCTTTGAAGGTGATTCTAAGTGATTTGGAGTATCCACGTATCGGTTTCAGGTAAACATTTGTGTTTGTGGTGAGATAAGTAGATGTGAAATGGAGAAAAAAAATGACATAAGACGCGCTATTATATATATTTTATATTATTGAATATCAATAATTGTTGCAGATTCTGACTTGCATTAATGGACACTGCTTGTTAGGCCGGGAAAATAATCTATGTTTCCGGGATTGAAACCCTATGTATGATTTCCACCATGACCCTGGTTCTTTTTTGGGGTGGAGGGGGGAGATGGGGGAGGGAGAGAATTTGTTGAGCGAGATAAAATAACAAGTGTGAAGAATTTTTTTTATTATTTATTTTAAATATTCTACAGTGTAAGACTATGTGACAACATTTTCATTACAGTAACAGATTGTAATCAAGTGTAATTCTGTTTCATGTTTGCCTCCCTTCACATTACAAAGTCATAGATGATTTTGCAAATAAATAATCCATAAAGGGAACTTGTAATTTGCAAATACCAAATTTAATAATTTAAAAAAAAAAATTTGAGTAAAGATCTTAAATTCTTACTTAAATGTGAATAAAATGTTATTTAATAAATAGAAAATTAAAGAATGCAGACGTGATTTCTAAAGGGAGGTAATTTACAAATAACGAGCCAATTCATTCATTGGCAGATCTTCACAATAGTTTCTGAAGTTCGTATTAAATTATTATTAATCAACAGTTACTTTAACCATGATTTTTCTAATCATCTAGAGAATATCTCGGTGTGCAGCACATTCTAATCCAACATGATATGGGGCTTTAAAGAAATGGTAGACTTATTGAGTTGCTCGTGTCTGTCTGTAAGTAATTTTCCCTATAATATTTTGTGCTAAGCTTCTTTTTCAGTATTGGTCAAACTTTATTCAAACTTTCAATTGTGACAAAACATGATATGTTACAGGAAATACTTAAAGATGGGATAAAACCTGATATGTGAGTAACAGGGAATTCTTAAAGATGGGATAAAACCTGATATGTGAGTAACAGGGAATGCTTAAAGATGGGATAAAACCTAATATGTAAGTAACAGGGAATACTTAAAGATGGGATAAAACCTGATATGTGAGTAACAGGGAATACTTAAAGATGGGATAAAACCTAATATGTGAGTAACAGGGAATACTTAAAGATGGGATAAAACCTGATATGTAGGTAACAGGGAATACTTAGAGATGGGATAAAACCTGATATGTGAGTAACAGGGAATACTTAAAGATGGGATAAAACCTGATATTTGAGTAACAGGGAATACTTAAAGATGGGATAAAACCTAATATTTGAGTAACAGGGAATACTTAAAGGTGGGATAAAACCTGATATTTGAGTAACAGGGAATACTTAAAGATGGGATAAAACCTGATATGTAGGTAACAAGGAATACTTAAAGATGGGATAAAACCTAATATTTGAGTAACAGGGAATACTTAAAGGTGGGATAAAACCTGATATGTAGGTAACAAGGAATACTTAAAGATGGGATAAAACCTGATATTTGAGTAACAGGGAATACTTAAAGATGGGATAAAACCTGATATGTGAGTAACAGGGAATGCTTAAAGATGGGATAAAACATGATATATGAGTAACAGGGAATGCTTAAAGGTGGGATAAAACATGATATGTGAGTAACAGGGAATAATTAAAGATGGGATAAAACATAATATGTAAGTAACAGGGAATGATTGGACATGTGTAACCAAGGAATACATTTCTGTTTTGATTTTGATCTCGTATAATGTGTATAATTATTGATGGATCCTCCATGGTGTAATGGATGTCTGCCTGCTTTGTAACCGAGAGGTTGCGAGTTTGAGCCGGCAGAACCACGGTGGTGGTGTCCTGAAACCAAGATTTCTCTCCCTCGTGGCGATGGATTCCATCAGGAATGATGTCTCAAGAGCAATCAAACTAAATGTTGTAAGAACTAGCTTGCAAATCAAGCTAAAATTAGATTCATGTATAATTTAATGTAATAACAACATACATTTATGTATAATAACAATATTGTTTGTCGTCAGTTTTGCATAATTTTATATGAAATTATTTTGAAAATTGCAAAATACTTATTTATTCTGAATATTTTTGTTTTTTTATTTGAATCTGTTTTTTCTTCACGATATGTATTTAATATTCAAACAATTTGCATATTTTCAATTTGGGTTTTCACTAACCACCTTGTCTTTTGACGAGTCTTGAATCAAAGTGTAATTAATATTCAAAAAATGTTGGCGTTCAAGTAGCAATTTGCCTCGGAGATTTCATTAAAATTCATTTTTTAGCATTGAAATTTATATTGCATTAATTATAGTTAATTCCTACGCAGGTTTTTTGAATGGGGAGGTATTCACCGAGACAGATATCAAAGTAAAAACTTGGTGGGCATCTTAATTTAGATAAACACAGGTGGTAGAACAAAATTAGTTTTCGAATACAAAGTTTGAAAGAGAAGGTATTTATCATTTTCGATTAAGATGGGGGTAAATGACTGTTTGATACTGAAGGGTGATAGTTTTTATGGTAAAATATCATCAATCAAACGGAACACGCTAATTATTTTGAAATTTGTGTTTTATTTTAAATTTCTATAAAACTTATATATGAAAAAACTGTTACTTGTGTTGTGTTGGGGACAATATTTCTTCTTAAATTCTAGTTCAGTAAAGCATGACAAATAAATCATATATAACGTTATTTCAATGAAGAACGTATGATCTAGTGTCATGTATAACGTTATTTCAATGAAGAACGTATGATCTAGTGTCATGTATAACGTTATTTCAATGAAGAACGTATGATCTAGTGTCATGTAGTGTTATTTCAATGAAGAACGTATGATCTAGTGTCATGTAGTGTTATTTCAATGAAGAACGTATGATCTAGTGTCATATATAACGTTATTTCAATGAAGAACGTATGATCTAGTGTCATATATAACGTGATTTCAATGAAGAAAGTATGATCTAGTGTCATATATAACGTTATTTCAATGAAGAACGTATGATCTAGTGTCATGTATAACGTTATTTCAATGAAGAACATATGATCTAGTGTCATGTAGTGTTATTTCAATGAAGAACGTATGATCTAGTGTCTGTAGTGTTATTTCAAGAAGAACGTATGATCTAGTGTCATGTAGTGTTATTTCAATGAAGAACATATGATCTAGTGTCATGTAGTGTTATTTCAATGAAGAATGTATGATCTAGTGTCATGTAGTGTTATTTCAATGAAGAATGTATGATCTAGTGTCATGTAGTGTTATTTCAATGAAGAACGTATGATCTAGTGTCATGTAGTATTTCAATAGAATGTATGATCTAGTGTCATGTAGTGTTATTTCAATGAAGAATGTATGATCTAGTGTCATGTAGTGTTATTTCAATGAAGAACGTATGCTCTAGTGTCATGTAGTGTTATTTCAATGAAGAACGTATGATCTAGTGTCATGTAGTGTTATTTCAATGAAGAACATATGATCTAGTGTCATGTAGTGTTATTTCAATGAAGAACGTATGATCTAGTGTCATGTAGTGTTATTTCAATGAAGAATGTATGATCTAGTGTCATGTAGTGTTATTTCAATGAAGAACGTATGATCTAGTGTCATGTAGTGTTATTTCAATGAAGAATGTATGATCTAGTGTCATGTAGTGTTATTTCAATGAAGAATGTATGATCTAGTGTCATGTAGTGTTATTTCAATGAAGAACGTATGCTCTAGTGTCATGTAGTGTTATTTCAATGAAGAACGTATGATCTAGTGTCATGTAGTGTTATTTCAATGAAGAATGTATGATCTAGTGTCATGTATAACGTTATTTCAATGAAGAATGTATGATCTAGTGTCATATATAACGTTATTTCAATGAAGAATGTATGATCTAGTGTCATATATAACGTTATTTCAATGACGAACGTATGATCTAGTGTCATATATAACGTTATTTCAATGAAGAACGTATGATCTAGTGTCATATATAACGTTATTTCAATGAAGAATGTATGATCTAGTGTCATATATAACGTTATTTCAATGACGAACGTATGATCTAGTGTCATATATAACGTTATTTCAATGAAGAACATATGATCTAGTGTCATATATAACGTTATTTCAATGAAGAACGTATGATTTGTGTAATGTATAGTGTTATTTCAATAAGAATCATGTATGATTTAGCATCACGTATGATTTAGCATCACGTATGATTTAGTATCACGTATGATTTAGCATCACGTATTATTTAGCATCACGTATGATTTAGCATCACGTATGATTTAGCATCATGTATGATTTAGCATCACGTATGATTTAGTATCACGTATGATTTAGCATCACGTATAGATAGATTACAGGGAAACAATGGTTTCCCTAACCAATTATCTAGTGCAGTCAGTATAGAGTGAATCAAAATCCAAAGTACACAACCCAAAACATGACATTTTTATGAAAATTGTGACGTCCAACACACTATGTGACAAATTTCCTTCTGACTGTTCCCTATTTCTTTCAAATACCCTTGAAATAATCTCCCTTTATCTCTCTGCTCTCACACCGTATTATATGTTTACCGTCCATACTCGCCTATAACCCGCCAACTTTGGTCCTGAAATCTGTGGGTTTTGGCATGCACTTGCATATAAGACGGGTTGATATAATGGACACCAGACAAAGTATAAATTGCATGTTTGGCCGGTGCAGGTTCAAGTAGTGTTCAGTGTCAGGGTGATTTCTTTTCTAAAACGTAATTATGGATACCATTAAATTTTAACACTTTAAAAAAGAAAATTTGCACTCACTTATAAGACGGGAAGCCATGTTGAAACCATAATCTGGTGGTAAGAAGTCGTCTCATAGGCGAGTATTGCTTGCTAAAACACATTTGTTATATGTAAGACATACATGTTTTTATATTACTGAGGTCAACTAACTAAATAGATTGACTATAAAAAATGTTGCTTTCATCAAAATCCTTTGCTAAACAGTTCGTTATCTAATGTATAACTACCGTAAAACCTGTGTTAAGCAGCCAGCCAAGGGAATCACAGAAAGTGGCTGCTTAGCACAGGTGGGTGCATAAGAGAAGGAAAGTCTATAATAAAACAACATATTTGGAATCTGAAAACTGGCTGCTTAATACAGGTTGATTGCTTAATAGAGGTGACTACTAACACAGGTTTGACTGTATTTCTGTGTTATTATAATTATGAGCAATAAAATATGTGTAAACTAAAACCTAAACTCCCTAAAATGAAACTTCAGCTGTCGTCTTATTTGGGATTTTCTGTAAAATCCACCATTTTCACCACTACGTCAGCGCTTTATAATCCAGTAAATATGGTAAAACCCACCATTTTCACCACCACGTCAGCGAGAGCGCTTTATAATCCCGTAAATACGGTAAAAGTAATTTTTACCATCGCTTTAATTTGACAACCTGCATATATTTTCGGGGATAAAGCCAAGTTTTCTCACAATGTCTGGTTCAATGACTTGATGTGTCTCAGAATAGGACGTAATTATCATAGCCACGCATTGATTCCCGCACAGAATTGTCAACACACTGATAATAAATAACTTTCTTTAACTTTGATAATAAAAATTACCGAAAATAATTTATAAACATAATATTTTAGCTCAAGTGTAAATAATTGCAGAGACTGATGATTTTTGTCGGGTATTTTATTTCCGAAACATGTCACACACAAATTTAATTACTTGTATAATGTCACCTATATTGCCGAACCATCTGCTTGCGGCTTTCACGGCTTATTAACTTCAAATGCACCCAAACAGGCTCAAAATCATAATGTTCAAACTATGTCATTTTCATGAGAGAATTCGCTCTTCCTCATTTAAGAATGCAAAATTTTATATAAAAAAAAGGAAATGTAATATTATGCTCTTTAATCCAGCTGTTTTAGCTCGGATGTTTTTTGGGGAAAACAATATGTTACTGTATTGACATGTCTGCGTGCATCTGGAATATCCCAAAAATAAACATAAAAAAGTTTCTAAGCGACTGAAGTTTTTAGGTATTCTGTATAATATTATGACAAATTTAAAAATGAAGATATAAAAAAAAATGTTATGACTCCATTTGAATGTTCGCATTATTTTTCAAAATTTAATATATGTAGGATTTATCTCCCTTTAAAATAAATTGTATGATCTTTCGATCAACATTTCAACGACTGGAGATGCATGCTTTAACCTCCCAGTAGGTTCTGCGATCTTAATGTGGAAAAATAAAAACTATTGTTACCACAGTATGTTACAAATTTGTAATGCCAAATAAATTAGACATAATGGGCAAACAACATAGATCCAGATCAGCCGCGGCGTAATGCCACGTCTTATTAGAATCTATGTTGTTTGCTATTCAGACAAGTGATTTAGCTCCACTAAACCAATAGCAAACAGCATAGAGCCTGATCAGACTGGACATTCTGGCTCTATGCTGTTTGCAAAAAGCAACTTTAGTTGTGATTGGCAGGTTAACCCTTTCCCTCATAGAAGCACCTCTTGGTGCCATTACCAATACGACATATGTTGACAATGTAGTAGTCAAACCAAGGTTCATAATAAAGGCCAGAATCTCATGTAGCCCCAGTAATATCTATGGAGGTGGGATAGATATGGCGACTACTTATCCACTGCATGATAGCTAAATGGCTGTCGTTTGTATGGAGATATAATAGTATATTAGCATAAATCTCCATGAAGGAAAGGGTTAAGGGTTGATTAAGGGTTGATTAGAATGTGCAGCACACTGAACTATTCTAATTAGCGGATGATTGTATACATTGTACAATTTCTTATCATTATTTCCATTGACCAATAATAATTTTTTTTAATTTAAAGAAAAAATGGTGAAGATCTGCCCACAAAAGAACTTATTTGTTTTTTTGTTAAGTTATTATTAATAAATTCGTTCCCTTTATGGATATTTATTTCCCAAATCACTAATTACTGTGGTTTGCTAAATTCTACTAATCACTATAACAATTTGATGGCAAAAAACACATATGGTGACTTTAAAAGCGAAGACAGAAGCCGATAAATGTAGTACCTGTTGAGTTAGCAGTTAAACACATGTGTTAGGTTTCCCTCCAAAATTTTTATTTTCGAGATTAATTAAATGTTACATCAACCCTTAATTATACCTCGTGACCCCTTAATTATACTTCTGCACCCAGAATGATGCGATCAGAAGTTGTCTATTGTTTGGCGAATTGTCATTTCGGAGAGAGCCATTCGGAAAGGAAAAATAGACGTCAGCTTCCAATACATTAGTCACACCTGAAGATTTTTGTCTGAAGAAATTAGAGAATGTTATTTGTCGTAATTTTATTTGAAAATGATTATTGTAAAATTGTCTGTTTTATCACTCTTGCGACAATAACATCAAATGATGGGAAATGCTTTGTTTTGCTATCATGCTGAGGGGTACGAAGTTTAACCCATTTCATTCTGGATACATTTAAAGGCTTTTGCAAACAACATAGATCCAGATCAGCTGCAGCATAACGCTGCGTGCTGATCAGGCTCTATGTTGTTACATAGATCCAGATATACTGTATACTGCTAAATAAGGATGTCACGATATACCGCAATATGAAATTAACATACCTGTTTTTTTACGATATGTTTCACTTTAGTCTATGTGGACAACTAGACATCATACTGATGCTTCATGCCAAGTTTGGTGAAATATGCACAACTAGACATCATACTGATGCTTCTTGCCAAACCTGGTGAAATATGCACAACTATATGTCATACTGGTGCTTCATGCCAAGTTTGGTGAAATATGCACAACTAGACATCATACTGATGCTTCATGCCAAGTTTGGTGAAATATGCACAACTAGACATCATACTGATGCTTCATGCCAAACCTGGTGAAATATGCACAACTATACGTCATACTGGTGCTTCATGCCAAGTTTGTTGAAATATGCACAACTAGACATCATACTGGTGCTTCATGCCAAGTTTGGTGAACTATGCACAACTAGACATCATACTGATGCTTCATGCCAAGATTGGTGAAATATGCACAACTAGACATCATACTGGTGCTTCATGCCAAGCTTGGTGAAATATGCACAACTAGACATCATACTGGTGCTTCATGCCAAGCTTGGTGAAATATGCACAACTAGACATCATACTGGTGCTTCATGCCAAGCTTGGTGAAATATGCACAACTAGACATCATACTGGTGCTTCATGCCAAGCCTGGTGAAATATGCACAACTAGACATCATACTGGTGCTTCATGCCAAGCTTGGTGAAATATGCACAACTAGACATCATACTGGTGCTTCATGCCAAGTTTGGTGAAATATGCACAACTAGACATCATACTGGTGCTTCATGCCAAGCTTGGTGAAATATGCACAACTAGACATCATACTGATGCTTCATGCCAAGCTTGGTGAAATATGCACAACTAGACATCATACTGGTGCTTCATGCCAAGCTTGGTGAAATATGCACAACTAGACATCATACTGGTGCTTCATGCCAAGCTTGGTGAAATATGCACAACTAGACATCATACTGGTGCTTCATGCCAAGCTTGGTGAAATATGCACAACTAGACATCATGGTGCATGCCAAGCTGGTGAAATATGCACAACTAGACATCATACTGATGCTTCATGCCAAGCATGGTGAAATATGCACAACTAGACATCATACTGGTGCTTCATGCCAAGCTTGGTGAAATATGCACAACTAGACATCATACTGGTGCTTCATGCCAAGCATGGTGAAATATGCACAACTAGACATCATACTGGTGCTTCATGCCAAGCATGGTGAAATATGCACAACTAGACATCATACTGGTGCTTCATGCCAAGCTTGGTGAAATATGCACAACTAGACATCATACTGGTGCTTCCTGCCAAGCTTGGTGAAATATACACAACTAGACATCATACTTGTGCTTCATGGCATGTTTGGTGAAATATGCAACAAGGCATTTTGGAGATGTATATTGGACAATGCTATACATGTATATGGAATAATGCTATGCATGTATATGGAGCAATGCTAGACATGTATATGGAGCAATGCTATGCATGTATATGGAGCAATGCTAGACATGTATATGGAACAATGCTAGACATGTAGATGGAACAATGCTAGACATGTATATGGAGCAATGCTAGACATGTATATGGAACAATGCTAGATATGTATATGGAACAATGCTATGCATGTATATGGAACAATGCTAGACATGTATATGGAACAATGCTAGATATGTATATGGAACAATGCTATACATGTATATGGAACAATGCTATGCATGTATATGGAGCAATGCTAGACATGTATATGGAACAATGCTAGACATGTATATGGAACAATGCTAGATATGTATATGGAACAATGCTAGACTAGTGTATGGAGCAATGCTAGACTTGTGTATGGAGCAATGCTAGACTAGTGTATGGAGCAATGCTAGATATGTATATGGAACAATGCTAGACTTGTGTATGGGGCAATGCTAGACATGTATATGGAACAATGCTATGCATGTATATGGAACAATGCTATGCATGTATATGGAACAATGCTATGCATGTATATGGAACAATGCTATGCATGTATATGGAACAATGCTAGATATGTATATGGAACAATGCTATGCATGTATATGGAGCAATGCTATACTGTGTATGGAGCAATGCTAGACTTGTGTATGGAACAATGCTAGACTGGGTATGGAACAATGCTAGACATGTATATGGAGCAATGCTAGACATATGTATGGAGCAATGCTAGACATGTATATGGAACAATGCTAGATATGTATATGGAGCAATGCTAGATATGTATATGGAACAATGCTAGACTTATGTATGGAGCAATGCTAGACATGTATATGGAACAATGCTATGCATGTATATGAAACAATGCTAGACATGTATATGGAACAATGCTAGACATATGTATGGAGCAATGCTATGCATGTATATGGAGCAATGCTAGACATATGTATGGAGCAATGCTATGCATGTATATGGAGCAATGCTAGACATATGTATGGAGTAATGCTATGATTGTGTATGGAGCAATGCTAGACATGTATATGGAGCAATGCTAGATATGTATATGGAGCAATGCTAGACATGTGTATGGAGCAATGCTAGACATGTATATGGAACAATGCTATGCATGTAGATGGAACAATGCTATGCATGTATATGGAGCAATGCTAGACATATGTATGGAACAATGCTAGATATGTATATGGAGCAATGCTAGACATATGTATGGGGCAATGCTATGCATGTATATGGAGCAATGCTAGATATGTATATGGAGCAATGCTAGACATATGTATGGGGCAATGCTATGCATGTATATGGAGCAATGCTATGCATGTATATGGAACAATGCTAGATATGTATATGGAGCAATGCTAGACATATGTATGGGGCAATGCTATGCATTTATATGGAGCAATGCTAGACATATGTATGGAACAATGCTAGATATGTATATGGAACAATGCTAGATATGTATATGGAGCAATGCTAGACATATGTATGGAACAATGCTAGATATGTATATGGAGCAATGCTAGACATATGTATGGAGTAATGCTAGACATGTATATGGAGCAATGCTAGACATATGTATGGAGTAATGCTAGGTATGTGTATGGAGCAATGCTAGACTGTGTATGGAGTAATGCTAGATAGGTATATGGAGCAATGCTAGACATGTGTATGGAGCAATGCTAGACATGTATATGGAGTAATGCTAGATATGTGTATGGAGCAATGCTAGACATATGTATGGAGTAATGCTAGACATGTATATGGAGTAATGCTAGACATGTATATGGAGCAATGCTAGACATATGTATGGAGCAATGCTAGACATGTATATGGTACAATGCAGGACATGTATACAGAGCAAAACTAGACAACTAGACATGTATACAGAGCAAAGCTAGACATGTATACTGAGCAAAGCTAGACATGTATACAGAGCAAAGCTAGACATGTATACTGAGCAAAGCTAGACATGTATACTGAGCAATGCAGGTCATGTGTATGGAACAATGCAGGACATGTGTATGGAACAATGCAGGTCATGTATATGGAACAATGTAGGACATGTATAAGGAACAATGCAGGTAATGTGTATGGAACAATGTAGGACATGTATAAGAAACAATGCAGGACATGTGTATGGAACAATGTAGGACATGTATAAGGAACAATGCAGGACATGTGTATGGAACAATGCAGGTCATGTATATGGAACAATGTAGGACATGTGTATAAGGAACAATGCAGGTCATGTGTATGGAACAATGCAGGACATGTGTATGGAACAATGCAGGACATGTGTATGGAACAATGTAGGGCATGCGTATGGAACAATGTAGGACATGTATATGGAACAATGCAGGACATGTATATGGAACAATGCAGGACATGTATAAGGAACAATGCAGGTAATGTGTATGGAACAATGTAGGACATGTGTATGGAACAATGTAGGTCATATATATGGAACAATGCAGGACATGTATATGGAACAATGCAGGACATGTATATGGAACAATGCAGGACATGTATAAGGAACAATGCAGGTAATGTGTATGGAACAATGCAGGACATGTATAAGGAACAATGCAGGTCATGTGTATGGAACAATGCAGGACATGTATATGGAACAATGCAGGACATGTGTATGGAACAATGCAGGACATGTGTATGGAACAATGCAGGACATGTATATGGAACAATGCAGGACATGTATATGGAACAATGCAGGACATGTATATGGAGCAATGCAGGACATGTGTATGGAACAATGCAGGACATGTATATGGAACAATGCAGGACATGTGTATGATATATGCAGGAAGCGTTGTGTAGTCCATTTAGCTGCTTCGTAATGTTGTATCATTGTCCATTTTCATGTGATCTTATCATTTTCATGTGATCGTATTTTAAGGATGAAATAATAGAATAGCCCAAACAATGTACTTTAAATATTAGTAATAATCTTCATCCATTATATGTGAGAGACATAATTGTTATGGTAACCAATTACTGTCATCAATCATTGTACATCAATAATATACATGTATGTTGTTGCATAAATATCACTGGGTTATCCAATACTAGACTGTGTATGGAGCAATACTAGACTGTGTATGGAGCAATACTAGACTGTGTATGGAGCAATGCTAGACTGTGTATGGAGCAATGCTAGACTGTGTATGGAGTAATGCTAGACTGTGTATGGAGCAATGCTAGACTGTATGGAGCAATGCTAGACTGTGTATGGAGCAATGCTAGACTGTGTATGGAGCAATGCTAGACTGTGTATGGAGTAATGCTAGACTGTGTATGGAGCAATGCTAGACTGTATGGAGCAATGCTAGACTGTGTATGGAGCAATGCTAGACATGTGTATGGAACAATGCTAGACTAGTGTATGGAGCAATGCTAGACTGTATATGGAGCAATGTTAGACTATATATGGAACAATGCTAGACTGTGTATGGAACAATGCTAGACTACTGTATATGGAGCAATGCTAGACTACTGTATATGGAGCAATGCTAGACTACTGTATATGGAGCAATGCTAGACTGTGTATGGAGCAATGCTAGACTGTGTATGGAGCAATGCTAGACTGTATATGGAGCAATGCTAGACTGTGTATGGAGCAATGCTAGACTGTGTATGGAACAATGCTAGACTGTATATGGAACAATGCTAGACTGTGTATGGAGCAATGCTAGACTGTGTATGGAGCAATGCTAGACTGTGTATGGAGTAATGCTAGACATGTGTATGGAGCAATGCTAGACTGTGTATGGAGCAATGCTAGACTTGTGTATGGAACAATGCTAGACTAGTGTATGGAGCAATGTTAGACTTGTGTATGGAGCAATGCTAGACTGTGTATGGAGCAATGATAGACTGTGTATGGAGCAATGCTAGACTGTGTATGGAGCAATGCTAGACTGTGTATGGAACAATGCTAGACTAGTGTATGGAACAATGCTAGACTGTGTATGGAACAATGCTAGACTTGTGTATGGAACAATGCTAGACTGTGTATGGAACAATGCTAGACTAGTGTATGGAACAATGCTAGACTTGTGTATGGAACAATGCTAGACATGTGTATGGAACAATGCTAGACTTGTATATGGAACAATGTTAGACTAGTGTATGGAGCAATGCTAGACTTGTGTATGGAGCAAAGACATTGATAAGGGGAAATGCCCGACTTAATTGTGTATCGAAAATTACAAAATTTGTATACCAATTAATAATCGTAAATGTGTATTTATGTTTTATTTGTAGCAGATTATTTTTGATATTAATATCTGTGCCTGCCTGACTATTGTTTCTCCTGGAATATGCCCGACTATTGTGTCTACTGGAATATTCCCGACTATTGTGTTTACTGGAATATGCCCGACTATTGTGTTTACTGGAATATGCCCAACTATTGTTTCTCCTGGAATATGCCCGACAATTGTGTTTACTGGAATATGCCCAACTATTGTTTCTCCTGGAATATGCCCAACTATTGTGTCTACTGGAATATGTCTGACTATTGAAAATGCGAAATATGCATTGAAAACAGAATATTAATGGGGTGGAGATGTATGATGTGCTGCTAACCGATCAAATATGAAAATAAGACCGAATTTCTTATGTAAATTTTATTTTACTTTTCAGCATAGCAAAACAGCTTAAAATACGTTTGTTCTCGTCAAAGCATGCATGTAAATGCCACAGAATGCCACTACGACGATATTGCGATATTGACTTTCGAATTTGTTTGGGAGACCACAGACCCCCCTACATTAACCCTTTCCTTCATAGAGATTTAGGTTAATATACTATTATATCTCCATGCAAACGACAGCCATTTAGCTATCATGCAGTGGATAAGTAGCCGCCATATCTTTTCCACCTCCATAGATATTACTGGGACTACATGAGATTCTGGCCTTAATTATGAACATTGGTTTGACTACTACATTGTCAATGTATGTCGTATTGGTAATGGCATCAAGAGGTGCTTCTATGAGGGAAAGGGTTAAAGATGCCTACACATCTCGTAATGCCAAGCTACGCCACTGATGTACAATTTAAAATATTTTATTTTATGCACAGATTGGGTAGATAAAGCGAATTGTAATTATAATAAAATTCATATCCCGAATGTGACATGTTGTGCCTGAACTAATTATCTCCAGCTTGATTTATAATGTTGTATATTCTGTTAATTACTGAAATTATCTGAACATTTTATAAAGCAATATATCACCAATTAGGGAGGGTATTATGTGTTTGGTGGGACAAATCAAACTGCGAGTAAGAAAATAGTTTTATTTGTTATGGTGTCACCTTGGGATTTTAATGATTCTGTCTACTTTATGTTATGGACTTAAAATTAGCATAAAATTTATTATTAACTATTAGCAGGCTGTGGGCTCCCATCGATTTGAATGAAATATGAAGTCCTACTTTCTAAGAAAAATAAGAAATATATTACACATTTCGCCTACAGCGAGCTAAAGGTTAATGCTTAATAGTAATGTAATAGTTGTGAATATTAACTTCCTTCACTTAATTATTTTGTGTGTGATGAGCGCTGTTGTCAGCATGCTTGGTTCTCACCAATGCCACCCAGACTCGATCATCGTACCGTGAACTATGTGGGATGGTACGGTGGTACCCAAATCGGACATGTTGGCTAACTCCAGGTACTCTGGTTTCCTCTCACATGAATGACCGCAAATACGCTTTCATGGCCTTGGAGGTCAAGTAGAGGTCAATTATTATGTACCTATCTCTTTCAAAATTGTTAAAATGGTGACCCTAGGGTAATAAATGGAGTCAGGTGAGTGATAAAGGGCCATCATGGCCTTCTTGTTTTAGTACCGATCATATATTTCTCCTTTAAATTATTTTTGTTAATGGTACATAAAACACTGTATTTCTAATTCCAGCATAAAACTTACATTCTTTAAAATGATTTGTCTCTGTAATATGCCTGACTATTGCTTCTTCTGGAATATGCCCAACTATTGTGTCTCCAGGAATATGCCCGACTATTGTGTCTCCAGGAATATGCCTGACTATTGTGTCTCCTGTAATATGCCCGACTATTGCTTCTTCTGGAATATGCCCGACTATTGTGTCTCCAGGAATATGCCCGACTATTGTGTCTCCAGGAATATGCCTGACTATTGTGTCTCCAGGAATATGCCTGACTATTGTGTCTCCTGGAATATGCCTGACTATTGTGTCTCCTGGAATGTGCCTGACTATTGTTTCTCCTGGAATATGCCTGACTATTGTGTCTCCTGGAATATGCCCAACTATTATGTCTCCTGGAATATGCCCGACTATTGTGTCACCAGGAATATGCCCGACTATTGTGTCTCCAGGAATATGCCCGACTATTGTGTCTCCAGGAATATGCCTGACTATTGTTTCTCCTGGAATATGCCCGACTATTGTGTCTCCAGGAATATGCCCGACTATTGTGTCTCCTGGAATATGCCTGACTATTGTGTCTCCTGGAATATGCCTGACTATTGTGTCTCCTGGAATATGCCTGACTATTGTGTCTCCTGGAATATGCCTGACTATTGTGTCTCCTGGAATATGCCTGACTATTGTGTCTCCTGGAATGTGCCTGACTATTGTGTCTCCTGGAATATGCCTGACTATTGTGTCTCCTGGAATATGCCCAACTATTATGTCTCCAGGAATATGCCCGACTATTGTGTCTCCTGGAATATGCCCAACTATTATGTCTCCTGGAATATGCCCGACTATTGTGTCTCCTGGAATATGCCCAACTATTATATCTCCTGGAATATGCCCAACTATTATGTCTCCTGGAATATGCCCGACTATTGTTTCACCTGGAATGTGCCCGATTATTGCGTCTCCTGGAATATTATGTTCATTTTGTGGTTCTAAATAACGTTCCAACACATACCGTCCATACTCGCCTATAAGACGACCCCCTACTTTGGTCCTGAAATGTATGGGTTTTGGCTCGCATATTATGGGTTGAATAAAATGGACACCAGACAGTGTATAAATTGCATGTTTGGCCAGTGCAAGTTGAAGAAATTGTCAGTGTCAGAGTGCTTTCTTTTCTAAAACATAATAATTGATACCATTTAACACATTTTTTTCCATTTTATTTTAGCTTTCACTTATAAGATGAGAAACCACTTTGAGTCCATAGTCTGGTTGTAAAAAACCAGTCTTATAGGCGAGTATGGGTGGTATTAATAGTGCCAACTGCATAACTTTGTTTTGTCAATATGGCATCCTTTGATCATGGCTGTCACATGCCACTAACCAATTAAAATGAAAGAAACACTAATGTTGCACAATTACATCAGTATCACGGTTATCGGTAGGGGCCCAGTATTGGGAAATTCGTATACATGCTGATTTAACCCTATTTTTGCTGACCTAAGCAATTAGCCAGTGCTAAGCAATGTGTGTGAGATTCCTTGCTCAAAGATGCTACATATGTGCCATGACCGAGTATTAAACCCGGTACCCCTCGATTCCAAATCATATACTCTACCAATGGACCACGGATGCCACTGTTGCAATCTCTTGGACTAGAAATTTACCGAAAATGTATTACCGGTGGTGACTCTCAAACTGCTGAGTAATTTGCAAGGAATGTGCAAGCAACATAGATTCATATGTGCTATGCTGTTTGCTATTGAACCAAGTGTTTTAGCTCCACTATCGGAATAGCAAACAGTATAGAGCCTGATCGGATGCGATTAGCAGGTCATGGGTTAATTCCTTGAAACACTATGTACACTCAACTCATAAACAGTTTGTACACTCAACTCATAAACAGTTTGTACACTCAACTCATAAACAATTTGTACACTCAACTCATAAACAATTTGTACACTCAACTCATAAACAATTTGTACACTCAACTCATAAACAATTTGTACACTCAACTCATAAACAGTTTGTACACTCAACTCATAAACAATTTGTACACTCAACTCATAAACAATCCGTACACTCAACTCATAAACAATTTGTACACTCAACTCATAAACAATCCGTACACTCAACTCATAAACAATCCGTACACTCAACTCATAAACAATCCGTACACTCAACTCATAAACAGTTTGTACACTCAACTCATAAACAGTTTGTACACTCAACTCATAAACAATCCGTACACTCAACTCATAAACAATTTGTACACTCAACTCATAAACAATTTGTACACTCAACTCATAAACAGTTTGTACACTCAACTCATAAACAATCCGTACACTCAACTCATAAACAATCTGTAAACCAAAGATAAACAATCCATACACCAAACATAAGCAATCCGTACACCCAACATAAACAGTTAGTACACCCAACATAAACAATCCATACACCCAACATAAACAGTTAGTACACCCAACATAAACAATCCGTACACCCAACATAAACAATCCATACACCCAACATAAACAATCCGTACACCCAACATAAACAATTCATACACCCAACATAAACAATTCATACACCCAACATAAACAATCCGTACACCCAACATAAACAATCCATACACCCAACATAAACAATCCGTACACCCAACATAAACAATCCATACACCCAACATAAACAATCTGTACACCCAACATAAACAATCCGTACACCCAACATAAACAATCCGTACACCCAACATAAACAATCCGTACACCCAACATAAACAATCCATACACCCAACATAAACAATCCATACACCCAACATAAACAATCCATACACCCAACATAAACAATCCATACACCCAACATAAACAATCCGTACACCCAACATAAACAATCCATACACCCAACATAAACAATCCATACACCCAACATAAACAATCCATACACCCAACATAAACAATCCATACACCCAACATAAACAATCCATACACCCAACATAAACAATCCGTACACCCAACATAAACAATCCATACACCCAACATAAACAATCCGTACACCCAACATAAACAATCCATACACCCAACATAAACAATCCATACACCCAACATAAACAATCCATACACCTAACTCATGTGCATTTGCCTGATGCATCAAATAATATAGACACAATAAACAGAAGGAAGAGTTGCATATATTTGCCATGTTGCTGTAAGGATGCCATGTCAATATAGATTTGCCATTTTGTTTTGCAATTACATCTATAGCCAGTAACATGGCTTGTAACTCTTTCATTGCTCATTAGCTACAGCTACATACATCTCATCAAAAATGGTTGGAGTTATTGTTCAGACTTATTGATCAGAATTCATTGCACATTTCACTACAATTATTTTTCTATGCCATTGTTTTGCATAACTAAAGCAATGGTACGCTTTTATTACCTCAGCATGATTAAAAAGAGATCAAAGTTTTCGAAATTTATTAATTCGTTGTTTGTATGCGTAGGTTAATTGGACGGATTAAATGTGTTAAATGCAAACCTGCAATGTAGGTTTATTGTCGTCTTCCATGGCAACGTTGGTGTTAATTGTTTTGTGTGTATTTAACCTAATTTGATATTGTCTCAAGTTAATGATACCCGACCCTAGGTGGCTATAAGAACATGTAGTTTTATGACAGGTGAGGGCTCTAGTGTAGTAATTAAGCTAGGAACAAATAACTGATAACCAAATCCAAGCTTTGTCTAAATATGGTATTAAATGTGTGGACGAGTGTCATGTTTTTATGAGAATTTATAATTGCTAATTCAGTATCTCTTACTGTATTCCATTTCTAAAGTTTGCTGCTATATATCGTGGTTGGGAAGGTTTTTATATTACCGTATTCTGTTGTTTTCTACACATTTGACCCACAAGATGGTGGCGTATTGAAGATCATGTATATGGTCATGTAATTGAAATCTATGTACACATGTATTACATAGATTTCAGATGATGGTACGAGCATCTGGGTTATTCACCTATGTCAAGCTATATCTAAATTACAACAACAATACAGACGGTTAGCGGTTTATCCTGTTTTGAAATATGTATAGCCATTAACCCATTTCATTCTGGATACTGTTCAAACAGTACTTGCAAAGAACATAGAGCCAGATCAACCGCCATGGAACGTTCCGTCTGATCAGGCTCTATGCTGTTTGCTATTCAGATGATCTTGCTAAGACACTTGGCTATGTAGCAAACAACATAGATCCTGATCAGCATGCAGCGTCACGCTGCATCTGATCTGGATCTATGTTGTTTGCAGAAGCCATTAAATGTATCCAGAATGAAATGGGTTAACACTAAAATATCTCGAGTTTTGTTATTGATAAGATGTCTTCATGTAATCACACTACCGGTTGTTGTAATCACATGTAATCACACTACCAGTTGTTGCAATCACACTACCGGTTGCTGTAATCACACTACCGGTTGTTGCAATCACACTACCGGTTGTTGTAATCACACTACCAGTTGTTGCAATCACACTACCGGTTGTTGTAATCACACTACCAGTTGTTGTAATCACACTACCGGTTGTTGTAATCACACTACCAGTTGTTGTAATCACACTACCGGTTGTTGTAATCACACTACCGGTTGTTGTAATCACACTACCGGTTGTTGTAATCACACTACCAGTTGTTGTAATCACACTACCGGTTGTTGTAATCACACTACCAGTTGTTGTAATCACACTACCGGTTGTTGTAATCACACTACCAGTTGTTGCAATCACACTACCGGTTGTTGTAATCACACTACCAGTTGTTGTAATCACACTACCGGTTGTTGTAATCACACTACCGGTTGTTGTAATCACACTACCGGTTGTTGTAATCACACTACCGGTTGTTGTAATCACACTACCAGTTGTTGTAATCACACTACCGGTTGTTGTAATCACACTACCAGTTGTTGTAATCACACTACCGGTTGTTGTAATCACACTACCGGTTGTTGTAATCACACTACCAGTTGTTGTAATCACACTACCAGTTGTTGTAATCACACTACCAGTTGTTGTAATCACACTACCAGTTGCTGTAATCACACTACCAGTTGTTGTAATCACACTACCAGTTGTTGTTGTAATCACACTACCAGTTGTTGTAATCACACTACCAGTTGCTGTAATCACACTACCGGTTGTTGTAATCACACTACCAGTTGCTGTAATCACACTACCAGTTGTTGTAATCACACTACCAGTTGCTGTAATCACACTACCAGTTGTTGTTGTAATCACACTACCAGTTGTTGTAATCACAATACCGGTTGTTGTAATCACACTACCAGTTGTTGTAATCACACTACCGGTTGTTGTAATCACACTACCGGTTGTTGTAATCACACTACCAGTTGTTGTAATCACACTACCGGTTGTTGTAATCACACTACTGGTTGTTGTAATCACACTACCGGTGTTGTAATCACACTACCAGTTGTTGTAATCACACTACCGGTTGTTGTAATCACACTACTGGTTGTTGTAATCACACTACCAGTTGCTGTAATCACACTACCAGTTGTTGTAATCACACTACCAGTTGTTGTAATCACACGTAATCACACTACCAGTTGTTGTAATCACACGTAATCACACTACCAGTTGTTGTAATCACACTACCAGTTGTTGTAATCACACTACCAGTTGTTGTAATCACACTACCAGTTGTTGTAATCACACTACCATTTGTTGTAATCACACTACCGGTTGTTGTAATCACACTACCAGTTGTTGTAATCACACTACCAGTTGTTGTAATCACACTACTGGTTGTTGTAATCACACTACCAGTTGTTGTAATCACACTACCGGTTGTTGTAATCACACTACCAGTTGTTGTAATCACACTACCAGTTGTTGTAATCACACTACCGGTTGTTGTAATCACACTACCAGTTGTTGTAATCACACTACCAGTTGTTGTAATCACACTACCGGTTGCTGTAATCACACTACCGGTTGTTGTAATCATACTACCAGTTGTTGTAATCACACTACCAGTTGTTGTAATCACACTACCGGTTGTTGTAATCACACTACCAGTTGTTGTTGTAATCACATTACCAGTTGTTGTTATCACACTACCAGTTGTTGTAATCACACTACCAGTTGTTGTAATCACACATAATCACACTACCAGTTGTTGTTATCACACTACCAGTTGTTGTAATCACACTACCAGTTGTTGTAATCACACTACCAGTTGTTGTAATCACACTACCAGTTGCTGTAATCACACTACCGGTTGTTGTAATCACACTACCGGTTGTTGTAATCACACTACCGGTTGTTGTAATCACACTACCAGTTGTTGTAATCACACTACCGGTTGTTGTAATCACACTACCAGTTGTTGTAATCACACTACCGGTTGTTGTAATCACACTACCGGTTGTTGTAATCACACTACCAGTTGTTGTAATCACACTACCAGTTGTTGTAATCACACTACCAGTTGTTGTAATCACACTACCAGTTGCTGTAATCACACTACCAGTTGTTGTAATCACACTACCAGTTGTTGTTGTAATCACACTACCAGTTGTTGTAATCACACTACCAGTTGCTGTAATCACACTACCAGTTGTTGTAATCACACTACCAGTTGCTGTAATCACACTACCAGTTGTTGTAATCACACTACCAGTTGCTGTAATCACACTACCAGTTGTTGTTGTAATCACACTACCAGTTGTTGTAATCACACTACCGGTTGTTGTAATCACACTACCAGTTGTTGTAATCACACTACCGGTTGTTGTAATCACACTACCGGTTGTTGTAATCACACTACCAGTTGTTGTAATCACACTACCGGTTGTTGTAATCACACTACTGGTTGTTGTAATCACACTACCGGTTGTTGTAATCACACTACCAGTTGTTGTAATCACACTACCGGTTGTTGTAATCACACTACTGGTTGTTGTAATCACACTACCAGTTGCTGTAATCACACTACCAGTTGTTGTAATCACACTACCAGTTGTTGTAATCACACGTAATCACACTACCAGTTGTTGTAATCACACGTAATCACACTACCAGTTGTTGTAATCACACTACCAGTTGTTGTAATCACACTACCAGTTGTTGTAATCACACTACCAGTTGTTGTAATCACACTACCAGTTGTTGTAATCACACTACCATTTGTTGTAATCACACTACCGGTTGTTGTAATCACACTACCAGTTGTTGTAATCACACTACCAGTTGTTGTAATCACACTACTGGTTGTTGTAATCACACTACCAGTTGTTGTAATCACACTACCGGTTGTTGTAATCACACTACCAGTTGTTGTAATCACACTACCAGTTGTTGTAATCACACTACCAGTTGTTGTAATCACACTACCAGTTGTTGTAATCACACTACCAGTTGTTGTAATCACACTACCGGTTGCTGTAATCACACTACCGGTTGTTGTAATCATACTACCAGTTGTTGTAATCACACTACCAGTTGTTGTAATCACACTACCGGTTGTTGTAATCACACTACCAGTTGTTGTTGTAATCACATTACCAGTTGTTGTTATCACACTACCAGTTGTTGTAATCACACTACCAGTTGTTGTAATCACACATAATCACACTACCAGTTGTTGTTATCACACTACCAGTTGTTGTAATCACACTATCAGTTGTTGTAATCACACTACCGGTTGCTGTAATCACACTACCGGTTGTTGTAATCACACTACCAGTTGTTGTAATCACACTACCAGTTGTTGTAATCACACTACCAGTTGTTGTTGTAATCACATTACCAGTTGTTGTTATCACACTACCAGTTGTTGTAATCACACTACCAGTTGTTGTAATCACACTACCAGTTGTTGTAATCACACTACCAGTTGTTGTTGTAATCACATTACCAGTTGTTGTTATCACACTACCAGTTGTTGTAATCACACTACCAGTTGTTGTAATCACACATAATCACACTACCAGTTGTTGTTATCACACTACCAGTTGTTGTAATCACACTACCAGTTGTTGTAATCACACTACCAGTTGTTGTTATCACACTACCAGTTGTTGTAATCACACTACCAGTTGTTGTTATCACATTACCAGTTGTTGTAATCACACTACCAGTTGTTGTAATCACACTACCAGTTGTTGTAATCACACTACCAGTTGTTGTAATCACACTACCAGTTGTTGTTATCACACTACCAGTTGTTGTAATCACACTACCAGTTGTTGTAATCACACTACCATTTGTTGTAATCACACTACCAGTTGTTGTAATCACACTACCAGTTGCTGTAATCACACTACCAGTTGTTGTAATCACACTACCAGTTGTTGTAATCACACTACCAGTTGTTGTAATCACACTACCATTTGTTGTAATCACAATACCAGTTGTTGTGTTGTTGTTATCACACTACCAGTTGTTGTAATCACACTACCAGTTGCTGTAATCACACTACCAGTTGTTGTAATCACACTACCAGTTGTTGTAATCACACTACCAGTTGTTGTAATCACACTACCAGTTGTTGTAATCACACTACCAGTTGTTGTAATCACACTACCGGTTGTTGTAATCACACTACCAGTTGTTGTTATCACACTACCAGTTGTTGTAATCACACTACCAGTTGTTGTAATCACACTACCGGTTGTTGTAATCACACTACCAGTTGTTGTAATCACACTACCAGTTGTTGTAATCACACTACCGGTTGTTGTAATCACACTACCAGTTGTTGTTGTAATCACATTACCAGTTGTTGTAATCACACTACCAGTTGTTGTAATCACACTACCAGTTGTTGTAATCACACTACCAGTTGTTGTTGTAATCACATTACCAGTTGTTGTTATCACACTACCAGTTGTTGTAATCACACTACCAGTTGTTGTAATCACACTACCAGTTGTTGTTGTAATCACATTACCAGTTGTTGTTATCACACTACCAGTTGTTGTAATCACACTACCAGTTGTTGTAATCACACATAATCACACTACCAGTTGTTGTTATCACACTACCAGTTGTTGTAATCAAACTACCAGTTGTTGTAATCACACTACCAGTTGTTGTAATCACACTACCAGTTGTTGTTATCACACTACCAGTTGTTGTTATCACACTACCAGTTGTTGTAATCACACTACCAGTTGTTGTAATCACACTACCAGTTGTTGTTATCACATTACCAGTTGTTGTAATCACACTACCAGTTGTTGTAATCACACTACCAGTTGTTGTAATCACACTACCAGTTGTTGTAATCACACTACCAGTTGTTGTAATCACACTACCAGTTGTTGTTATCACACTACCAGTTGTTGTAATCACACTACCAGTTGTTGTAATCACACTACCATTTGTTGTAATCACACTACCAGTTGTTGTGTTGTTGTTATCACACTACCAGTTGTTGTAATCACACTACCAGTTGTTGTAATCACACTACCAGTTGCTGTAATCACACTACCAGTTGTTGTAATCACACTACCAGTTGTTTTAATCACACTACCAGTTGTTGTAATCACACTACCATTTGTTGTAATCACAATACCAGTTGTTGTGTTGTTGTTATCACACTACCAGTTGTTGTAATCACACTACCAGTTGTTGTAATCACACTACCAGTTGCTGTAATCACACTACCAGTTGTTGTAATCACACTACCAGTTGTTGTAATCACACTACCAGTTGTTGTAATCACACTACCATTTGTTGTAATCACACTACCAGTTGTTGTGTTGTTGTTATCACACTACCAGTTGTTGTAATCACACTACCAGTTGTTGTAATCACACTACCAGTTGCTGTAATCACACTACCAGTTGTTGTAATCACACTACCAGTTGTTTTAATCACACTACCAGTTGTTGTAATCACACTACCAGTTGTTGTAATCACACTACCAGGTTGTTGTAATCACACTACCAGTTGTTGTAATCACACTACCAGTTGTTGTAATCACACTACCAGTTGCTGTAATCACACTACCAGTTGTTGTAATCACACTACCAGTTGTTGTAATCACACTACCAGTTGTTGTAATCACACTACCATTTGTTGTAATCACACTACCAGTTGTTGCAATCACACTACCAGTTGTTGCAATCACACTACCAGTTGTTGTAATCACACTACCAGTTGTTGTAATCACACTACTAGTTGTTGTAATCACACTACTAGTTGTTGTTATCACACTACCAGTTGTTGTTATCACACTACCAGTTGTTGTTATCACACTACCAGTTGTTGTAATCACACTACCAGTTGTTGTAATCACACTACCAGTTGTTGTTATCACATTACCGGTTGTTGTAATCACACTACCGGTTGTTGTAATCACACTACCGGTTGTTGTAATCACACTACCGGTTGTTGTAATCACACTACCAGTTGTTGTAATCACACTACCAGTTGTTGTAATCACACTACCTGTTGCTGTAATCACACTACCGGTTGTTGTAATCACACTACCAGTTGTTGTAATCACACTACCAGTTGTTGTAATCATACTACCAGTTGTTGTAATCACACTACCAGTTGTTGTAATCACACTACCAGTTGTTGTTGTAATCACATTACCAGTTGTTGTTATCACACTACCAGTTGTTGTAATCACACTACCAGTTGTTGTAATCACACATAATCACACTACCAGTTGTTGTTATCACACTACCAGTTGTTGTAATCACACTACCAGTTGTTGTAATCACACTACCAGTTGTTGTAATCACACTACCATTTGTTGTAATCACACTGCCAGTTGTTGTGTTGTTGTTATCACACTACCAGTTGTTGTAATCACAATACCAGTTGTTGTAATCACACTACCAGTTGCTGTAATCACACTACCAGTTGTTGTAATCACACTACCAGTTGTTGTAATCACACTACCAGTTGTTGTAATCACACTACCATTTGTTGTAATCACACTACCAGTTGTTGTGTTGTTGTTATCACACTACCAGTTGTTGTAATCACACTACCAGTTGCTGTAATCACACTACCAGTTGTTGTAATCACACTACCAGTTGTTGTTGTAATCACACTACCGGTTGTTGTAATCACACTACCATTTGTTGTAATCACACTACCAGTTGTTGCAATCACACTACCAGTTGTTGCAATCACACTACCAGTTGTTGTAATCACACTACCAGTTGTTGTAATCACACTACCAGTTGTTGTTATCACATTACCAGTTGTTGTAATCACACTACCGGTTGTTGTAATCACACTACCAGTTGTTGTAATCACACTACCGGTTGTTGTAATCACACTACCAGTTGTTGTAATCACACTACCAGTTGTTGTAATCACACTACCGGTTGTTGTAATCACACTACCAGTTGTTGTAATCACACTACCAGTTGTTGTTGTAATCACATTACCAGTTGTTGTTATCACACTACCAGTTGTTGTAATCACACTACCAGTTGTTGTAATCACACATAATCACACTACCAGTTGTTGTTATCACACTACCAGTTGTTGTTGTAATCACACTACCAGTTGTTGTAATCACACTACCAGTTGTTGTAATCACACTACCATTTGTTGTAATCACACTGCCAGTTGTTGTGTTGTTGTTATCACACTACCAGTTGTTGTAATCACACTACCAGTTGTTGTAATCACACTACCAGTTGCTGTAATCACACTACCAGTTGTTGTAATCACACTACCAGTTGTTGTAATCACACTACCAGTTGTTGTAATCACACTACCATTTGTTGTAATCACACTACCAGTTGTTGTGTTGTTGTTATCACACTACCAGTTGTTGTAATCACACTACCAGTTGCTGTAATCACACTACCAGTTGTTGTAATCACACTACCAGTTGTTGCTGTAATCACACTACCAGTTGTTGCTGTAATCACACTACCAGTTGTTGCTGTAATCACACTACCAGTTGTTGTAATCACACTACCAGTTGTTGTAATCACACTACTAGTTGTTGTAATCACACTACCAGTTGCTGTAATCACACTACCAGTTGCTGTAATCACACTACCAGTTGTTGTAATCACATTACCAGTTGTTGTAATCACACTACCAGTTGTTGTAATCACACTAACAGTTGTTGTAATCACACTACCATTTGTTGTAATCACACTACCAGTTGTTGCAATCACACTACCAGTTGTTGTAATCACACTACCAGTTGTTGCAATCACACTACCAGTTGTTGTAATCACACTACCAGTTGTTGTAATCACACTACCAGTTGTTGCAATCACACTACCAGTTGTTATAATCACACTACTAGTTGTTGTTATCACACTACCAGTTGTTGTAATCACACTACCAGTTGTTGTAATCACACTACCAGTTGTTGTAATCACACTACAAGTTGTTGTAATCACACTACCAGTTGTTGTTGTAATCACACGTAATCACACTACCAGTTGTTGTAATCACACTACCAGTTGTTGTTGTAATCACACTACCAGTTGTTATAATCACACTACCAGTTGTTGTTATAATCACACTACCAGTTGTTATAATCACACTACCAGTTGTTGTTGTAATCACACTACCAGTTGTTGTTGTAATCACACTACCAGTTGTTGTTGTAATCACACTACCAGTTGCTGCAATCACACTACCAGTTGTTATAATCACACTACCAGTTGTTGTAATCACACTACCAGTTGTTGTAATCACATTGTTAACGTACCACCCGTAAAACCTACTCAAGTTGGATAACTCTTCGTTAATATTCTGTTTTGGCTTGATACTTGGCTAAATGCCAGCCATCTTCAATATGCAAATTATGGTCCTTGTTCAGCAGACGTTACAGGTTCTGATCGTGTAGTACATGTGGATGATATTTTGCAATAAATTTGCATTTTAGGAAATCTGGTACCCAGCTTCTTTATAAAGGTGATTGCTAAGCACAGAATGTACGCTCGCTCATGGATTTCTTTTTTAGCCGTATTCTGGCCAATTATTTGACCTGGTTTTGCACATCAAATTTGTTCTCATCTTTTTTATCATAACCATCAACGTCTTTATAATGTGCGTTGTTATTGTATTATCATTCTTCCCCAGTTCACATTATAAGCAAAAATATTTTAATTAAATCATTAAAAATTGAAATTTTAAGTATTTACAGGTGTACAGTTTGGTTACTCAGATATAATCAGACGCCATTTGTTTGCTTATCTCAAGCACTTCCTGTTATGCCGGTTAATCAGTCTAATTTGTGTTATCAGTCTTTATTTTTAGATCCAAAGGCTTAACAAATTTTTAATGTCAGAACTTGAGGTGGTTGTAAACCAATTAAGTTTTGAAATCTCTTTGCATAATTTCAGATAAAACAAAGAGAGACCTATATTCATGTGTTTAGTCCACACTAAATCACCAGTTACAATGATATGGATGACTATGTAAATAAATAATATTGATAAAGGGAGGCAATTCATAATTTCGCATAAACCAGCTAATTTTGTGAGCAGATTATAAAATGTCCCTAAACAATTGTTATTATTATTATTATCTTGACTAAATTATTCGTTGCAAAATGGAAATATATAAGAAAGTAATAGAAAAGCATGATCATTCAGTTCTTAGCATATCTCTGTATGCAGAACATTCTAAGTAAATCAAACAGTGGGTATTTATTTAACTCTTTGCAAACTAGTGGTGAAAATAACAGTCAAATATGTCATGGAATTTCATTAGATGTTGAAATGACACAATTCTAATGAAATTCCATGACATATTACCAGAGTTTTCAGCTAAAAATCAGAAAAACACATGAATGAACTGTCGGCTGCTACAATTATTTGAACTATTTATAGACTTTATTTTACCCAGCATGTAAAGAGGTAGCTTACAACATAGATATAAGGCTACATATTAATTATATACAAAATATAAATAACCATACAAGTGTTCTTAATTGGTGATACTGAAGCAGCCCAAGTGTTTAATTGCCAACAGTTTGATAATTGGTCATTGTGAAGCACCATAAGTGCTTAATTGCTGGCTGTTTCTTAATTGGTCAGGTGACCATAAATTCATAAGAGTTCTTTTCAGCTCAGAACAGTTGATTGGCGTTTTTATCTAACTGAGGGGCTTAATGGAGCCTATGGTAATAATCACCCTATCTTAGTTAAGATGGAACGTGAAAGATTAAGACTAAAAATTGAAATGACTTTATCAGTTTTTACCTAGGGAACACTTCAAGTGTTAATTTGTAATATTTTTGTATAGATAACCAATGGAAGTTTTAGAGAGACAAAGAATTGGGTCTTGCACTTGGTAGATTTTGTTTTTATTTACCTTACAGAGGGTACTACTATTCAGGATGTGACATTATTCCTACAGAGGGAATATCTATGATGTGACATTTGCATTTGTCTGCAACATGGTACAAATAAGGTAAGATTTCAAAATGATATTATTGTGACTTGCTGAGGTATACATTGTAGGCAGTGGATAGTTTCTGTTTGAAGCACAAGGCAGTGTATAGTTGTTGTTTGAATCACAGGGCAGTGGATAGTTGCTGTTTGAAACACAATGCATTGGATATCTGCTGTTTGAAGCACGAGGCAGTGGATATTTGCTGGTTGAAGCACAAGGCAGTGGATAGTTGCTGTTTGAAGCACAGGCAGTGGATATTTGATGGTTGAAGCACAAGGCAGTGTATATCTGCTGTTTGAATCACAAGGCAGTGGATATTTGCTGGTTGAAGCACAAGGCAGTGGATATCTGCTGTTTGAATCACAAGGCAGTGTATATCTGCTGTTTGAATCACAAGGCAGTGGATATTTGCTGGTTGAAGCACAAGGCAGTGGATATCTGCTGTTTGAATCACAAGGCAGTGTATATCTGCTGTTTGAATCACAAGGCAGTGGATAGTTGCTGTTTGAAGCACAGGTAGTGGCTAGTTGCTGTTTGAAGCACAAGACAGTGGATAGTTGCTGTTTGAAGCACAGGTAGTGGATATCTGCTGTTTGAATCACAAGGCAGTGGATATTTGCTGGTTGAAGCACAGGCAGTGGCTAGTTGCTGTTTGAATCACAAGGCAGTGGATAGTTGCTGGTTGAAGCACAAGGCAGTGGATATCTGCTGTTTGAATCACAAGGCAGTGGATAGTTGCTGTTTGAATCACAAGGCAGTGGATATTTGCTGTTTGAATCACAAAGCAGTGGATATTTGCTGTTTGAAGCACAAGGCAGTGGATATCTGCTGTTTGAAGCACAAGGCAGTGGATATTTGCTGTTTGAAGCACAAGGCAGTGGATATCTGCTGTTTGAAGCACAAGGCAGTGGATATCTGCTGTTTGAAGCACAAGGCAGTGGATATCTGCTGTTTGAAGCACAGGTAGTGGATATCTGCTGTTTGAATCACAAAGCAGTGGATATTTGCTGTTTGAAGCACAAGGCAGTGGATATCTGCTGTTTGAAGCACAAGGCAGTGGATATCTGCTGTTTGAAGCACAGGCAGTGGCTAGTTGCTGTTTGAATCACAAAGCAGTGGATATTTGCTGTTTGAAGCACAAGGCAGTGGATATCTGCTGTTTGAATCACAAAGCAGTGGATAGTTGCTGTTTGAAGCACAGGTAGTGGATATCTGCTGTTTGAAGCACAATGCAGTGGATATTTGCTGTTTGAAGCACAAGGCAGTGGATATCTGCTGTTTGAAGCACAAGGCAGTGGATATCTGCTGTTTGAAGCACAATGCAGTGGATATTTGCTGTTTGAAGCACAATGCAGTGGATATTTGCTGTTTGAAGCACAATGCAGTGGATATTTGCTGTTTGAAGCACAATGCAGTGGATATTTGCTGTTTGAAACACAAGGCAGTGGATAGTTGCTGTTTGAAGCACAATGCAGTGGATAGCTGCTGTTTGAATCACAAAGCAGTGGATATCTGCTGTTTGAAGCACAATGCAGTGGATATCTGCTGTTTGAAGCACAATGCAGTAGATATCTGCTGTTTGAAGCACAATGCAGTGGATAGTTGCTGTTTGAAACACAAGGCAGTGGATAGTTGCTGTTTGAAACACAACGCAGTGGATAGTTGCTGTTTGAAGCACAATGCAGTGGATATCTGCTGTTTGAAGCACAAGGCAGTGGATAGTTGTTGGTTGAAACACAAGGCAGTGGATAGTTGTTGGTTGAAACACAAGGCAGTGGATAGTTGCTGCTTGAAACACAAGGCAGTGGATAGTTACTGTAGTGGACAAATCCAGTAAAACTTTATTTAATATGTGAGTAGTAATAAAATATTTAAATAAAATACAAAAGTATGGTATTCCAGCATGTGAGCCTCACATCAATGAGAATATAGAGTCTATGTAAAACTGCATATCAATATGAAATTCAATTAGTTAATTATTAGCGCAATTAATTAGTTGATTTATTAATTAGGTTAATCAAATTAGTTCATTAACTGAATTAGTTTAATCAATTTAGCAATGAAGCAAGCTCCCATAGGCATTATGTAATAACATTTTCCCCGCTTTAGTGTTTGTTATCAGTGTATGTTTATTGCGCAGTTATGAATTATGAAATTCATTTTTACAAGATCAGTTAATAAAACAGTGCTGGAACATTGCTCAAATTTGTTCCCACTTTTCGGTCCGCTATTAATTGAATTAGAATTGTTTTGATGAGTAATGTTTATGTACTGTAAACACTGTTATATTTGTGATGTATTTGTGTTGTGTTGGTGTTGAACATTTCTATCCATTTATACAGCTGTTTGATGATGATGATGTACGTTTATTTATCCTCGCCACCGGTAAACCATATGGGCGAGCGTTCTAAGATGATTATTCTCTGTGATGCTTATGGTGACATCCTCAGATGGCTCCTTCCTTCTTTCTGTGCCAGGGTGACAAGTCCTGGTCTGTGTGCGATCCTTTTTAGGGCCACATCCTCCACGATTAGTCGGCTCACAGCAGCAAAATGGTTCTGTTGTTCCGTCGTTGTCCACCTCGTTGACGCATCCGGGGTCGAGGTCGCATCCCTCCGTCTCCAACAGCTCGCCCGAGATTGGAGACAGATAAAAAAGTTTGAGGCGACGAGTGCGCCATCCACGCGAAACGACAGCCGTCTTCTCCTACCCAGTCACTCGTCGCCTCTTCAACGCCCCAGTGTTAGCTGTCGTTGATCTAGGTAAGTGTAAGACACTCAAAAAGAGTCGATGCGGGTCCTCGTCTGTATGCATCAGCGGCGTGGATTGGTCACTTCGGAACAGGTGATCCAATTTCCTGCTGTGAGCTGTGCCTTGTTCCCGACGTGCACAGTGTGTAGGTACTAACAAGATACAGCTGTTTAAATTTGACTTGTAGATATAACATATATTTTATCTCTTTGCATGCTGGGTAACAGAAAGGCTATAAATAGTTCAAATAATTGTAGCAGACGACAATTCATTAATGTGTTATTCTTATTTGTAGCTGAAAACTATGGAAATATGTCGTGGAATTTCATTAGAATAACACCGCTAGTGTGCACAGAGCTAAACAGAATTGTATCAGTTAATTGCACAACATAATACATAAAAATATATAAAAACTAACCAAATGTTGATATTAAATTTTAATGTTGGAAAGTTATTGTAAACAAATCAGTTTTACTTTGAATAACAAGAGTCAGGTGACTTGTAATGACAACATATAATTTAGTTTGGAGAATAGTTAATGTCAATTAACTGTCTCGGACAATATCAGTCAAATACCATTAATATGGAAGTAGAGCATCATAGAGCACCATAGAGCACTGTATAGCACCGTATAGCATGGTATAGCACCGTAGAGCATGGTATAGCACCGTAGAGCATGATGGAGCATGGTAGAGCACCGTAGAGCATGGTATAGCACCGTAGAGCACTGTATAGCACCGTATAGCACCGTAGAGCATGGTATAGCACCGTATAGCATGGTATAGCACCGTAGAGCATGATAGAGCATGGTAGAGCACCGTAGAGCATGGTATAGCACCGTAGAGCACTGTATAGCACTGTATAGCACCGTAGAGCACCGTAGAGCACTGTATAGCACCGTATAGCATGGTATAGCACCGTAGAGCATGGTATAGCACCGTAGAGCATGGTATAGCACCGTAGAGCATGGTATAGCACCGTAGAGCATGGTATAGCACCGTAGAGCACCGTAGAGCATGGTATAGCACCGTAGAGCATCATAGAGCACCATAGAGCACTGTATAGCACCGTATAGCACCGTAGAGCATGGTATAGCACCGTAGAGCATGGTATAGCACCGTAGAGCACTGTATAGCACCGTATAGCACCGTAGAGCATGGTATAGCACCGTAGAGCATGGTATAGCACCGTAGAGCATGATAGAGCATGGTAGAGCACCGTAGAGCATGGTATAGCACCGTAGAGCACTGTATAGCACTGTATAGCACCGTAGAGCATGGTATAGCACCGTATAGCATGGTATAGCACCGTAGAGCATGATAGAGCATGGTAGAGCACCGTAGAGCATGGTATAGCACCGTAGAGCACTGTATAGCACCGTAGAGCACCGTAGAGCATGGTATAGCACCGTAGAGCATGGTATAGCACCGTAGAGCATGGTATAGCACCGTAGAGCATGATAGAGCATGGTAGAGCACCGTAGAGCATGGTATAGCACCGTAGAGCATGATAGAGCATGGTAGAGCACCATAGAGCATGATAGAGCATGGTAGAGCACTGTAGAGCACCGTAGAGCATGGTATAGCACCGTAGAGCATGATAGAGCATGGTAGAGCACTGTATAGCACCGTAGAGCATGGTATAGCACCGTAGAGCACTGTATAGCACCATAGAGCATGATAGAGCATGGTAGAGCACTGTATAGCACCGTAGAGCATGGTATAGCACCGTAGAGCACTGTA
>CM026395.1:52848495-52886602 GCA_014843695.1 Archivesica marissinica | reverse complement strand
GATATTCGTAAGTAGGTAGGGGGTTAGACTGTGATCCTGTCTTCTCAAAGGTGATCCTGAGGGGGATATTCGTAAGTAGGTAGGGGGTTAGACTGTGTTCCAATCTTCTCAAAGGTGATCCTGAGGGGGATATTCGTAGTAGACTGTGTTCCAATCTTCTCAAAGGTGATCCTGAGGGGGATATTCGTAAGTAGGTAGGGGGTTAGACTGTGTTCCAGTCTTCTCAAAGGTGATCCTGAGGGGGATATTCGTAGGTAGGTAGGGTGTTAGACTGTGTTCCAATCTTCTCAAAGGTGATGGGGATATTCGTAAGTAGGTAGGGGGTTAGACTGTGTTCCAGTCTTCTCAAAGGTGAGGGGGATATTCGTAGGTAGGTAGGGTGTTAGACTGTGTTCCAGTCTTCTCAAAGGTGAGGGGGATATTCGTAGGTAGGTAGGGGTTAGACTGTGTTCCAGTCTTCTCAAAGGTGAGGGGGATATTCGTAGGTAGGTAGGGGGTTAGACTGTGTTCCAATCTTCTCAAAGGTGAGGGGGATATTCGTAGGTAGGTAGGGTGTTAGACTGTGTTCCAGTCTTCTCAAAGGTGAGGGGGATATTCGTAGGTAGGTAGGGTGTTAGACTGTGTTCCAGTCTTCTCAAAGGTGAGGGGGATATTCGTAAGTAGGTAGGGGGTTAGACTGTGTTCCAGTCTTCTCAAAGGTGATCCTGAGGGGGATATTCGTAAGTAGGTAGGGGGTTAGACTGTGTTCCAGTCTTCTCAAAGGTGATCCTGAGGGGGATATTCGTAAGTAGGTAGGGGGTTAGACTGTGTTCCAGTCTTCTCAAAGGTGAGGGGGATATTCGTAGGTAGGTAGGGTGTTAGACTGTGTTCCAGTCTTCTCAAAGGTGAGGGGGATATTCGTAGGTAGGTAGGGGGTTAGACTGTGTTCCAGTCTTCTCAAAGGTGAGGGGGATATTCGTAGGTAGGTAGGGGGTTAGACTGTGTTCCAGTCTTCTCAAAGGTGATCCTGAGGGGGATATTCGTAGGTAGGTAGGGTGTTAGACTGTGTTCCAATCTTCTCAAAGGTGATGGGGATATTCGTAAGTAGGTAGGGGGTTAGACTGTGTTCCAGTCTTCTCAAAGGTGAGGGGGATATTCGTAGGTAGGTAGGGTGTTAGACTGTGTTCCAGTCTTCTCAAAGGTGAGGGGGATATTCGTAGGTAGGTAGGGTGTTAGACTGTGTTCCAGTCTTCTCAAAGGTGAGGGGGATATTCGTAGGTAGGTAGGGTGTTAGACTGTGTTCCAGTCTTCTCAAAGGTGAGGGGGATATTCGTAGGTAGGTAGGGTGTTAGACTGTGTTCCAGTCTTCTCAAAGGTGATCCTGAGGGGGATGTTCGTAGGTAGGTAGGGTGTTAGACTGTGTTCCAATCTTCTCAAAGGTGAGGGGGATATTCGTAAGTAGGTAGGGGGTTAGACTGTGTTCCAGTCTTCTCAAAGGTGATCCTGAGGGGGATATTCGTAAGTAGGTAGGGGGTTAGACTGTGTTCCAGTCTTCTCAAAGGTGATCCTGAGGGGGATATTCGTAGTAGGTAGGGGTTAGACTGTGTTCCAGTCTTCTCAAAGGTTAGGGGGATATTCGTAAGTAGGTAGGGGGTTAGACTGTGTTCCAGTCTTCTCAAAGGTGAGGGGGATATTCGTAGGTAGGTAGGGGGTTAGACTGTGTTCCAGTCTTCTCAAAGGTGATCCTGAGGGGGATATTCGTAAGTAGGTAGGGGGTTAGACTGTGTTCCTGTCTTCTCAAAGGTGATCCTGAGGGGGATATTCGTAAGTAGGTAGGGGGTTAGACTGTGTTCCAGTCTTCTCAAAGGTGATCCTGAGGGGGATATTCGTAGTAGACTGTGTTCCAATCTTTCAAAGGTGATCGAGGGGATATTCGTAAGTAGGTAGGGGGTTAGACTGTGTTCCAGTCTTCTCAAAGGTGATCCTGAGGGGGATATTCGTAAGTAGGTAGGGGGTTAGACTGTGTTCCAATCTTCTCAAAGGTGATCCTGAGGGAGATATTCGTAAGTAGGTAGGGGGTTAGACTGTGTTCCAGTCTTCTCAAAGGTGATCCTGAGGGGGATATTCGTAAGTAGGTAGGGGGTTAGACTGTGTTCCAGTCTTCTCAAAGGTGATCCTGAGGGGATATTCGTAGGTAGGTAGGGTGTTAGACTGTGTTCCAATCTTCTCAAAGGTGAGGGGGATATTCGTAGGTAGGTAGGGGGTTAGACTGTGTTCCAGTCTTCTCAAAGGTGATCCTGAGGGGGATATTCGTAGGTAGGTAGGGTGTTAGACTGTGTTCCAATCTTCTCAAAGGTGAGGGGGATATTCGTAAGTAGGTAGGGTTAGACTGTGTTCCAGTCTTCTCAAAGGTGATCCTGAGGGGGATATTCGTAAGTAGGTAGGGTGTTAGACTGTGTTCCAGTCTTCTCAAAGGTGAGGGGGATATTCGTAGGTAGGTAGGGTGTTAGACTGTGTTCCAGTCTTCTCAAAGGTGAGGGGGATATTCGTAGGTAGGTAGGAGGTTAGACTGTGTTCCAGTCTTCTAAAAGGTGATCCTGAGGGGGATGTTCGTAGGTAGGTAGGGTGTTAGACTGTGTTCCAATCTTCTCAAAGGTGAGGGGGATATTCGTAAGTAGGTAGGGGGTTAGACTGTGTTCCAGTCTTCTCAAAGGTGAGGGGGATATTCGTAGGTAGGTAGGGTGTTAGACTGTGTTCCAGTCTTCTCAAAGGTGAGGGGGATATTCGTAAGTAGGTAGGGGGTTAGACTGTGTTCCAGTCTTCTCAAAGGTGAGGGGGATATTCGTAGGTAGGTAGGGGGTTAGACTGTGTTCCAATCTTCTCAAAGGGAGGGGGATATTCGTAGGTAGGTAGGGTGTTAGACTGTGTCCAGTCTTCTCAAAGGTGAGGGGGATATTCGTAAGTAGGTAGGGGGTTAGACTGTGTTCCAGTCTTCTCAAAGGTGATCCTGAGGGGGATATTCGTAAGTAGGTAGGGGTTAGACTGTGTTCCAGTCTTCTCAAAGGTGATCCTGAGGGGGATATTCGTAAGTAGGTAGGGGGTTAGACTGTGTTCCAGTCTTCTCAAAGGTGATCCTGAGGGGGATATTCGTAAGTAGGTAGGGGGTTAGACTGTGTTCCAGTCTTCTCAAAGGTGAGGGGGATATTCGTAGGTAGGTAGGGTGTTAGACTGTGTTCCAGTCTTCTCAAAGGTGAGGGGGATATTCGTAGGTAGGTAGGGTGTTAGACTGTGTTCCAGTCTTCTCAAAGGTGATCCTGAGGGGGATGTTCGTAGGTAGGTAGGGTGTTAGACTGTGTTCCAATCTTCTCAAAGGTGAGGGGGATATTCGTAAGTAGGTAGGGGGTTAGACTGTGTTCCAGTCTTCTCAAAGGTGAGGGGGATATTCGTAGGTAGGTAGGGTGTTAGACTGTGTTCCAGTCTTCTCAAAGGTGAGGGGGATATTCATAGGTAGGTAGGAGGTTAGACTGTTTTCCAGTCTTCTCAAAGGTGAGGGGGATATTCGTAGGTAGGTAGGAGGTTAGACTGTGTTCCAGTCTTCTAAAAGGTGATCCTGAGGGAGATGTTCGTAGGTAGGTAGGGTGTTAGACTGTGTTCCAATCTTTTCAAAGGTGATGGGGATATTCGTAAGTAGGTAGGGGGTTAGACTGTGTTCCAGTCTTCTCAAAGGTGATGGGGATATTCGTAGGTAGCTAGGGTGTTAGACTGTGTTCCAGTCTTCTCAAAGGTGAGGGGGATATTCGTAGGTAGGTAGGGTGTTAGACTGTGTTCCAGTCTTCTCAAAGGTGAGGGGGATATTCGTAGGTAGGTAGGGTGTTAGACTGTGTTCCAATCTTCTCAAAGGTGAGGGGGATATTCGTAGGTAGGTAGGGTGTTAGACTGTGTTCCAGTCTTCTCAAAGGTGAGGGGGATATTCGTAAGTAGGTAGGGGGTTAGACTGTGTTCCAGTCTTCTCAAAGGTGATCCTGAGGGGGATATTCGTAAGTAGGTAGGGGGTTAGACTGTATTCCAGTCTTCTCAAAGGTGATCCTGAGGGGGATATTCGTAAGTAGGTAGGGGGTTAGACTGTGTTCCAGTCTTCTCAAAGGTGAGGGGGATATTCGTAGGTAGGTAGGGGGTTAGACTGTGTTCCAGTCTTCTCAAAGGTGATCCTGAGGGGGATATTCGTAAGTAGGTAGGGGGTTAGACTGTGATCCTGTCTTCTCAAAGGTGATCCTGAGGGGGATATTCGTAAGTAGGTAGGGGGTTAGACTGTGTTCCAATCTTCTCAAAGGTGATCCTGAGGGGGATATTCGTAGTAGACTGTGTTCCAATCTTCTCAAAGGTGATCCTGAGGGGGATATTCGTAAGTAGGTAGGGGGTTAGACTGTATTCCAGTCTTCTCAAAGGTGATCCTGAGGGGGATATACGTAAGAAGGTAGGGGGTTAGACTGTGTTCCAATCTTCTCAAAGGTGATCCTGAGGGATATATTCGTAAGTAGGTAAGGGGTTAGACTGTATTCCAGTCTTCTTAAAGGTGATCCTGAGGGAGATATTCGTAAGTAGGTAGGGGGTTAGACTGTGTTCCAGTCCTCTCAAAGGTGATCCTTAGGGGGATATTCGTAAGTAGGTAGGGGGTTAGACTGTGTTTCAGTCTGTCGATTTTTCACTTTTTAACTTCAGGCAAAATTACGTTGATATTATCAGAAACTCGATACAACTTCAGGCAAAATGACGTTAATATTATCAGAAACTCAATACGGACCAATTAATAGTCTCAGTGTTAAAATATATTTATTTGACTGACCAGGCAAAATATATCGACGACTGTTCCCAGGCTGGGAGGGGGGGAGTATAACTAGGGAGTTGAAAGAATAACACACAAACTCAACACTCGTACATATATTTAACATGTTTCAAGGATTACATCCAATGAACGTATCACAGAATGCTTGGAAAACAACATGAATGCATTAAGGACATCATTCTATATGCAATGTAACACTTGTTATATCATATGCAAGTTTTAATACTGGGTAAAACCCATACCTTTTTTTATACAAATATATTTTAGCTCGATTGCGAAACAAGTTCTTTCAACTTATATTAATCACTCTCATGACCTCATTCCTGATGGAATCCATCGCCACGAGGGAGAGAGAAGAGGCAATGTGGAATTTAAATGCCTTGCCTAAGGGCACAATTGTAACGGCTCCAGTGGGGCTCGAACTCCGGGCCTTTCGCACCTGAAGCGAACGCACTACCACTACGCTATCACGACTTACATTTGGTTTACATTACAAAGCGACATAACATTTGTATGATTCTTCTCAAAGTCTTACACATATTGATTATTTCATAAACTATTATTTATTTCAAAGAAAATTAAGTACTTTCCCTATTTCAAAGTTGTATAATGCAATATTAATTTAATATGTTAACCCATTCAACACCAAGTAACTGACATGGACTGGTGCATGATATTTAACCCATTCAACACCAAGTAACTGACATGGACTGGTGCATGATATTTTTTAGACCAATAAATTAATTTAGAAATTGTGCCAGTTCATTTAAAAATGAAATCTAAAAATAGTCATATTACTGACAAAATGTGCAGATCCTGATGAGACGGCAGGCACGAGCCGGCTCATCTGGATATACACTTTTTGTAAGCCTATTTAGAGGTATGTGGTGTGGAAAGGGTTAAAGGCATAGAATATATCAAGCATAACTTTGACAGGGAAAACATTGATGGGTATCTTCCAGCATACAGATAGACAGTCATGCCATAATGATCACTTCCCTCCAGCATACCGATAGACAATCATGCCATAAGGATAACTTCCCTCCAGCATACAGATAGACAATCGTGCCACAACGATAACTTCCCTCCAGCATACTGATAGACAATCGTGCCACAACGATAACTTCCCTCCAGCATACTGATAGACAATCGTGCAACAAGGATAACTTCCCTCCAGCATACTGATAGACAATCGTGCCACAATGATAACTTCCCTCCAGCATACTGATAGACAATCGTGCAACAAGGATAACTTCCCTCCAGCATACTAATAGACAATCGTGCCACAACGATAACTTCCCTCCAGCATACTGATAGACAATCGTGCAACAAGGATAACTTCCCTCCAGCATACTGATAGACAATCATGCCATAAAGGATAACCTATCAGTACACAAGTAAGTATTGGTGATCAGTACACAAGTAAGTACTGGTGATCAGTACACAAGCAAGTATTGGTGATCAGTACACAAGTAAGTATTGGTGATCAGTACACAAGTAAGTATTGGTGATCAGTACACAAGTAAGTATTGGTGATCAGTACACAAGTAAGTATTGGTGATCAGTACACAAGCAAGTATTGGTGATCAGTACACAAGTAAATATTGGTGATCAGTACACAAGCAAGTATTGGTGATCAGTACACAAGCAAGTATTGGTGATCAGTACACAAGTAAGTATTGGTGATCAGTACACAAGTAAGTATTGGTGATCAGTACACAAGCAAGTATTGGTGATCAGTACACAAGTAAGTATTGGTGATCAGTACACAAGCAAGTATTGGTGATCAGTACACAAGCAAGTATTGGTGATCAGTACACAAGTAAGTATTGGTGATCAGTACACAAGCAAGTATTGGTGATCAGTACACAAGCAAGTATTGGTGATCAGTACACAAGCAAGTATTGGTGATCAGTACACAAGTAAGTATTGGTGATCAGTACACAAGCAAGTATTGGTGATCAGTACACAAGTACTGGGTAAACACATTTTATTATTCAATTATTTACAGCAACAAATGACACTAATACAACATAACGGATAAGAATGACCTAGTCTTATAGAACTCCTCTGCTTCACACCAGTACTGAGTGCTTGATGATGCAAGAGTACTAACGAGTGCCAACCAAAGGGCCACAATCTGGTGTTTCTGACACGATGCAGACGAATGTTACATGTGCACCTGCTCACTATTCTGATACATATTTGATTGGAGTTTCATGACATTCCACTCATTGGTTACAGAGATCTGACTGCGGAGGGACGGACATACTCACGAGAGGGTACCAAGTGGCTACCAAGTGGCTACCACATTATTAGACTAACAGAATGCCACATGGACAGATGACCCCAATGTAAAAATACCCCCTCCTAGATCTTCCGCATCCGCAAGGATAATTAGATTTAAAAATATGTTCACCAGTGAAGGCCCTTTCAGTTTTTATAGTTATTTCACATTAAAGTGTGAAAGTACTAAGAGATCACAATGCCATGCAGATAACTTCACACACACTGGTAGATCATGGCTGGAGGTTATAAAACTTTTCTCCAATCTCAAACTCAGTCTCAAGCTTCGGATTGGTTCAGCTGAGTGTGAACCTCACAATCAACCAATCAAATTTCTTGAGTTTGAGATCTGAAAAAAGTTTTATAACCTCGTGGCCATGTCTTATCAATATTAACAGACGGATATGTAGCCCAGTGGTAACACGCTGGACTGGTAATCTAGGGATCGCAGGTTCGACCCCCCGTTTGATAAAATTAACAGTCTTTCAGATGGGACGTTAAACCGAGGTCTTGTGTCGGTGCTTTACACCGTGCACGTAAAAGAACCAGAGGAGACTCTGGAATGGGTCTCTGTCTGTATCATTGCACTATCCTCCAAAATCTAAAATGACTAATCTCTTCCATCGGTTGCCCATATGAGCGACGATAAATAAACGTAAAACACACACACACTTATCAATATTAGTAACAAACTAGCTATTTCCAGTGTAGCATGAATTTACTGGTGTGAATTTGTCCTGGTTCGGTATTCATATTCTTAGTTATACGTAAATATTTCTCAATTTACGTATTCTCGAAATATGTAATATATTTTCAGGTTTAAAAGATTCAGCGTACACGGTAGTATTATTATTAAGTTGTGCATGTTTAACTATTAAGACCACCGTCGAAATACACTGTACTATTATACCATATTTGATAATGGGTCATTTTTTACCTACTTCATATGTTATAATGTCTGTTTGTATATATTGAAATAATAACTACTATGGATAACATTTTGGGGTAATATTCCACAACATTTTCATGACTTGGATATCAATTTCCATGACTTGGATATTAATTTCCACGACTTGGATATCAATTTCCATGACTTGGATATCAATGTCCATGACCATTAATATAATATGATAAATATGATACATGGTATGTTAGGCAAATTTAAGGTTAAACTTTCATTTATTTTAAAACAATTGCGAAACAAGCTTTAACAACTTATATTAATCACTTTAGTTAGCAGATGGAAGCGCGTGGTCATTCGTGTGGGAGGAAATCAGAGAACCCGGAAAATACCCACCTGTCCGATCTGGCGACCACCGTACCATCTCACATACATTCCGGTCCGAGGATCAAACTCGGGTTGCATTGGGGAGAAGCAAGTGCGCTAATCGGACAGTTAGGCAAATTTAGGTAATAATTTACAACAGTCAATGTTTTGTCATCCATAGATATCAACATCCCAGGCATTATTCTATGCTTCAAGAACCAACACTAACTGACATTGACAACAAATGGCCGTGTGTGTAATGACTTTCACTGTAAGATCACTTGGTATGGTACCTGATCAATTCATACCCAGTCAATTTCGTACTCAGATATAATAAAATGCGAAACGGACAGTGTTGACGTGAGAACATTTTTTCTTGAGCCAAATGTGAAGCTGTTTCTATCCGACAGGTCTTTTTTTCAGTTTTCCATGACTCAGCAATAGCAGTTATGCCTGGAAAACTAAATTTCATTTTCAAATACTTTTTCCAAAACCTGTACAAACCCTGCATACAGATAACTTCCAGCTCACTGATAGATCACAATGTCATACAGATAAGTTCAAACGTAGCAATAATAATTATGATGTCACCTCCCACCTAACTATTTCTGATGAAATAGAATGTTCCAACCTCAGACTTTGAGCAGATGACGTATCCACCTCCTCTATGCAAATGATCGGAGAATTTGGACAGGTTGACAAATCAAGTGGACTTTCCTGCCCTGTAGCAGAGCATGGTTTCATATTTCCAAACTGACAAATGTTTGCGAAAGAATGAACAGGAAGTGATTTAACTGTTACTGACATGGGTGTATTTGCTGCAAGTTTCTGTCTAGCTATAGGAGTAATTGTTGAAGACAGCAAGGGATTCGAAGCGAGACTAGAGATATTTATCAACTCAACACTGGAATTCTCCCTTCCATTACAAGTTGCAATTGTTGGAATACTTCTGGCTTTTGCAACCGACATTATCACTTGTCTGTTGTAATCCGAGCCCATATGCTTGTTCACGGTGTTGTAACTGTCGATACCGTTATCTAGGGGTACGCTAGAGTTCTGAAGTAAACCTGATTGCACCTTGTTGTGCTCTGTGTGATGGTGGCCATATGTTCTTACATGTTTTCTTAAAGAACTTGGATCAGTGTATCGCTTACTGCATCCTGGCATCTTACATAAGTAAGGTTTGTCCTCCTGATGTGTCCGTACGTGTTTAAACCTGTCACTAGAGTTTGAGTAAGCTTTGAGGCACCCTTCAAATGGGCACGAGTAGGGTTTTTCACCTGAAACATATGAGCACATTTTGATTGCCTATTTACATAAAACATCGTTCAACAGATTTCATTGCAATTTAAATGGTATTTACCAATATTGCGCTGAGTCATGAGATTTTGGGCACTCGGACATATATCTGGCATATTAATTATTGTTCAACTTGTCAATTTAACGCCATGTTGTCAGTAAAGCTGTCATCAGACAATTAGCAATAATAGACAGGCCAGTAGTACAGTGATTACTACACCTTGGACTGCGAATCCAGGGATTGCAGGTTCAATCCTCTGTCTGACCATAATAATTTCAGATGCGACTTTAAACCGTGGTCTCGTGTTGGTTCTTTACATCGTGCACGTAAAAGTACCAGAGGTGACTCTGGAATGGATCTCTGTCTGTATCAATGCACTATCCTCCACAATCTAAAATGACTAATCTCTTCAGGAGGCGTCGCTCATATGGGCAACCGGTAGCGACGATAAATAAACGTAAAACAAGATAATGAGAGATATCGGTCAGTTACCTCCAAGCCGTCTCAATATTCATTTGTTTATGTTGTCCTGTTAGCATGTCATGCTTATTTTATGTTTCTGCGGAAACTTCAAATTTTCCCATTTTTTTACGGGCATGTAAAAAATCATGGAACAGGATTTTAGTGCCTTGAGACCATTTTAGCTTGTGAATTTGCTATTTTCACGCGCACATTATACATTGGAATTTCATTTCTCCCTAGATATTTGTGCCAAAACATAGATGCATGTTATACATGATACCACGTTATATATAGATAAATACGGTATTTTAAAATCTCTCCCATAATTATGTAGGGAGACAGGGCAACTTTTGACTGCTAAATGTGATCTTGACCATCAAGCTTTGGGTCTGGTAATGTGCGAGACATAGTATGATGATAATTTGTGGTAAGATCCCTCATTGGGTGGCAGAGACATATTCCAGACAAATTATGGACCTGGAAATTACATGAGGACACACTGTCCGATTAGGGTGATCCTTTATTTATAGTATTGTTAAAATCTCTCCATGGACAACACTATATGCTCTACACGACTTAACATAACCGTAACCTTAATGTGTGACCTTGGCATTCAGACTACATGCTTGAGTCTTGCGAACGACACATTGTTATGTTATATTTCGGGTTTAACGCCAGCATCAGCACCATTTTGGGCTATATCGCCGGCGGGCAGTTTACCTAACAACACCTTTCCTGGGCAGGCTCCAGCGGTTAACCAGTACTTGGGTGCACCAACCTCCGTAAGAAACTGCCAACTTTTCCATATAAATGAGACACGGCCTGAGCGGGGCTCGAACCCGTGACCATCAGTGATGGCGACACATTGTCTGATTATTGTGATCATCGATGCAAATTTATTTTAGGAGATAATAGAGGCGTGAAAATGTGGATGGAATGATGAACGGTCATCGACCAATCCTGTTGTCATAGAAATCATTCTACGGTAGGGTCCTAACAATCAATATATAAGATAAAACTGTTACCTGTATGGGAGCGCATGTGAATTTTAAGGTTTTCCAGCCTCGAGAACGATTTTCCACAAAGAGAACATTTATGCGGTTTCTCATTGGTATGTGTTCGAATGTGAATCAATATCTTATATCTGTAATGTACGATAAAATCATTAATCATCTAATCACTGAATTATTTAAACAAAGCAACTCACAACTGCTGGCAACACTCGTACATTCGCTTCAGGTGCGAAAGGCCCAGATCACACCCAGCTGTATCAGTGAACGCTTCTCACCAATGCAACCCGGGTTCGATTCTCGGACCAGGAAGTATGTGAGATGGTACGGTGGTCGTCAGATCGGACAGGTGGGTTTTCACCGGGTACTCCGGTTTCCTCCCACACGAATGACCACATTTACGCTTTCATCCGCGCCAACGAGAGTGATTAATATAAGCTGTTAAAACTTGCTTCACAATTGTTGTAAAATAAATCAAGTTTAAACTTAAAAAAGGCAAGGCTATTAAATTCCACATTGTCTCTTCTCTCCTCTTCCTCATACCAAAGGTCAAGGTCAAATTGTGAACTTCAATGAGAAACACTATTGGCGAGGTCAAATCTCAGCTAAATCTTTCAACAGATGAATAAGTCAAGGCAACCCACTTTAATACGTTTTTGATTTAAAACGGGTCAAACTCAATGCCAGAATGTGGATAGTGAATGACTTATGAGTAAATTGAAGTTCACTTTATCAGATGTAGAAGTGTTATGTAGTATTTTATGTTCACTTTGTCAGATGTAGAAGTGTTATGTAGTATTTTAAGTTCACTTTATCAGATGTAGAAGTGTTATGTAGTATTTTATGTTCACTTTGTCAGATGTAGAAGTGTTATGTAGTATTTTAAGTTCACTTTGTCAGATGTAGAAGTGTTATGTAGTATTTTATGTTCACTTTGTCAGATGTAGAAGTGTTATGTAGTATTTTATGTTCACTTTATCAGATGTAGAAGTGTTATGTAGTATTTTATGTTCACTTTGTCAGATGTAGAAGTGTTATGTAGTATTTTAAGTTTACTTTGTCAGATGTAGAAGTGTTATGTAGTAGTTTAAGTTCACTTTGTCAGATGTAGAAGTGATATGTAGTATTTTATGTTCACTTTATCAGATGTAGAAGTGTTATGTAGTATTTTATGTTCACTTTATCAGATGTAGAAGTGTTATGTAGTATTTTATGTTCACTTTATCAGATGTAGAAGTGCTATGTAGTATTTTATGTTCACTTTATCAGATGTAGAAGTGTTATGTAGTATTTTATGTTCACTTTGTCAGATGTAGAAGTGTTATGTAGTATTTTATGTTCACTTTGTCAGATGTAGAAGTGCTATGTAGTATTTTATGTTCACTTTGTCAGATATAGAAGTGTTATGTAGTATTTTATGTTCACTTTATCAGATGTAGAAGTGCTATGTAGTATTTTATGTTCACTTTGTCCGATGTAGAAGTGTTATGTAGTATTTTATGTTCACTTTGTCAGATGTAGAAGTGTTATGTAGTATTTTAAGTTCACTTTGTCAGATGTAGAAGTGCTATGTAGTATTTTAAGTTCACTTTGTCAGATGTCGAAGTGCTATGTAGTATTTTATGTTCACTTTATCAGATGTAGAAGTGATATGTAGTATTTTAAACTCACTTTGTCAGATGTAGAAGTGTTATGTAGTATTTTAAGTTCACTTTGTCAGATGTAGAAGTGTTATGTAGTATTTTAAGTTCACTTTGTCAGATGTAGAAGTGCTATGTAGTATTTTAAACTCACTTTGTCAGATATAGATGTGTTATGTAGTATTTTAAGTTCACTTTGTCAGATGTAGAAGTGCTATGTAGTATTTTAAACTCACTTTGTCAGATATAGATGTGTTATGTAGTATTTTAAACTCACTTTGTCAGATATAGATGTGTTATGTAGTATTTTAAGTTCACTTTGTCAGATGTAGAAGTGTTATGTAGTATTTTAAGTTCACTTTATCAGATGTAGAAGTGTTATGTAGTATTTTAAGTTCACTTTGTCAGATGTAGAAGTGTTATGTAGTATTTTAAGTTCACTTTGTCAGATGTAGAAGTGTTATGTAGTATTTTATATTCACTTTGTCAGATGTAGAAGTGTTATGTAGTATTTTATGTTCACTTTGTCAGATGTAGAAGTGTTATGTAGTATTTTATGTTCACTTTGTCAGATGTAGAAGTGTTATGTAGTATTTTATGTTCACTTTGTCAGATGTACAAGTGTTATGTAGTATTTTATGTTCACTTTGTCAGATGTACAAGTGTTATGTAGTATTTTATGTTCACTTTGTCAGATGTACAAGTGTTATGTAGTATTTTATGTTCACTTTGTCAGATGTACAAGTGTTATGTAGTATTTTATGTTCACTTTGTCAGATGTACAAGTGTTATGTAGTATTTTATGTTCACTTTGTCAGATGTACAAGTGTTATGTAGTATTTTATGTTCACTTTGTCAGATGTACAAGTGTTATGTAGTATTTTATGTTCACTTTGTCAGATGTACAAGTGTTATGTAGTATTTTATGTTCACTTTGTCAGATGTACAAGTGTTATGTAGTATTTTATGTTCACTTTGTCAGATGTACAAGTGTTATGTAGTATTTGAACTTAAACTTTATGGAAGGTGCATTCCAGAGGTATCGTTTATCGGAAGAAAGTATAACTTTTCTCAAAATATCCACATGCGTGATAAATGGTAATATTGTGACATCTACTTGCCATGGATATATTTGCGGTAAAATTATCACAATGTTATTTAGGGCAAGAACAAGAGATACAAAACAACATTGTAGTTAATACAAATTTACATTAATTTGCCTCTTCTCTCCCTCATGGCGATGGATTCCATCAGAAATAAGGTCTCGAGAGTGATTAGTATAAGTTGTAAGAACTTGTTTCGCACTAGAGCTAAAATAAATTTGTATAAACTAAGTAGATTATGTCTGATCTACGATACTTATGGTGACATCAGACACCAGGAGGCGGCATCTATTTCCTTTGCAGGGTGACATGTCCTGTTGCTTCTTTCGAAAGGTCCTTTAAAGGGCCACATCCTCCATATTTGCCATCCAACAGCAACAAAAAAAACGAGAGATAGTTTCTTTGTAGAGTAGACGAAGTCTTGAATACGCTGCTACTGCACGACATGCCTAGGTGACGACGTGCACATTGTCGTGGTTGATCTGGTCAGATGTTGGTGTTATTTAAGTTATATTTATCGTATATAAGAGCCCTGTCATTACAGTGTTTGGATACTTTATATTTATAATTACAGACATACACCTACCTAATAGGTCTCAAGCCAATTGGATGAAAACCAAGGAAAGAGCTGAGCCAACAAGGTTCTTATTGGTTATATTCATGTAGTCAAGTACAGAATGTGGCATATTTCAATGAAAAATTATATCAGACCTTCACATGGATATCCAGCCCTAGGCAATTAACACAAACCATCCTTGCATTAAAGCCCTTTCCTTTACGTGGACATCCAGCTCTAGGCAATTAACACAAACAAGCCTTGCATTAAAGCCCTTTCCTTCAAGTGGACATTTACCCTTGGCAATTAACACAAACAAGCCTTGCATTAAATCCATTTCCTTTACATGGACATCCACCCCTAGGCAATTAACACAAACAAACCTTGCATTAAAGCCCTTTCCTTTACGTGGACATCCTCCCCATTTGCACTGATATTCTACATCCGGGCGCTCCACACGTACATGATGGTCATTAACGTGCACAACCAGGTCATTCATGCACGTGAACTGTTTGTCACAGTTGAGCCAGCGACAGTTGAGTAAATCTGATTCAGTTTGTATCACAATGTCACAACTCGGGGTTGAGAACAAGGACCGCTTTACGTCCAAATCCAACTGAAACAAAACAAAAGTAGTTGAGAGAACAAAGGTGAGCTTGAGTCCAAATACAACTGATACAAAACAAAAGTAGTTGAGAGAACAAAGGTGAGCTTGAGTCCAAATCCAATTGAAACAAAACAAAAGTAGTTGAGAGAACAAGGACCGCTTTACGTCCAAATCCAACTGAAACAAAGCAAAAGTAGTTGAGAGAACAAAGGTGAGCTTGAGTCCAAATACACATGAACAAGAAATATAAACAGTGTATGACACATGCCCGCTAAACTGGCTTTGACAAAATACTAACCTTTTAGAGTTGATTTCATAAGTGGTCATGAGTTAACTATATAACTGAGGTAAATATTAAGTGTTGTAACATAGCCATGTTTAAAGCTATGGTCACACAAGAGCATATGATGATCTATGATGGTCACACAGAGCATACGATGGTTTATGATGGTACCACAGAGCTTACGATGGTCTATGATGGTACCACTGAGCATATGATGGTCTATGATGGTACCACTGAGCATATGATGGTCTATGATGGTACCACTGAGCATATGATGGTCTATGATGGTACCACTGAGCATATGATAGTCTATGATGGTACCACTGAGCGTATGATGGTCTATGATGGTACCACTGAGCATACGATGGTCTATGATGGTACCACAGAGCATATGATGGTCTATGATGGTACCACTGAGCATACGATGGTCTATGATGGTACCACTGAGCATACGATGATCTATGATGGTACCACTGAGCATATGATGGTCTATGATGGTACCACTGAGCATACGATGATCTATGATGGTACCACTGAGCATATGATGGTCTATGATGGTACCACTGAGCATACGATGACAAACCACTGATGGTCTATGATGGTACCACTGAGCGTTCGATGGTCTATGATGGTACCACTGAGCATATGATGGTCTATGATGGTACCACTGAGCATACGATGGTCTATGATGGTACCACTGAGCATATGATGGTCTATGATGGTACCACTGAGCATACGATGGTCTATGATGGTACCACTGAGCATACGATGGTCTATGATGGTACCACTGAGCATATGATGGTCTATGATGGTACCACTGAGCGTACAATGATCTATGATGGTACCACTGAGAGTTTGATGGTCTATGATGGTACCACTGAGCAAACGATGATCTATGATGGTACCACTGAGCATACGATGGTCTATGATGGTACCACTGAGCGTTCGATGGTCTATGATGGTACCACTGAGCATACCATGCCAAATATGAAGCCATTTGGCCCTATAATGAATTCTACATAACCAAACAATAGACTTTATTGTATACCTGGTCAGTAGAAATCGTGACATTATCACTTAGTAATGCAGAATGCACCATGGGTACATTCATTCCTGTCGGCATGTTATCAATATACATGGGTGGTGTGCTATAAATAGATGTGTCCATAGGCATCATGGGAATGGGTCGGATTACCACCAGCGGTACTGATGTAGCTGCCTGTTGTCGGATACATGTACCTATTAATCTGTTCACTGGAGTTGTGGCTGCACATTGCTGCTCATCTGCAAGACAAAAATACTGGTTTTTGAGAAATGATGTTAGAATTTTTTTAGGCACAACTAATTTTTGAAATTGGACTATTGTTGACCAATATTCAAGTACACGGTCACTCTTTGGGGTGGGACTTGCTAGGAGGGCAGGAAACTACCTAGCCTGGGTTCCAGTCTGTCGACTTTTCACTTTTTAACTTCTGGCAAAATGACAGCCTGGGGAAACTTGATTTCCGATTGTAGCGCCATCTACTTACACCCTCATTTTTAAGGGTGTAGATTTGAAGAATGACAACTCTTCTCTACAAGATACTATTGCTAAATATAGAAACGGAATTCTATCGGAAATCGCCGAACAGCCACGATTATACACGATCATTTACGAATATACACGAATGCTCTCGTAGCCTCATTTACATTGCAAATATATAATTTCCCATTTCTGTGTTATATCGACGAGATGGTGGATTTTAACTATTACGTTTAGATGGTAATGGGTCGATTCGGTGTAATTGAAGTAAGGACGACTTAAATCTTGAGTAAATATGTCAAATCAGACGCACATTGTAGTTTTTAAAACTATTTATCGTTATATGCTATTCAAAGTAACCATTTTAGTCAACCATCTCGGAACTGAAAAGATATGTCTACAGAGAGCTGTAGGAATGTCTTGAACAACTCATATATGAAATGGATTATATTTACAAACAAAACACGAACTACAAATTATCTATAGTAACATGTTGGCTGTGTTGGACAAGGAAAGCATTGTGTAAGAATGTACACATCAATATCACTGTTATTTTGCACATGGGTGTTTCTTGTCAAGGCCAGTTAAAAAGTAAAACTCAGCAGGTTATTTTTAAAGAAAAGTAAAACCCCAGCAGGCTATTTTCAAAGAAAAGTAAAAACACAGCAGGTCATTTTCAAAGAAAAGTAAAACCCAGCAGGTCATTTTCAAAGAAAAGTAAACCCCCAGCGGGTTATTGTCAAAGAAAAGTAAACCCCCAGCAGGTTATTTTCAAAGAAAAGTAAACCCCAGCAGGTTATTTTCAAAGAGGATCATTGAGTAGCTGACCTGATATTCTTAGAATAAAGTTGATAACAGGTTGATATTATCATGTACTTGTCATGATGTTCTAAGTTCTTGTTCTAAATTCTTGTTATCTACCGGTATATAATGCTAATTTTCTTCTTCATTTTCCTTTTATATTAGTAATCATCAATTTTAGTAATTGCACAACTCATATATTCAGTCACTTTATTGTTACAATCTAGTATATTTGGGAGGGCCGTAACTAATGTTGTTAAAACTTGTGGCCCAACCCATTTGCTTCAACATTTATTGACAATTTGTTATGTTATGTTATATTTCGGGTTTTATGCCTGCATCACCACCATTTTGGGCTATATCGCCGGCTGGCAGTTTACCTAACAACACCTTTCCTGGACAGGCTCCAACGGTTCACCAGTACTTGGGTGCACCAACCTCCGTAAGAAACTGCCAATTATGGTCTGAGCGGGGCTCGAACCCGTGACCATCAGTGATGATAGGTTACAGTGGTATACAAGTCAGCGACCGTAACCACTCGACCACGACAATCTGACTTGACAATCTGTGTGTGCAACAATGACATAAATCGTATATACTATGCATAATTATACAAGTGTGTTAATTTGTTTTGTTCTGTATTTACAGGTGTGTTGAATAAAAGGTTAACCAAATGGAGTGAAGCAAATAACGTAATTAGTGACGCTCAGTTTGGTTTTTGGAAAGGTCTTTCCACCGTTGATGCAATTTTTGTTTTAAATTTTAAATGCTGTTGTTAGTAAGATTTTAAATGAAAATGGATGCCTCTCATGTGTCTTTATAGACTTTCAAAAGGCTTTTGATAGTATTTACCGCAATGAATTATGGTATAAACTTTATAATATAGGCATACGTGGTAAAACCCTTCAAGTTATACGTGATATGTACTCAAAAGTCAAAGCGCGCGTAAGAGGTTGTAAGTCATATTCAGAATTGTTTGAATGCTCAGTTGGCTTAAAGCAAGGGAAGGTAATGTCCCAGATTCTATTCTTCTTTTTAGAAGAGTTAGAAATGTATTTATTAAATAATGTTGACTCTGGTATAACTTTAGATGATATTACATTTATACTTATGTTGTTTGCTGGCGATATAGTAATTTTAAATAAGTCGCCAGAAGAGCTGCAAAATAATTTAGATATTTTATACCATTATTGTACTAGAAGGGGATTAACAGTGAACATTGATAAAAGCAATGTAATGGTGTTTAGAAAGAGAGGACCAGTGCAAAATAATGAAAAAATGGTTTTACAATAACGTTCCTTTAGATATTGTTATTAACTATAATTATTTAGGTACTGTGTTTAACTATACTGGTATAAATGAATGAATGGTGTTTTACGGAGCATCGACATCTAAGGTCATGTAGCGTGCATTAAAGTTATGTTTATTGTCGAGTGTATGAAATAAAATTCTATATAAGTATATGCATTACGTAAAAATTAATACTAAGAGGTTATAAAGACGTAAGATTAATTACAGGTAATATATGAATGAATGATTACTACAAAGGCATGATTAACAATTGATATCACAGCTTATCTACTACTAAAATATCAACTAAATTGATCCAGTGGCAAAGTAAATTTCAAATAGATTTTCAAGATATTTCCATAATGGTCATGTTGGATGTCAGATCATAACAATAATGAAAAGATTTCATCAGCCAGTTATGACATGCTTCGTACAAAGCTTCATGAAAAATTGACAAAGTAGTTCAGTGGCATTAGACAATAGGTTTTCTAGATTGCTGTCAAGACAGCATTTATTAATTTTGAATCAAAACATTATGCAATTATAATCGTTGCCCTGTTGTTCCGTACAATGTTTCGTCAAAATTGGCGCATCCACTTTGTAAAATGTATTAACTTTCAGCTAATCTATTAATTGCCCCGATAAAACATTCCAAATCATATAATAATTGCCCTGATAAAACATTCCAAATGATATGATAATTGCCCCGATAAATCATTCCAAATCATATGATAATTGCCCCGATAAAACATTCCAAATCATATGATAATTGCCCCGATAAAACATTCCAAATCATATAATAATTGCCCCGATAAAACATTCCAAATCATATAATAATTGCCCCGATAAAACATTCCAAATCATATAATAATTGCCCTGATAAAACATTCCAAATGATATGATAATTGCCCTGATAAATCATTCCAAATCATATAATAATTGCCCTGATAAAACATTCCAAATCATATGATAATTGCCCTGATAAATCATTCCAAATCATATGATAATTGCCCTGATAAAACATTCTAAATCATATGATAATTGCCCTGATGAAACATTCCAAATCAAATTCACAGCAGAAAACAGTTTTAAACTGATAAGCATTAGAAAGCAACGTATGTCCCACAATGTACCTTGAAACCATTGATGTCGAACTGATCCCCATAATATGCACAACATTATAGAGTAGTTTTTTCTGCATGGTTGAAAAATGTAGGCGAAAGCTTGGTAAAATAATTACGAAAATGGAAGAATGGACAACGCCAAAGATTGTGTCCTTGCCTGTTTTGCGGTAGATAACATCTTGAGGATTGAAAAATAAACTTACCTTTCAGAACATGGTTGATAAAGTCAGACGGAGAATACTTCTCTTCTTGTGTTTCCATGGGAACATCTACTATTCCATCATCAATTGTGTTCTCCCCTCTGCTGGCTACAGTGTGCAATATGATCTGAAGAAATTATGGTTCGTCTTTTATAAATTAAAGCAACATAAAAATTAGATGTATCCTTGTCGATCTTGCCAAAAGTTAAAGTAGAATTTTTCTGCTAAATTAAAAATTTTAAAAAATAATCATTGTGCACTATTTTGTACATTTTGTATTTTTTAATAAATTGTTAGTTTTTAGATAATTATAGAAATGATATAAGATTTCCAAGTACCTCATCATTTGAATCAATATAGGCATCACTTGATAGTGAAGCTCGAGCAAAGGAGAACTTGTGGTACCAAACCATTATGAACAAACACTACTCGATACACACTACGCTACTCGATACACAATACGCTATTCGATACACAATACGCTAGTCGATACACAATACGCTATTCGATGCACAATACACACACATAACACTGATAATGCAAGCTTTTCCGATGTAATAGTCTTAAGCAGGGAGTAGACATAAAAGAAAATGCAACACTAACAAAACGCCCCCATGTTCACATGATTTTATGGTGCTAATATGTATATCCTACTTTCTCCACATAACCATTATACACTTTTGAATCAAATGCCAATTTCGTTCACAAGACATATGTTCATATACAGGTACATAGGGTTCCGATAATTTTAATACTAGTTTGATCTGGAACCCAAGAACGGAGGTTATATAAAACTTTTCTTTTGTTTGTTTGTCCTTGGGTTCTTTGCGACTCTCCAGCTATTCTTGAGAGCAGTTTTTCCTCCACCTTGGTAGAACCACTGACCTTCTGCTGGATAGGATCTGCATATGAAATAATTTGTCAACGCAGTGGGATTCGAACCTACAGTGAGGCGGGGAAAGTGATTTGAAGTCAAGCTACAGAAGCCCCCAAAACTATTCTCAGACCTCAAACTGAAGCTCAAGTAATTTGATTGGTTGAGTCCGAGATTTGCTTTTGGCTTAACCCATTCAACACCAAGTAACTCACATGGACTTGTCCATGATATTTTTAGACCAATAAATTAATAACAAAATTACATTTGGATCAGTTCATTTATCAAAATGGGTAATTTTTTCTCTAAAAATAGTTATATTACTTGAAAAAAGTGCAGATCCTGATGAGATGGCTCGTCACGAGCCGGTTCATCTGGATCTACACTTTTTTGTAAGCCTATTTAGAGGTCTGTGGTGTTGAAAGGGTTAAACAACCAGAAGCTTGAGACTGAGCTCGAGATAAGTTTTATAACCTCGAGACCGTGCCTGGAAATTATAAAAATATTCTCAAAGATCTAACTCAGTGGCGTAGCTATGGCTGGCCTGTGCCACCTACACCACTGAACAGATGTACCCACGAGGTGTCCACCCCCTCACTGGAAATTTTGCTTTAAGAAAAAAAAAATTCGGATACATAATTGACGATCTGCAAGGAATTAATGTGCATGTATGTGCATCTTAGCGTCACATATATAAATATAGTAGTTATGTCTGTCTTTATTTATAGAATAAAACAGACATGTGTGTTTTACGTTTATTTATCATCGCTACCGGTTGCCCATATGAGCGACAACTCCTGAAGAGATTAGTTATTTTGGAGGATAGTGCATGATACAGACAGAGACCCATTCCAGAATCTCCTCTGGTTCTTTTACGTACACGATATACAGCACCGACACAAGACCTCGAGTTAAAGACCCATCTGAAAGACTGTTAATTTTATTAGGGTCAGACAGGGGGATGATCGAACCTACGATCCCTGGATTACCAGTCCAGCGTGCTACCACTAGACTACAGATCCGTCTGCAAGGTACATATGGTATTGGTTATTTCTAATAAACAGGACAATGCTGATCTTGTGATATTTTAAACCAATCCTAATTGAAGTAACTTAAGTTAATAAATAAACAGGAATCCAAACAACCCAAATTCCTCTCACCACAAAACTGCTTGGGTTGCAATAACCATGTTGCTATGCTAACAAGACATCATTTACAGTCCCCTCTGGTTAACCAGTTTTTGCCGACTACCCTTAAAGCGACACTACATCAGTGAAAACGCAAATTTATACAGAATGTAATTTCCTATTATAGGGTTATGTTATGTTATATTTCGGTTTTACGCCTGCATCAGCACCATTTTGTGCTATATCGCCGGCGGGCAGTTTACCTAACAACACCTTTCCTGGGCAGGCTCCAGCGGTTAACCAGTACTTGGGTGCACCAATCTCCGTAAGAAACTGCCAACTTTTTCATATAAATGAGACACGGGTCCTATTATATGGTATAATATTTTATCAAATATTGTATTTCAACTAATAAACAAGCATCATATACACGATTTGTTGACATAACACAATAATGTAAACAGGGTCGAAATACATGAGTAATACAACCTGTGTATCCTGAATAACGAGATTTATGGTACAGATTTACGGTTATATCTCACATTTGTGCCTATGCATATTTATTTGTAGACTAATCTCAGTTAAATGTATTATCTCTAAGCGACAGTATCAAGCGTTTAGTATTGACTACAATGACAAAGAAATGTCATTTCAGGAGCGTGGGTGACCGGTATATGAAATCCTACATTCACTTTTTAAAGTTTGTAGACCACAAACACTGTTTATTGATTCAATATTAGTGTTCGAATGTATTCGGAAGAATTTGTAGTAGCAATGCATTTATACGTGAACAATGAATGTTTTTGGCTTTTTGCGATGTAATGTCGCTTTAAACGACTACCGTATGTCGCATGCGTTTTAATGAATAATGTTGATGATTGAGAATGTAAAGTAGGCACAGACTGCTTATTGATAGTACATAATTATGACTGTTCACAAGTATCGGAAAACTAGACAATTGTGTCGAAAAGACAATTTGTTCATTTTGGTTAATGTTTATACAAATTTCCGTTCGATTGCGAAACAGGTTCTTATAACTTAATTAATCTCGATACCTCATTCCTGATGGAATCCATCGTCACGAGGGAGAGAGAGAAAGAGACGACATGGAATTTCAATGCATTTCTAAGGGCACAATCGAATCGTCTACAGCGGGGCTCAAACTTCGGATCTTTCGCAACGAAACGCGCTACCACTGAACTATGACGATTTCTACAAGCTTAGACTAATCACTCATGAGACTTTGTTCTTGATGGAATCCACAGCAATGATGGAAAGGGAAGAGGCATCATTATGATGTGCAGTTTAATACAACCACAATATCCGGATACCACCACCATATCTGGATACCAACCCAATATCCGGATACCACATCCAGATACCACCACCATATCCAGATACCACCACCATATCTGGTATAATCTGGATACCATCACCACATTTGGATACCACCACCATATCCGGATACCACCACCACATCCGGATACCACCACCACATCCAGATACCACCACAATATCTGGATACCACCACCACATCCGGATACCACCACCACATCTGGATACCACCACCATATCCGGATATCTCCACCATATCTGGATACCATCACCATATCTGGATACCATCACCATATCTGGATACCACCACCACATCCGGATACCACCACCACATCCAGATACCACCACCATATCCAGATACCACCATCATATCCGGATACCACCACCACATCCAGATACCACCACCATATCCAGATACCACCACCATATCCGGATACCACCACCATATCCAGATAACACCACCATATCCGGATACCACCACCACATCCAGATACCACCACCATATCCGGATACAACCACAATATTTGGATACCACCACCACATCTGGATACCACCACCACATCTGGATACCACCACCATATCCGGATATCTCCACCATATCTGGATACCACCACCACATCTGGATACCACCACCATATCCGGATACAACCACAATATCTGGATACCACCACCACATCCGGATACCACCACCACATCTGGATACCACCACCATATCCGGATACCTCCACCATATCTGGATACCACCACCATATCCAGATACCACATCCGGATACAACTACCATATCCAAATACCACGACCACATCCGGATACCACCACCACATCCGGATACCACCACCACATCCAGATACCATCACCATATCCGGATACAACCACAATATCCTGATACCACCACTACATATTTGGATACCACCACCACATCCAAATACCACAACCATATCTGGATACCACAACAACCATATGCAGATACCACCACCACATCCGGATACCACCACCACATCCGGATACCACCACCATATCAAGAAAACACCACCATATTTGGATACCTCCAGGCTCCACCATATCTGGATTTCACCATCATATAAAGATGACATTGTACTACCAGTATATACGTGTTCAAAACGATGACATTGTACTACCAGTATATATGTGTTCAGAAAGATGACATTGTACAACCAGTATATAAGTGTTCAAAACGATGACATTGTACTACCAGTATATACGTGTTCAGAAAGATGACATTGTACAACCAGTATATACGTGTTCAAAACGATGACATTGTACTACCAGTATATACGTGTTCAGAAAGATGACATTGTACTACCAGTATGGGCGTGTTCAGAAAGATGACATTGTACTACCAGTATATACGTGTTCAGAACGATGACATTGTACAACCAGTATATATGTGTTCAGAACGATGACATTGTACTACCAGTATATACGTGTTCAGAACGATGACATTGTACTACCAGTATATACGTGTTCAGAAAGATGACATTGCACTACCAGTATGGGCGTGTTCAGAAAGATGACATTGTACTACCAGTATATACGTGTTCAGAAAGATGACATTGTACTACCAGTATATACGTGTTCAGAAAGATGACATTGCACTACCAGTATGGGCGTGTTTAGAAAGATGACATTGTACTACCAGTATATACGTGTTCAGAAAGATGACATTGTACTACCAGTATATACGTGTTCAGAAAGATGACATTGTACTACCAGTATATACGTGTTCAGAAAGATGACATTGCACTACCGGTAAATACGTGTTCAGAAAGATGACATTGTACTACCAGTATATACATGTTCAGAAAGATGACATTGTACTACCAGTATTACTGTTCAGAAAGATGACATTGTACTACCAGTATATACGTGTCAAAAGAGACATGTACTACCAGTATATACGTTTCAGAAAGATGACATTGTACTACCAGTAGGGCGTGTTTAGAAAGATGCTTGCACTACCATATATACTGTTCAAAAGATGACATGTCTACCAGTATATACTGTTCAGAAAGAGACATTGTACTACCAGTATATACTGTCAGAAAGATGACATGTACTACCAGTATCGTGTCAGAAAGAGACATTGTACTACCACAAGGGCGTGTTCAGAAAGATGACATTGTACTACCAGTATGGGCGTGTTTAGAAAGATGACATTGTACTACCGGTATATACGTGTTCAGAAAGATGACATTGACACCGTATATACGGTTCAGAAAGATGACATTGTACTACCAGTATATACGGTTAGAAAGAGACATTGTACTACCAGTATATACGTGTTCAGAAAGATGACATTGTACTACCAGTATGGGCATGTTCAGAAAGATGACATTGTACTACCAGTATGGGCGTGTTCAGAAAGATGACATTGTACTACCGGTATATACGTGTTCAGAAAGATGACATTGTACTACCAGTATGGGCGTGTTTAGAAAGATGACATTGTACTACCAGTATGGGCGTGTTCAGAAAGATGACATTGTACTACCAGTATGGGCGTGTTTAGAAAGATGACATTGTACTACCGGTATATACGTGTTTAGAAAGATGACATTGTACTACCAGTATATACGTGTTCAGAAAGATGACATTGTACTACCGGTATATACGTGTTCAGAACGATGACATTGTACAACCAGTATATAGTGTTTAGAAAGATGACATTGTACTACCAGTATATACGTGTTAGAAAGATGACATTGTACTACCAGTATGGGCGTGTTTAGAAAGATGACATTGTACTACCGGTATATACGTGTTCAGAACGATGACATTGTACAACCAGTATATACGTGTTCAGAAAGATGACATTGTACTACCAGTATATACGTGTTCAGAAAGATGACATTGTACAACCAGTATATACGTGTTTAGAAAGATGACATTGTACTACCAGTATGGGCGTGTTTAGAAAGATGACATTGTACTACCGGTATATACGTGTTTAGAAAGATGACATTGTACTACCAGTATGGGCGTGTTCAGAAAGATGACATTGTACTACCAGTATGGGCGTGTTTAGAAAGATGACATTGTACTACCGGTATATACGTATTCAGAAAGATGACATTGTACTACCAGTATATACGTGTTCAGAAAGATGACATTGTACTACCAGTATGGGCGTGTTCAGAAAGATGACATTGTACTACCAGTATGGGCGTGTTTAGAAAGATGACATTGTACTACCGGTATAATTATGCAAGCTTCCAGTTTTTATTCCAACAATTTAAATAAAACATGCTAAAAACATCTACAAACATTTTTCCTATGCAAAATAAGATTATATAATGCTAATTTGTTTATAATAGTGTCAGCACTAGTGAGGAGAGGTGGGGGGTCAGTTATTTCCTACTTATGAATCACATCTGATGAACAGCAGTCCTTCCTCAATCCTATCATTGTAGGTCAGGCACTACATGACTAACCGACTGACTAATTCGCATTACAAACAGGCTAAAGTTAAACTAGCACCTACATTTAAATCTGTGAATAAGGATAACACACCCGTGGGGTGAAGATGCGTGCAAACCAGCCTTTTCAACCTAGATTGCTAGATTTATCTGCTTACCTTTATTATGCTTTTGATTGTCCGTTTAGTGCAGTTGTTAGCGCGCTGCGCTCGCTTCTCACCAATGTAACCCGGGTTCGATCCTCGGACCGGGAAGTATGTGAGTTTTTGAACCCTAAGTTCTAAGTGTGACCATGGCTGAATCATGCTCTTTGCACTTTTGTCTAAATATGGGTTCAAATTTTGCAATGTAATTTTAAAATTCCTCCATCGAATTTGTGATGGACACACAACACAAAATATAGCCACTTGACTCACTGACCTGTAAATGCTGCCTTGACCTTGAAGCAACCTGGTTGAAAGATAGGTTGTACTGCTCTACTCATTGTCTCAGTGTAGGATGTAGGACTATACCGCTAGATTTACCAAATTCATAGCAAGCCACTTGATAAATGCCCAACTATAAATGATAAAATGATAAAATCAAATACATTAATAATGATACTTATACTATAATAGAGCTGCTATATTAACTGTTGAATTCTAAAGATATAATTAATAATCATTTAAAGGTATGGGATAATTGGAGACATAGGAGACGGGCATGCAATAATTGTAATAAGACCCCCTGCAGATCTCTGCACTGAATCAATGCACAATCATTGACAAACACACACATACAATTATTATTTGATATTTATGATGCTGTTTCATTTCAATAAAGTATTAGTTACTTTCTACACTAAAATTTTAATTATTGTAAATTAATACTCATTTGTGTGTTTTACGTTTATTTATCGTCGCTACCGGTTGCCCATATGAGTGACGCCTCCTGAAGAGATTGGTCATTTTAGATTTTTGGAGGATAGTGCAATGATACAGACAGAGACCCATTCCAGAGTCTCCTCTGGTTCTTTTACGTGCACGGTGTAAAGCACCGACACGAGAGTGATTAATATAAGTTATAAGAACTTGTTTCACAATCGAGCTAAAATAAATTTGTATTAACTAAATGAAAATATGGATACTTTAAAGTGTAAACTTACAAATCATAAAGATAATTCTCTCAACCAATCAGAATCCGTCCAGGTGTTATTACACGTGTGTACATATAAGAAACTATGAGATGACTGTATTACACTGAATACAAGCAAAGTTATATGATAAATAGGGAACTTACTCCCATTATTTCCGGGTGTCAAAATGACGTTCTCTGCAATTTAATCGGACTTTAATGTATCAACTGAAAATTTATTAATGTATTGATCAATGGGAATTTATTAATGTATTGATTAATGGGACTTTAATGTATCAACTGAAAATTTATTAATCTATTGATTAATGGGACTTTAATGTATCAACTGAACATTTATTAATGTATTGATTAATGGGACTTTAATGTATCAACTGTAAATTTATTAATGTATTGATTTATAAACTACTAAAGTAGGGATTAAATTCCTGTAGACAATGTTGTATTGCATACACAGTATTGACAAGTACTAGACCCCCTACTGGTGCTACACATCTATCAGGTATTAACCCTTTCAACACCACAGACCTCTAAATTGGCTTACAAAAAAGTGTAGATCCAGATGAGCCGGCTCGTGACGAGCCGTCTCATCAGGATCTGCACTTTTTTTCAAGTAATATAACTATTTTTAGAATTTTTTTTTACCCATTTTGATAAATGAACTGATCCAAATGTAATTTTGTTATTAATTTATTGGTCTAAAAATATCATGGACCAGTCCATGTCAGTTACTTGGTGTTGAATGGGTTAACAATATAAATACAAATATTTGTGGAAGTCGTGATAACGTAGTGGATGCGCATTCGCTTCAGGTGCGAAAGGTCCGGAGTGCGAACCCGTGCCGCTGGAGCCGTTATGATTGTGCCCTTACGCAAGGCATTTAAATTCCACGTTGCCTCTTCTCTCTCCCTCATTGCGATGGATTCCATCAGGAATGAGGTCTCGTACGTGATTAATATAAGTTATAAGAACTTGTTTCGCAATCGAGCTAAAATAAATTTGTATTAACCATATAAAATGCTGAATAATTTAGAAGGAATGTGCAAGTAGCATAGATCCAGATCAACAACGTTGAAAGAGTATTGTACTTCGATCATTCCTACAAAGATTTGTCATAATCCGACAGGCGGTTTGTGAGAAGAATTTTTATGAATGTGTGCTATTTTTAGATGGGGGCCATCTTGGATTTCAGGGAAACTTTACAACTTTGGAAAGGTTTCAATTAAGAACCATAGAAGTAAAGTTTCTTGAACATTGGCTGCTGATCAATTCAGGAGACGACGTTTGAAATCTCTCATAAAACGTTGACCGTTTGACGTTCATCTTGGATGACATTATATCATCCAATTTCGATGAAAAATACATTAGAGTGATCGCCTCGTCGATAGCTTCGATTTGATATATGACATGACCATTTTCACACCTACTTGACCTCCCTGGGCCACGCCCATATTTAACCAAAGGGTCACCATTTGAACAACTTTGAAAGAGCATTGTACATCGATCATTCCAATCAGGATTCGTTAACATCCGGCTGTCAGTTTGTGAGAAGATTTTTTAAGAATTTATGCTATTTTTAGATGGCGGCCCTATTTTAACAACTTTGGAAAGGCCACATTGTAGTAACAATACCTCGCATGAACTATGATTAGGCAAGCTAAGAAATATGTAATTTACCCCTGTAAACCGAATAGAAAGCTGTCCGATTAGCGCAGTGGTTTAGTGCGCTCGCTTCTCACCAATACGACCCAGGTTCGATCCTCGGACCGGGAAGTATGTGAGATGGTACGGTGGTCGCCAGATCGGACAGGTGGGTTTCCTACGGGTTCTCCGGTTTCCTCCAACACGAATGATCACATTTACGCTTTCATCCGCGCCAACGAGAGTGATTAATATAAGTTGTTAGAACTTGCTTCGCAATCGTTGTAAAATAAATAAAGTTTAAACTAAAGCAATATGTTACATCAAGTGTATATAATCCATACACGCTCGATCACGTAAACTTAACCACATTCACAATATCACTCATTCATTCAAATATATACAAATTTATAATAAAACTGTTCACAAGCAATTAAAATCTGTGATTGCAAATTCCAAAAGCTCATGTTACTTTTCAAACTGCTCAATGGCACCATTATTTTCAGAGATAATGACAGAATTTACTAATATTGACATAGTCTAAATCGGACAGATTTTAAAGATATGTAATACTGTTTTTAAAGATACGCATCTACATGTAGGCTCGAATACTTTGGTATGATTGTATGTGTAAATGAGGAAATGATCGATGTTAATCATGCATTATCTGTGGTAGTTTAAACTCTCTTTAGATAGTTACATGAATTAGATATAAATTTAACCCTTTCCTTCATAGAGATTTAGGTTAATATACTATTATATCTCCATACAAACGACAGCCATTTAACCCTTTCCTTCATAGAGATTTAGGTTAATATACTACTTATATCTCCATACAAATGACAGCCATTTAACCCTTTCCTTCATAGAGATTTAGGTTAATATACTATTATATCTCCATACAAACGACAGCCATTTAACCCTTTCCTTCATAGAGATTTAGGTTAATATACTATTATATCTCCATACAAACGACAGCCATTTAACCCTTTCCTTCATAGAGATTTAGGTTAATATACTATTATATCTCCAACAAACGACAGCCATTTAACCCTTTCCTTCATAGAGATTTAGGTTAATATACTATTATATCTCCATACAAACGACAGCCATTTAACCCTTTCCTTCATAGAGATTTAGGTTAATATACTATTATATCTCCATACAAATGACAGCCATTTAACCCTTTCCTTCATAGAGATTTAGGTTAATATACTCTTATATCTCCATACAAATGACAGCCATTTAACCCTTTCCTTCATAGAGATTTAGGTTAATATACTATTATATCTCCATACAAATGACAGTAGTCACATCTATATTACAGCAGATGAAATAATATTACTACGTACATATAGCGATCATTCTTGCAATTAATGTGCTTCACTAAACTCAGATTACATAACATCTTTTAAATTAAATTACAATTGTGAATTCAACATGGTATCATAAACAAAGCATGTGTTTTGTGACAATCGTTCACATTGCTAGTACCAGAAATGTGTTTTAGGGCATAATTATAAAAACAAACAATATTTCTTTATATTTACACTGTACTTATGTTTGTAGTGTGTATGGAGGTTTCTTTAGGGTTAGTCAGGGGAGGAATTGACATTTTAAGGGTAACCTTGTTTTGAGAGGTGTTATGTGCCGTCACGAGCCAGCTCATTAGGATCTGCACTTTTTGCCAATAATATTACTATTTTTAGACAAAATTACCCATTTTGATGAATGAACTGGTTCAAATGTAATTTTCTTATTAATTTATTGGTCTAAAAATACAATGGAAGTCCCGTGTTGGTGCTTTACACTGTGCACGTAAAAGAACCAGAGGAAACTGAAATGGGACTCTGTCTGTAGGCCTACAGGGTACGAAACATCAAAGATACAATTGGACTATAATTCATTGAATCGTGCCGCTGATTTCATACTTCAACTTGTTAAGTACTGCAGAATAATCAGTCACGATTATGATTGACAGGCAGTCTTGAACAGTGAGGTAATCTAAAATGTTATGTACGTGTTCGCCTCAGGTGCGAAAGGCCCAGAGTTTGAGTGGCGCTGGAGCCATTACGATTGTACCCTTAGGCAAGGCATGTAAATTCCATGTTACCTCCTCTCTCCATGTGGCGATGGATTCCATCAGGAATGAGGTCTCGAGAGTGATTAATATAAGTTGTAAGAACTTGTTTCGCAATCGAGCTAAAATTTGTATAAACTAAGATTGTTCTGGATGAAAATGAGTTGGCATGATATTGGGTTTTTGACTGTGGGATTAAATAGTTACGGTTTCTTGTGGGTGTAAGCTGATGGTGATCTACAGTAACTAGTTCATTTCTTATTTTGTAAAACATGATTAATGAGGCTCGATTTCGTCTGTTCGAACTTCGAATGTTTTCTAATTGAGGGTGGACACCATTTGTGATACACTACTAGTGTAGTTGTAATCATTGAATATATAACAGGCTGCAGATCTTTGGACCATTTCTAGTTTGTAGGTAGGTAAGGCGTTTCTGCAAGGGTATCAGACTGTGGAGCAGTATTCAACCTGTGGGCGGACATTATAAGTGGTATATGAAGCTTCTTTGACATGTTTGTTAATAGTTTTGACATTTGTTTAATGAAATGGAAAGTGTTGTTAGCTTTTGAGGTAATATTATTGTTGGGCCCAGTTGATGTTCTTACTCTGTGGTGATATTTGAGTGTTCAGTTGACGTTAATTGCGTCTTATGCAACATGTAAGTGTAGTGTAGTGTACTTCGGCGTTGGTAGAACATCAGCATGGCTAGCTCAATTGGTAGAATTGTCCGGGAGGTTGTGGGTTCGAGTCTCATGTGGGTAGAACATCGGTGTGGGTAGAACATCGGCGTGGGTAGAACATCGGCGGGTGGTAGAATATCGGTGGGGGTAGAACATCGGCCCGGCTAGCTCAGTTGGTAGAGCTACCAGACTGGTGTTATGTAGGTCGTTGGTTCGACTCATATGTCGGGTCAGTAACTTTTCCGATCTTTCTTTGCTTGGTCACTTTATAAATTATATGATAATCTGATAAATGATAGGTTTCTTTTCCTATGTTTTATTAATACTTCGCAATTATCAGGGCTGAGTTCCATTGGCCATTCTATTCCCCAAGATTTACAAACGCAACTATAATTAGTATTCCTGTTCAGCTTACCTTCATTTATCGAATAAATAACGTTTCCATGTGTGTCGAAAATTGTGACAGTTTGACCGCTAAATACAACTTAGTCCTCGTTAATGAGCAGCTCGAAATCGGTACGCCTGAAATACGAAATGGAATATTGTGTGCGAAATGGACGAAATGTAATTGGCGTGTGCGAAATGGAATATTAAATCCTATATAAATGCAATATAAGAGCATGAAATGACTTATGTTGCATTATATATATCTAATATTAATTGTATTTAATGAAAATCACAATGGTTGTAATTTAATATATTAACATATACAAGAGTTATGGTTCATATTGTAATTTCTCAATGAACTACGAAATGTAAATCTCGTGTGCGAAATGGAATTTAAAATCTAATATAAATGCAAAATAAGAGCACGAAGGGACTTATATTGTATCATATATCGAATATTAATTGTATTCACTGAAAATGACAAAGGTTGCAGTTAAATATATTAACTTATTTTGACTATTTACAGATTCGCCTTTTATGCTTGGTAAATATATAAATTTAGCTAATTTAATTAACAACTGTTTCTGAGATGATTTCATGTATTAAACCAGACCAGACGTTGTATTATTCATATCATACACTTGTCAGCTATATTCCCAATAGTCTGGTCTTTGCATACAGTGCGAAATGTTTCATGTTACTAACGTTGAACTTGTACCGGAATAAAATATCTATATAGCTGTCGTAGTAATGATGATGGGTCATACGACTTTCTCATGGCTTTAGAAAGACTGGAACAAGTATGTTCGTACACTAATCATTGGTATAATTTTATAGCATCGCATCAAACGTAAGCAGGAGTATGAAATGCATCTATTTACTAGTGACTTATGCATACCCCCTATCAATCAATATATTCAAATATTCCAACCGTTGTTTTGATGGCTAGTAAACTGTTTAGCAGACCATATGCAATGATATGTCCAAAATAAAGTCCTAGCGGATTCCATAGCAACCAATCTAGTATTGTTTTGTCGAGTAATGACGCTACCAGGCACAATATGTGGAAGAGTTTTCATTTTTCTCTAGGACAGACATTGATATATTTTGCCTTTCCCGTCATACAAATATATTTATTTAACAACCAAACTGTTTCTGAAGATATCAATGTTATTTTGCCAGAAGCAAAAAATCTACAGACTGGAACCCAGACTACTGTTTTGTGTATTGGAATGACAAAGTGTATCTCAAGCGTACCGATGATTACCACCAATGGTATGCGTCTCCAATATACAAGGATGTTAATTGGATTACGGTAGGCGCAATCCACTCACACCAAGGTGATCAAAAGTATGTCGCTACAAGATAATTATTTTTAGGTTGCTAATCAAGGTGCTATGAAGTTTGTGAAGGCGGTGCAATATGATGATGGTGATTATTGTATGCAGTAATGATGATGCTTAACTCTTTCACCGCCAATGTCGCATAAAAGCGACTTTGTAAAAAATTAGAGAACCCGATCGGACAGAACAGAACATGCCGTCTTATCAGGCTATATGCTGATTGCTTTTCAGAGAGTGGAGCTGAAGCACCTGTCCGAATAGCAAACAACATAGATCCTGATCAGACGCGGCGTTACGCCGCGGCTGATCAAGATCTATGTTGTGTGCACATGCTCTGAATTTTATTCGGCGCTGAAAGAGTTAATGTATGTGAATCTGATGAAGATGATTACTGCAGGTTATACTGATGATGGTAATGGTGGTGGTGATGATGATTACTGTATGTTTGGCCATTTGGCACGAATTTTGCATTTCGTAGTAGTCGTTTCTTTGGGAAATTACATTGCGCGCTATAAAGCTTGTAAAACAACAAATAAATTGCCTATTAAATACATAGTAAAAAGTAAAAACATACAGTCTGTTCATTTATATTTCTAATCTTTCATTTCTTCTGATACCACATCCATTGTGTGCAAAACTCTTCCAATTATAATGTTTTCCATAACCAGTGCTCGCCTGTGAATAACGTCATTGTGCTTACACACTGTATCCCTAACTATATTAGTTATTGGGACTACATTCGACCGCGGATGCACTTCTGCCTATTTATGTATATACAACCTAAATCTAGTATAGGTTAATGATCATATTTACGTAATTTCATATATGTATCTGACATTTATATCGTATTTTAAATTCCAGTGTGTACACGAAATTTACATTTCGTAGCGTTCATTTCTGACATTTCATTTGGAAATTACATTGCGAGCTTTAATCCGAGTATAAGCTAACATATTTAATTGCAACCTTTGTGATTTTCATCAAATACAATCAATATTCGATATATAATCCAATATAAGTCATTTCATCCGCTTATTATGCTTTTATATATGATATAATATTCTACTTCGCACAAGAAATTTACATTTCGTAACGTTCATTTCATTTTGAAATTACATTGTGAGCTATCATTCGGGTATATGTTAATATATTTAAGTGCAAGCTTTCTGGTATTCACTAAATACAATTAATATTCGATATATAATACAATATTAGTCATTTCATGCTCTTATTTTGCATTTATATAAGATTTTAAATTCCATTTCGCACACGAAATTTACATTCCGCAGTGATCGTTTCATTGAGAAATTACAATATGAGCTATAAATCTTGTATATGTTAATATATTTAATTGCATCCTTTATGATTTCATTAAATACAATTAATATTAGATATATAATGCAATATAAGTCATTTCATGCTCTTATTTTGCATTTATATAGGATTTAATATTTCATTTCGCACACGCCAATTACATTCGTCCATTTCGCACACAATATTCCATTTCGCATTTCAGGCAAACCCACTCGAAATAGTTACCTCCCCTTGTAATTTTCCATATATCGGGTATAGGCCTAAATCAACCAAATTACAATTCAGGGCAATGGTCCATTTGGTACGGAATAGGCAATGTGATCCCCACTAGATCGGGGATGTATACCGTACTTAGCCCTTTGTAATAGCTGCAAAATAACACCAGGCTCTATATCACTTCTAACGGCGTCGAAAAACTCCTAAGCTCTCTTAACCCTCACAAATCCCCAGGTCCAGATAGCATCAACCCGAGAGTATTAAAGGAACTGTCAACCCACATTGCTCCCATCCTTACCATCATCTTTAACTACTCTCTCAACACTGGTACCACCCCCGATGACTGGCGGAAAGCAAATGTCTCTCCAATCTACAAGAAAGGGAGCAAATACAACCCAGAAAACTACCGACCTATCTCCTTAACCTGCATATGCTGCAAACTCATGGAACACATCATCACCAGTCACATCATGCAACATGGCGAAAACAACAACATACTTTATCCACTACAACATGGCTTCCGAAAACGTCGATCCTGTGAAACACAGCTTCTAGAATTCACGGACGATATCACATCAATTCTGGAAAGCGGAACACAGACGGACGTCTTGGTGATGGATTTTTCCAAGGCGTTCGACAAGGTCTCACATAGTCTTCTACTCCACAAGCTGTACCACTACGGCATCCAAGGAAAGACCAACCGCTGGATACATGCCTTCTTGAGCGGAAGATCCCAGTCAGTAGTACTGGAAGGGGAGACTTCAGACACAGTCAAGGTAGAGTCCGGTGTCCCTCAAGGCTCTGTCCTTGGACCCAGCTTGTTCCTGTATTATATCAATGACATCCCTCACGGTTTGGATGCTACCATCCGATTGTTCGCCGATGATACCATCGCCTACCTAACCATCGCAAATAACATCGACTGCACCAACTTACAAAAAGATCTTGACAAACTATCACAGTGGGAAAGCAAGTGGAAAATGGCCTTCCACCCAGACAAATTCCAGGTCATCTCTATCTCTCGAAAGAAAAGAACCATCCATTTTGACTACCAACTTCATAACCAATCACTACAACACGTCAAATCAGCAAAATATCTGGGAGTCACTATCAACAACACGCTTGACTGGGGAGAACATATTACCAGCATCACAAACAAAGCTAATAAAAACCTGAACTTCATACGACGGAACCTTAACATTGCCTCATCCCCAACAAAAGAACTCACTTACAAGTCACTGGTCAGACCCACCGTAGAATACACCTGCTCAGTATGGGATCCCTACGAACAATAGATAGCAACAAACTGGAGATGGTTCAACGTCGTGGGGCACGATTCGTCAAACACTGCTACCAGAGCAGATCCAGTGTCACCGAGATGCTCCAAGACCTACAGTGGACATCACTCCAGGACAGAAGAAAAACATCTCGCCTAGTTCTACTATTCAAAATAGTCAACGACCAAGTCACTGTCAACAAGACCGACCGCCTATTACCCCCTCTGCGCCGCTCGCGTCACACAGCAGACCATGCCTTCCAAATTCCACGCTGTTCTACTAGCTACCGCCAACAGTCATTCTTCCCAAGAACCATCAAGGAGTGGAACAGTCTTCCTCCGGACACTATATCAGTTGGCACAGTTGACGCCTTCAAGGCTCAACAGGCCACCATCTTTATCTAATCTCCTAACAGTCTTATTTATTTATTTTAACTCTCCACTGTACATACTATCACTTTTATTCCAATTCTTTCTCTATGCGCACCCACCTGGCAATAATGTTCAGTTTGTTGAACTTGGCCAGTAACTGGTAGAAGTAGAAGTAGAAATATCTTGGCATGGCAAAAAGCAGAATAAGGTTATCGGTCTTTGCTATGATATAGTAAGCACACGGGGCACTGTGGAACGAGTGTGTAGCCGCGTGTAATAGTTGAGAAATAACATCAAGCATATATGGACACTACGTTTAGCCAATGGGATGGCTCCTTTAGAGAGCAATAGTCTCAATGTAACCCACACAAGGACATGCATATACATGCACGAATTCTGGCTTAACAGTTGCAATACAACACCAATATTGGCTTTCTGTAGTGGCCTGGATGGACGCTACAATTAGTCAATGATATTGATACAAATCGAGCATAATTATGGGTTCCAAACTAGGCAATGTGACCAAAATAAGACCTGTTATGGGTATGTAGCCTACTGTAGCTTCAAAACAACACCAAGTATCAGGTATGTCGCTCTATGGGTGGACGCTATTGGTTGGTTAA
>CM026395.1:52785995-52843495 GCA_014843695.1 Archivesica marissinica | reverse complement strand
TGGAAACGTTAAATAACGTAAACAGTTCGTTTCCTTATACGTCAGCTAGGGAACTAGCTTAGTGCACCGGTAGAATTATCTTAGAAACATCGCTAGGCTCATGACACGATATCTGTATTCTGAGATCAGAGCGTCGTGGGACGCTATTTACAAAATAACTCCCGATAATCCATGTCTTAAGGAGGTAGAATTCTGGATTGATAATATCAAATTGTTGAATAATAAATTATTGAATCCATACGAACCAATTCGTACTATAGTGTGTTCGGACGCTAGTGATTTGGCAGCATGGGGCTTATGTTGCAAACTGTAAGGATAGTGTATACCACAGTAAGTGGGACGAAGAAGATAGACTCAAAAGTTCTACTTACAGATAAATTAAAGCAGTCTGGTTAGCATTGAGGGCTTATGGCAGTCTTTTGAGGCAGAAGTCAATTAAATGGTTCTCAGATTCTCAGTCGTGCGTACAAATTGTTAAGGCAGGGAGTACTAAAAAAGAACTACAAGGTTATCCTACCAAGCTCCTTGGTATATGTTTAGAGAAAAATATTGTTTTAAAACTAGAATGGGTTCCTAGGTCGAAGAACGAAATAGCAGACAATATAAGCAAAATGCACGATACCGACGACTGGGAAGCTTCCAATGATTTCTATCAACATATTAATAGATTTCCTCAAAATAGGAAGGTAATCCGATATAATTCGAAGTGCTATGATTTCGAAGTCGAAGCATATTAATAGATTTCCTCAAAATAGGAAGGTAATCCGATATAATTCGAAGTGCTATGATTTCGAAGTCGAAGCAGTCGACGCATTCACCCAACACTGGGGAGATACGAATAGCTGGTTAGTTCCGCCTATCAGTTTGGTTCCGAAAACCATATTTCATTTATTAGCCTGCGGTGCAATCGGCACCATCACCGTACCTAAATGGCCAAGTGCAGGTTGTTGGCCCATTTTGTTTGACGCAAATTACAAGCCAAAACAATTTGTGAAAGAAGTTCTAGAATTTAACAGCAATCAGAATATATTAAAATTTTAGACATAGAAACTACAGTTGCGTGATTAACTCTAGGAGATTTAGCAGCAAGGTGCTCGCAATACGTATAGAACACTAATGATCACAGTTCATTATGTCTCCATGCATAGATTATTGGTTAATCTATATCAGATATAGATGATGCCCTGCTCAGGACAGGAGGATATATATTTTGCGCGCTATTTTGAAGTTCTGAGCGTTACGTAGTATAGCGCAGAACGTATGTCTTAAAGTACTGTAAGCACTAAATTAGTTAATGTGCTGTTCAGTCATGTATGCGATCACATGACTGAGTGGTCAAACAGGTTTGTGGCGCTAACACGCCACGAGGAAATCGTTTAGTAGAATCAGTTCTAGTTCTGACTGCGATACACACGGACGTTTATTTAAATTTCGCTATTCAAATTCTCATATGTACAAAGATATATTGAAAAGTAATATTAACATTTATTTAATGCAAGCAACACAAGCTCTCAACGATGTTGAGCGACGGAAAAAGTAAAGTAATGATTGAATAATACTATATGTATGCAAGATGGGTGGAATGTGGTGGACCAGGTGCAGTTTTCCAGAGTATTTTACATAACTACAGTGGGTGAAGTTTTCTCTCTGGTTTTTACCCTGGCTTGGTACATCACATGTCGCATCTGGCAGAGTTATCTAGCGTTTAGAAAGATAAAATATATGCAAAGCATTTTGGAAAGTATGTTATTATGTATATTTACTAGTATGTATAGTTATAAGTACACGAATAAACTAGTGGCGTCTGTCTATCGCACGTCATTGCCCATCGCAAAATGTGTTGTTTTGTGCGTAAAGGAGTTAAGACATATATATACACACGAAGCTATATATCTATTTGTAGTATACTTGACATTGTTCAAGGAGGATATATATTTGGCAAGTTTTGCTATATATTGTCGACCTGTACATACATGTATAAGAAACTATGGTTCGACGGTTTGTTGTTACATTAGCTATCTATATAATATTGTATTGGCCCATCTATGTCAGATATAGATGATGCCTTGTTCAGGACAGGAGGATATATTTGGCGCGTTTTCCTATATATTGTTGGCAAGTATACATACATTTACGAAGCTTTCCGGTTTGTAAAGCAGGAGGATTTATTCTACACATTAGCCGATATATCTATATATAGAGAAATGGTATGCCCGTTCTTTTAGGTCGAAACGTAACCTGTATGACCACTCCTATGATGTGTTGATTATCATTGGTATTTAACCATATGCATAGTTATTGGGTTAAATACTTACAAGGAGAGATTATAAATAATTTATGTTTGGCTAAATGAAATGAAAGAAAACACAAATATATTTTTATTCGTTCTGCGTAAGTTTTATATAAACCAGTTTTGTCGGATTAAGATGACCAGCGCATTTACGCATGGTCAATCGCACGTGTTATATACTTGTATGGTACATGTATATATAAGGTTAATCAGGCGTTGTATGGCATTCGAGGTTAGCACAGGTTACGTGACCCCCATGGACAGTTTCTGATATGTGTATTAATTATTTTTGTTCTTTATATTTCCAGACAAACGATTTTCTGTCGTTTTTATTGTGAATGTATGCAGTTAACAAATTTGTCAAATTGTCCAGAGTGTATATATATAATATAGAGCGGTAATATGTAACAAGTATTCATATGGATTACCCAAATAATTACCGGGAGTGTTTCTAATTTTACATTTCACAGATTTGTTCAAAATGGGACTATGGAAGAATATCGATAAACTCATCAGGAACTTCGAGCGGCATGGGCAAATATAAAAGTTTTGACACTGAAACTAAGGCTGACAGACGGATCTGTAGTCCAGTGGTAAAAACGCTGGACTGGTAATCCAGGGATCGCAGGTTCGATAAAATTAAATGTCTTTCAGATGGGACGTTAAGCCGAGGTCTCGTGTCGGTGCTTTACACCGTTTTTATTGTGAATGTATGCCGTTAACAAATTTGTCAAATTGTCCAGTGTATATATATAATATAGAGCGGTAATATGTAACAAGTATTCATATGGATTACCCAAATAATTATGACGTGTTCCCATCTTCAGTAAAGTCAATGTTTACGGTGGCTATTAAATGCAAATTATGACCCCAAACATTAAAAAAAAACTTAATAAAATAAAATTTGGATTTTATTTTCGAAAACATTTTAACGGTCAGATGGGTAACCGGAAACAACCAAATTATGTTTGACTTCGGCAATGAGCGGTGTCATTTAGCGGTGAGCGACTCATTCCAGTTCTGTACTGCTGTACTGCTGACAGTGAGCAATGAACAGTGGGGTAATGTACGAGCGGTGTAGTCCAGCAGTGAGTGATGTATTCTAGTAGTGAATGATGTGCAAATGGATGCGCGTTCGCTTCAGGTGCGATATGTCCGGAGTTCGAGCCCCGCTGGAGCCGTTACGATTGCGCTCTTAGGCAAGGCATTTAAATTCCACGTTGCCTCTTCTCTCTCCCTCGTGGCGATGGATTCCATCAGGAATTAGGTCTCGAGAGTGATTAATATATATTAAGTTGTAAGAACTTGTTTCGCAATCGAGCTAAAATAAATTTGTATAAATTGAAGAAACAACTTTTAATTTCAATTTTATTTGCAATTAAATAAATAATTATACATTCCAAGCAAATGACATCTGGCTGTTTTAGTAACAGTTCAGAACACAGGGTATGCAAGAAAACATTGCATAATATGCATGCATGTATGTAAGTCAAAGCATGTGTTAATACGAATATAAGGCATATGACTGATGAAAGACATGATGAGTAATTGATTGAATAATTACATGAATTAAAATATCTGCTGTGCCTTAATGAAAGAACTGCGGCACCTATTTCCGATTTGTCCTGTTCGAAACTTATTGCTTTTCTGTTACATCTAGCGCGAAACATTCTTGGGTGGTAATTTGTGACGTTTCATTATAACCTTCTGCAATCAAGTAATCACCTATCAGAATTAGTCGCACATTAACCTTATCGTTGTCATCCACCGCAACCGTCAGTTTACCTAACAAAGAACAACCATCATCTGTGGTATACTTTGCTTGTTTATCACGTGACACGTACGCTGGTATTGCAACTTTATTTTGAAGCAATCTGTTCAGTGAAAGACAAGCTGCTGGACTAAACTCGCCTATGTTGGTAAGTTGTCCGCCGAGGATGAGCGATTTGAAAACAGCTGAGCAGTATTGTTTTTCTTTTGCGGTAAACAGTTTTTCGTTTGGATGTTTGCCTTCCTTGAAAGGTACAGCCATCCCTATTCCATATGAGTATTTTGGTGCATTGGCAATTATTGGCCCTGGGTTATGCCCTAGAAGCACACCGCCCCTTAAAACCGCAAGCCCCGCCTCTTTCGTTATGATTAGATTTGAGTTTGGAAAGTAAAATCTCGCAGCTCCACTTACTACCGGAGATTCCGCGAACCCCCCGACTAGAATAATAGCGGCACATTGTTTCGTTTCCGGGTCACGTGATAAATTCGTCAAGTAACCGACTGTACTTTTTACAGCAGGGCCAAAAATATCTTTCACTAAAGTTTTATCAAGTATTAAATATTCGTCTTGCGATATTATTTTTCCTACATAATCTGTATCGTCGATCAGAAATTGGATCGATTGTTTGTATTTAGTCGTGTACATCTTTATTAACGAACTGGGAAGTTCAAAATTAGTTCCAACTTCAGATTCTAAAGAGAACCGTCGTTTCTTAACTTCAAATTCATACTGAAGTTCTAGGAAACCCTGTTTGTGCTTTTTGGAATATAATTCAATGAACTCATTTCCAAACAGTGCACTCATAAACTTCAGGAAATCTGCATCCACCCGTGTGCTTCCAGATGTGCTGCCAAGATTTTTTGTGAATTCTTTAATGACACCATCTTCAGTAATCTCTTGGATGGCCGTATCTATGCCATTTCCTATAAAGAAAAAAAATCGATGTGAGTCAAGCACATGTCTCCGCCAATAATACGTTGGCAGCATGTTTGTCAATAGATTCCATCATGTACGGTGGTTGTTATTCGGTGTGTGTTGTTATTCAGGCATTCACCAGTAGACGGTTTCACGAAACTACCATAGCTAAGATCTGCCATAACTCACATATAACGTTATTTCCCATTGGATGCATATTATTAAGACCAATCATATTGATCGATACAAGCCTCTTACGTAATTATATGTCTTTGGTATAATTGATTCATGAGTATGCACCATTATAGTACCAGGTCTCTCCTCCACAACGTGCACGTCGTGACCTAGGCACAGCTCACAGCAGGACTATGGATCAAGGACTTCGCTGGCGGAAACCGCGCCATCGGAATCGCGTGGCTCTATACATAATACATATAGAGTATCTTACTACTAACTTCCCTACTTGGCGAGACAGCAACACTTAGTGCTGACAGCAGCGGATAGCTGGTTTTCTCTCAGCCGGCTCCTTCAAGGGGACGGATCTCCTTCAAGGAAAACAGTGGGACGCAGACTTCTTGATGGCGTGAGGACCCCAGCGAAGAAACCGGAACCATTATTGCTGCTGTGAGCTGACAAATCGTGGAGGATGTGGCCCTACAAGGGACCCATTCGAAAGATGGTAGAGGACTTGTCACCCTGAGAAGAACGGAGATGCCTTTCCAGTTGTCTACATAAGCAACTTAGATGACAACGTAAACTACTTAGAGAAACCAATAGCCCAAATGCCTCGGCGTAGGCGACTATAAAGAACATTATATCATTCCGTTCCGTTCCGTTCCGTTCCGTTCCGTTCCATTATAGTCGCGGCGGTGTCCACTCCGCTATTAGTAGACAAAGATGCATCGTCAGTGGATTTTTAATTTAATTTTATCCTTTCCAATGAAATATAGAAATTTATCAGTGAAATAAAATGTATTATTCCATATGTTTTAATTCTGCTTGGCATAATATTTATATAAGAAATAAAGAGACAGGTCCACTGAACAGACCCATAGGTACTTCTGCGAGATCTGGTAACTTGGTAGGGCATTTACCTTCGACGAGAAGCTGTTGTGACTTGGTTTTGAGTAAAGAGTGGAACCAGTATGTGGCTTTATCATGTATGACAAATTACTTAGGTATATAGATACTCTTGTGGCGATCTACTGTGTCGAAGGCTTTGCTGAACGACATTATGATATTCGTTTGCTGACTGTTGACTAACAGCTCGAGATTGTATATTTGACGATGTACATAGCCTGGGAACATGCGTCGATATATATTGCCTGGTCAGTCAAATAAATATATTTTAACACCGATACTATTAATTAGGCCGTATTAAGCTTCTGATCATGTCATTTGGCTAGAGGTTAAAAAGTGAAAAATCGACAGAATGGAACCCAGGCCACGATGTACTATGAATAAGTCTGCTCTGTTCTAGGCTTAAGTTGTATAAAATATTAATTCACACGTTCAGGTATTGACTGCTCATCGTGAAACTACTGTAAGTTCACATGAATAAAGAAAGAGATACAGCAGTTTGAAGTTGAACACTCAGATATACTTATATGAGTAAGGTGAAATAGATATTTATAAACCCATTCATCATTTTTAATGATATGAACAAAGGGACATGTTTTATGTCATGCTGTTGGATATTCATACTTCAAAGCAAGTCGAGGTAATTGAAAGATAGCGTTGGAATATTGTATCATGATGCAATCTTTGAAATACTACGCGTCAATACTTCTAGATCTCATTTCTGCATAATTTATTCTATTCCATTTTCATCCTTATTTCTATTTTCTATTTCTAAGCCCTTAGCTACCAATTTTCAGATATTTATAAGCGTTTCGATGAGTTTCGTATTTGAATTAAACATATTTAAGTTCTGGCCATTTTCGATATTACGCCAAGTTATTAAGATTGCACTAGTATCTATTACGCAGTTGAAATAATTATCGTAAGCTTTTAGCTTTCAGTTCAATTGACATATCACGATATAAATGTATGTTTCTGTATATTTCTCAATGTATATTACATGTATCCTGATACATAAATATGTCTAAACCAATCTTTGAAATACAAAGCTGGAAACACACGGAATTACTTCAAGTCAGATGGTTCTTTGTTAGTGCAATGGTAGACCAACTGGAGACTCGGGAGAATTCAAACCCTATCGCTGATTACTTGACACTGCATGGTACAGGATGACTTTTAAACGTTCTTGAAAGAGTTTGATGAAACGGTGCCGATATATATAGAGGGTTGGTCTGGGATGACGTGATAACAATTCAAACTAATCGCGTACTGTTACTGTTATTATAAACGTGTATTGCCATTGCTATATTTATTAGTATCGGAAAATTGCTGTCCTTAAGTTGATTTCATACATATTTTGAAGATACCACTACAAGTCAAATCTGCACATTGTTAGATAGATCTAGTATCATTAATTGTCTCATTCCCATTTTCTACTCTGCTAGCCAATTCCATATATCATCATATTCCATTACATATTAAATATAGTTTCTCTATTTTTCAGCTTTTACATTACTATATTATTCCAATGTGCAGTTCTCACTTATAGTGCTATCTTTTGATTGCATTTGATTGTATATATGTTGAGGGCCTCATGGTAGATTAACTTTTGTTAAATGAGTACTCTCGTTAAATAAAGTCTTTATTATTATTATTATTATTATTATTATTCGATTTTGGGAGCAATTGGTGAATGACCCGAAGAGCTGTTGTCATGGGATCAGCGAAGTGCCCAGTCGTTGATTTATATATAGTAAATTAGACATTTCGCTGCATGGCCGCTCTGACCACAAACAAGCGTTGACACGCCGATCTCTTCAACAATCGTACCACTTGTTCCCAGACCAACATTCTATATATACATACGCTTTCATCAAAATTCATCCATTTGAGTTATCCTCTTTACATCTTTACATACACACATACGCAGCCAAAAGAAATAACACCCGTTCCTAGAATTAAACTGATCGAGCTTGGAATGTACATTTGCCGTATGTATGAATGTATGGAACTATTCAGTTAGAGTAATTAGAAAATACGAACCTCCTAAATTTACTATCACGTGACGTGACTGCGGTTGCTGTATGTAAAACGAACTTTCATTGGTCGATCTCAGCGGAAGTAGTTGACAGTATCTACCAGCAGCCTCACTTTCAGTATGAATGAAGCACGGATTTAAACCGGCCTGAAATTCGTGAAATATACTGAACATTATAGAATATTTGTTATCAAATTTAATTCATGTTACCTGCCACTGACGGGAACCTCATTGTACTACAATACACAACCACACAACCACTTACGAGTATGTAAATGTGAACGTCATAATAAGAATTAGTTCCGACATAATGTTCAAGTATCTGTTTGCAGTCAAAATTAAAAACTACAGACAAAACAAATTACTGTTTGACAGACGGATCTGTAGTCCAGTGGTTAACACGTTGGACTGGTAATCCAGGGATCGCAGGTTCGATCCCCCGTCTGACACTAATAAATATAACAGTCTTTAAGTTGGGACTTTAAACAAACCGAGGTATCGTGTGAGTGCATTACACTCTGGAATGGGTCTCTGTCTGTATCATTGCACTATCCTCTAAACATCTAAAATGACTAATCTCTTCAGGAGTTGTCGCTCATATGGGCAACCTGTAGCGACGATAAATAAACGTATAGCACACACACATTACTGTTTGAATCATTCATTGGAAAGCATAAACGAAAATGTACGCGGCAAATAATTACTTTCGGTTACCCGAGTACGATGCTGATATAATATGGGATATTTACTGTTGATTTAGACATCAATAAACTTTAGCTTCAGGTGCGAAAGGTCCGGAGTTCGAGCCCCACTGGAGCCGTTACGATTGTGCCCTTAGGCAAGGCATTTAAATTCCACATTGCCTCTTCTCTCTCCCTCGTGGCGATGGATTCCATCAGGAATGAGGTCTCGACAGTGATTTATATAAGTTGAAATAACTTGTTTCGCAATCGAGCTAAAATAAATTTGTATAAACTAATACACTTTAGGTTGTATATACGTAAATAGGCAGAAGTGCATCCGCGGTCGAATGTAGTCCCAATAACTAATATAGTTAATTTGTCTTTTTGGTAAAAATGCATTTTCATGACGCAGTGTATAGTTTTTGTGTTTTTTGAGACATTATGTGACTTGAGAAGGTTTCACACTAGTTGATGTGCAGAAAAGACTTGGTATACTAATTCAGGTCATTGCAAACTGAAGGTTGGTATACTGTATTATTTGGCGGAGGAATACAGTGTGTAAACACAGTGACGTTATTCACAGGTGAGCACTGGCTATTTGAAACATAACATTTGAAATAGTCTTGGTGTATTTCAGGCTGATTTGAATACCTCTTCACAGTGGATGTGGTATCAGAAGAAATGAAAGATTGGAAATATAAATGAACATACTGTATGTTTTTACTATGTATTTAATAGGCAATTTATTTGTTGTTTTACAACCATTACCTTCTTCGCAGCAGACTTCATGCATTCTTTGGAAACATTGTCCCACTTGGTCGGAACAGTTATCACGTATCGTACCGTGTAAGTATTGGCAAATGTTTCCGCTGTCCCGTATCGGGCACTCTCCTCCAACGAATTAAACACGTGATTCTTCAGAAACTTTAGTACAATACTAAACAGTGATACACCATTTATAGACTTTCCGCCCTCTTCCAAAATAACAGTGTCTTTCCGAAATTGCTGAAAGGTCAATGTAACAAAAATGATTATAATACTATTAAAGTATACCATACGCTACTACACTCTACAACCGTTATGTCAAAGTCGGTTATGTCGAATTATCCGGTTATCTCGAAGTCGGATTAAAGTCCCGTTTCAGACACTATCATTGTACCGTTTACATCGCATTTCGTTAAGTCAAACTTCGGTTATGTCGAAGTATTTTGTTCGGTTCGACGGAATTCGACATACCGGATATAGACTGTACATTCATAGTTATAATACATGGCGAAACCCATTGCATTTAAGTCCCGTTTCAGACACTATCATTGTACATATAACTGGCTCCGTTTACAACGCATTTCGTTAAGTCAAACTTCGTATTTTGTTTATATAATTTTTCTTATATTCAGGGTCACACTTGTGGAATTCCCTCCCTTATCACATCAAAACGACACATTCTTTTCCAAACGTCAAAGCTTTATATATCAGGTGATGCAAAGAACAGACCAATAACCTAATAAACTGATAATATACAAGTATACATGAATATAAGTATTATAGTTTGGCAGCCAAATGGGATTTTAGGGGTATACCTGGAAGTAGCGTATATACAATGTTTTTTGATTGATTTTGGTCACTGAGACCATAAATATTAAAAACCCGCTTGATGACACTCTATCACCTTTTGGCATTTTTTCTAATTTGCATAAAACCAAGATGGCCGCCAGTGTTCTATTGAATATACTATAATTAAGATATCTCGGCTTCTAGAAGGGATTTTAAAACAATCTAAAATGTTTTAACGAGACTTTAAGACACAAGGAACCCAATGGAATAGCTTTTATTATCATTTGACAACTCCTTCATTAACATAAATCCAAGATGGCCGCTCTCAAATCTCTCATGAGACCGGTTTTATGTCACCACATTCTGGATACAATTTTGGATACATTTGAAATTCTTTGTTCTAGTGTTTTGAAAAAATAGAGGTCCCATATAATACATCTTATATTACAATGTAAATATATTAGCTTCATTTGCATATTCCAATATGGCCGTTGTCAATCTGTTAACATTTTGCTGTACTTTTAAATGACATGCTTGATTGATCTAAATGTTGACAATATCATCGAACACCTTCAATATAATATTAATAGTTTGTCATTGACAGATACGTTACAATATGTGTAAGCTGACAGACACCAGGTCATAAAGTAAACTAATTTCAGATATGCATCAAAAGAATAAAGTGACTGAAAAGTCATAATGTTCTAGTAGTGTCTATGCTGAACAAGCCATGGCGCATAAAGAAATCGTTCACATTTCCTCTCCTTAACTACTGCGATATTAGTGTTTTTAGTATATGACATTGTACACAGTTATCAATATGATGTTTCTCTCATGTGTCTGTGTTGACGGCTACATCACATTTAGTCAGTTCGTTATGACAGTCCTCAGCATGACATCCGCAAAATACAGTGCACGGTAGTTTACCGCTCACACATCCACATCTTCCTGATTTGCAAGGTCTATCACTTTCACAAGCGCAGCGAATCAGTTTCAAAATCTCTTGTGGAGCAAGGGACACATCTTCATGTATCGGTTTAGGCAGCATAGTCTTGGAACTGTCGTCACGAACGTATCCATGTTCTGTTGGATCTAGCGAGGGAGGGTCTAGATCCAAAGCATGTTTCCAAACAGCTGCCTGCAGGTGTGTTCGTTTGACATTTTCCAGAAATGCTTCTGTTGTGGGAGGTAGAGGCTTTGGTATGGCTGTGGTGCCCTTTCTCACCTTTGTGGCCCATGACTTCTTCCTTGCTTCAGAAATACTACTACAGTCCTTGTGTCCATAGCATGTGGCCATAAACTTGGATGCCTGTCTTGTTATATCTGGTAACAATGCATGAATGTCACCCAAAAGAGACAAGGAGTAGCCTTCTCGCAGTACTTTCAGTACCCTGACTTTACCAATACCGAAATAGCATGCACATGTATCACAACCCGATAGGGCGTGCATAGACAACAGTCCATCTACTATGCTCTGATGTTGTTTAACAGTATCTTGTATGTCAATAACATTTCTACCATGAATAGGCGATTCCATGATCATGTGACTGGTTAACTGTCGCTCAAAGTAGTGGTCAAGACGTCGGTGTCATCTGCAATCACTGACACGCATACTTGGCATTCAGTCGCAATTGTTACTGCTTGTTGAACAATGATGCAGTCTGCCTCTTCATGAGATGTAGACATGTCTTCCCGGTTGATCACCACTCCCCCATAACTATTTCAACTGGTGTGTTATCACAACTGCTAGTGATGACAAGTTTGTGGGTCATTGTGTAGTCTCGATGGAAGGTAGTGTCTCTGGTCAGCTCTTCACAGATAATTTCCATCAGCTGTGATTTATTTTCTGACACTGTCAGGACAACTTTATGTGGGGGTAGAGGTGTATCTAGAGCCTGTCGATGAACTCTGCTTGCTTCTGTTGTTCTATTGCATCTGGTCGTACTCTTGGTACTGAAATCCTGGTACCTGTCGAACACAAGATAGACATCGCTAGAAGTAAGGTTATGTTGGATGTACTGTTTGAAGTTCACAACAAAGTCGCAGACTGTCCCATTCGCTGGCCAGTGTATCACCCATAGGACAGCTGAACCATCTAGCACCCTACAGTCGACTTTGGGTGATACGTTCCTTGATGACATCTCAACTTGTAGTTGCTTCTTCAACTGTGCCTTAGCCTTTCCGGTTCTCATGTCACCCGAGTCGTTGAACATCGATGTAGGCACCGGAGATAGCTCATACGATAGTAATGTCTTGATGTATATTGTGTCACGACAGCTAGCCTGGAGTCCTATGACTCGTGAAAAGAGAAGAGTGGTATTGAACAACTTTGCTGTACCAATATTCACATGCTTTTTTGTTACTTGCATTGTCACCGTCTTCTTTGAAATGGGATTGTAGAAGCCATCTGGCCAAGCACCCTCGAATTCTTCCATTTCTTTGGTCCCAATGGTCACAGTCTTATCAACGTTACTGAAACAGGTACCACTCGACCACTGACAATGTTCACTATATTGTCTGCTTCGTTGCTGATGGACAGGATCGATGCTCCGATCTAACTTCTGACGAATGGTTGCCCAGTCGGCTGCGTCTGCTGCAATCCTTGATATCTGCTCCTCTTTGTGGGTGTACTGTCTTGCTTCATGATCTGGGTCACTCATACGGGCAATGTCTTCAACCAGCTTGCTTCGAATGTGCAGACCAAGTGCCCATGTCTTCAGAGTGTCTGGTCGCAGCGTGATTCCAATGATTCCTCTGTGACCATACCTCATGAAGGTGGTTTCTATGAACATATCACTCCAGATGCCGTTCCATACACCTGGAATGTGGTGCATGACATGTTCACCTTTCATGAATCTATTTCTGACCTCTGATGGTATTCCTTCCATTGACCGAAGGTAATACAGCCCATATCGTGCATAATTGACATGCCCGCTGGCAAAGAAGTAAGGCATCATCTGTTGAACAGCCTCTAGATGAAGTGGCCAGTCACCTTGCCTCTCTGCTCTGATGTACTGCATCATGATGAAGACGGGTTTAATAACCACATCGACCCACACCTTTGCCGTTCTGCTGCTAGCCACATCGTCAAGGAATAAGATGAGTTCATCATAACTTGCCATGTTATTTTCCTGTACAATCATACGCAGCAGTTCCTCGGCAACAATGCGAAGGGCGCGCACATTCTGTGGGAACTTCTTTCCAGACAACATTTTTGCAACCCCCGAAAATGCTTCATTCATGACCTCTGCGAGTCCACTTTCTGCCATCAAGCTTCCAACTGCCCCCAACAAAGCACATTAGCATATGCATGCCGCCAAGACGCAGTACCACATGTTTGGTTGATTTAGGTCACTGAGTTAAAAAAATAGATAACGTGGTGACATCAAACCGGTCTCCCGAGAGGTTTGACGGCGGCCATCTTGGATTTATGCAAATGAAGGAGTTGTCGAATCATAATAAAAATTATTCCATTTGGTTCCTAATGTCTTAAAGCCCTGCTAAACATTTTAGATTGTTTTAAAATCCATTCTAGAAGCCGAGATATCTTAATTATAGTATAGTCAATAGAACACTGGCGGCCATTTTGGTTTTATGCAAATTAGAAAAAATGCCCAAAGGTGACAGGGTGTCATCAAGCGGATTTTTAATATTTATGGTCTCAGTGACCCAAATCAATCAAAAAACATTGTATATACTCCACTTCCAGGGTAAGCTAGTTGACTGCTGGACTATTAGTTCTTGCAGCTTGTATCTTATTTCCTACGAACGTTTTACTTGTTACTGTTTACATGTTTCATTATGCTATTTCTTGTTTTAATTTGTTGAGGGCCTCATGGTAGATTGACTTAATTGTTCAAAAATGAGTTCTCTCGTTAAATAAAGACTTTATTATTATTATTATTATTGTGTCATTCAGATATTGTATGAACCGTATAATTATTGTAATCAGATAATTAAATATATATGTTACAGTCAATGTACATTGCAGCTTTCTCTATAATAATTGCATTGCCTCTTTCTTTCTCTACTTCACTACAATAACTCTATCCATGAAGCTTTCTCTACAATAACTCCATCCATGAAGCTTTCTCTACAATAACTCCATCCATGAAGCTTTCTCTACAATAACTTCATTCATGAAGCTTTCTCTATAATAACTCCATTCATGAAGCTTTCTCTATAATAACTCCATTCATGAAGCTTTCTCTATAATAACTCCATCCATGAAGCTTTCTCTACAATAACTCCATCCATGAAGCTTTCTCTACAATAACTTCATTCATGAAGCTTTCTCTATAATAACTCCATTCATGAAGCTTTCTCTATAATAACTCTATTCATGAAGCTTTCTCTATAATAACTCTATCCATGAAGCTTTCTCTACAATAACTCCATCCATGAAGCTTTCTCTACAATAACTCCATCCATGAAGCTTTCTCTACAATAACTTCATTCATGAAGCTTTCTCTATAATAACTCCATTCATGAAGCTTTCTCTACAATAACTTCATTCATGAAGCTTTCTCTATAATAACTCCATTCATGAAGCTTTCTCTATAATAACTCTATCCATGAAGCTTTCTCTATAATAACTCCATCCATGAAGCTTTCTCTACAATAACTTCATTCATGAAGCTTTCTCTATAATAACTTCATTCATGAAGCTTTCTCTACAATAACTCCATCCATGAAGCTTTCTCTACAATAACTCCATTCATGAAGCTTTCTCTATAATAACTCCATTCATGAAGCTTTCTCTACAATAACTTCATTCATGAAGCTTTCTCTACAATAACTCCATTCATGAAGCTTTCTCTACAATAACTGCATCCATGAAGCTTTCTCTACAATAACTCCATCCATGAAGATTTCTCTACAATAACTCCATCCATGAAGCTTTCTCTACAATAACTTCATCCATGAAGCTTTCTCTACAATAACTTCATCCATGAAGCTTTCTCTACAATAACTTCATTCATGAAGCTTTCTCTATAATAACTTCATTCATGAAGCTTTCTCTACAATAACTTCATTGAAGCTTTCTCTACAATAACTGCATCCATTAAGCTTTATCTACAATAACTGCATCCATGAAGCTTTCTCTACAATAACTGCATCCATGAAGCTTTCTCTACAATAACTGCATCCATGAAGCTTTCTCTACAATACCTTCATTGAAGCTTTCTCTACAATAACTCCATTCATGAAGCTTTCTCTACAATAACTACATCCATGAAGATTTATCTACAATAACTCCATCCATGAAGATTTCTCTACAATAACTCCATCCATGAAGCTTTCTCTACAATAACTCCATTTATGAAGCTTTCTCTACAATAACTCCATTCATGAAGCTTTCTCTACAATAACTCCATTCATGATGCTTTCTCTACAATAACTTCGTGGACGCTCTCTCTGCATTATTTTCATTGAAGCGTTCTCGCCTATAACTTCATTGAAGCATTCCCGCCAATAACTTCATTGAAGCGTTCTGTACAATAACTTCATTGAAGTTATCTCGCCTATAACTTCATTGAAGCATTCCCGCCTATAACTTCATTAAAGCTTTCCCGCCTATAACTTCATTGAAGCGTTCCAGCCTATAACTTCATTAAAGCGTTCTCGCCTATAACTTCATTAAAGCGTTCTCGCCTATAACTTCATTGAAGCGTTCTCGCCTATAACTTCATTGAAGCGTTCCCGCCTATAACTTCAATGAAGCTTTCTCGCCTATAACTTCATTAAAGCATTCTGTACAATAACTTCATTGAAGCGTTCCCGCCTATAACTTCATTGAAGCTTTATCGCCTATAACTTCATTAAAGCATTCTGTACAATAACTTCATTGAAGCTTTCTCGCCTATAACTTCATTGCAGCGTTCTCGCCTATAACTTCATTGCAGCGTTCTCGCCTATAACTTCATTGAATCATCCCCGCCTATAACTTCATTGAAGCATTCTGTACAATAACTTCATTGAAGCTTTCACTACAATAACTTCACTGAAGCGTTCTCTACAACAACTTCATTGAAGCGTTCTCGCCAATAACTTCATTGCAGCGTTCTCGCCTATAACTTCATTGCAGCGTTCTCGCCTATAACTTCATTGAATCATCCCCGCCTATAACTTCATTGAAGCATTCTGTACAATAACTTCATTGAAGCTTTCACTACAATAACTTCACTGAAGCGTTCTCTACAACAACTTCATTGAAGCGTTATCGCCTATAACTTCATTGCAGCGTTCGAAGCTTTATCTAGCATAGCATCATTTAAGCGTTCATGCGGAGAAAAAATCAATCAAAAGATATTGAACAACTGTTGTGTGAATGAGACAGCGTAGCTGACAACACCATAACAATATTCATTGTCTGCACACGAGATATGTCATAACAGAAAAACAGCCCATGGCATTGAATGCTAATCTGAACGAGTAACCTAATATATCAAAGTTGTTGACATCTTTCAATAATATATGAATTGAAAATCGATGATAAATGTCAATAATGAATGTTCCGGACGTTGTTATTCCATCCCTTGACAATTACTTAGATCAGATACATAGTAGTCATTCAACCAAACTACGTTATGATGATTTTAAATTGATTTAAATCAATCCCTTAAAATAAATAAATGGAGAGAAATTCAATAAACTTTTAGCTTTCGTTTAAATCCACTTTGTAGTTATCGTGTGCATACTTATGTCGTGTTATATAGTGTCGAATATGCTTAATCCAAAAGAAATACACAATTGTTTCCAGCGGTATTGTTTTCTGGTGTTTTACGTTTATTTATCGTCGCTACCGGTTGCCCATATGAACGACGCCTCCTGAAAAACAATCTAGTCATTTTAGATTGTTGGAGGATAGTGCAATGATACAGACATAGACATTTTCCAGAGTCTCCTCTGGTTCTTTTACGTGCACGGTATACAGCACCGACACGAGACCTCGGTCTCATGTCCCATCTGAAAGACTGTTAATTTTATTAGGGTCAGACGGGGGATCGAACCTGCGATCCCTGGATTACCAGTCCAGCGTGCTACCACTGGACTACAGTCTACGTCTGTGTTTATTTCTGGTGTTCTAGCCTGGGGAACTCTATTTCAGAGCGTAGCGCCACCTACATTACACCCGTGTTTTATAGGGCGTTGATTGAAGAACGGCAACTCGATCCCCTGTCTGACCCTAATAAAATTAACAGTCTTTCAGATGGGACGTTAAACCGAGGTCTCGTGTCTGTGCGTTACACCGTGCACGTAAAAGAACCAGAGGAGACTCTGGAATGGGTCTCTCTCTGTATCATTGCACTATTCTCCAAAATCTAAAATGACTAATATCTTCAGGAGGCGTCGCTCATAAAGCAACCGGTAGCGACGATAAATAAAAGTAACCCCCCCCCAAAGGGCAACTCTTATCTGCAAGATACGATCGTTAAAAATAGAAACGGAATATTTTCGGAAATCACCGAACAGGCGCGATTAACACATTTCACCAGGCGTTGATATTATCAGAAACTCAATCTGGGCAAATTCGAATGTTAGCTTAAACATATTTTATTCGTATCAGATACTATATACATATAGAAACACAATTTGTATACATGGGAACCGACATGGGTCGAGAAATACGCTTAAAGCTTATATGATTCCCTTCCCATGTTGGAGTACGTTTAAATGGTACAAATTGCTTGGCGAATAGTAATGGCGAGTTTATGTTCAGTAAATATAAATTGTAGAGAAACTATTGTGTGTGGCGTGGCGTGGCGTGGCGTGGCGTGCCGTGGCGTGCCGTGCCGTGCCGTGCCGTGCCGTGCCGTGCCGTGCCGTGCCGTGCCGTGCCGTGCCGTGCCGTGCCGTGCCGTGCCGTGCCGTGCCGTGCCGTGCCGTGCCGTGCCGTGCCGTGCGTGCCGTGCCGTGCCGTGCCGTGCCGTGCCGTGCCGTGCCGTGCCGTGCCGTGCCGTGCCGTGCCGTGCCGTGCCGTGCCGTGCCGTGCCGTGCCGTGCCGTGCCGTGCCGTGCCGTGCCGTGCCGTGCCGTGCCGTGCCGTGCCGTGCCGTGCCGTGCCGTGCCGTGCCGTGCCGTGCCGTGCCGTGCCGTGCCGTGCCGTGCCGTGCCGTGCCGTGCCGTGCCGTGCCGTGCCGTGCCGTGCCGTGCCGTGCCGTGCCGTGCCGTGCCGTGCCGTGCCGTGCCGTGCCGTGCCGTGCCGTGCCGTGCCGTGCCGTGCCGTGCCGTGCCGTGCCGTGCCGTGCCGTGCCGTGCCGTGCCGTGCCGTGCCGTGCCGTGCCGTCGTGCCGTGCCGTCCGTGCCGTGCCGTGCCGTGCCGTGCCGTGCGTGCCGTGCCGTGCCGTGCCGTGCCGTGCCGTGCCGTGCCGTGCCGTGCCGTGCCGTGCCGTGCCGTGCCGTGCCGTGCCGTGCCGTGCCGTGCCGTGCCGTGCCGTGCCGTGCCGTGCCGTGCCGTGCCGTGCCGTGCCGTGCCGTGCCGTGCCGTGCCGTGCCGTGCCGTGCCGTGCCGTGCCGTGCCGTGCCGTGCCGTGCCGTGCCGTGCCGTGCCGTGCCGTGCCGTGCCGTGCCGTGCCGTGCCGTGCCGTGCCGTGCCGTGCCGTGCCGTGCCGTGCCGTGCCGTGCCGTGCCGTGCCGTGCCGTGCCGTGCCGTGCCGTGCCGTGCCGTGCCGTGCCGTGCCGTGCCGTGCCGTGCCGTGCCGTGCCGTGCCGTGCCGTGCCGTGCCGTGCCGTGCCGTGCCGTGCCGTGCCGCCGTGCCGTGCCGTGCCGTGCCGTGCCGTGCCGTGCCGTGCCGTGCCGTGCCGTGCCGTGCCGTGCCGTGCCGTGCCGTGCCGTGCCGTGCCGTGCCGTGCCGTGCCGTGCCGTGCCGTGCCGTGCCGTGCCGTGCCGTGCCGTGCCGTGCCGTGCCGTGCCGTGCCGTGCCGTGCCGTGCCGTGCCGTGCCGTGCCGTGCCGTGCCGTGCCGTGCCGTGCCGTGCCGTGCCGTGCCGTGCCGTGCCGTGCCGTGCCGTGCCGTGCCGTGCCGTGCCGTGCCGTGCCGTGCCGTGCCGTGCCGTGCCGTGCCGTGCCGTGCCGTGCCGTGCCGTGCCGTGCCGTGCCGTGCCGTGCCGTGCCGTGCCGTGCCGTGCCGTGCCGTGCCGTGCCGTGCCGTGCCGTGCCGTGCCGTGCCGTGCCGTGCCGTGCCGTGCCGTGCCGTGCCGTGCCGTGCCGTGCCGTGCCGTGCCGTGCCGTGCCGTGCCGTGCCGTGCCGTGCGTGCGTGCCGTGCCGTGCCGTGCCGTGCCGTGCCGTGCCGTGCCGTGCCGTGCCGTGCCGTGCCGTGCCGTGCCGTGCCGTGCCGTGCCGTGCCGTGCCGTGCGTGCCGTGCCGTGCCGTGCCGTCCGTGCCGTGCCGTGCCGTGCCGTGCCGTGCCGTGCCGTGCCGTGCCGTGCCGTGCCGTGCCGTGCCGTGCCGTGCCGTGCCGTGCCGTGCCGTGCCGTGCCGTGCCGTGCCGTGCCGTGCGTGCCGTGCCGTGCCGTGCGTGCCGTGCCGTGCCGTGCCGTGCGTGCCGTGCCGTGCCGTGCCGTGCCGTGCCGTGCCGTGCCGTGCGTGCCGTGCCGTGCCGTGCCGTGCCGTGCCGTGCCGTGCCGTGCCGTGCCGTGCCGTGCCGTGCCGTGCCGTGCCGTGCCGTGCCGTGCCGTGCCGTGCCGTGCCGTGCCGTGCCGTGCCGTGCCGTGCCGTGCCGTGCCGTGCCGTGCCGTGCCGTGCCGTGCCGTGCCGTGCCGTGCCGTGCCGTGCCGTGCCGTGCCGTGCCGTGCCGTGCGTGCCGTGCCGTGCCGGCCGTGCCGTGCCGTGCCGTGCCGTGCCGTGCCGTGCCGTGCCGTGCCGTGCCGTGCCGTGCCGTGCCGTGCCGTGCCGTGCCGTGCCGTGCCGTGCCGTGCCGTGCCGTGCCGTGCCGTGCCGTGCCGTGCGTGTGTGCGTGGGTGTGTGTGTGGTGTGTGTGTGTGTGTGTGTGTGTGTGTGTGTGTGTGTGTGTGTGTGTGTGTGTGTGTGTGTGTGTGTGTGTGTGTGTGTGTGTGTGTGTGTGTGTGTGTGTGTGTGTGTGTGTGTGTGTGTGTGTGTGTGTGTGTGTGTGTGTGTGTGTGTGTGTGTGTGTGTGTGTGTGTGTGTGTGTGTGTGTGTGTGTGTGTGTGTGTGTGTGTGTGTGTGTGTGTGTGTGTGTGTGTGTGTGTGTGTGTGTGTGTGTGTGTGTGTGTGTGTGTGTGTGTGTGTGTGTGTGTGTGTGTGTGTGTGTGTGTGTGTGTGTGTGTGTGTGTGTGTGTGTGTGTGTGTGTGTGTGTGTGTGTGTGTGTGTGTGTGTGTGTGTGTGTGTGTGTGTGTGTGTGTGTGTGTGTGTGTGTGTGTGTGTGTGTGTGTGTGTGTGTGTGTGTGTGTGTGTGTGTGTGTGTGTGTGTGTGTGTGTGTGTGTGTGTGTGTGTGTGTGTGTGTGTGTGTGTGTGTGTGTGTGTGTGTGTGTGTGTGTGTGTGTGTGTGTGTGTGTGTGTGTGTGTGTGTGTGTGTGTGTGTGTGTGTGTGTGTGTGTGTGTGTGTGTGTGTGTGTGTGTGTGTGTGTGTGTGTGTGTGTGTGTGTGTGTGTGTGTGTGTGTGTGTGTGTGTGTGTGTGTGTGTGTGTGTGTGTGTGTGTGTGTGTGTGTGTGTGTGTGTGTGTGTGTGTGTGTGTGTGTGTGTGTGTGTGTGTGTGTGTGTGTGTGTGTGTGTGTGTGTGTGTGTGTGTGTGTGTGTGTGTGTGTGTGTGTGTGTGTGTGTGTGTGTGTGTGTGTGTGTGTGTGTGTGTGTGTGTGTGTGTGTGTGTGTGTGTGTGTGTGTGTGTGTGTGTGTGTGTGTGTGTGTGTGTGTGTGTGTGTGTGTGTGTGTGTGTGTGTGTGTGTGTGTGTGTGTGTGTGTGTGTGTGTGTGTGTGTGTGTGTGTGTGTGTGTGTGTGTGTGTGTGCATACTGCCCAATCTATTAGATGTACAATCAAATATGATTAAATCAAAAATTGTTATCACTGCTAGCGACTATGGTAAATCAATCATTGTGTTGTTATTGTTGTTATTTTTGTTGATGTGTCATTGTTGGTGTTGATATTGTTGTTGTTCTTGTTGTCGTTATTGTTGTTGTTATTTGTTGTTGTCGTCGTCGTTATCGTTGTTGCTGTGTTGTTATTGTTGTTGTTGATGATGATGATGATGATGATGATGATGATGATGATGATGATGATGATGATGATGATGAGATGATGATGATGATGATGATGATGATGATGATGATGATGATGGATGATGATGATGATGATGATGATGATGATGATGATGATGAGAGTGATGATGATGATGATGATGATGATGATGATGATGATGATGATGATGATGATGATGATGATGATGATGATGATGATGATGATGATGATGATGATGATGATGATGATGATGATGATGATGATGATGATGATGATGATGATGATGATGATGATGATGATGATGATGATGATGATGATGATGATGATGATGATGATGATGATGATGATGATGATGATGATGATGATGATGATGATGATGATGATGATGATGATGATGATGATGATGATGATGATGATGATGATGATGATGATGATGATGATGATGATGATGATGATGATGATGATGATGATGATGATGATGATGATGAGGTGATGATGAGGTGATGATGACGATGATGAAGCATAGCTTGTGCAAATGCTATATAAAACGTAAAAAACAGCACACAACGTACACTTTTGTTTTGAAGCACGACATGTGTCGGAAAGGATGGCATAAACTGAATGCCTCAACAGCTCGGGGCAAATTATGAGTCAATGACATCAAATATATACGATGTTTAGATCAAGTTTGCTATTTTGACCAAACGACAAGATGGTCCTAGACAAGTCTATGACACAACTTGATCCAACAGCCCATGGTGCAACAATGGTATACCGGAGACATTATTATTACCAATATTATTATAAATATTACGTTTCAAGAGTGACCCATCAAACCATGTACGGTTGAGCTATTTTGTGCAAATATAATATTACAGTGTGTGTGTTTTACGTTTATTTATCGTCACTACCGTTTGCCCATATGAGCGCCGCCTCCTGAGAAATTAGTCATTTTAGATTTTAGGAGGATAGTGCAATGATACAGATAGAGACCCATTCCAGAATCTCCTCTGGTTCTTTTACGTGCACGGTGTGAAGCACCGACACGAGACCTCGGTTTAAAGTCCTATCTGAAAGACTGTTCATTTTATTAGGGTCAGACGGGGGATCGAACCTGCGATCCCTGGATTACCAATCCAGCGTGTTGCCACTGGACTACAGATCCGCCTGTATAAAATGTATGTTCCAGTGAAATAGGTATCGATTAAAGCATATTATTATGTGTTATTATTTGTGTTGTTATGGTAGGTATAGGAAGCTAAAACAACATACATGCAGGTTATTCAGTTATCTACATGTCTACGTCCCCGCGAGGGGTTCGACATTAACGGAAGATAGATAGATAGATCTACGTACCTTTGTCTTCAGGTCGGTCTTGAAGCGTTTGAAATAATACCACATATCCTGCTGTTTGGCATCGATTAGTTGTAAGTATTTACGTTCTGCCTCGTAACCATAGCAATGGATGTTCTTATCCTGTTGTAGCAGCGCTATGCTCGGGGTCTGAGGAATAAAACAGTTGCACAGTCTATAAGCATAGGTTTCGCAGGTTCGATCCCCAGTCTGACCCTAATAAAATGAATAGTCTTTCAGTTGGGACATTACACCGAGGTATCGTGTCGGTGCTTTACACCGTGCACGTAAAAGAACCAGAGGAGACTCTGGAATGGGTCTCTGTCTATATCATTGCACTATCCTCCAAACTTCTAAAACTGTCTAATCTCTTCAGGAGGCGTCGCTTATATGGGCAACCGGTAGCGACGATAAATAAACGCAAAACATAGATATAAAATCCCGTTTACCTTAAATGTGTGAAGATTTGCGTGCCCGGACATCCATTCTTCGTTCAGGTGAATGTCTAATGGCCGGTCATCGTACTCCTTCCTGGTGGAGAAAGCGTATCCCGTATGCGTGCAGCCAATATCCATACACACTACTAAATCCATAACAAATATATCAGTGGGTACACTGAAATGAAAATGGATCAAGTTCATATCCATATATACATGTATATATTACACATTCGAAATTATTTCTCAACTTCTTGAAGCGACATTACATCGCACAAAGCAAATACAATGCATTTTGTTCACGTATAAATGCATTGCTACTACAAATTCTTCCGAATACATTCGAACACTAACATTGAATCAATAAACAGTGTTTTTGTGGATTGAAAGTATGATTTCATATAACGGTCATTCATGCTCCTGAATTGACTTTTGTTTGTCATCGGAGTCAATACTAATCGCGAGATAATAATGTCGTTTAGAGATAATTTAACAAATGTAAGAATAGTCTACAAATAAATATGCATAGGCACAAATGTGAGATATAACGGTAAATCTGTACCATAAATCGTGTTATTTGGGATACACTAGTTGTATTAGACATGGATGTTCACATTATTTTGTTATGTCAACAAATCGCGTATACGACGTTTGTTTATTAGTTGAAATACTCAGTAGGGGAGAACTCGCTCTGCAAGCAGCTTCTGACGACAAACGCAGGAAGGGGAAAGCCAAACAGTGTGAGCCGCCACCAACTGCATCGCCTTCCAGTGACTCGGTCTTCACGTGCGAAGGCTGTAACCGCCACTGCAGGACACACATCGGACTGTACAGCCACAGCAGACGGTGCTCAGCTGTAGATTCAACGAGTGCTAACTCCATAGTCTGACAAGAGTGACGTATGCCAAAGACAAGGCAATTATTTGGGGAAATATATACCATTTAATAGGAAAATACATTCTGTAGAAATGTGTGTGTTCACTGATGTAGTGTCGCTTTAATAGCTGCAATAGGAACATAAACTAAAATCATGTGATTGTATATTTGTTATTGGGGTTTGAGGTTGCACCAACAGCTTGTGTAATATGGCGAATTTCCGGGTATTATTTGCAGAGGACGACCATGCGTGACCTTCCAAGTAGTATTTCAGGCATGAACGGAAACCCGGATAGAACCACCGACCTTCCTCAACAAAAGGGCATTGTTAGAAATGTGAATTATTAAATTTAGATATTAAATTATGAAGTTATTTGAATTTGAAGAATTGGGCTAACATGGCAGCCATATTTCCCATGGCAGTAAGATTATGTTACACTAAGTGACTAATTCCCATGGCCAACATTCAATATTATTTACTAATATTTGGCTTTCAATCTGAATCAGTAAAGATGATAGTGCAATGATACAGACAGAGACTCATTCCACAGTCTCATCTGGTTCTTTTACGTGTACGGTGTAAAACACCGACACGAGAACTCGGTTTAACGTCCCATCTGAAAGACTGTTAATTTTATTAGGGTCAGAAGGGGGATCGAACGTGCGATCCCCTGCATTACAAGTCCAATGTGTTAACCACTGGACTACAGATCCGTCTGTAAAACTAGGTGAAGCACAAGTTACAATTACATATTTATAATTATTAATATTAATGTTTGAAAATGATGACATGCATCAGTTTCTGTTTACTCAGGAGGCCTATTATTGTAATGGTGTGTCTTAATAGTACATTGTTTGAAGAACATATGGGATAGTCATGCCGTGTACTTTACCTAGACGGATCTGTAGTCCAGTGGTTAACACGCTGGACTAGTAATGCAGGGGATCGCAAGTTCGATCCCCCGTCTGACCCTAATAAAAGTAACACTCTTTCAGATGCGACTTTAAACCGTAATGTAATGTCGCTTTAACCGCAGTAGACTGAAAGGGATTAGAACGAAAGAAAACTTATACTATTTGGAGCCAACTAATAATTATATTATTATAAATAATTCGATAGTGTCATTTAATGCATTTTATTCCAGATGATTATAACAGCAATTCATTGTATACATACCTGAACTAAAATCAAATAAGATGATATGAATATTGATATCATATGGTTATTAGTTTGCTCCAAATTCTGTAGAACACCTGGTGACCGATTAGGAATTGTGTTGAGTGTATAGTATACAGTACATTATCTTTGCAATTATAATGGATCAATTCGAAACAAATACGGCTACATCTCCATTAATTTTTACGATAAAAATTCTCCACTCTCAAACCCAGTCTCAAACTTCTGATTGGTTCAGCCGCGTGAGTGTAAATCTCAAAACCAACCAATCAAATGACTTCAATTCGCGTTTGATATATGAGAAAAGTTTTATAATTTCGGGGCCAGGTCTATATGGTATATTTTGAATTCATTTAATTAAAACTACACATTAAATGCAGCCACAGGACAGGTGGGACCGACTTTAGTACCTTTATAATATTGTTAAGTATAAACGTTATTTATTTTACAACGATTGCACGTTTTAACAACTTAATAACTCTCGATGGCGCGCGCGGATGAAAGCGTAAATGTGGTCATTCGTGTGGGAGGACACCGGAGTCCCCGGAGAAAACCCATATGTCCGATCTGGCGACCACCGTACCATCTCACATATTTCCCGGTCCGAGGATCGAACCCGGGTTGCATTGGTGAGAAGCGATATAATAAGATGATATCATATTGTTCGAATGATCTTAAAAGTAGAACTGATGTTTTAGTAAGTCTGCTTAGCAACATAAACTACTAGTTCATACAAATTTATTTAAGCTCGATTGCGAAACAAATTCTTTCAACTTATATTAATCACTCTCGAGACCTCATTCCTGATGGAATCCATTGCCACGAGGGAGAGAGAAGAGGCATGTGGTATTTAAATGTCTTGCCTAAGGGCACAATCGTAACGGCTCCAGCGAGGCTCGAACTCCGGACCTTTCGCACCTGAAGCGAACACGTATCCACTGCGCTATCACGACTTCTAAATGTGTGTCCGTCCATGGAGCCAACATGGCCGATATAGCACGGTCGTTGACTTCAAATCACTTGCCCCTCACATCTGCAGGTGTAGATTTGATCCGAGGAAGCTATCCAATTGCAGGTGTAGATTTGATCCGAGGAAGCTATCCAATTGCAGGTGTATATTTGATCCGAGGAAGCTATCCAATTGCAGGTGTAGATTTGATCCGAGGAAGCTATCCAATTGCAGGTGTAGATTTGATCCGAGGAAGCTATCCAATTGCAGGTGTAGATCCGAGGAAGCTATCCAATTGCAGGTGTAGATCCGAGGAAGCTATCCAATTGCAGGTGTAGATCCGAGGAAGCTATCCAATTGCAGGTGTAGATCCGAGGAAGCTATCCAATTGCAGGTGTATATCCGAGGAAGCTATCCAATTGCAGGTGTAGATCCGAGGAAGCTATCCAATTGCAGGTGTAGATCCGAGGAAGCTATCCAATTGCAGGTGTAGATCCGAGGAAGCTATCCAATTGCAGGTGTAGATCCGAGGAAGCTATCCAATTGCAGGTGTAGATCCGAGGAAGCTATCCAATTGGCATGCGGAAGGTTGGTGATTCTACCTGGGTATCCGTCCGCTTCTTAAATACTGATCGAATGGGCACTCGGGGCCTTCCTCAACTAATAATAGCTGAGGCCATGTGATCCAACTGGTTGGTGCGACTTTAAACCACACAATCAAACAAAACAAACACTGTAGAATATAAGATATGTGTTAATTCCCCTGTGTAAACGATACGAGCGTGTTCAATACAGCATTCATGTCGTGTCCTGCACTATTTACACACCGGACACTCCTGTTCCAGAGATCAATCTCAATTCAATGCATTGTTTTGATTTTCATAGACACACAAACACTTCGCCTCTAGGAGAACACAATTACGTTAACTGAGGTTTGTATGAAAAACTCTCCACGATGTTCGATCTCTGATAATCAACTGATACCGGGAATAATAGGATATCTTGGCATGTGTAAAAAAAAAAAATGTGAATTCGTGATGGCGAAGAGATTGCGCGTTCGCTTCAGGTGTCATGACCGAGGCCAGGAGTTCGTGTCCAGCTCTACAATTGTGTCCCTATGTTCTATGGCCTCTTCTCGATCCTTCATGGCGATGGATTTCATCAGGAATTAGCTCTCCAAAGCGATTAGACAAATGTCAAATCGTGTGAAATGACAAAAAGCAATGGCCGAGTGCTCTTCTATGTCTTCTTCCATAACTTCAAACTATTAATGACCGTGTAATTACGCAAACGTTTGGGGTCTGGACAAATAGTTTCTGGTTCAAAACCAAACTTTTGATACACAACAGGCGTGACATTATACATACAAATTGATTAGGCCATATCCAAGCATGTTTGAAAATGACACTCCCTCACTATAAGAGCATTTATATAAATTGTCATTTTGATGATGATGATGATGATGATGAGGACGACGAATATGACTGCGATTATGATGATGATGATGATGAAGACGATGATGATGATGATGATGATGACGACGACGACGATGATGACTGCGATGATGATGATGATGATGATGATGGTGATGATGGTGGCGATGATAATGATGATGGCGATGATGAAGGTGAGCATGATGATAACGGCTGTGATGATGATGATGATGATGATGACGGCGATGATGATGATGCTGCTGATGATGATGATGGCAATGATGATGATGCTTGTATATATACTTTAAAGTGACGTCCTTTTGCATTGCGACCTTTGGGCAAAATTGCGATATTCGATTTTAATTGAAATAAATAAAATAATTATATATAAAAGGTCCCCTCTAAATTATTCATCTTCCGGATATGGGGTCGGTCTTAGAAGATTACATTGACTTCACAGACGGATTTGTAGTCCAGTGGTTAACACTTTGGACTGGTAATCAAGGGATCGCAAGTTCGATCCCACGTCTGATCCTAATACAATTAATAGTCTTTCAGGTGGGACTTTAAACCGAGGTCTCGTTTCGGTGCTTACACCGTGCACGTAAAAGAACCAGAGGAGACTCTGGAATGTGTCTCTGTCTGTATCATTGCACTATCCTCCAACAATCTAAAATGCCCAATCTCTTCAATAGGCGTTGCTCATATGGGCAACCGGTAGCGACGATAAATAAACGTAAAACACCACCACATTGACTCCAACTGCGAATAACTTTACAGGAACGTGAATATAGATCCAAAATATTAAGCTTAAACTATCTATTTTAAAACTTAAGATGTTTATGGAATCAATATCACATTGTTAACATTAATGATTCAATTTTAAAGAATATTACTTATGTAATTATGTTCTTCAAAATTACATTCCAATTTTGTGTGTTTTACGTTTATTTATCGTCGCTACTGGTTGCCCATATGAGCGACGCCTCCTGAAGAGATTAGTCATTTTAGAGTTTGGAGGATAGTGCAATGATACAGACAGAGACCCATTCCAGAATCACATCTGGTTCTTTTATGTGCACGGTGTAAAGCACCGACACGAGACCTCGGTTAATGTCCCATCTGAAAGACTGTTAATTTTATTAGGGTCAGACGGGGGATCGAACCTGCGATCTCTAATGATTCAATTTTAAAAGATTCAATTATAAAGAATATTACTTATGTAATTATGTTCTTCAAAATTACATTCCAATATGAATGTCTTTTATTTTATATTACAGTGAAAACACCCAAAACCTGAACCCCTCTTAACTGGAATTCCCTCCAAACTGAACAAATGGCTTGGTCTCGAACAAATCTTTAAAAAAATATGTGCATTTTCAATTGTAATTTACATCCGTAAACAGGACATCAAATGTGTCTTGATCAACTATGAAACATACTATTAGTTTAAACAAACAACCTTCAGCTACTCCCCTCCCCATATTGTATTTTGCACTAATCAGTTCTGTTCTAACTGCCAAATTATAAACACGTCTCATTCTCCTTATATGAGTATTGCAGAGTTATTTATAGGAGTATTGCAGAGCTATAGGAGTATTGCAGAGTTAAATGAGTATTGCAGAGTTATATGAGTATTGAGTATTGCAGAGTTATATGAGTATTGCAGAGTTATATGAGTATTGTAGAGTTATATGAGTATTGTAGAGTTATATGAGTATTGCAGAGTTATATGAGTATTGCAGAGTTATATGAGTATTGTAGAGTTATATGAGTATTGCAGAGTTATATGAGTATTGCAGAGTTATATGAGTATTGTAGAGTTATATGAGTATTGCAGAGTTATATGAGTATTGCAGAGTTATATGAGTATTGCAGAGTTATATGAGTATTGTAGAGTTATATGAGTATTGCAGAGTTATATGAGTATTGCAGAGTTATATGAGTATTGTAGAGTTATATGAGTATTGTAGAGTTATATGAGTATTGCAGATATATGAGTATTGCAGAGTTATATGAGTATTGCAGAGTTATATGGAGTATTGCAGAGTTATATGAGTATTGCAGAGTTATATGAGTATTGCAGAGTTATATGAGTATTGAGTATTGCAGAGTTATATGAGTATTGCAGAGTTATATGAGTATTGTAGAGTTATATGAGTATTGTAGAGTTATATCAGTATTGCAGAGTTATATGAGTATTGTAGAGTTATATGAGTATTGCAGAGTTATATGAGTATTGCAGAGTTATATGAGTATTGTAGAGTTATATGAGTATTGCAGAGTTATATGAGTATTGCAGAGTTATATGAGTATTGTAGAGTTGTATGAGTATTGTAGAGTTATATGAGTATTGCAGAGTTATATGAGTATTGCAGAGTTATATGAGTATTGCAGAGTTGAATTGTTAACTTAGGAGGAAAATACCCCACTCTGACAACCCCTCAAAACCGACAACCCCTCAAAGCTGACAACTCCTCAAAGCTGACAACCCCTCAAAGCCGGCAACCCCTCAAAGCTGACAACTCCTCAAAGCCGACAACCCCTCAAAGCCGACAACCCCTCAAAGCTGACAACATATCCAAGACGACAACCCCTCAAAGCCGACAACCCCTCAAAACCGACATCCTCCCCAAGCCGACAACCTCTCCAAGCCGAACTTTACCATCTGGTCCAGTGGCCGGTCGGTTTAGAGGGTTCCCAATGTAGTTTAGTTCTTTGCATGCGGTAAAATGGCAGCTCCCGGGTCCGTCTATAAGTGTCTGCACATTTATTTACCTAAGTAAGATAATAGCTACTACATCTAAATACTGCAAACAAACCAATATTTACCTGTATTAGAACACTGTCAAAGATCCATAGCACGATATACTAGTAATTCCGTCTGCATCTCCCACGTGCAGGATGTCGTCTGCTGTCTGCCGATTCCGCCGATACATTACAATTAAGCATTACGTTTCATGTAATAGCGTTATATGGCGATAGAATAATTGATTACCAAGCTGCATCAATGCCAATATTGTTGCTTCTCTTATAAATATTAAACTATATTTACGACACTGGTTGTCATTAAAGGCATGAACTGGAAGAGAGGAAAACACACAGAATTTAAAATATGGAACTAATGTTTTGTCGATATTTGTTCAATATTGATATATACAATTTACTTTGCTTTTATGCATATATTTTAATGGCTGTATAAATTCACTGTGAATACCACAACAAATGGTAGAGGGGCATATATGGCGTGATGTTGTCTTAGAGACGCGTATGTAAACAACACAAGAGAGTATTTCCCAGAATCGTTAGTACAGCATTATTTATATTTGATCCAGTCATGGCCAATCTGACTGTTGCTAAGCATGTTGTTTGTCCCAGAAACAAACATGAATACAAGTGTCAGTATAGTTGGCCGACATTCAGGATAACACTATATAATCACCCCACATAGAAACAATAGCAAGTAGTGTTCACGCATATATATATGTATATGCGCCGACCAAATGTACCACAGGTCCCCGAAATGAATGGACAGGTCAACTCTGATTAATAATAATAAAGACTTTATTTAACGAGATAACTCGTTTGAACAATTACGTCAATATACTGCCATGAGGCCATCAACAAATTAAAACATGAAATAGCGTAATGAAACATGTAAACAATGAGAGACATCGGTCAGTTACTGCCCCTGACTGCTGACTAAAAGTATGTCGACCCTCTTGAGTGGTTTACTGTTCTTTCGTTGTTACTTTGCACAGCATGCTATCATTTTTAATCCACCTTCTAATCTTATAATCATTACATTACTATATATCTACATATATCCTACCGTAAATCTAGAGGGTATTTATCTGTAAACATATATTATCAATTAATTAACACGAGTTTGATGAACTCACATTTATCATACCGCAACATCTGGTTAAGGAACAACAGTAAAAACAAAGGATTCCAACTAAAAGGACCGATATACATTAGGGATAATCTTTTAGTTGGAATCCTTTGTTTTTTACTGTTGTTCCGTAACCAGATGTTGCGGTATGATAAATGTGATTTCATCCAAATCATGTTAATTAATCGGTTAAGTACATAATCGTAACGGTTACAACTGGGTTCGAACTCCGAACCTCCGCAACTGAAGCGAACGCGCTACCACGACGCCCACGATGTATGTATAACAACTAGGGGTGCTTCGCGAGTTGGAGGGTCGTTTGTATTGAGCATGGCCTATTCTCCAAAAAAATCAAATGACTTAATTAAATATACTTACGGAGTGGATGACCCAATTAACAAGGAGGCGCCCATAATAAAACGTATAATATCAAAGCACACTCAATCATTTCAGGTTATTGTCATGAATGTAAGGTCTCAATGTCTATCTTAAGCCTCCGTGTCTGTAACATTGCCCTTTAGTGCGGAGACATTGATTTCTTTCCTAATTGCCAGTAATCCTACAAGGGCATTGCATTCGTCTACAAGGCGAGAAATTATCTGACAAAGGAGTCATTAACGAGATCAATAGCCTGATAACATCCATTGCCACAATTCTAGAACTTGATTTTTAAAGCGTTTATTTATAGTTTTCGGACGACGCCTGCAGAATAAGTATTCGTCAATTTATGAGGATAGTGCACGTTTTTTATTTGCATCAAAGCGTAGCGCTGCTATATCAATCAACGGTCAATAGTGTTATACTACCTGTATTATACAGTATTGTGGAAGTCACTTCAGGTGCGAAAGGCCAGGAGTTCGCGCTTCGCTATAGCTGTTACGATTGTGCCCTTATAGGAAAGGCATTTAAATTCCACATGACTCTTCTCTCTCCCTCGTGGCGATGGGTTCCATCAGGAATGAGGTCTCGTGAGTGATTAATATAAGTTTTAAGAACTTGTTTCGCAATCTAGCTAAACTAATTTTGTATAAACTAACTCGCTGCTCATGGATGTGCAGTCCGGCGTCTACTCGCGGATCTATAGTCCAGTGGTAACACGCTGGACTGGTAATCCGGGGATCGCAGGTTTGACCCCCCGTCTGACCCTAATAAAATGAACAGTCCTTCAAATGGGACTTTAAACCGATGTCTCGTGTCGGTGCTTTACACCTGTCCAGATAAGAGAAGCACACTCCCCGATTGGTCGCATGTAAAAATATATATATTTGATTAAGAGTTTCTCCATTACGCTTAAATATAAGTGTCCCCATTGAACCAAACACTTTAGATGAGGATTTCATAATATATATCACATAACTTTCTTTGTATTCAGTTTAACAGTTTATACACATTTATTTTAGCTCGATTGCGAAACACGTTATTTCAACTTATATTAATCACTCTCGAGACATCATGCCTAAGGGCACAATCGTAATGGCGCCAGCGGGACTCGAACTCCGGACCATTCGCACCTGAAGCGAGCGCCCATCCACTGCGCTATCACGACTTCCACTTCAGTGTAACACAGCTATGTCATACATCCTGTGTGTGTTACGTTTATCTATCGTCGCTACCGGTTGCCCATATTAGCGACGCATCCTGAAGAGATTAGTCATTTTAGATTGTTGGAGGATAGTGCAATGATACAGACAGAGACCCATTCCAGAATCTCCTCTGGTTCATTTACGTGCACGGTGTAAAGCACCGACACGAGACCTCGGTTTAATGTCCCATCTGAAAGACTGTTAATTTTATTATGGTCAGACGGGGGGATTGAACCAGCGATCCCTGGATTACCAGTCCAGCGTGTTAACCACTAGACAACAGATCCGTCTGTGTCATAAATCCTTATATGTCAACACGCTTAACAACACCTGGAAGGATTCTGATTGGTCGCATCACGACATTGGCGGCTTGCAATTGACATTCGATATATACATGTTGTTTGTGTTTATTTGTTGAAAATCAACTGCTTAGATAGGTAAAATACTAAATATGCACTACAGTAAGTAATACAGTGATTCAAAATATGGTGTCGATTATTTGCCTGAAGTTGTTTGATTTTCAGGGACTATTTACTACGGCGTACGGATGCAGCTTAACTCATTTCATTCTGGATTTTTTGCAAAGAACATAGAGCCAGATCAACCGCCACGGAACGTGCCGTCTGATCAGGATCTATGCTGTTTTGCTATTCAGATGATCTTGCTAAGACACTTGGCTATGCAGCAAACACCATAGATCCTGATCAGCACGCAGCGTCACGCTGCGGCTGATCTGGATCTATGTTATTTGCAAAAGCCTTTAAATATATCCAGAATGAAATGGGTTAATGTAATAAGGCTCAACAATATACTAGCAAACAGAGACGTATTTTTCTTCAAATTTATATTAACCCTTTCAACACCACATACCTCTCAATAGGCTTACAAAAAGTGTAGATCCAGATGAGCCGGCTGGTGACGAGCCGTCTCATCAGGATCTGCACTTTTTGCCAGTGATATGACTATTTTTAGACATAATTACCCATTTTGATAAATGAACTTGTCCAAATGTGATTTTCTGATTCATTTATTGGTTTATGAATATCATGGACCAGTCCATGTGAGTTACTTGGTGTTGAATGGGTTAATAGCAAAATTCCAAAACTCGTTTCATAAAATGGTATGAAATCACCACTCATGTAAGATCCTATATTTATATGTGTATGATGATCAACAAAGTCAAGTCGAGTGCTATCAAATACCGTTCGATTAGCGCAGTGGTTAGCGCGCTCGCTTCTCACCAATGCAACCCTCGGACCGAGAAGTATGTGAGATGGTACGGGGTGGTCGCCAGATCGGTTTTCTCCGGTTTCATCCCAAACGAATGACCACATTTAAGCTTTCATCCGCGCCAACGAGAGTGATTAATATAAGTTGTGAAAACTTGCTTCACAATCGTAAAATAAATCAAGTTTAAACTTGTTATCAAACACTATTAATACGGGTTTTCGGTTTTGGATCCTAATGAAGAGAACAACGCCTCTGTTTTAGGAGGATTGAATGGTTATAAGCAAGTATGTTTCTACATAACTAACACTCCACACTTTGAGAAATTACAGCCAATTGCCAATTGCTTATTTGTTGAAAATGCAATTTCTTGCACTGCCTTGGCCAAGGGAGGAACTTTCCACCCTTTGAGAAATAGAAATGCAATTTCTTGCACTGCTTGGCCAAGGGAGGAACTTTCCACCCTTTGAGAAATAGAAATGCAATTTCTTGCACTGCTTGGCCAAGGGAGGAACTTTCCACCCTTTGAGAAATAGAAACGAAATACGAGTCCAGTTTCTGTCAACTTTTGATAACAATGAATATTTCCGCACTGTTTTTGAGAAAAACTGAGATATGAAATTGCTTATTTGTTGCAAATGCATGACGCCACAGACAACTCCGAAAATGTTCGTGTTGACAACACTTCAACATGCAGCGGCTAGGTACCACACGTGCAAAGCAGTGGAATAACACATTTCACTTCACTGATAATTTTCTATATTTCATTGGAATGCATTTAAAAGGAGCAACATGAACCTGTGTTTTGTGTATCTACTTACTACAAATCAATCATGTGAAATCAACGATCTTAACCACTCAGCCACGATCTTAACCACTCAGCCACGATCTTAACCACTCAGCCACGATCTTAACCACTCAGCCACGATCATAACCACTCTGCCACGATCTTAGTCACTCAGCCACGATCTTAACCACTCAGCCACGATCTTAACCACTCAGCCACGATCTTAGTCACTCAGCCACGATCTTAACCACTCAGCCACGATCTTAACCACTCAGCCACGATCTTAGTCACTCAGCCACGATCTTAGTCACTCAGTCACGATCTTAACCACTCAGCCACGATCTTAGTCACTCAGCCACGATCTTAACCACTCATCCACGATCTTAGTCACTCAGCCACGATCTTAACCACTCAGCCACGATCTTAGTCACTCAGCCACGATCTTAACCAGCCACGATCTTAACCACTCAGCCACGATCTTAGTCACTCAGCCACGATCTTAACCACTCAGCCACGATCTTAGTCACTCAGCCACGATCTTAGTCACTCAGCCACGATCATAGTCACTCAGCCACGATCTTAACCACTCAGCCACGATCTTAACCACTCAGCCACGATCTTAGTCACTCAGCCACGATCTTAGTCACTCAGCCACGATCTTAACCACTCAGCCACGATCTTAACCATTCAGCCACGATCATAACCACTCAGTCACGGTATTAACCACTCAGCCACGATCTTAACCACTCAGCCACGATCTTAACCACTCAGCCACGATCTTAGTCACTCAGCCACGATCTTAACCACTCAGCCACGAGCATAACCACTCAGCCACGATCTTAACCATTCAGCCACGATCATAACCACTCAGCCACGGTATTAACCACTCAGCCACGATCTTAACCACTCAGCCACGATCTTAGTCACTCAGTCACGATCTTAACCACTCAGCCACGATCTTAGTCACTCAGCCACGATCTTAACCACTCATCCACGATCTTAGTCACTCAGCCACGATCTTAACCACTCAGCCACGATCTTAGTCACTCAGCCACGATCTTAACCACTCAGCCACGATCTTAACCACTCAGCCACGATCTTAGTCACTCAGCCACGATCTTAACCACTCAGCCACGATCTTAGTCACTCAGCCACGATCTTAGTCACTCAGCCACGATCATAGTCACTCAGCCACGATCTTAACCACTCAGCCACGATCTTAACCACTCAGCCACGATCTTAGTCACTCAGCCACGATCTTAGTCACTCAGCCACGATCTTAACCACTCAGCCACGATCTTAACCATTCAGCCACGATCATAACCACTCAGTCACGGTATTAACCACTCAGCCACGATCTTAACCACTCAGCCACGATCTTAACCACTCAGCCACGATCTTAGTCACTCAGCCACGATCTTAACCACTCAGCCACGAGCATAACCACTCAGCCACGATCTTAACCATTCAGCCACGATCATAACCACTCAGCCACGGTATTAACCACTCAGCCACGATCTTAACCACTCAGCCACGATCTTAACCACTCAGCCACGATCTTAACCACTCAGCCACAATATTAACCACTCAGCCACCATCTTAACCACTCAGCCCCGATCTTAACCACTCAGCCACGATCTTAACCACTCAGCCACGATCTTAGTCACTCAGCCACGATCTTAACCACTCAGCCACGATCATAACCACTCAGCCACGATCTTAACCATTCAGCCACGATCATAACCACTCAGCCACGGTATTAACCACTCAGCCACGATCTTAACCACTCAGCCACGATCTTAGTCACACAGCCACTATCTTAACCACTCAGCCACGATCATAACCACTCAGCCACGATCTAACCATTCAGCCACGATCATAACCACTCAGCCACGGTATTAACCACTCAGCCACGATCTTAACCACTCAGCCACGATCTTAACCAGCCACGATCTTAACCACTCAGCCACGATCTTAACCACTCAGCCACGATCTTAACCACTCAGTCACGATCTTAACCACTCAGCCACGATCTTAACCACTCAGCCACGATCTTAACCACTCAGCCACGATCTTAACCACTCAGCCACGATCTTAACCACTCAGTCACCATCTTAACAACTCAGCCACGATCTTAACCACTCAGCCGACACATTACATGTACTTTTAGTGATGGTCACATTGATTATTTATCAAGCCTGTACTCCTGTCATATTGATTAGTCCATTAATTGGGTGGCTTCTTTCTAATGACTTCCGTCATGAGCGGTAATGCATATTAACGAGGATTGGCTGGATAGCCGATAAGTGACACCTGTTGTGGATACTGTTTATGGAATAGTCATACCCGTATTGCGTTTATTGGGACTGGTAATCCAGGGATCGCAGGTTCGATCCCCCGTCTGACCGTAATAAAATTAACAGTCTTTCAGATGGGACATTAAACCGAGATCTCGTGTCAGTCATTTACACCGTGCACGTAAAAGAACCAGAGGAGATTCTGGAATGGGTCTCTGTCTGTATCATTGCTCTATCCTCCAAAAATCTAAAATTACTAATCTCTTCAGGAGGCGTCGCTCATATGGGCAACCGGTAGCGAAGATAAATAAACATAAAACACACAGATTATTGGGGGTATACACTACATTTGTGCCGTTTAATGTGTGCAGTGTGCATGCAGGCCATCGGTATCGGTACAGTTCTCAGATGGACAGAATTCTGGGACACCTAGAGAAATATAAATATTTCATTAACTACTTCACGCAGTATACCACTGAGAAGTTAATTTACCAGAAACTGGTAGGCACATCAATAGCTTCATGTACAGCGGAAACGCTTGTTACTGATGCAAATTATTGTAAGTCAATAGCATTTACACCCGACAAGAAATTCACTGAGGCAATTCTTTCCACAACTGTGTCTGGACAGGTTGAAGAAGAAACTAAAAGTGTTGGGGTAAAGAGAAAGGAAGTACATGTACCTACAGCGTTGGAAGGTGGTAACGATCATAATGTCGGATCAATCAAGTGAAATGAACTGTGGCATAACCGGCATATGTCAGCTACCCGATGACACCATTATACTTTCAGATTATGTGGACAAGAAGTTGAAGAGATTAGACGACCAATATCAGATGAATGATACTCTTAATCTGGATTCTAACCAATGGGGCGTCTGTTGCATCCGACCAAATCTGGATTCTAACCAATGGGGCGTCTGCTGCATCCGACCAAATCTGGATTCTAACCAATGGGGCGTCTGCTGCATCCGATCAAATCTGGATTCTAACCAATGGGGTGTCTGTTGCATCCGATCAAATCAGGATTCTAACCAATGGGGTGTCTGTTGCATCCGACCAAATCAAGATTCTAATCCATTGGGTGTCTGCTGCATGCGACCAAATCAAGATTCTAATCCATGGGGCGTCTGCTGCATGCGACCAAATCATGATTCTAATCCATGGGGCGTCTGCTGCATCCTACCAAATCAAGATTCTAACCAATGCGGCGTCTGCTGCATGCGACCAAATCAAGATTCTAATCCATGGGGCGTCTGCTGCATGCGACCAAATCAAGATTCTAATCCATTGGGTGTCTGCTGCATCGGACAAATCAAGATTCTAATCCATGGGTCGTCTGCTGCATCCGACCAAATCAAGATTCTAATCCATTGGGTGTCTGCTGCATCGCACAAATCAAGATTCTAACCCATGGGGCGTCTGCTGCATCGGACAAATCAAGATTCTAATCCATTGGGTGTCTGCTGCATCGGACAAATCAAGATTCTAATCCATTGGGGGTCTGCTGCATCGCACAAATCAAGATTCTAATCCATGGGGCGTCTGCTGCATCGGACAAATCAAGATTCTAATCCATTGGGGGTCTGCTGCATCGCACAAATCAAGATTCTAATCCATGGGGCGTCTGCTGCATCGGACAAATCAAGATTCTAATCCATTGGGGGTCTGCTGCATCGGACAAATCAAGATTCTAATCCATTGGGGGTCTGCTGCATCGCACAAATCAAGATTCTAATCCATGGGGCGTCTGCTGCATCGGACAAATCAAGATTCTAATCCATTGGGGGTCTGCTGCATCGGACAAATCAAGATTCTAACCCATGGGGGGTCTGCTGCATCGGACAAATCAAGATTCTAATCCATGGGGCGTCTGCTGCATCGGACAAATCAAGATTCTAATCCATTGGGGGTCTGCTGCATCGGACAAATCAAGATTCTAATCCATTGGGGGTCTGCTGCATCGGACAAATCAAGAATCTAATCCATGGGGCGTCTGCTGCATCGGACAAATCTGGTAGCAGTGAAACTGGACAATGGTAACATTCAATTTGTACCTGTAGGTGTTAAACTTAAATTGAAAATTAAGATTTTAATATTTTTTTTAAATGTTATTTTTTATAAATAATTATTTTAGTTTATAAAGACGGAATCCACTGTGAGGCCATACTTTCTGTGATTCCATTGGCTAGCTGCACAACACAGGTTTTACTGTACACATAGCAAATGAAACCTCTCGAGACCTCATTCCTGATGGAATCCATCGCCACGAGGGAGAGAGAAGAGGCAACGTGGAATTTAAATGCCTTGCCTAAGGGCACAATCGTACTGGCTCCAGCGGGGCTCGAACTCCGGACCTTTCGCACCTGAAGCGACCGCGCATCCACTGTGCTATCATGACTTCCACTCACAACAAGGGAAACATAACGTGAATAAAAGTGTCGAGCCCACAGACACAACCACATGGCTCACACTCACAACCACTCATCTAGGCTGCAGATACCATATCCATTACACCACGGAGGCTCCACCATTCAGATGACTCAATACATTAGTTTATACAAATTTATTTTATATCAATTGCGAAACAAGTTCCTACATCTTATATCAATCACTCTCGAGACCTCATTCCTGATGGAATCCATCGCCACGAGGGAGAGAAGAAGCATGGAATTTAAATACCTTGCCTAATTGTGCAAATCCTAACGGCAACGGTTGGGCGCGAACTCCGTGCCTTTTGCACCTTTACGAATGAGCTATCACGACTTCCACACAGGTACTGATTGACATGTCGCTAGTTGTTAATGAAAGATACTATCAGATATCCAATACAAGGATTGTCAACTGATTCATGATTAGTAGGAAACCGTAGACATACACGCCAACAAGTATGCTAGGCGCATCTATAGTTAGATTTCTTCGTGTATTCGGCCAATCACAATACTTCCTGCTCCTTTATTCCAGACTTCCAGGAATCATCCGCCGTTCATGAAGTAAATAGCGCTATCAGGTATCCACTGCACTGGAGTGTTGCTACCAAGCTGAAATGACAAGGAACATGTTAATATCAATGTAATAATGGGGCTCATTCTCGAGGGCGATTTGGGCTAAATAGTTTACATATTTACAATTTTTATACAACATTTTGTCCAGTAACCACAATTATGTTTTGTTGTGGGAAATATTATATAAATAGTTCACCTCTGTGAGTGTAACAGTGGATATTGGTGAACTATTTATTTTGTTATACCGATAAAATAATTAGCGATAGTCTATTTACATGTTTCTGTTATATATAGCAATTTTTCAACAAAACATTCTTCGAGACCACATGAAAATAAGATGGCAGCATAACAAATAAAATCACATTGAAATTAAACGGTAAAGTCTGAGTAGCAGGTTTTTCTTCCGAATAAGGCTATTCAGAGGTGAGACATTGAAAAATGTCGCCCGCTCGGGTAATGCAAGATTCCCTTGGCTGGCTGCTTAGGAGAAGTTTGACTGTATAAAACCATGGCCTTGAAACATAATATATGTGAAATTGTGCGTGAAATTACTAGTTAGTTTATACAAATTTATTTTAGCTCGATTTCGAAACTAGTTCTTACAACTTATATTAATCACTCTTGAGAACTCATTCCTGATGGAATCCATCGTCACGAGGGAAAGAGAAGAGGCAATGTGGAATTTAAATGCCTTGCCTAAGGGCACAATCGTAACGGCTACAGCTGGGTTCGAACTCCATACCTTTCGCACTTGAAGCGAATGCACAACCATGACTTCCTAGTTAACCCTCTCTATATTCCCTTAGAGGGCCATACATTAGATATACCTCTACGCTATCACGACTTCCTAGTTAACCCTCTGTATATTCCCTTAGAGGGCCATACATTAGATATACCTCTACGCTATGACGACTTCCTAGTTAACCCTTTCTATATTCCCTTAGAGGGCCATACATTAGATATACCTCTACGCTATCACGACTTCCTAGTTAACCCTCTGTATGTTCCCTTAGAGGGTCATACATTAGATATACCTCTATGCTATCACGACTTCCTAGTTAACCTCTGTATGTTCCCTTAGAGGGCCATACATTAGATATACCTCTATGCTATCACGACTTCCTAGTTAACCTCTGTATGTTCCCTTAGAGGGCCATACATTAGATATACCTCTATGCTATCACGACTTCCTAGTTAACCCTCTCTATATTCCCTTAGAGGGCCATACATTAGATATACCTCTACGCTATCACGACTTCCTAGTTAACCCTCTCTATATTCCCTTAGAGGGCCATACATTAGATATACCTCTACGCTATCACGACTTCCTAGTTAACCCTCTCTATATTCCCTTAGAGGGTCATACATTAGATATACCTCTACGCTATCACGACTTCCTAGTTAACCCTCTCTATATTCCCTTAGAGGGCCATACATTAGATATACCTCTACGCTATCACGACTTCCTAGTTAACCCTCTCTATATTCCCTTAGAGGGTCATACATTAGATATACCTCTACGCTATCACGACTTCCTAGTTAACCCTCTCTATATTCCCTTAGAGGGCCATACATTAGATATACCTCTACGCTATCACGACTTCCTAGTTAACCCTCTCTATATTCCCTTAGAGGGCCATACATTAGATATACCTCTACGCTATCACGACTTCCTAGTTAACCCTCTCTATATTCCCTTAGAGGGCCATACATTAGATATACCTCTACGCTATCACGACTTCCTAGTTAACCCTCTCTATATTCCCTTAGAGGGCCATACATTAGATATACCTCTACGCCGACTAGTTTGCTTGTGCTAGGTATTGAGTATATCTTGTGTAGCATCCAACGTCTCTCTCTTCATGTCTTGTGTAATGTCTTCTAGCTGCCTCCCAAGATCACTCAGCTTCATTTGCATGTCGGTCGCTGAAAAACATGGCATCAATACATACAGGTATTGCGAGAATACATTCCAGTATTGCATCAATACATACAGGTATTGTGAGAATACATTCCAGTATTGCATCAATACATACAGGTATTGCATTAATACATACCATTATTGCATTAATACATACAGGTATTGCGAGAATACATTCCAGTATTGCATCAATACATACAGGTATTGCGAGAATACATTCCAGTATTGCATCAATACATACAGGTATTGCATCAATACATACAGGTATTGCATCAATACATACAGGTATTGCGAGAATACATACCAGTATTGCGAGAATACATACCAGTATTGCGAGAATACATACCAGTATTGCGAGAATACATACCAGTATTGCATCAATACATACAGGTATTGTGAGAATACATACCAGTATTATGAGAATACATTCCAGTATTGCATCAATACATACCAGTATTGCGAGAATACATACCAGTATTGCGAGAATACATACCAGTATTGCGAGAATACATACCAGTATTGCATCAATACATACCAGTATTGCATCAATACATACCAGTATTGCATCAATACATACCAGTATTGCGAGAATACATTCCAGTATTGCATCAATACATACCAGTATTGCATCAATACATACCAGTATTGCATCAATGCATACAGTATTGCATCAATATATACCAGTATTGCATCAATACATACCAGTATTGCATCAATACATACCAGTATTGCATCAATACATTCCAGTATTGCATCAATACATACCAGTATTGCATCAATACATACCAGTATTGCATCAATACATACCAGTATTGCGAGAATACATTCCAGTATTGCATCAATACATACCAGTATTGCATCAATACATACCAGTATTGCATCAATGCATACAGTATTGCATCAATATATACCAGTATTGCATCAATACATACCAGTATTGCATCAATACATACCAGTATTGCATCAATACATTCCAGTATTGCATCAATACATACCAGTATTGCATCAATACATACCAGTATTGCATCAATACATACCAGTATTGCGAGAATACATTCCAGTATTGCATCAATACATACCAGTATTGCATCAATACATACTAGTATTGCATCAGTGCATACAGTATTGCATCAATACATTCCAGTATTGCATCAATACATTCCAGTATTGCATCAATACATACCAGTATTGCATCAATACATACCAGTATTGCATCAATACATACCAGTATTGCATCAATGCATACAGTATTGCATCAATACATACCAGTATTGCATCAATACATTCCAGTATTGCATCAATACATACCAGTATTGCTTCATTACATACCAGTATTGCGAGAATACATACCAGTATTGCATTAATGCATACAGTATTGCATCAATGCATACAGTATTGCATCAATACATACCAGTATTGCATCAATACATACCAGTATTGCATCAATGCATACAGTATTGCATCAATACATACCAGTATTGCATCAATACATACCAGTATTGCGAGAATACATTCCAGTATTGCATCAATACATACCAGTATTGCATCAATGCATACAGTATTGCATCAATACATTCCAGTATTGCATCAATACATTCCAGTATTGCATCAATACATACCAGTATTGCATCAATACATACCAGTATTGCATCAATACATACCAGTATTGCATCAATGCATACAGTATTGCATCAATGCATTCCAGTATTGCATTAATACATACCAGTATTGCATCAATACATTCCAGTATTGCATTAATACATACCGGTATTGTATCAATATATACCAGTATTGCATCAATACATACAGGTATTGCGAGAATACATACCAGTATTGCATCAATACATACCAGTATTGCATCAATACATACCAGTATTGCATCAATACATACCGGTATTGCATCAATACATACCAGTATATAGTTTATAAATTCCCTGCTACATTTCACTTCTGGTAACTTACATGCTTCTGGGTCCTCCAATCCCTGGTTCCCACCAAGCATCAAGTTTTCCAAGTTGATGAGCTGGTCGTCTTGTTTGTTCTGCTGTGAATTACTGTCCTCCAGCTTGAGATAGCTCTGTGGCCGGGAACCATCATCCTCACTATCCATTATATTCACATCCTTCTCATCATCATCATCGGAGGTACTCAGTTCACCAAATATATCTATAAAGTAATGTTTGTTTGTTTGTTCGGTTTTTACGTCCAATACCATTCCTGGGCTTCAGCATTAAACAAGTACTTGGTGCATCAAACTCCGTAAGAAACTGCCAACCTTTTCATATAAAGAGACACGCTCTGAGCGGCGCTCGAATCAGGGACCATCAGTGCTGATAGTTTACAGTGGTATACAAGTCAGTGACTGTAACCACAGAGGCGGACAATGAAAACATACTGCTTTATAAAGTAATGAATATGGTATCTAACGACTTGAGCTAGAGGGTGACGTTGGAGATAGAGTCTCCGTGAAGTTCTGAACTGCCTCACTGCCCCATACAGGGCTGGAGGATTATGTGGGGGCATAGTCTCCCTGAGCTGCCTCACTACCCCATACAGGGCTGGAGCTAGAGGATTACATGGGAGGCATAGTTTCCCTGAGCTGCCTCACTACCACATACAGGGCTGGAGGATTACATGGGAGGCATAGTTTCCCTGAGCTGCCTCACTACCACATACAGGGCTGGAGCTAGAGGATTATGTGGGAGGCATAGTTTCCCTGAGCTGCCTCACTACCACATACAGGGCTGGAGCTGGAGGATTACATGGGAGGCATAGTTTCCCTGAGCTGCCTCACTACCACATACAGGGCTGGAGCTAGAGGATTACGTGGGGGGCATAGTCACCCTGAGCTGCCTCACTACCCCATACAGGGCTGGAGCTGGAGGATTATGTGGGGGCACAGTTTCCCTGAGCTGCCTCACTACCCCATACAGGGCTGGAGCTGGAGGATTATATGGGGGCATATTCTCCCTGAGCTGCCTAACTACCCCATACAGGGCTGGAGCTAGAGGATTACATGGGAGGCAGTCTCCCTGAGCTGCCTAACTACCCCATACAGGGCTGGAGCTAGAGGATTACATGGGAGGCAGTCTCCCTGAGCTGCCTAACTACCCCATACAGGGCTGGACCATGGAGCTAGATGATTACATGGGAGGCAGTCTCCCTGAGCTGCCTAACTACCCCATACAGGGCTGGAGCTAGAGGATTACATGGGAGGCAGTCTCCCTGAGCTGCCTAACTACCCCATACAGGGCTGGACCATGGAGCTAGAGGATTACATTGGGAGGCAGTCTCCCTGAGCTGCCTAACTACCTCATACAGGGCTAGAGCTAGAGGATTACATGGGAGGCAGTCTCCCTGAGCTGCCTCAATACCCCATACAGGGCTGGAGCTAGAGGATTACATGGGAGGCAGTCTCCCTGAGCTGCCTCACTACCCCATACAGGGCTGGAGCTGGAGGATTATGTGGGAGGCAGTGTCCCTGAGCTGCCTCAATACCCCATACAGGGCTGGAGCTAGAGGATTACATGGGAGGCAGTCTCCCTGAGCTGCCTAACTACCCCATACAGGGCTGGAGCTAGAGGAACATATACTATAGTACATACTAGGGATGCGACCAAATATCCGAATACCTGACCGGATATACGAATCCTATTTCGGTATTCGAATACAAAAAAAATACATTTATTTTCAGTATTTGTTTTAATAATGGTTATTTCTAGTTATTTCAAACCATAAAGTTCACACCGCCTCAGATGTTTGTGTGCCAACTTGCCACCTGTTCCCAATCTCTCACGCTCCCTCGGACGCCTTGACACTTTGTACAAGATCGTTGTTTTAGAATCATTAATTATTTACATGCAGCCAAGTTCACGAGGTGTAAAATACACGCGTGAATAACGGTCAGGTTGGAAAAAGTTAGGACTTGATGTGAAATATTCATTGAATATTCGAATACAACTTTCGAATATTCGAATGCCATTTAGCTATTCGCTCTCATCCCTACTACATACATAAATGACTGTGGAAGGCTAGTAGAGTGTCTCATGATAATATCGCTAGTTGCTAGCAGTACGTGTGTGTGGGGAATAAATTGATAAGTAGCAGAATCGTGTTGTATTCAAAAGAGAAATGGCTTCCGTTGTCTATTTTCATACCTGTATTCTTTAGTATCATGTTTTCATGATTTACATGCATATTAGTTAAGACGGAGCATACCTACCATATACATACACTCTGGCATTGCATTATTTGGGTGGGATTGAGTTTAGTTTAAACATATTTATTTTCTGTCAATACATGATTATTTACAACAACTGATATAAGGAATTGGACAGAAAGCTGTATAGCTTATGATTGTCCTCTCCTTTCTAAATAATATACACAAACATTTCATGGCATAATAGTTTACAATTTCATAAATCAATGATTTTTCTTTAGGGAAAATGTAATGTTTTAGAATGATAACATATATGTGCTTACTTATAACATTACTAAACTTAATTCATAATATTTATGTAAATATGAGTACAGAACATGAAAGGTTTTGAAAGTTAAATGAAAGAGAAACAACAATTAGAAGATGAGAAACGAAAAGTAAATGAACATAGAGAAGGAGAAAATAGATATACAGAATGAATGAACAACACTCCGCCATGATTCTTGGAAGCGACAGGGCGAGATTTTGACAGTAAATGGGATTGAGTTTGTGTAGCAGTACGTGTGTGTGGGGAATAAATTGAAAGAGAAACGGCTCGCACTTGTTACACTGGTAGAACAGTAGGCCTACTATCTTCCTATTGTGAACCTACCTAAATCAAGACTACCAGCAGTATCTGTCCGTTTGAAAGCTCCATCGGGTACTGGACCCCCTGTACCTTCTAACTTCTCTGTGGCTCCTTTTTCATCCTCTGTAATAAGTTCCCACTTGACGCTTATAGCTTCGGCATCAGTTCGAAATAACCGTTTCACTTCTTTCTCTATATCAGGTTGATCCATATACTGTCAACATAATAAACTATTTCTAAACTTATAGAGGTACAGTCAAACCTGTCTTAACCCTTACCCCCATAGAAGCACCTCTTGACGCCATTACCAATACGACATACATTGACAAGATAGTAGCCAAAGCAATATTCATAATAAAGGCCAGATTCTCATGTAGTCCCAGTAATATCTATGGAGGTGGGATAGATATGGCCACTACTTATCCACTGCATGATAGCTAAATGGCTGTCATTTGTAGGGAGATATAATAGTATATTAACCTAAATCTCTATGTAGTCCCAGTAATATTTATGGAGGTGGCATAGATATGGTGACTACTTATCCACTGCATGATAGCTAAATGGCTGTCGTATGTATGGAGATATAATGGTATATTAACCTAAATCTCATGTAGTCCCAGTAATATCTATGGAGGTGGGATAGATATGGTGACTACTTATCCACTGTATGATAGCTAAATGGCTGTCGTTTGTATGGAGATATAATGGTATATTAACCTAAATTTCTATGAAGGAAAGGGTTAAGCAGCCAGCCAAGGGAATCACAGAAAGTGGCTGCTTAGCATAGGTGGCAGCTTAATAGAGGTCAAATGTAAAATAAAAAAACATAGTTTATTACGAATCTGGAAAATGGTTGTTAAATACATGTTGGTTGCTCAATATAGGTGACCATTAGCACAGGTTTGACTGTAGCTTAAAAATGATGGGGTTGCAAATATGTAATAGGCTCAACCGTTGTACCAACAGATGGACCGACATGGGTATAGTACATCCATGGGTTGTAATAACTGTTTCTTTGTTCTTGGGGTATAAGTCGCACAAATGGCGTATGCCATATGCCGGCTCTCCGGCTATTATTGGTGAATGAAGATCCTTCCTTCAGAACACTATTTCACGCATCAATCACAGGCAGGTAGAACCACTAACCAGCTGGATAATTTTCTCGCACAAATGAATTCAATACCCCCAGGGAGATTTGAACCTACAGTGGTGAGTGGCAGGGATTTTGAAGTCACCGACTGTAACCACTCGGCCACCCATGCCATAAATTGAGTGGAATAACATAACATTGTGCATTCTATATTGAACGTTTTTTTGTTTGCTTCGGGCACCACCAAAGGGGAACCCCATTTATTTGCTCCGTCCATTGACTAGTAGGGGTCAGAGTACACCCACTAGTAGCCTTACATGCTTCGTATATAGTTATCAACATACTATGTAAGAAAGGTATAGTTACTATGATTTATCATTGTTCTGACATTTATATATTAAGTGGGGTTCAATGGGGGGCACACATCAATTTAGATAGGAAGAATAAAATATAAAAAACATGCACGCATGCACACACACGCACGCACGCATGCACACACACACACACACACGCACGCACACACCTGCCTGTTTTATCTACTTCTGTGATTATATCTTATGTAGAGTGAAAAATGGTGCATTATGCATCAATACATGATAGCATATATCAATATAATATATTAAAAGATTTATGAACTTTTGGGTGTCTCATACAATGTATACTGAGATGGCACAGAGAGGGACACGGTGTGGGTAACAAGCCCCAGAAACACAGCATGCATTTCACCATCACCACTAGTGATTGCCTCATTCTGTCAAAGAGTATAAGACAATGAAGAGATCTTATTACAATCAAACAATAAATACAAGCTTACCTTTTTCTTTAGCGTTTTTCTAAATCTTTTCTTCTTCACATTTTTTAATGGTGGAGTAACTGAAGTATGAAATATTAAATGCTTTATACAGGTACATGTCATAGTACATTGTGTATCTATGATAAACTTATACAGGTACATGTCATAGTACATTGCGTATCTATGATAAACTTATACAGGTACATGTCATAGTACATTGTGTATCTATGATAAACTTATACAGGTACATGTCATAGTACATTGTGTATCTATGATAAACTTATACAGGTACATGTCATAGTACATGATAAACTTATACAGGTACATGTCATAGTACAACATGATAAACTTATACAGGTACATGTCATAGTACATTGCGTATCTATGATAAACTTATACAGGTACATGTCATAGTACATTGTGTATCTATGATAAACTTATACAGGTACATGTCATAGTACATTGTTATCTATGATAAACTTATACAGGTACATGTCATAGTACATGATAAACTTATACAGGTACATGTCATAGTACATGATAAACTTATACAGGTACATGTCATAGTACATTGCGTATCTATGATAAACTTATACAGGTACATGTCATAGTACATTGCGTATCTATGATAAACTTATACAGGTACATGTCATAGTACATTGCGTATCTATGATAAACTTATACAGGTACATGTCATAGTACATTGCGTATCTATGATAAACTTATACAGGTACATGTCATAGTACATTGTGATCTATGATAACTTATACAGTACATGTCATAGTACATGATAAACTTATACAGGTACATGTCATAGTACATTGTGTATCTATGATAAACTTATACAGGTACATGTCATAGTACACATGATAAACTTATACAGGTACATGTCATAGTACATTGGTATCTATGATAAACTTATACAGGTACATGTCATAGTACATTGCGTATCTATGATAAACTTATACAGGTACATGTCATAGTACATGATAAACTTATACAGGTACATGTCATAGTACATGATAAACTTATATAGGTATATGTCATAGTACATGATAAACTTATACAGGTACATGTCATAGTACATTGTGTATCTATGATAAACTTATACAGGTACATGTCATAGTACATGATAAACTTATACAGGTACATGTCATAGTACATGATAAACTTATACAGGTACATGTCATAGTACATGATAAACTTATACAGGTACATGTCATAGTACATTGCGTATCTATGATAAACTTATACAGGTACATGTCATAGTACATGATAAACTTATACAGGTACATGTCATAGTACATGATAAACTTATACAGGTACATGTCATAGTACATGATAAACTTATACAGGTACATGTCATAGTACATTGCGTATCTATGATAAACTTATACAGGTACATGTCATAGTACATGATAAACTTATACAGGTACATGTCATAGTACATGATAAACTTATACAGGTACATGTCATAGTACATGATAAACTTATACAGGTACATGTCATAGTACATTGCGTATCTATGATAAACTTATACAGGTACATGTCATAGTACATTGGTATCTATGATAAACTTATACAGGTACATGTCATAGTACATTGTGTATCTATGATAAACTTATACAGGTACATGTCATAGTACATGATAAACTTATACAGGTACATGTCATAGTACATGATAAACTTATACAGGTACATGTCATAGTACATGATAAACTTATACAGGTACATGTCATAGTACATGATAAACTTATACAGGTACATGTCATAGTACATTGCGTATCTATGATAAACTTATACAGGTACATGTCATAGTACATTGCGTATCTATGATAAACTTATACAGGTACATGTCATAGTACATTGTGTATCTATGATAAACTTATACAGGTACATGTCATAGTACATTGTGTATCTATGATAAACTTATACAGGTACATGTCATAGTACATGATAAACTTATACAGGTACATGTCATAGTACATGATAAACTTATACAGGTACATGTCATAGTACATGATAAACTTATACAGGTACATGTCATAGTACATGATAAACTTATACAGGTACATGTCATAGTACATGATAAACTTATACAGGTACATGTCATAGTACATGATAAACTTATACAGGTACATGTCATAGTACATGATAAACTTATACAGGTACATGTCATAGTACATGATAAACTTATACAGGTACATGTCATAGTACATGATAAACTTATACAGGTACATGTCATAGTACATTGTGTATCTATGATAAACTTATACAGGTACATGTCATAGTACATGATAAACTTATACAGGTACATGTCATAGTACATGATAAACTTATACAGGTACATGTCATAGTACATGATAAACTTATACAGGTACATGTCATAGTACATTGCGTATCTATGATAAACTTATACAGGTACATGTCATAGTACATTGCGTATCTATGATAAACTTATACAGGTACATGTCATAGTACATTGCGTATCTATGATAAACTTATACAGGTACATGTCATAGTACATTGCGTATCTATGATAAACTTATACAGGTACATGTCATAGTACATGATAAACTTATACAGGTACATGTCATAGTACATGATAAACTTATACAGGTACATGTCATAGTACATTGTGTATCTATGATAAACTTATACAGGTACATGTCATAGTACATGATAAACTTATACAGGTACATGTCATAGTACATGATAAACTTATACAGGTACATGTCATAGTACATGATAAACTTATACAGGTACATGTCATAGTACATGATAAACTTATACAGGTACATGTCATAGTACATTGTGTATCTATGATAAACTTATACAGGTACATGTCATAGTACATGATAAACTTATACAGGTACATGTCATAGTACATGATAAACTTATACAGGTACATGTCATAGTACATGATAAACTTATACAGGTACATGTCATAGTACATGATAAACTTATACAGGTACATGTCATAGTACATGATAAACTTATACAGGTACATGTCATAGTACATGATAAACTTATACAGGTACATGTCATAGTACATGATAAACTTATACAGGTACATGTCATAGTACATGATAAACTTATACAGGTACATGTCATAGTACATTGTGTATCTATGATAAACTTATACAGGTACATGTCATAGTACATGATAAACTTATACAGGTACATGTCATAGTACATTGTGTATCTATGATAAACTTATACAGGTACATGTCATAGTACATGATAAACTTATACAGGTACATGTCATAGTACATGATAAACTTATACAGGTACATGTCATAGTACATGATAAACTTATACAGGTACATGTCATAGTACATTGCGTATCTATGATAAACTTATACAGGTACATGTCATAGTACATTGCGTATCTATGATAAACTTATACAGGTACATGTCATAGTACATTGCGTATCTATGATAAACTTATACAGGTACATGTCATAGTACATTGCGTATCTATGATAAACTTATACAGGTACATGTCATAGTACATTGCGTATCTATGATAAACTTATACAGGTACATGTCATAGTACATGATAAACTTATACAGGTACATGTCATAGTACATGATAAACTTATACAGGTACATGTCATAGTACATGATAAACTTATACAGGTACATGTCATAGTACATGATAAACTTATACAGGTACATGTCATAGTACATGATAAACTTATACAGGTACATGTCATAGTACATGATAAACTTATACAGGTACATGTCATAGTACATTGCGTATCTATGATAAACTTATACAGGTACATGTCATAGTACATTGCGTATCTATGATAAACTTATACAGGTACATGTCATAGTACATTGCGTATCTATGATAAACTTATACAGGTACATGTCATAGTACATTGTGTATCTATGATAAACTTATACAGGTACATGTCATAGTACATGATAAACTTATACAGGTACATGTCATAGTACATTGCCTATGATAAACTTATACAGGTACATGTCATAGTACATTGCGTATCTATGATAAACTTATACAGGTACATGTCATAGTACATTGCGTATCTATGATAAACTTATACAGGTACATGTCATAGTACATTGCGTATCTATGATAAACTTATACAGGTACATGTCATAGTACATGATAAACTTATACAGGTACATGTCATAGTACATTGTGCATCTATGATAAACAGGGCTCAAGCTACATGTAGACCCAAATTATTGGGAAAAGTGACAAAGCGCACGATTGCGTACTGACGAATCTATGGTATTATTTAATAAATTTCAACATAATAGGGTTAAAATACACAATATGACCATTAAATACACAATATCATTAAATACACAATATGACCATTAAATACACAATATGACCATTAAATACACAATATGACCATTAAATACACAATATGACCATTAAATACAATATTTGAATAGAACGAGTGCTTTACAATGCTCAGTGTATCTTACTGGACAATATTTTGTCTGAAAATAGTAAAAGCATAAAAAAACCTTTTTATTAGGGAGAAGTGGCGCCCTCATGAGGCGAAGTCAGGGTCCCAAGGGTGACTACTTCACCCATATCGCCCTCTAGAATCTGAATGAGACATGATAATGTATCTACACAAAAGAAAGTCATGTTACTTAACCCTTTACCGGCCAATCACAACTAAAGTAGCTTTTGCAAACGACATAGAGCAAAATCAGACGGCATACTCACGATACAATGTGCCATCTGATCAGGCTCTATACTGTTTGCTATTCTGATAGTGGAGCTAAAACACTTGTCTGAATAGCTAACAACATAGATCCGGATCAGGTGTGGCGTTGCACCGCGGCTGATCAGGATCTATGTTGTTTGCACATTCCGTCCAATTCTACGCTGCGGTTGATCAGGATCTATGTTGCTTGCACATTCTGTCCAATTTATTCGGCAGGTTACGGGTTAATATAGCTGTACAAAGCATAACTATGTGATGTGCTATAAGGGGAGTTAACAACATGAAGACCTGTTTGAAGCTTATTTCATACACATTTAATCCTAATAAGTACAATGTATATTTGTAACATTTGTAGTTCATACAACATTACGTTGTCGTTTAATCGCTCTCGAGACATCTTTGCTGATGGAATCATCTCCATGAGGGAGAGAGACGAGACATGTGGAACTTAAGTGCCTTGCCTAGGGTACTATAGTTTATACAAATTTATTTTAGCTCGATTGCGAAACAAGTTATTTCAACTTATATTAATCACTCTCGAGACCTCATTCCTGATGGAATCCATCTCCTCGAGGGTGAGAGAAGAGGCAACGTGGAATTTAAATGCCTTGCCTAAGGGCACAATCGTAACGGCTCCAGCGGGGCTCGAACTCCGGACCTTTCTCCCCTGAAGGGAACGGGCATCCACTGCGCTATCACGACTTCCACACAGGCTCTTATCATAATAGCTATAGCTTGGCGCAAACTCTGGGTCTCAAACATCTGAAGCGAACACGCTACCACTGCGCTACCCTCATACCACCTATCTTCACGTATTACAAGACTTAAAATATCCAAACAACATTTGCCCAACATGATTATATTAGCAAGGTTCAAGTTGTGGAAGTCGTGATGGCGCAGTGGTACTGCCGTTCGCTTCAGGTGTGAAGGGCCCGGAGTTCGCAAACATTTATTTATCAAAATTCTTCGATCAAAGCACATAATTATGTCTTCTATAAAAGCATTTTTATTATTTTATTATTATTTTTCTTTCATCAACCATTATACTACCAATCCACGTTATGTCTGCCTGTGCCCAGAACTAACTGCCATGGTTCGCAACCATTATACTACCAATCACCGTTATGTCTGCCTGTGCCCAGAACTAACTGCCATGGTTCACAACCATTATACTACCAATCCACGTTATGTCTGCCTGTGCCCAGAACTAACTGCCATGGTTCACAACCATTATACTACCAATCCACGTTATGTCTGCCTGTGCTCAGAACTTACTGCCATGGTTCACAACCATTATACTACCAATCACCGTTATGTCTGCCTGTACTCATAACTAACTGCCATGGTTCACAACCATTATACCACCAATCACCGTTATGTCTGCCTGTACTCATAACTAACTGCCATGGTTCACAACCATTATACCACCAATCCACGTTATGTCTGCCTGTACTCATAACTAACTGCCATGGTTCACAACCATTATACCACCAATCACCGTTATGTCTGCCTGTACTCATAACTAACTGCCATGGTTCACAACCATTATACCACCAATCACCGTTATGTCTGCCTGTACTCATAACTAACTGCCATGGTTCACAACCATTATACCACCAATCACCGTTATGTCTGCCTGTGCTCAGAACTTACTGCCATGGTTCACAACCATTATACCACCAATCCACGTTATATCTGCCTGTGCTCAGAACTTACTGCCATGGTTCGCAACCATTATACTACCAATCACCGTTATGTCTGCCTGTGCTCAGAACTTACTGCCATGGTTCGCAACCATTATACTACCAATCACCGTTATGTCTGCCTGTACTCATAACTAACTGCCATGGTTCACAACCATTATACCACCAATCACCGTTATGTCTGCCTGTGCTCAGAACTTACTGCCATGGTTCGCAACCATTATACCACCAATCCACGTTATGTCTGCCTGTGCTCAGAACTTACTGCCATGGTTCGCAACCATTATACTACCAATCACCGTTATGTCTGCCTGTGCTCAGAACTTACTGCCATGGTTCGCAACCATTATACTACCAATCCACCGTTATGTCTGCCTGTGCTCAGAACTTACTGCCATGGTTCGCAACCATTATACTACCAATCCACGTTATGTCTGCCTGTGCTCAGAACTTACTGCCATGGTTCACACCCATTATACTACCAATCATCGTTATGTCTGCCTGTACTCAGAACTAACTGCCATGGTTCGCAACCATTATACTACCAATCATCGTTATGTCTGCCTGTGCTCAGAACTTACTGCCATGGTTCACAACCATTATACTACCAATCCACGTTATGTCTGCCTGTGCTCAGAACTTACTGCCATGGTTCGCAACCATTATACCACCAATCCACGTATATGTCTGCTGTGCTCAGAACTTACTGCCATGGTTCGCAACCATTATACTAACAATCCACGTTATGTCCGCCTGTGCTCAGAACTTACTGCCATGGTTCGCAACCATTATACTACCAATCCACGTTATGTCTGCCTGTGCTCAGAACTTACTGCCATGGTTCACAACCATTATACTACCAATCACCGTTATGTCTGCATGTGCTCAGAACTTACTGCCATGGTTTGCAACCATTATACTACCAATCTACCGTTATGTCTGCCTGTGCTCAGAACTTACTGCCATGGTTCACAACCATTATACTACCAATCCACGTTATGTCTGCCTGTGCTCAGAACTTACTGCCATGGTTCGCAACCTTTATACCACCAATCCACGTTATATGTCTGCTGTGCTCAGAACTTACTGCCATGGTTCGCAACCATTATACTACTAATCCACGTTATGTCCGCCTGTGCTCAGAACTTACTGCCATGGTTCGCAACCATTATACTACCAATCCACGTTATGTCTGCCTGTGCTCAGAACTTACTGCCATGGTTCACAACCATTATACTACCAATCCACGTTATGTCTGCCTGTGCTCAGAACTTACTGCCATGGTTCGCAACCATTATCCTATCAATCCAAGTTATGTCTGCCTGTGCCCAGAACTTACTGCCATGGTTCGCAACCATTATACTACCAATCCACGTTATGTCTGCCTGTGCCCAGAACTTACTGCCATGGTTTGCAACCATTATACTACCAATCCACGTTATGTCTGCCTGTGCCCAGAACTTACTGCCATGGTTCGCAACCATTATACTACCAATCCACCGTTATGTCTGCCTGTGCTCAGAACTTACTGCCATGGTTCACAACCATTATACTACCAATCCATGTTATGTCTGCCTGTGTTCAGAACTTACTGCCATGGTTCACACCCATTATACTACCAATCCACCGTTATGTCTGCCTGTGCTCAGAACTTACTGCCATGGTTCAGCAACCATTATACTACCAATCCACCGTTATGTCTGCCTGTGCTCAGAACTTACTGCCATGGTTCACACCCATTATACTACCAATCATCGTTATGTCTGCCTGTACTCAGAACTAACTGCCATGGTTCGCACCCATTATACTACCAATCATCGTTATGTCTACCTGTGCTCAGAACTTACTGCCATGGTTCACAACCATTATACTACCAATCATCGTTATGTCTGCCTGTGCTCAGAACTTACTGCCATGGTTCAGCAACCATTATACTACC